>JARQOD010000001.1:981296433-981381704 GCA_033576555.1 Oophaga sylvatica | reverse complement strand
CCGTCATCTGGGTGATTTGTGACAGGTTTTCCAAGATGATACATCTTGTGCCATTACCTAAGTTGCCTTCCTCCTCTGAATTGGTACCTTTGTTCCTTCAGCACGTGGTTCGTTTACACGGCTTTCCTGAGAACATTGTGTCTGACAGAGGAGTCCAGTTTGTTTCCAGATTTTGGAGGACCTTTTGTTCTAAACTTGGTGTTCAATTGTCTTTCTCCTCGGCGTTTCATCCTCAGACCAATGGTCAAACTGAGAGAACAAATCAGACATTGGAGACTTACCTAAGATGCTTTGTGTCTGTTGATCAGGATGACTGGGTCTCTTTTTTGCCTTTGGCTGAGTTTGCTCTTAATAATAGGGCTAGCTCTGCCACTTTGATGTCTCCGTTTTTCTGTAATTCTGGGTTTCACCCTCGATTTTCTTCAGGACAGACGGAGGCTTCTGTCTGTCCAGGTGTTGACTCTGTTGTGGAGCGTATGCAACAGATTTGGGACCAGGTAGTGCAGAGGTTGTCCCTCTCTCAGGAGAAGGCCCAGCGGTTTGCTAACCGGCATAGGACTGATGGTCCCCGGTTTAAAGTGGGGGACTTGGTCTGGTTGTCCTCAAAAAATATTCCTATGAGAGTGGCATCTCCTAAATTTAAGCCTAGGTTCATTGGACCTTATAAGATCATGGAGATTCTTAATCCTGTTTCTTTTCGTTTGCTTCTTCCAGGAACATTTAAGATCCATAATGTGTTCCACAAGTCCTTGTTGAAGAGGTTTGTTGAGCCTGTGGTTCCTACTGCTTTGCCTCCTGACCCTGTTCTGGTTGAGGGCAATATGGAGTTTGTGGTTGAGAAAATTTTGAATTCTCGTTTTTCTAGACGGAAACTCCAGTATTTGGTTAAGTGGAGAGGTTATGGTCAGGAAGACAATTCTTGGGTGTTTGCTTCGGACATCCATGCTAGGAGACTCTTCCGTGCGTATCATAGAACTCATCCTGACCGACCTGGTTGCTCAAGTGAGGGTTCGGTGACCCCTCCTCAAGGGGGGGGTACTGTTGTGAATGGACTTGAAATGAGTTCTGAGCAGAGGCTCCCTCTGGTGGTTACAAACGGTACTGGACTGTCCAGTGAAGATTGTGAGGATTGGGAATCAGGTGTTACTGACTGGTCTTATATAAGGGAGTCACCTTCCCATCAGGGTTGCCGGTGATCAATTGTTCTGGTCTCAATCCTTGATTCCTGTTTCCTTTGTAGCCTGCTGTGTCGTGTCTGCATCTCCTACTAACAGATAAGACATTTTCTTCTTTTTGCTTTTGTGCTTTATTTTTGCATTTTGTCCTGCACTTCTGTGGGGGCCTTCAGGGTCCCCTCCGGGGGCTTTTGCCCTCTCAGTTTTGTTCAGCCACTGATGTTTGTACATTTGCTTTTTCCAGTTTTTTCAGTGGCTGCTGTTTTGATTTTGTTACACCAGAGAACTAATTTAGGTGGTAGAGGTCGTGTGATCTCAGGTGTTTTTGAAATTAGTAAAGTTGGTGCTTTTCAGGGTTTTTTGGGATTGCAGTAAGTGCCCTTCCTATCCTTTTCTATTTAGTTAGTTTGGGCCCCAACGTTTGCTCATACTATTTTCTGTCTGTGTCAGTATTTCCTCTTGTCTAACCGCCATTACATGTTTGGGGGCTTTCTATGTTCTTTGGGGATCTGCTCTGGGGCAGATAGCTTTCCTCTTTCTATCTTTAGGTATAGTTAGTTTCTCAGGCTGTGACGAGGCGTCTAGGACCAACGTAGGAACGCTCCACGGCTGCCTCTAGTTGTGGTGGTTAGTCAGGGTACTGCAATCTCATAGATTCCAACTGCTCTGGTGTATTGCCCTTTTTACTTGCACTCCTCAGCTACCAAATCATAACAGGGGTAGTGTAGCTACAGACACAAATGAGGAACCTCAGTGCCGAGCAGGGCTGCCAGCATGGAACCATGACACTGATCCACCGCAGCCTCAGCAAGGAAGTGGGAATCCCCATGCAGCAAGACAACTTTTAAGCCCAAATCTCACCCAGTGTATGCACCAAGCACACCATGTCACTTCTTATCTGATGAAGATGAAGATGCAACGTCACACATGCTGCCCAATACTAGGGGAGAAAACACACAAGCACCAATAGAGCAGGGACAGGTAGAGGCACCATCATATGAGCCCTTCATCCCATGCCAGGTGATCAGTATGCTGCCAGACCCAGGGATACACCCCATGCCATTTTGCCAAAAAATGCAGCAGATCCAGCGAACGTATGCAGCAGCCTGGATTGATCTCTGGACCGTAATGGAAATAAAAGCAGGTGATGCATTCTGGCCAATTATGAGAGAACACTTCAAGCTTCCAACAGAGTTAGATGCGTATGCCTGGGAGACAGGACCAAAGCTAATTGAGCAACTCAGAGAATGGGCCAAAAGCACACTGACAGGACAAACTCTCAGCCTACATGACATGAGTCAAGACAAGACAGAGTCTGTGGAGAAGTTCCATGACAGAGTGATGCAAGTGTTTCAAGATTTGGGCCTCATTACCCATGATCAGACACACAGACGGATGTTGGCACAGGCTTTTGTGCATGGACTGAGAGAACCAATCAGGAAACCACTGGTAGGAGCCAGGCCTGAGTACACGTCAATAGCAATGGATACCCTGCTCGCAGTAGCAAAAAGGATTGAGTCCCGCCGGGACAGAAGGAATGTCCAGTGTTACAACTGTGGCGAGTTTGGTCATTTCCGGAACCGGTGCAGAACACTGACTTCGCCCAGAAGAAGAGGGAAAAAACACAGAAAACAGTGAAGAACCCCGTCCATAGGACAGGAGCACACCAAGTCCACAGGGAACCCCACCAGTGGGACCAATATCCTGAGAGTGGATGGCGTAGTCAGATCTTTTCTTGTGGAACTCCGCAACCTCACCTATCTATCAGAATCTTCTGCGTCCTGCATGGGAATTGATGGTCAAGTCAGATATTTCCAGATTATGAAGCCCCTGAGCGTGTGGACCCAGCCAGAACACTCCATCATGTCCCAGTTTGTTGTGTCAAAGACCTACACCCTCAACCTATCGGGAGTGGACTTACTGCAGAAGCTGAAAGCGACCAGAGTGTTCCAGGAAGATGGGACCATGACACTTTCTTCACCCCTGACCCAAGAAGAAACAGGAACAACCACACTGCAGACCTATCACAGGAGGTGCTGGACATAGTACCAGAAAAGCCACTCCATCACCCAGAGTCAAGATGTCTCTGACCAACTGAAGGTCTAAGTGAACTCGCCTACGAAGACGGCCTGAGAACTTTGACATTGGCCAGGATATTCAACTCAAGAAGGACCCTACTCGCTGGAATGGCAACACCTCATCCGGCTCCTATGCCAGAGGTTCATCTTTTGCAAGCACCAGGAGGTGCCCCCTGCAATCAACCAGTTCACCCAGGCCCTAGACCGGCAAAAGGCCACTCAGCTCTTCAAACTTGTGCACAAATACTGACCTGAGACCGAGCTGGAGAAAAAGAAACTACTGATGGCCCGTGCTGAGAAAAAAGCAGCCGGTGAAAGAGACGTCCCAACAAGAAGACCCCCTGTGACCAGAGCAGGTGCTAACACAGTGACTGCCTTGGTGGAGAACAAGAAAGCCAGCTGGTCGTCATCTCTCATGATGTGGATCCTAGTAGGCGGCTTGTTTTCTCGCCAGCTCTGTGCCGGGAGATGGGGTCCCCTGCCGCATAGTGAAGGACAAGGCAAAACTGGGCTGCATCGCCCATTGGAATCAATCCCAGCTTTCCACAGTAAAGAAAAAGACTGTAAACCCCACTGAGTTCAGAATGGTGTAAGGCCTGGAGGCCGTGAAAGAGGCTACGGTATTTGAAACCCCAACAGTGCTGAACCCGCACACTCTGCTCTCAAAAGTCCCAGTCACCGCAACGGTATTCACGGTGATCAACCTGGCCAGTACCTTCTTCAGTGTTTTCCCCTCCACCTGGAGGCCTGCCTTCATGCACCAGTGCAGTGCATATGGACAGTGTTGCCTCAAGGTGCTCAAAACAAGCCCTTCAAGTTTCACCAAGACAATGTCCTCCATCCTCGTCAACTGGATTGCAGAATATGCAAGAGTCACTCTTCTACAACACGTGGATGACCTTCTCTCTTGTGTGGTTGACATCGATACCTGCACAGTCCATTCCTTGTCTCTCCTACTCTACCTGGAAGAACAGCAACGCAAGGTCTGGAAGAACAAAGTCCAGTGATGTCAGAAACAAGTTACATCCCTGGGATACTGTATTGCCCACCAGACGAAACACATGTCAAAAGACTGGAAGACCACTGTGGAGAAGATGGCTCCCCCAACAACTCCAAGAATGCTGCAGGCTTTCCCTGGTCTAGTGCCGTATTGCAGAACCTGGATCCCTGATGCCTCAGTCCTAATGCAGCCTCTGTGCGCTTGCATCAACGCAACCCCGCTTCTTCTATCGGACGCAGCCTTCAACCCATTCAAGAGATTGGAAGAACTCCACAGTCTCAGCGCCAATACCAGGCCTACCTGACTACGAGAAGTCTTTCCGTCTACCTGATGGAAGAAAGAAGGTCATGCTACTGGAGTCCTGATATGGATTCACAGGGGAAAACAGAGACTTTTAGGCTGCCTCTCAGCCCGCTTGGATCCAGTTGCAAGAGGAGCACCCTCCTGCCTGATGGCAGTATCTGCAGCACACACCTTCCTGGACAAGGTTGCTGACATCACTCTTGGACAGCCACTGGAAACTCTCACTCCACACGACATCTTGGCAATCTTCAATCAAGCTCAACCAACAATAATCTCCCCACTGCCAGGCATCTTTGTGGCGCCTCTATCGCCTTTGTCTCATAATGTCACCGTCTCCAGACCTACAGTCCTCATCCCGGCTACTCTACTCCCACTCCCAAGGGGGGATACAATATGGACTTTCCAGAGCAAAATTTACAGAATTTATCCTCTACTTGGATGGCTCCAGATTTGCAGATGATGAAGAAGTTTCCACACAGGAAGTGCAGTGACCAGCAATCAAGAAATCCTGTGGTCCAGAAGTCTGTCACCTAGCCTATCAGCCCAGGAAGCAGAACTGATAGCGCTGACGAAGGCCTGCCAGATGGCAGAAGGCAAGACTGCAAACATCTACACCGACTACAGGTACTCGCATGGCATAGCACACGACTTTGGGCCCATCTGGGCTACAAGGGACTTCATCACAGCAAACGGGACAACCGTGAAGCATCATGGAGCCTTCAGGGACCTGTTGGGTGTACTCCAACTTCCAAAATGGTGGCAATTTGAAAAATCAAAGTGCATGGAAAACTGAGAACAGAAGAGGCGTGAGGCAATAACATGGCGGACATGGCAGCCAAAGAAGCGGCCAAAGGAAGACAACATGGAGAAGTGGGAGAGGTCGTAGAGCCGGACGGCTACTACATGATGACTGAAGACAAGAAACCTGACAAAAAGACGTCCTGGGATCTGCTCAAGAAGTTGCAAGACCAAGCTCCAAAAGGAGAAGAAGAGCTGAATGCGGAAAAAACAACACGTGAAGAAGGAAGGCTATCAATAATGGACTTCAAACTCTGCCTACCACAAAGTATGCACCCTATGGTGGTCCAATGGGCACATGGACCCACACCCACATATCAAAGACACAGATGAATGATCTGATTGGTGCTTACTTGTTCGCTTCAGGGATCTCCACCCTAACAGCCAAATTCACCAGCAGCTGTCTGACCTGCGGCAAATGCAAGCCTGGATGTATGGAAGAAAGTCCCCCTCACCTCATCTGGAAAGACCACTCTACCAGCTTCAAAGGATCCAGATAGACCACATCCAGATATCGCCAAGTGAAGGATTCAAATACGCCATTGTGGTCAAAGAAGTATTTTCAAGATGAACAGAAGCGTTCCAAGTCAGCAAAGACTACTGCAAAGAAGCTACTTTCGGAAAATAGTGTGCAGATACGGGGTTCCAGAAATGATAGAAAGTGATCAGGGACCCGCATTCACAGCAAATCTGACACACGAGACCCGATTAGCAGTAGGGTCAGACCTAGGCCTACACACTCCTTACCACCACCAGAGCAGCGGGAAGGTAGAAAGACTGAACGGAACACTTAAGAATAGGATGCTGAAAATTGCCCAAGAGACACGCAAACCATGGCATGACACACTCCCAATTGCACTGTTTAACGTAAGGCACACTCCCAGAGACCCAGAAAAGCTGTCACCATACGAAATTTTGTTTGGGTCTAGTCCCAAGTTAGGTGCATTCTTCCCTCAGCAGCAGAATATGCAAAATGATATCTTGTTTGCTTATGTAATTGAATTGGTCAAAAACTAATGTCCATTCTCGAGTTTTTCTCTTCACTGCCAGATTTGATGGTCCTGTCCAAGAGCCCCAGATGACACCAACCTCTGTGTAACTAGAGGGAAAGCCTGCTTGGATCCACGTATCGCATTGCAAGGAAGCTCCCGTACCAGGAGAGACACCTAAGCCATGAAGGATGTCGTGGATGCTCTGACTGACCAGACAGATGACCTACCTGATGAAGAATACACACGTTTTTTTTCCTGAACATGCAGTTAAATAAAGAGACTATGATTGCAAACACATAAACCCCCGACAGGGACAGTCCTCCTGACCGCCCATTTGCGAAAAGTCTGTATTCGGTGGGGGAGACATGCGCTAGGCATATTCTCAACCCGCCGGCAGCACAAAAGAGTTGCAGCGCTTTGGGACAGGAGCAGGTTTTTAGGGCAAGTGGTATCTAAGGGGGGACTGTCATGGAAATATATATGTATTCCATATATTCAAAGTATATTCATATGTATGCATTCACAGTTAGATAGATCTCACTTGCTAAAAATCCTGTGCTCACACATATCTATACAAAAGCTGATGCCAGCTATAATCAGTCTTTTAAGACGACCCTGGCCTTCATAAGAAACAAGTACAAAGAGTTTTAATAAATATCTATTGTTTTTCTTTTCTAGTCATGCTAGAATGCTGGGGCAAAAAGCAGTAAACAATAAATCTGCAACTTCAGCCCTTTTATCATAATTATCATAATTATCATACTTACACTAGAACAGCCAATAATCTAGCAGCTTTTAATTGTATGTTAATTGACTAACCAGCCCCTTTTTGTAAACGTATAAAACCTTGAATGAATAATAAATGAGTAGTCTTGACGAACTGCTATACTGACACTTCCGTTGTGGACAGTTTCATTTCGTTCTGAGCGCTCAAAAAGACATTTAATAGAGAATTGGGAACGGCAAGCAGCAAACACTGAAGGATAAATTTATCCTAATTAAATTTCCATAACATTCCTACCACCAGACCAAGAGCAAGTTGGCATATGTGGGGGCACAAGGGCTCACCATCGCTGTGCCCCTGAGTTGGTGGTAGTTTTTCCCACCGAAGATGAAGAAATTATGTTGTAGCACAAGCTTCAAGAGTTCAAGAAGGAAACCGTTACGGGATCCAAGGTGGTTACCTCTGCTGCCAAGGAAGTATTTGACCTCCCTCAGACCGTCTGTATGTTGGATACTAGTGTGTAAAGCCTCTACGTCTATGGAGGCAATGATGGTATCATTATCTAAGGATATACCATCCAATTTATTGAGCAAGTCAGTTGTATCTCGAAGGTATGAAAGGAGTGCCGTCACAAAGGACTTCAAAAGTCTTTCCAGATAGATACTCAAATTTTGTGAAAGGGCATCATCAACTACTGAGACAATGGGTTGTCAGTTAAGGGGGCTGATGCCCTTTTATATCTTTGGCAATGTATAAAAAGTAGATACCATCGGAAATTTGGGTAGTAGAAATGCAAATTCAGTCTAAGAAATAAGCTTCATTTATAAGACCCGTGTGAGAATTAGTGACAGCTTGAAGGTATATTTCATAGTTGGGTCGTTTTTCAAAACCTCATATGAAAAATGGACAGACAGGATGTCAAGGCACATGTCTACATACTTGGCACTATCCATTATTATGGTGTTTCCACCTTAATGGGATGGCTTGATGACAATTGTGGTATTATCATTCAAACCAGCAAGAGCCCTCTTTTCAAGAAATGACAAATTGGGTGGATGGTGTCAAATTTGGCATCTATCTCACTAATCTCTTTAGTTATCAATTTTTGAAATATTTCGATTCTACCAATTTATTTGTTGGAGGCATCCATGTACTTTTGGCTTTAAGGTCAGAAAAAGGGCCTTCACCAATAGCTCTACTAAACTTCTCAGAAAATTCAGTTAGTAGCATAAGGTTCGGTAAATCTTCACGGGAAATTCCCAGTTGTTGACCTTTTACACTGTCATTTTTTTTAAAAAACCTTCTCCATTTTAATTTTCTTGAGAAGAGGTCAAGATCCTTAATCCAAAGGAAAGGGTCAAAGCTTGTGGTAGGGACAAAGGACAGACCCCTACCAGTAAATTCTTTTATAGATCGGTTAAGTTATATGAGGAAAGATTAATGACCTGATTCCTTGATGTGTTTAACTTACTCGCCTCAACTATTTTTGGTTGTTTGTTGGGATTGTTTGATTTCTTAAAAAGAGGAAGAAGATGATCCAAAAGAAGATGGATTTTGTGATGCTCCTCTGTCCGTACCCCATCCCTGCAATCTTTTATGGCTAGCTCTTTTGCCTCGGCTGGATTTAGGAAATAGTATTCTCGTGAAGCTACTAGGTACAGAGTCTAAATCTGAGGAATCAATATCAGAGGAGGATAGGTCCGTGGTTGGTCTAGTACCTCGCCCGTGGCTACCACGCCGCACCGCGCTACACAAGAACTTGCATGTACTGCGGTCAAGTCCGATTTCGGTGTCCCTATGATCTGTCGTTGCCGCAAAGACAAAGAAGTTTCTACTAGCTGCATGGAAGAACGCACAGTTCAGACCAGCAGTGCTACCTTGCCGCTGGTCCAAACTGTCAATTTTCAGGTGTGCACGGTCCTTTGGCAAACAGGAAACTAGAAGACAGAGGAATTCTGGCTCCTAAAGATTAAAGATGAAAAAAACCCTTTAGCTATCTATACAGCTCTATGTCTGGAAGAGCACAAACTAAGACAGCAACCCAATGCATAAAAGTGAAAAAAGTGGGCTTATTCAACAAGGATACATTTCAGCTGGCATAATACAGCATTTATCAAGCTTCATTCTTTGTCTAGCTAGTGAATAAAGAAGCTCTTTTTCCTTTTACGGAACAGGAAGTCACAGGACGGCATTTTATTTTCCATTTTATTTTATTTTTATCTTTTTAAGGGATTTTTTTTATATTTTGTCTTCACTATTAACAATAGGCCACATCTTGTGGTTCTGTCTACATTCTGCGAATGTACACTGTATGGGTTTCTCCGGAGCCAGATTGCACCATCTACTGTAAATGCCCGGCGACTCTGATTAAAGAGTTTCCCATCCATTGAAAAGGAATGAAACAGGAGGTATTTAATCTCATTTATTAAAGCAGGACCTGAATCATTGTTGACAAGTCTTCTAGAATAAATGTCCTTAATTATCTCCATAAACATGCACATCGATGATTATTGCAAGGTTTAGAAGGCCACCGGTCCGAATCCAAGTGGAGTAGAATTGGTGGTAGGTTGACCTTCCGAAAAGGTGAAGAACCCCTACCCATGATACATGCAGGATAGGGCAAATATTGTGGATATGCCAAAAGTGTCTATAGTGGTTATGCCCTTTAGGTCACACCTTGGGCACTTGGGACATTTCTGGAACAAATGCTTTCATACAGGTTTTGCACTTTTCTGTTTTTACATTCACTGAAGTGTCCTCAGTGCATGATTTCCTATGTGGACATCTGCACCTTGTCTTTCTGGCACCCTTGAAAACATATGATGTTATTAATGAAAATAAAACAGCCATCTTGGTGGGAGTGTAAGCAAAACCTTCTATTGGAACATGTCCACCCATTGACCCATTAATTAATATGACTTTGTAATCATCAGCGAAGCCAATAGTTCTGTAAACAGCATTCATCATGTATTGCAATCTTAATGATACAATAGACATAGAAGCGGTAATTAAAATTCAATTTCACCGCTTCTGGAGTCATACTCTGCATCGTGTCCGACACATATTGTTATGTTCAGCATGCTGTAGCAAAATCTATCACAGTATCATGTACTTAAAAGGAATGTGTCAGCGGAAAGCTGCACAATATTTATGTTGAGGTTTCATTATAAACTAATTTAAAAAATGTTGGTGGTGTTTTTTACTATTTCTTTTTCATATAAAATACTGGATATTGGAGCACAAACAATATGCAGACGTTATCTGATTTCTGCAGCTCACTTGTCAGCTTTGCTGCGCAGACTGGGGCATAATCAGCAGAGAGTAGGGATTTAATCACAACTCTTTTGCAGTGCTGAAACCAACACACTGCAAGATGGTAACACTATAAACAATATTTGCAGATAATAATGTATGTGCACACCCATGTCACTCACTTGTCTCTAAGGAAAGGGCAGCACACCACTTCTTTCTAAAAACTGTATAATTCTATACTCTGTACTGTGTATATACTCAGTATACGGTATTGACATTTTTCTGTCTATAGCAGAGGCCATAAAGCACGCATACTCCTGACTGATTAGGTCTATGATAATGTTAAACATTAACGATAAAGAGAGTAGATAATCGAATAAGACTTTGCTGTGTAGAATGGGAGAAGTTGAGCAGAGTAACCTCATCTCTTAAGTTCGTCTTTTAAGATGGCAGATTTAATGAAATATCAAGTGTTTACTATTTTACTGAAATAAGGCCTAAGGAGAGCGACATACATGTCTAAGGTTATCCACGGGTAAAGCTTTGTACGCGGGAAGTAACTTTGTGCTTCTAATATGGCTGACCCAAGTGTTGAGAATTAAAAAAAATAGCTTAAAATTCACTTAAATTAAGTAATAGGCACATTAGTTAACATATTGTATCACAAATATAATGAAGATTACTAATTTTACATTTGGTAAAAAGTAGCCATGTTTTGCTAATCCTGCGCAACACCTTTAACTAACAAACATAAATTGGGTGATCTTGAGCTTCTATATGGCTTGTTCTACGACTGACCTCTGAATTTGTTGTTAAAGATTTATCACATATTTCACATTCCTGGCTCAATCAATGGCACCCCTGTGATCAGTCGTTACCGGTGTTCGTGGCGGCTGCTGGCCAGAAGAACTCACATACCAATCTGCTCCGTCTTCTTATAGTGGCCGAGGCTTGGTAACGCGCATTTGCCTCCTACTCAAATCAACAGGAGATGGCTGGGTAGTACCCTGCGGCTCCCACTATCAGAAGATGGCCAGCTCTACAAATGAGTACTTCCGGCCGGGGGCCGCTGACACCAATAACAGGTGATCAGTGGGGGTGTCGGACCCCGGCCAATCAGACATTGATGGCCTACCCTAAAAGTAGGTCTTCAATGTCCAAGTAGTGGACAACTTAAGCTCTTAGAAAAACTGGGTTACAGTTCCTACGACTAATGGAATGCATTGGCTATCAGAAAGGTGTCCCAAGCTGGGGATATCTAATGTATATATTTTCTGATATTGATATACACTAATAAGACATTTGGACATTTTTCTAACAGGATAAAACCTTAAAGATTTATTTGGGGTCTTTGACTTCTGTATATCTGTACTAATACATTTGAGATGAGATAATTGATTCTAAACTAATGGAATTTGAGTCAAATTTTTAGGAATTCACTGAAGCTGATATATTTTAATAAAATGTGATATTAGACTTGAATGAATCATCTAAAATGGTCTCCATCATTGTACACATTGCAGAAGATTGATGTCACGCAGTGACTGTACATGATTAGGGAAAGGGGCCCTGAACCGTCCCTAGGACTGATGCCCTAACTATCTCTGCTCCCAAAGGTACCTCTAAAGGTGAGGAGGTTTGGGCCACCAGCCTTACCATTCTCCTGTTATTCCCTAAACTGTTCCCTTCCCCTCCTCCAATAGGCCTGGAACAGAAATGCTAGTGTATTAACACATAAGACAGACAGGGATAACAGAAAACAACAAACATACAATAACACTCATCAAAGGTAGAGAGGTATATAGGGAGGGATAGGAATGTACCAAGCAAATGGAAATAGGACAATGAGGAAAGCATACACACAAAAACTGCACGCAACAATCTCCAGTACCGTAACAACAACGATCTCAAATTCAGCACAGCATTTCTAAGGAGCAAAGCTTTCACTGGCAATGAAGAGAAGGTCTGACCAGATTTTATAGGGAGAGGAAATGACCAGGTCAGGAACAGCTGCGAAATGGAGCTGCAAGTTTTTAACCAGCATAGAAAGCGTCGTTAACCTCTTCAGCACTAAAGGAAATTAAATCCATTTTATGTGAAACACAAACACATCGGATAAATGGAAGATCTGTGATTCACAAAATGTAGTGACTTTCTAACCCCAGATCTCCCAGCAGGACATGACCCGCTCGTGACAATTGACTCAGCCAGAGAAGGGTCATATGGCTTCAACATAATGCCGAGCAGCTATCACATGACATGACACCGCACAGTCAATCAGGAGGGACTATCATAGCCTGTATAAAAGCTGAGGCAGGGAATGCAGCAGCCTTTTGTTGTGAAACTGGATAGTGAGAGGACATCACTCCTTTAAAAAAAAAAAGATAGGGAAAGCCATAAACGCTGAAGAAACTCTTCAAAGAACAAGCGGACAGGAACTCTAGTGCCACTTTTAGGATTGCCACTTCCAATAGGTGGCATACGAGTTCCAGTCCTCTACCTCTCTAAAGAGGCTATTTGCGTGATTAAATTCCCAAGGAAGCAATGTATAGCCCATAATTCTCCCCACACCAACTGTACCCCTTAAACTCCCATCAGAGGCCTCTCACCCAGCCCTATCACTTCTCCTGCTTTGCACTGATGAGGGGCAAACATCCCAAGACACGTGTCTGCAAATGGAGTTTCTGGTTTGGCTTCTTATTCTCTGACATATGGCAAGGACCTTTTAAAGGGTCACTATTTACTTTTAGATTAGCCACTTCCAATCTTCTAATTCTCTGAAGACGATGTCTGCTCACTAATAAAATCCAATAATGGTGTAACCCAAAGCTTAGTTGGAGAGCAAAACTGCAGCTCTGGAGATTTCCAGGTATTTTTTTTATTTTTCCAATTTTTAGGGGTAAATGTTATTTTCATATTCCCATCTGCACGATATAATGAACAAACAACTACATTTAGGACCGATAAAATAACAGAAAGTGTCGCATTTATTTAAGAGCTAATTTACGGGCCGAGAAAATGTCTACCTATAAAACTTCACTAATTTCTACATTACTCGACATTCTCCACCTAGTTTAATTTAATTTTATACTATCAGTAGCAAACATAGTATCCTTGGTTATAAAAATAGAGACAACGCCGCCGTAAGCACGTTTATTATTTTCTATTTGTCTAAAATTCAATGTAACTCTTCTGGCAAAGGTAATTAAATATTCGCTTCATGCTTTAGATGAGCGCAGACGGATATGGAATGAAATAGACGCTAGCAAGGAATCATTGATTTGCAATATTCAAGCCTCACACCGGCCTCCAATTAACGAGCCTTCCAATATTTAAACAGAACACCGTTTTGCGTAATTATAGTACAAACACATTTTCGGCATCTACATTTTTTGCATAATTAGTTCCCTATTAAACTACTTATGGGTTTTTCTTTCTTTTTTTTCTTTTTTTTAATCAGAAATGGAAAAAAGCAAAACAATTTATTCTTTACCGGTCCAATAATTAACAATATAACTACAGCAGAATGTTAATACAAGTGTAATTTGTTTACATTGAGAAAGAAATGGTCGTGTATTAACCGTAATGCTGGCGTTTTTTTTGTTTTTTTTTACGTGCGCTGAGTAATAGGCCGCTAGTTTAACAATTTACCATGTGTTTAGGCATTATTAATTGTAAACCAGCATAGCTGAGGTCCCTTACGGCTACGCTTTATATTGTACATAATTACTCTTAATTCTATAGAGACTAATTTGAGGTCGTTTTCCGCCAGACACTATTTGTTGGTCTTGAGATTTTAATGCCAATTTCATGTTTACAAATACGCGGCGCAAGCTTCGAAGAATAAAACGGTGCTGTTTAATAGTCGGCGCCCGGATTTGCAAGGAGTTAGTTTTAGTACATGGTTAGGGTTAATAGATTTAGTCTATTAATGTTCAAGCAAAAGAGAACCAAGAACAGTTTAAAGGGTTGTCTATTTTTTTGTACTTTAATATTGGGCTTGAGATGGTCAGAAAATACTAATATTGAGAAAGGTGCCGGTCTGGTGCTGAAATGCGTTGGGACAATAAAGAACCATTTTTCGAAAACAAAAGGCTTCTCAGTTACCGCAGCGCCGCCCATTCAACTTGATATCATCCTTCTCTACTATTAACCATCTGGGCATGTTCTTCTCACCCCAGAGGAGAAAGTCTCATAACTTTCTCTTTCAAGTCAGACAACACACATGCGCTGATTGTCTGCAGCGGTCATATTACATTCCCAGCCTAGAATGAGATCTAGCAGGGAACACGAGCAATAGTGATGGCAGAGTTCCCATACAGGGAGCATATATTTTTGCTTTTTTTCAGACCACCATGGATCCAATTTTAAAATAAAACACTCACTTCAAATTGGACATTAACATAAATACACATACATATAGATGTAGCCAGCTCTAGTGCCTTTGATGATCTAACCACCCCCTGGTGTGCTGGCCCCAGATGCCAAATTATCCCAAAGCAGCTCCCACAATCCCACTTTCCTGACCCTGTAGTGTGGGCTATATATTTAGGAGTAGTCTAAGGGGCGCACGCAGTGTGGGGGCTCACGCATCACAGAAAGCAAAGCATCACAGAAGATAAGCATCTTGTAAACAGCAGTTATCCATGGCAGTTAATCAGGGCTGGAATCAGGTACCCCACACTTTGCTTTCTTTTTAATTATGTACTTTATCTCTCTCCTCCTGTGTTCCCTTGCCATCCACATTCACCGCCTTATCCCCCCTCCATCACGACTTATACACATCAGCCCCTCCATACTTCCCTCTCCCATGTACAGCTCCCATGCACTCCTCACCTTCCTGAGAAACCTCAGCCCATCTTGTCCAAACACATCACAGAAAAAACCTACTTACAACTCCAACAACTACCTGCTCTATATCTTCCTACTCCTACTGATTTCAGGGGACATCTCCCCCAACCCTGGTCCACCATCCCCCACCCTCAATCCCTACCTCATATCGAAACCATAATAATCTTATTAATATTACTTGCACTCCCTCAACTCCTTCTAATTGTGCCCTCTGGAATCCACGTCTGCATGCAACAAGCTATCCTTCCTGCACAACAACTTTCTGAACAACTCTCTTCATCTGTTGGCTCTCACGGAAACCTGGATTCAGGATTCTGACACTGTCTCCTGTTGTGAATGATTAGAGATGGTTTCTGAGCAGAGGCTCCCTCTGGTGGTTACAGACAGTACTGAACCTTTCAGCGAGGAATGGCAATCTGGGATCACTGACTGGACTGATATAAGGGAGGTTCCCTCCCATGATGGTCGCTGGTGATCAATTGTTCTTGTCTCAATTGTGGTTCCTGGTTCATTTGGAAGTTGCTGGAGTCTTGCCTGCACCTGCTGCTTTCAGATAAGATATTTTCTGCTTTTCTTTTTGTGCTTGCTTTTTTCATAGTTTTCTGCACTTTTGTGGAGGTCAGCCGGGGCCCCTCCTGGGGCCTGTGTCCTCTCAATTTATCTGTAGCCACTGTTATTTGTTCATTTGCTTTTTCCTGTTTTTTTCAGTGGCTACAGCTTTGTTTTGTTACATCAGAGATCTGATTTAGGTGGTAGAGATCGTGTGATCTCAGGTTTTTTGGCAATCAGAAGTGCTGGTATTTTTTAGGGTTTTTGTTGGATTGCAGTCAGAATTCTTTCCTGTACTTTTCTGTCTAGACAGATTGGGCCCCAACGTTTGCTCATTCTATTTTCTGTCTGTGTCCGTGCTATCTTCTTGTCTAACCGCCATTATATGTTTGGGGGCTTCCTATTTTCTTTGGGATCTGCTCCGGGGCAGATAGCTTTCAATCTTTCTGCCTTTAGGTGTAGTTATCTCTCAGGCTGTGACGAGGCGTCTAGATCAACGTAGGAACGCTCCACGGCTACCTCTAGTTGTGTGGTTAGTTCAGGTTACTGCAGTGCAATAGGTTCCAGCCTCTCTGGTGTATTACCGTTTTTGCTTTTTCTCCTCAGCTACCTAAACATAACAGTCTTCCCTGCTGCCATTTCCTATGGTGGCTTACAGTATTCCCATTCCCCGAGACCCGCAAACACACATGGTGGTGGAGTCGGCAAACTCCTGTCCCCACAATGCACTTTCCAGGTCATCAGGCTCTTCCATCCCCTCTCCCTCAGAGTAGCGGTCATATATCGGCTCCCAGGCTCGCCCACCCAGTTTCTTGACCAGTTCTCAGCCTGGCTGCCGCACTTCATGTCCTCAGAACTACCAACCATTATCCTTGGAGACTTCAACATCCCCATTAACAGCTCTACTTCCACATCTGTATCTCAGCTTCTATCACTAACCACTTCTCTAGGCCTCTCACAGCTTTCAACCTCTGAGACACACAAGGATGGTAACACACTTGACCTGGTCTTTGTCCACCTCTGCTCAATCTCCCACCTAAATAACTCACCGCTTCCACTCTCTGACCACAACATTCTCTCCTTCATCCTCACAAATCCTCGACCACCCCAGCGCACTCCTACCTACCATACATTCAGAAATCTACAAGCCATTAACCCTCAGACACTTTCAGACTCCCTACACTCATCGCTGTCCCCAATCTCCTCTTTTTCTTGTCCTAATCTGGCTGTTCAGCACTACAATGACACTCTTAGAAGCACCCTTGACCAAGTAGCACGGCTCACCCTCAGAACTTCCAAACATACAGTAAAACAGCCCTGGTTCACATTGCAAACTCGACTTCTTCAGCGATGCTCTAGGAGTGCTGAACGCCTCTGGAGAAAAACCCGCACACCAGAAGACTTCATCCACTTTAAATTCATGTTAAGAACTTATAATGCTGCCCTTCACCTCGCCAAACAGACCTACTTCACCACCCTGATCTCCTCACTAGCCAACAACCCCAAGAAACTTTTTGACACTTTTCACTCCCTCCTCAGGCCAAAAGCACAAGCCCCTATCACAGACATTTGTGCTGACGACCTGGCCTCCCACTTTATAGAAAAAATAGATACTATCCGTCAGGAAATCTGCTCTCAACCACCAAGTGCTGTGACTCCCATCCCACCCTGCATTTCCCCTGGCTCACTTTCCACATTTGATCCCATCACAGAAGAAGAAGTCTCCAGACTCCTCTCTTCCTCTCGTCCGACTACATGCACTACCGATGTAAGGTTCTTTGTACATGTTCTTGAAACTCAGTTTTTCCGTCAGCCATTTTGCTTTCTGTCTTGCTGCAGCTATTTTGCCCTCAGTCAATATGGAGTTTTCAGCTTTCATGTTCCCGCCCTGATTCTCTCCCTCTTGCTTCTTAAGCAGCCACAGCTGAGCAATCAGTGCTTCTGAATCTAGCCTGCAGTGAACCTGAGACCTGACTCCTGGAAGCCTTGGATTTTGTACTCCAGCTATTCCTACTGAGGAACTCTGGAACTTTTGTGTGGACTCTGGAACCCTGCTCTTTGAAAGACTCACGTTTGCATGGACTTACGCACAAGACGCTATATGAACTGTACTACATACATTACAAGATTCAGAAGCCAAACGTTAGTGTCTGCTGGGTCTGGGAAGGCTGTGTCTGCTGTAACTGTGATATCAGACGTCCGGTTGTACTTTCTGTGATGACAGTGGTTGTGACTTCTCACAACCATTCCAGGTGAGCAATTCCCTTAAGTTTTTTTTTTTCTGCAGTGTTACCACAGGTAAACACTATTGTTTTTTTTTTTTTCTTTTCTCTTTTGTGTCTGCTGTAACTGTGGATATCAGATGTCCGGTTGAACTTCTGTGATGATAGTGGTTGTGACTTCTCACAACCATTCCAGGTGAGCAATTCCCTTAATTTTTTTTTCTCTCTGCAGTTTTACCACAGGTAAACACTATTGTTTTTTTTTTTTCTTTTCTCCTCTCCTTCCAGTACTCCTGTCTTAAAAGATCTGGAAAATGGAGGCCCGCATAAAGGAACTTTGCGGAGTGACTGATAATATCCTTGCAGATTTACAGACTATAAAAACCCGTTTTACAAACCTACAGGACCTCACTAATCACAATTTGCAAGTGTTTGGACAGACTGCCCAGGATTTGCGAGCCAGGATTGAGGTTCTAGAGGAGCGAGTCCAGGCTCCTGCCGTAGCCCCGAGTTCTGGGATTCCCAAGTTGCCCCCTTTTCGTTTTGGCAGTGAACGTGAAAAATTCAGGGGATTTATTAACCAATGCAATCTGTATTTTTTCTGCACATGCTTCACAATTTCCCACTGAACGATCTAAAGTGCTTACTATAATTATGTTACTTACCAACAAGGCTTTGATGTGGGCAAACCCTCTGATTGAGACTGAGGATGATTGTTTGGATCATCTTGATGCTTTCATTTCAGCCATGGGGCAGGTGTTTGATGACCCCAATCGAGGTGCAACAGCTGAAGCAGCCATGTTAACTTTGCGCCAAGGTAAGCACTCGGTAGCCGAATATGCCTTGGATTTCAGGAGATGGGCCCTTGATACCACCTGGGACAGTTCCGCCAAAAAATCTATTTTTCGAAAGGGGTTGTCTCCACTAATTAAGGATGAACTTGCTCGTGCCGACCCTCCCACTGCGTTAGGTGACTTTATTAACTACTGCATCCGTATTGATGCTCGCCTGACTGAACGCAGGCAAGAGAGATGGTTCGAAAGCAATCGCACTAACCTTTTCCTACCTTCCTCCCCAGCTAAGGAACCTTTGAGTAGGATCACACGGGAACCTGAACCTGAACCCATGCAGGTAGACTCTTTACAAAGACGGGTTAGTGATGCACGCAAAGAACATCGTTTTAAGGAAAATCTATGTTTCTATTGTGGTAAGTCAGGGCACTTCATTATAAACTGCCCCAGCCGTTCTCGTAAGACTACTGCAGCACTCATTCACTGTGAGTGTTGCGAGAGGAGATCTGTCAGGTCCGAGCCTCAGGCTCCAGAGAGATCTGCAGCAACAGATCTTGATTTCTCGGACTTAAACTCCGTTACTTCTGAGGACGATGACTGTGTAAATGCTGCAATTTTTCAAGTTTCCTCGGCGGTGTCCCAGCTGAGTTGTAAGAAAAACAATTCTCATTGCTTTCTTTCCATCAAACTCTGGGTTGACTCAGCCTGGGTGTCTAGCTCTGCTATGATCGACTCAGGGGCAAGTGGAAATTTTATGGATGTCTCCTTTGCTCTGAAACAGGGGATACGTTCAGTGAAGAAGGCTACTCCAGTACAGATGGAAACTGTGGATGGCTCCCTGCTGACCTCTGGACCAGTGGATCAGGAAACAGAGCCTTTGAGGGTTCTTATGGGTAAAGATCATCAAGAGAAACTGTCCTTTATGCTTATCTCTTCTCCCCACTTTCCCATTATTCTAGGGCCACCATGGCTGCAGGCTCAGAACCCTACCATTAACTGGGAGACCAAGGAATTACACTTTCCAGAGAAACAGATGACTCCAGAAGTTTCAGCGTGCTCTGTTCCTAAAGGAACCATGTCAGTCCCTGAACTACCAGCTGTATACCAGGACTATGTGGATTTATGTGACAAGAAGAACGCTGACCAGTTTCCCCCTCACCGTCCATATGATTGTCCAATTGAATTATTGCCTGGAGCAGAGATACCTTTTGGTAAGATCTACCCCTGGCGGGGCCTGAGCTAAAGGCTTTAAAGGATTACATAGACGAAAATCTAGCCAAGGGCTTCATACGCCCCTCTTCATCTCCTGCAGGTGCACCCATCTTCTTTGTAAAGAAGAAAGATGGATCTCTGAGACCCTGCGTAGACTATAGGGAACTCAATAAGGTTACTATTAGAAACCGTTATCCATTGCCTTTAATCCCTGAGTTATTGGAGAGAGTGCGGCATGCCAAAATTTTCTCTAAATTGGATCTCCGTGGGGCCTATAACTTGGTCCGTATTAGACCTGGGGATGAGTGGAAGACTGCATTCAGGTCACGCTATGGACACTTTGAATATCTAGTTATGCCTTTTGGTCTGAGTACCGCCCCAGCCACTTTCCAACACTTGGTGAATGACATCTTCAGGGATCTCTTAGATACATTTGTGGTGATTTATTTGGATGATATTCTATTTTTTTCTAACTCCACAGAGGAACATCATGGATATGTGAGAATGGTCTTGGAACGTCTAAGACAAAACCATCTTTACATCAAACTTGAAAAGTGTGAATTCCATAGGACCGAAATTCAATTTCTGGGGTATGTACTGTCTACACAAGGAATTAGTATGGATGGAAGCAAGACCCAAGCCATCAAGGATTGGCCAAGTCCTAGAAATGTGAAGGAGGTGCAGCGCTTCATCGGGTTTGCCAACTTCTATAGACGTTTCATTAGGAATTTCTCTGAGGTAGTGTCACCTATCACCCAACTTACCCGGAAAGAGTCTAGGTTCTCCTGGACTCCCCAAGCCCAGGAAGCATTTTCCCGTCTGAAAGATAAATTTACCACCGCACCTATTTTGGTACATCCCAACCCCGAACTTGCCTTCATAATAGAGGTGGATGCTTCAGACTGTGCCGTTGGAGCTATACTCTCTCAGAGAACAGGTGAGAAGAAAGTCTTGCATCCCTGTGCCTTCTTTTCCCAGCAGTTGTCTTCGGCTGAGAGGAACTACGATGTGGGCAATAGAGAGTTGTTGGCCATTATTGCCGCCTTCAAAGAATGGAGACACCTTCTTCAGGGAGCTGCACAGCAAATAGTCGTCCTGACAGACCATCGTAACCTTGAATTTATCAGGTCGGCTAAGTGCCTGACTCCTCGCCAGGCTCGCTGGAATCTTTTCTTAAACCAATTTAATTTTGTAATTTCTTATAGGCCAGGATCGCGCAATGGAAAGGCTGATGCACTCTCTAGGATTCATTCAGCAGAGACCCGTCCACTTACTCCTCCTAAGACTATTCTTCCTGACTCTAGATTCCTGGGAGTGATTCATAATCAAGACCTACTTAAGTACATCAAGGAAGCATACCATGCGGATTCCTTGTTGGCACAACCCCCAAGGGACGTAAGTCTTGTCTTTAAGAATGGTGTGTGGATTCTGGGACAACGTCTATATATTCCTGAAACAGTCAGATTGAGAGTATTGCAACTCATTCACGATTCCAAGATAGCTGGGCATAGAGGAATTCTAAAGACACAGGAATTTCTTTCTCGTTTCTTTTGGTGGCCCACTTGCAGGAAGGATGTTTTAAACTATGTCACTTCATGTGAAGTCTGTGCAAGATGCAAAACACCTCGCTCCTCACCAACTGGTCTGTTACAACCTCTTCCCACCCCGTCCCGCCCGTGGGGATCCATTTCTATGGACTTCATTGTGGAGTTACCAACCTCTCAGGGAAGAACACCATTCTAGTGGTGGTTGACCGTCTAACAAAGGCAGCTCATTTTATCCCTTGTGTCGGCTTACCCACTGCAAAACAGACATCAGATTTGATGATTAAAGATGTGTTTCGCTTACATGGAGTACCGGATGAGGTTATTTCGGATCGAGGGGTGCAATTCACTTCTAGGTTTTGGCAAAATTTCTGTGCAGCATTGGACATTAAAGTAAACCTTTCTTCTGCTTTTCATCCCCAGACTAATGGACAGACCGAACGAACCAATCAAACCCTGGAGCAGTATCTCCGCTGCTTTATCTGCCACCTACAGGATGATTGGGTGGATCTACTTCCATTAGCTGAGTTCTCTTATAACAACTCTCTGAGTGCCTCCACTAAGCAGTCTCCTTTTTACTCCAATCTAGGTTATCATCCTAACATTCTACCACGATTTCCCATAGAAACGCCTTTACCAGCAGTGGCTGAAAGAATCACATCTTTACAGAAGAATATGGATCTTCTAAAGGAGAATCTGGAATCGGCTCAGGAAAGGTACAAGAAAGCAGCAGATAAATTTCGTAAACCTGCACCAGCTTTTAAGTATGAGACCTGGTCTGGCTGTCAACCAGAAATCTTAAGTTAAGGATTCCATCGTCTAAGTTGGGACATAAGTACATTGGACCCTATAAAATCAGTAAAATTATAAGTGCCGTTGCTTGTCGTCTTCAACTGCCCAGAACTATGAGAATTCACCCTGTCTTTCATGTATCCCTACTAAAGGCTGCGACACCCAATACCTTTCCTGGACGTTCTTCTCCTTGCCCTGACCCAGTGCTAGTCGATGGTCAGGAAGAATTTGTGGTGGAAAGGATTCTGGATTCCAGGTTATACAGAAATCAGTTACAATATTTGATTAAATGGCAAGGCTACCCAGTGGAGGACAACTCATGGGAACCAGTCAATAACGTTAATGCTCCTCGTTTGCTCCGCCAGTTTCATCAGAGGTACCCAGACAAGCCTGGTCTGAGGCCATCCGGAGGTTGTCCCTAAGGGGGGAGTAATGTAAGGTTCTTTGTACATGTTCTTGAAACTCAGTTTTTCCGTCAGCCATTTTGCTTTCTGCTTGCTGCAGCTATTTTGCCCTCAGTCAATATGGAGTTTTCAGCTTTCATGTTCCCGCCCTGATTCTCTCCCTCTTGCTTCTTAAGCAGCCACAGCTGAGCAATCAGTGCTTCTGAATCTAGCCTGCAGTGAACCTGTGACCTGACTCCTGGAAGCCTTGGATTTTGTACTCCAGCTATTCCTACTGAGGAACTCTGGAACTTTTGTGTGGACTCTGGAACCCTGCTCTTTGAAAGACTCACGTTTGCATGGACTTACGCACAAGACGCTATATGAACTGTACTACATACATTACAACCGACCCCATTCCCTCACATCTCCTCCAGTCTCTCTCTCCAGTTGTCACAACTCACCTAACTACAATCTTTAATCTCTCACTCTCCTCTGGCATTTTCCCATCTTCCTTCAAACACTCCATCACTACTCCACTACTAAAGAAACCCACTCTCGACCCTTCCTGCACAAACAACTACAGACCGGTCTCCAATCTCCCCTTCATCTCTAAACTTTTGGAGCGCCTAGTCTACTTCCGCCTCACCCGTTACCTCTCCACTTACTCTCTTCTAGACTCTTCACTGTCCTGCTTCCGACCCCTACATTCTGCACAATCTGACATTTCCCTCTCCGTGGGCGGCACCATAATAACACCCTGGCAGCAGGCTCGTTGTCTGGGTGTTATGTTTGATACCAATCTCTCCTTCACCTCCCATATACAATCTCTTGCCAACTCTTGCCGCCTACACCTAAAGAACATCTCTAGAATCCGCCCTTTTCTCACCATGGAAACAACAAAAACCCTCACTGTAGCATTGATCCACTCCCGCCTGGACTACTGCAACGCTCTATTACTTAGCCTCCCCATTACTCGACTATCCCCTCTCCAGTCCATCCTTAATACACAGCAGCCAGGGTCATCCATCTGGCTAATCGGTACTTGGACGTGTCCGCTCTTCGCCAGTCCTTACACTGGCTGCCCATTCATTATAGGATCCAATTCAAAGTACTGGTTCTCACCCACAAAGCTCTCCACAGTGCAGCACCCCCCTACATCTCCTCCCTCATTTCTATCTATCGGCCTAACTGACTGCTGCGCTCTGCAAACGACTTTCGACTAACCTCTGCACTAATCCGTACCTCCCACTCCCGACTCCAAGACTTCTCTCCGCGCTGCGCCAATCCTCTGGAATGCTCTACCCCAAGAAATTAGGACTATCCACAATTTGCATGGTTTCAGGCGCTCCCTCAAAATACATTTGTTCAGAGCGGTCTATCACATTCACTAATCAAAGTCATTCTATGCGTAAGTGTGTGTGTGTGCTGTGTAGCCCATTCACTATCTCCATCCATCCCTCACTCCCTCAATATGGCTGGACCATCATTGTAAATGCACTATTGTATATATACACACCTGTACTTTGTATCTCCCCCACCTCATTGTAGATTGTAAGCTCTCACGAGCAGGGGCGCCTTTTTTTGCTTTAATTATTGTATTATTAACGTTGTTACTTATGACTTGTGTTTTGAAACTGTTAAACTGTAAAGCGCTGCGGAATATGATGGCGCTATATAAATAAAGATTATTATTATTATTATAAATAAAGGGGTTGATTAATAGGAAGGTAAACTTAACATCCCAGCCCTTATTAACAGACCCAATGAAATATACAATTTTTTTTATCATTTGAAATTGGAGTATTATGTGTGCTCTTTAAAGACCCTGCACACTTTTGCACATCATTTTTATTTATTGTTCATTTGCTTCCTATATCTCAAAATTACGCAGCTTTCTAAATTAATAGTCTATAAAATTTTTCTGCCATTTTGCTGCCGCAAAGTTTCTAGTTTCTTTAAGTGCTTTATCTAGCTAAGTGGTCTTCAAAAATGTTCTAAGTTCATAAGGGCTCCTGTTTTTGATAGTGACAGGAAAGGTATGTACACAGGTCTCAAGTGTGGAGGAGGGAAAAAGCATGTACATTCTAAAGGAGGGCAGAGAAAACGGGTTGTGGTTATAAGGAAAGCACATCAAGAAGAATGAAGTGCAGGATAAAAGCCGTGCTGATATGAGAGATAATGAAGACAGCAAGACGCTGGGACCAACATCCGCGCTGAGCAGCAATCGCAGCGGCCGGACCTGAATGGGAGGCCACAGCATTAGGCAATGCTTGGGGAGGATCTCGGCGCCTAACACACACAGATCTCACATTCAGCCTATATTACCAGGAGAGACACACAGAGTTCACATCGAGCCTATATTACAGGGAGAGGCACACAGACCTCACGTCCAGCCTGTATTACTGGGAGGCACACAGACCTCACATTCAGCCTGTATTACTGGGAGAGAACACACAGACCACACGTCCAGCCTGTATTACTGGGAGACACACAGAGATCACATCCAGACTATATTACTGGAAGACTCACAGAGCTCACATCCAGCCTATATTACTAGAAGTGGCACACAGACCTCACATCCAGCCTATATTACTGGGAGAGACACCCAGACCTCACATCTAGCCTATATTACTGGGAGACATATACAGAGGTTACATCCATCCTATATTACTAGGAGAGACACACAGACCTCACACCCAGCCTATATTACTGGGAGAGACAAACAGATCTCACATCCAGCCTATATTACTGGGAGAGCGACCCAGACCTCACATCCAGCCTATATTACTGGGAGACATATACAGAGGTCACATCCATCCTGTATTACTAGGAGAGACACACAGAGCTCACATCCAGTCCTATATTACTGGGAGAGACACACAGACCTCACATCCCGCCTATATTACTGGGAGAGACACACAGATCTCACATCCAGCCTATATTACTCGGAGAGACACACAGAGCTCACATCCAGCCTATATTACTGGGAGAGACACACAGAGCTCACATCCAGCTTATATTACTGGGAGAGACACCCAGACCTCACATCCAGCCTATATTACTGGGACAGACACACAGAGCTCACATCCAGCCTGTATTACTGGGAGAGACACCCAGTCCTCACATCCAACCTACATTACAGGGAGAGACACCCAGACCTCACATCCAGCCTATATTACTGGGAGAGTCACACAGACCTCACATCCAGCCTGTATTACTAGGAGACACACAGAGATCACATCCAACCTATATTACTAGGAGAGACACACAGACCTCACATCCAGCCTATATTACTGGAGAGACACACAGACCTCACGACCAGTCTATATTACTGGGGAGAGACACCTAGACCTCACATCCAGCCTATATTACTGGGAGAGACACACAGACCTCACATCCAGCCAATATTACTGAGAGAGACACACAGACCTCACATCCAGCCAATATTACTGGAGACACACAGAGCTCACATCCAGCCTATATTACTGGGAGAGACACACAGACATCACATCCAGCCTATATTACTGGGAGAGACACACAGACATCACATCCAGCCTATATTACTGGGAGAGACACACAGACATCATATCCAGTCTATATTACTGGGAGAGACACACAGACATCACATCCAGCCTATATTAGTAGGAGAGTAATAATGTGAAATATAACGTGGCACTACTGCAGAAGGTGCACAAGTAGGAACCCAACCGAGTAAAGATATAGAAAAATAACTTGGCACTCAACTTATATGAAGAAGGATAAATTTATTGCAGTCCAAACAAAACTAACGTTTCGGTCCAAGTCGGACCTTCATCAAAGTACTGCAAAACAACATCATTATCAGGGGCGGAACTATAGTGGAAGCAGGGAAGCAGGTGCCACAGGGCCCGGGCTAGAAGGGGGCCCGTCCCTGCTGCAGCTGCCCTGTGATTTAGGAGCAAAAAGGGGGGCCCGAGCACGCTGGCAAATGGATCCGCGCTCGGGCCCCCTCCCAACATTTTGTTCAGGCTTCTGACTCTGAACGCTGATGCATAACAACACTGTGTTGTTTTAAAGAGACACTACAGTGTTGTAAATGCAGACAGCGAACAGAAATGAGCACTGTAGCTTTAAGCTGCGGCCCAGTGCATTATGGTCCGTCTGTCACAGCGTGTGTGCATGTGGGGGCGGACAGCAGACGGCCAGGCAGACCACATGAAGCAGCAGGCTGACTGGACAAGCAGGTGGAAGCCCGGGCGAGCAGGGTGAGTACCGTGAGTCTCTCAACAGTGAGAAGAGGCTTGGCTGCTCAATGGTGACTGAGAGGGCAGGTGCAGGCAGGATCTAACAGGGCCCACATTCAACAGGGCCCAGGCTGCAGTGCAGGGGGCCCACATTCAACACAGGGCCCAGGTAGCAAGGGACCCGCATTCCAACAGGGCCTCGGGCTCCTGGGCCCTGTTTGACGCAAGCCTCAAGTCACCACTAACCTCCCCCTGGGCCCTGTTGGGCACGGCACCTCAGTCACCAGTAGCCTCCCCCTGGCCCAGTAACAGCCTCATGGTTGCTACAAGTGACGAGTGACACCCTGATCTCTGCTACATGTGACAAGTAACAACCTCAGCTCTGCTACATGTAACAAGTAACAACCTCAGCTCTGCTCATGTGACAAGTAACAACCTCAGCTCTGCTCATGTGACAAGTAGCAACCTCGGCTCTGCTACATGTGACAAGTAACCTCAGCTCTGCTACATGTGACAAGTAGCAACCTCAGCTCTGCTACATGTGACAAGTAACCTCAGCTCTGCTACATATGACCAGTAACAACCTCAGCTCTGCTACATGTAACAAGTAGCAAGCTCTGCTCATGTGACAAGTAGCAACCTCGGCTCTGCTACATGTGACAAGTAACCTCAGCTCTGCTACATGTGACAAGTAGCAACCTCAGCTCTGCTACATGTGACAAGTAACCTCAGCTCTGCTACATGTGACAAGTAACAACCTCAGCTCTGCTACATGTAACAAGTAGCAACCTCAGCTCTGCTCATGTGACAAGTAGCAACCTCAGCTCTGCTCATGTGACAAGTAGCAACCTCAGCTCTGCTACATGTGACAAGCAACCTCAGCTCTGCTACATGTGACAAGTAGCAACCTCAGCTCTGCTACATGTGACAAGTAGCAACCTCGGCTCTGGTACATGTGACAAGTAGCAACCTCAGCTCTGCTCATGTGACTAGTAGCAACCTCAGCTCTGCTACATGTGACAAGTAACCTCAGCTCTGCTACATGTGACAAGTAGCAACCTCAGCTCTGCTACATGTGACAAGTAACAACCTCAACTCTGCTACTTGTGACAAGTAGCAACCTCAGCTCTGCTATTTGTGACAAGTAACAACCTCAGCTCTGCTCATGTGACAAGTAACAACCTCAGCTCTGCTCATGTGACAAGTAGCAACCTCGGCTCTGCTACATGTGACAAGTAACCTCAGCTCTGCTACATGTGACAAGTACAACCTCAGCTCTGCTACAGTGACAATAACCTCAGCTCTGCTACATGTGACAAGTAACCTCAGCTCTGCTACATTTGACAAGTAACAACCTCAGCTCTGCTACATTGACAAGTACAACCTCGCTCTGCTACATGTGACAAGTAGCAACCTCAGCTCTGCTACATGTGACAAGTAACAACCTCAGCTCTGCTACTGTCAAGTAGCAACTAGTCTTGTACAAGTAACAACCTCAGCTCTGCTCATGTGACAAGTAACAACCTCAGCTCTGCTACATGTGACAAGTAGCAACCTCGGCTCTGCTACATGTGACAAGTAACAACCTCAGCTCTGCTACATGTGACAAGTAGCAACCTCGGCTCTGCTACATGTAACAACCTCAGCTCTGCTACATGTGACAAGTAGCAACCTCAGCTCTGCTCATGTGACAAGTAACAACCTCAGCTCTGCTCATGTGACAAGTAACAACCTCAGCTCTGCTACATGTGACAAGTAACAACCTCAGCTCTGCTACATGTGACAAGTAACAACCTCAGCTCTGCTACATGTGACAAGTAGCAACCTCAGCTCTGCTACATGCGAGGAGTGACAGCCTCATCTCTGCTACATGCGCGGAGTGACAGCCTCAGCTTTGCTATACAAGTAGCAGAGCTGAGGCTGTCACTCCTCACATGTTGCAGAGATGAGGCTGTCACTCCTTACATGTAGCAGAGCTGAGGCTGTCACTCCTCGAATGTAGCAGAGCTGAGGCTGTCCCTACTCACATGTAGCAGAGCTGAGGCTGTTCCTCCTCACATGTAGCAGAGCTGAGGCTGTCACTCCTCACATGTAGCAGAACTGAGTCTGTCACTCCTCACATGTAGCAGAGCTGAGGCTGTCACTCCTCACATGCAGCAGAGCTGAGGCTGTCAACTCCTCACATGTGTAATTGGTGAGGGCGTGGTGCAGAAGTACGGTATACAGAACAATCTTAGATTATTCTGTATACCGGACTGTTGTTCTACTGAATAAATCATCCGTTTTGAAAGCAATTTGCAGGCTGGATTACAAGTTTCTTTACATATTTACTCTGGAGAAAGCCTACCTTCGTCACTACCTCAGTTGCTTCCTGGGAGTTGGTTCTTTTCTGTTATTTCACTATCATTACTCCAAAAACCTCTAATTTTGGATAATAAAGGTATCTTTCTTAACACAACTTGGGTAGACCGGGATTGGCAACGCGCGCGAGGGGGGGGGGCCCCATTGTGAAGTTTGCTGTGGGGCCCTGCCGTTCCTAGTTACGCCCCTGATCATTATATACATATAAAAATTAAATACAATATGATTTACTGTGTGATATAATTAAATAAGAGCAAGTAAACATTTATTGTATATGTAGAAGAAATATGAAATAAAGCAAAGACAAAGTAAAAAGAAAAAAGAAAAATGCCTACCCGACTGCTTTATTGAAAGAAGTCCAATTGTGGACTAGTGGTGATTCTTAAACGTGATCATCTGAAGGCTGAGCAAAATATATACAGAGGTGAGTCAACCATTAATACGTATGGAAGGCAACAAACAGGTGTTTGTGATATAAACGGTAGAAGATATATCTGAATACCAAAATGTGGTGTCAGAAGGTTCTATTTGAAACTAGTGCACATAAAATTAGATGAATAGTGCAGTGACCAGTGTTTATACTAAGTGAGGCATGAAATGGGTATAATACCTGAGACATTTATCAGAATGGAGTTTTCTGTGTGGATTAAAATGATTTAATACACCTAAGGGTAAAATAGGTAAATGGGAATGAACGCCAAATGTTGTTAAATATAGGATATGAATAAATAGTAGGAAAAGTGGAAGCTCTTACTATATGGCGTATTGTTATCCCTTTAATATCCATGTAAATTGAAGTAGGCATACATCCACCTAAAACAGATATGGTGCCTGTGAGGAGTGATAATATGTTATCCGCTATGGTGCCAAAATAATGGAAGGATCTTACTTATATGTGGCAGATAACGTCCCCTCGTTATATAGGTAACAGTAATGTCTCCAGAATAGCCTGAAAAGATTGCATGGGAGCTTAATCGCAGCATCTTGGAATGCCCTCAAACGTGAGGAATATTAGAAAGGTTATCTTACCGGTGGTGGTATAGTGTGGCAGCTCGGGGCCTCTCCCAACGCGGTGTCTGCCGCTTGTTGGAGCGAGGAACCGAGCCAAAACACCGCCTTTTTATGTGTATGGGGCGGGACTAGTGTTGTGGCGTAAACTGGAAGTGCGTCACCGGAAGTGACGTATTGGTGCGTTCCAAGTGACAAGCGCTTGCGTTCCAAGCTAATCCTGGTAACTGGGAGCCACGTAAGACAGTGTGGAGTGAAAGTGACCTAGCGCAACAACCCCTGGTGAACAGGGGAACACTGGCAAAAACGAGAAGAGGTGTTAATTAATTGTGCAATAGATTTAATATAATATCACAGGGTGACACACCAGCTATAGCAGTCGAGAGGTGGAAGATTTGTGGAGGAGTCCAGAGGTTAGGCATGTAGAGGAATCATAATTCTAAGTTCAATACAGGCGACTCTGTAAAAAAGAGCAATGATGTTAGTATTCAATAAGGATAACACTGGATTACATGTTGCAGGCCAACGATACAAGGAATATAAATTAGATAAATGAATGCAGGTCATATTCTCTATTAAGCCCACGGGGGGATAATGTCTGTAATTGATGAATCCAATAGGATTCTCTTTTCTACAACAATTGTATGCGATCACCCCCTCGTCTTGACGGTTTGATCAATTCAATTACCTGGAACTTTAATTGTGCTATGGAATGTCCAGTTGTTATAAAATGGTGAGGTATTGGCAATAACATATTCTTGCAGCGTATGGTGGACTTATGTTTAGACACCCTATCTCTAACAGGCTGAGTAGTTTCCCCACATACAAGAGGCCGCAAGGGCACTTAATTAGGTAGATAGCAAATGAGGACTCACAGGTAGAGTAATCCTTTATGCGGTATTTTTTGCCAGAATGTGGATGTGTGAAGGTGTCACCTTTAATCACATTATTGCACTGTGTGCAATGTAGGCATGGGTATGTGCCCATTTTAGGTCTCTGTAGGAATCTCTGTGTAGAGTTACGGCCAGATGTATTCATGTCTGCCCTAACTAGCGAATCCCTAATGTTGGGAGGTCTTTTATAACAAGGTAGAAAAGGATTATGGAACTCCTTCACCTCGGATGTGCTGTTTTAAGGATGTTCCAATGCTTGTGTATGCTGTGGTGTAAGATGTGTACATAAGGATGATAGGCATGTACTAGAGGAATGCGATTGGTAACCGGTCTACGTGGAGTTATTATGGGATTCTTGGCCTCATTAAGTAAATTAAGAGGGTAACCACGTTCTTGAAATTTTATTTGCATTTCTTCTAGTCTAAGAGCACTAACATCAGGGTCAGAGACAATCTTACGAACGCGGTGAAATTGTGACCGCGGTATAGATCTCTTTGTTGTTGAGGGATGTAGGCTACTGTAATGCAGTAGGCTGTTCCTGTCAGTTGGTTTGGTAAATAGGTCTGTGGTAATGTTACCAGATGTGTCTTTAATGACCAAGGTGTCCAAAAAACTCACTTTGTGTGGGCTAGAGGTAATGGTAAAGGTCAGTCCTGGCCAAGCTTGGTTAAGTATGTTAAAGAAATCAATAAGGGAACTTTCATCGCCTGTCCAAATACAAAAAATATCATCTATGTATCTTTTCCAAAATAGACAGAATTTTTGAAATAGAGGTTCAGGGTAAACGATTTCATCCTCAAAGCAAGACATGTAACTATTCGCATAAGGCGGGGCTACATTTGAGCCCATGGCTGTGCCTTTGGTTTGTAAATAAAAAATGTCTTGGAACATAAAGAAATTTTTCGTAAGGACTATAGTGAGTAATTGTATACAAAACTCAATGACCTCAATGGATTTGTCAGATGAATGGAGTAGGCGGCGTGCACAAGAAATTCCCTTTTGATGGGGGATCAAGGTGTATAAATCCCTAACATCAAAGGAGACCAAGATGGCGGTATTCGGTACTGGGCCTAGATCACGTATGGCCTGTAAAAAATGTCCGGTGTCCAAGAGGTAAGAGGGAGCTTGTCTAGTGAGGGGTGTCAGGATTTTTCTAAGAAAACAGAAAGAGGTGACAAAATGGATTCGGTAGATGCCACTATGGGTCTACCAGGTGGATTATCAAGACTTTTGTGAATTTTTGGTAAGATGTAAAACACAGGAGTGATAGGGTCCTTTTTGGTAAGGAACTCTTGTGTTTTAGAATCTATGACCCCTGAAGTGGCCGAATTTGTTAGTAATTGGCTAATGGATTTACTCAATTCACTGGTGGGATTATGGCCAAGTCTGGTATAGACATTGTGTCTTCAAGTTGTCATTAAAGACACATCTGGTAACATTACTACAGACCTATTTACCAAACCAACTGACAGGAACAGCCTACTGCATTACAGTAGCCTACATCCCTCAACAACAAAGAGATCTATACCGCGGTCACAATTTCACCGCGTTCGTAAGATTGTCTCTGACCCTGATGTTAGTGCTCTTAGACTAGAAGAAATGCAAATAAAATTTCAAGAACGTGGTTACCCTCTTAATTTACTTAATGAGGCCAAGAATCCCATAATAACTCCACGTAGACCGGTTACCAATCGCATTCCTCTAGTACATGCCTATCATCCTTATGTACACATCTTACACCACAGCATACGCAAGCATTGGAACATCCTTAAAACAGCACATCCCGAGGTGAAGGAGTTCCATAATCCTTTTCTACCTTGTTATAAAAGACCTCCCAACATTAGGGATTCGCTAGTTAGGGCAGACATGAATACATCTGGCCGTAACTCTACACAGAGATTCCTACAGAGACCTAAAATGGGCACATACCCATGCCTACATTGCACACAGTGCAATAATGTGATTAAAGGTGACACCTTCACACATCCACATTCTGGCAAAAAATACCGCATAAAGGATTACTCTACCTGTGAGTCCTCATTTGCTATCTACCTAATTAAGTGCCCTTGCAGCCTCTTGTATGTGGGGGAAACTACTCAGCCTGTTAGAGATAGGGTGTCTAAACATAAGTCCACCATACGCTGCAAGAATATGTTATTGCCAATACCTCACCATTTTATAACAACTGGACATTCCATAGCACAATTAAAGTTCCAGGTAATTGAATTGATCAAACCGTCAAGACGAGGGGGTGATCGCATACAATTGTTGTAGAAAAGAGAATCCTATTGGATTCACAATTACAGACATTATCCCCCGTGGGCTTAATAGAGAATATGACCTTCATTCATTTACCTAATTTATATTCCTTGTATCGTTGGCCTGCAACATGTAATCCAGTGTTATCCTTATTGAATACTAACATCATTGCTCTTTTTTACAGAGTCGCCTGTATTGAACTTAGAATTATGATTCCTCTACATGCCTAACCTCTGGACTCCTCCACAAATCTTCCACCTCTCGACTGCTATAGCTGGTGTGTCACCCTGTGATATTATATTAAATCTATTGCACAATTAATTAACACCTCTTCTCGTTTTTGCCAGTGTTCCCCTGTTCACCAGGGTTGGCGCTAGGTCACTTTCACTCCACACTGTCTTACGTGGCTCCCAGTTACCAGGATTAGCTTGGAACGCAAGCGCTCGTCACTTGGAACGCACCAATACGTCACTTCCGGTGACGCACTTCCGGTTTACGCCACAACACTAGTCCCGCCCCATACACATAAAAAGGCGGTGTTTTGGCTCGGTTCCTCGCTCCAACAAGCGGCGGACACCGCGTTGGGAGAGGCCCCGAGCTGCCACACTATACCACCACCGGTAAGATAACCTTTCTAATATTCCTCACGTTTGAGGGCATTCCAAGATGCTGCGATTAAGCTCCCATGCAATCTTTTCAGGCTATTCTGGAGACATTACTGTTACCTATATAACGAGGGGACGTTATCTGCCACATATAAGTAAGATCCTTCCATTATTTTGGCACCATAGCGGATAACATATTATCACTCCTCACAGGCACCATATCTGTTTTAGGTGGATGTATGCCTACTTCAATTTACATGGATATTAAAGGGATAACAATACGCCATATAGTAAGAGCTTCCACTTTTCCTACTATTTATTCATATCCTATATTTAACAACATTTGGCGTTCATTCCCATTTACCTATTTTACCCTTAGGTGTATTAAATCATTTTAATCCACACAGAAAACTCCATTCTGATAAATGTCTCAGGTATTATACCCATTTCATGCCTCACTTAGTATAAACACTGGTCACTGCACTATTCATCTAATTTTATGTGCACTAGTTTCAAATAGAACCTTCTGACACCACATTTTGGTATTCAGATATATCTTCTACCGTTTATATCACAAACACCTGTTTGTTGCCTTCCATACGTATTAATGGTTGACTCACCTCTGTATATATTTTGCTCAGCCTTCAGATGATCACGTTTAAGAATCACCACTAGTCCACAATTGGGCTTCTTTCAATAAAGCAGTCGGGTAGGCATTTTTCTTTTTTCTTTTTACTTTGTCTTTGCTTTATTTCATATTTCTTCTACATATACAATAAATGTTTACTTGCTCTTATTTAATTATATCACACAGTAAATCATATTGTATTTAATTTTTATATGTATATAATGATGTTGTTTTGCAGTACTTTGATGAAGGTCACTTGGACCGAAACGTTAGTTTTGTTTGGACTGCAATAAATTTATCCTTCTTCATATAAGTTGAGTGCCAAGTTATTTTTCTATATCTTTACTCGGTTGGGTTCCTACTTGTGCACCTTCTGCAGTAGTGCCACGTTATATTTCACATTATTACTTTCCCATACGTGAGCACACTGATAATATGACTTCAAACGTATTTTCCTACAATCCTGATGAGAGAAGTAACATTCTGTCTAAGTTACATCTTCCTAGTGACTTCTTGAAAACTCCACCACGGGAAGCCAGAGGAAGGGACCTGGAGAGGGAACTACGTCATCAAGTGAGCTTGGAGCTCCACTATGCAACTTTATCAGAATATCTGCGAGGCAACATGATACCAAGAGGTTTGAGGGTTAACCTTCGTCCCACCCTATTCAGCGATTCCAATGAGTACTGTCGAAAGTTTGAACAGATACTCAATAAATGTTCACTGGACATCATGACATTGACTGCTGAGCATCTACAAGGAGCGATAGTTCAGACTAAAGATAAAATTATTAATATTGAAAACCAATTGTCTACAGCTGGTACAGCTGAGGAACTTACCACCATGAAAGATAGAATCAAAATTAATGTTGAACAACATAGGAGGGACACAGAGAATAGGAAGAGGTTAAAATTTCGTAGGGATACTGAAGACTATGAGAACAATAGAGTCTACCAGTGGCAGAATAGACCTATTCCTAGGCAGTATAATACCAGATCTGATTATCATTCTTCAAATGAACCTTCCACTTCAGGCTCTGAAACTGAGAGACGAGATCTACAGCCCAGAACGAACGCTTTTTTAGGACAAAGACGTCGTTCATCAAGAAGAAGAGGACCCGCAGAGGGCATGGACAGAAGGGACACGGATCTCACAAGGACTACACGCTCTCAGGTAATTACCCATTGGTAATTAATATTTCCTCAAGGACATTGAGCATCACTGAGTACAATCTTTTACAGAAGGGACTATCATACTGCCCTACGTATAAATTTGACACATTTGCCATGGACATGGATTTGCATAGATTTTATCGTCGTCTAAGATTGTCTGTTAAGTTTGCATCTACTCCTGACAATGCATGTACTAACCCTCCTTTACATCAATCTCTGATTTCCATTTCTGATTTAGGTCTACGCAACAAAAGCACGTATAGACCACCACATAACTCACATGCAGTGGAAACTTTTGTGAGTTTTGTGGATTCAGCCTTTCAGAAATTGAGACAAGATATGGAAGGGGGTAAATTACACTATCAACATAATTTGTCCTCCCTAGACTTCCAGGCACTCCAAGCTCTTCGTCAAGATGACCAGATAGTAATCAAACCCGCTGATAAAGGGGGTGCGATTGTTGTCATGGACAAATCCGCTTATGTCAATGAGGTACTAAGACAACTTGAAGACACCAATGTCTATACCAGACTTGGATACAATCCCACCAGTGAATTGAATAAATCCATTGGCCAATTACTAACTAATTCTGCCACTTCAGGGGTCATAGATTCTAAAACACAGAGTTCCTTACCAAAAAGGACCCTATCACTCCTGTGTTTTACATCTTACCAAAAATTCACAAAAGTCTTGATAATCCACCTGGTAGACCCATAGTGGCATCTGCCGAATCCATTTTTACACCTCTTTCTGTTTTCTTAGAAAAAATCCTGACACCCCTCACTAGACAAGCTCCCTCTTACCTCTTGGACACCGGACATTTTTTACAGGCCATACGTGATCTAGGCCCAGTACCGAATACCGCCATCTTGGTCTCCTTTGATGTTAGGGATTTATACACCTCGATCCCCCATCAAAAGGGAATTTCTTGTGGCACGCCGCCTACTCCATTCATCTGACAAATCCATTGAGGTCATTGAGTTTTGTATACAATTACTCACTATAGTCCTTACGAAAAATTTCTTTATGTTCCAAGACATTTTTTATTTACAAACCAAAGGCACAGCCATGGGCTCAAATGTAGCCCCGCCTTATGCGAATAGTTACATGTCTTGCTTTGAGGATGAAATCGTTTACCCTGAACCTCTATTTCAAAAATTCTGTCTATTTTGGAAAAGATACATAGATGATATTTTTTGTATTTGGACAGGCGATGAAAGTTCCCTTATTGATTTCTTTAACATACTTAACCAAGCTTGGCCAGGACTGACCTTTACCATTACCTCTAGCCCACACAAAGTGAGTTTTTTGGACACCTTGGTCATTAAAGACACATCTGGTAACATTACCACAGACCTATTTACCAAACCAACTGACAGGAACAGCCTACTGCATTACAGTAGCCTACATCCCTCAACAACAAAGAGATCTATACCGCGGTCACAATTTCACCGCGTTCGTAAGATTGTCTCTGACCCTGATGTTAGTGCTCTTAGACTAGAAGAAATGCAAATAAAATTTCAAGAACGTGGTTACCCTCTTAATTTACTTAATGAGGCCAAGAATCCCATAATAACTCCACGTAGACCGGTTACCAATCGCATTCCTCTAGTACATGCCTATCATCCTTATGTACACATCTTACACCACAGCATACGCAAGCATTGGAACATCCTTAAAACAGCACATCCCGAGGTGAAGGAGTTCCATAATCCTTTTCTACCTTGTTATAAAAGACCTCCCAACATTAGGGATTCGCTAGTTAGGGCAGACATGAATACATCTGGCCGTAACTCTACACAGAGATTCCTACAGAGACCTAAAATGGGCACATACCCATGCCTACATTGCACACAGTGCAATAATGTGATTAAAGGTGACACCTTCACACATCCACATTCTGGCAAAAAATACCGCATAAAGGATTACTCTACCTGTGAGTCCTCATTTGCTATCTACCTAATTAAGTGCCCTTGCAGCCTCTTGTATGTGGGGGAAACTACTCAGCCTGTTAGAGATAGGGTGTCTAAACATAAGTCCACCATACGCTGCAAGAATATGTTATTGCCAATACCTCACCATTTATAACAACTGGACATTCCATAGCACAATTAAAGTTCCAGGTAATTGAATTGATCAAACCGTCAAGACGAGGGGGTGATCGCATACAATTGTTGAAGAAAAGAGAATCCTATTGGATTCACCAATTACAGACATTATCCCCCCGTGGGCTTAATAGAGAATATGACCTGCATTCATTTATCTAATTTATATTCCTTGTATCGTTGGCCTGCAACATGTAATCCAGTGTTATCCTTATTGAATACTAACATCATTGCTCTTTTTTACAGAGTCGCCTGTATTGAACTTAGAATTATGATTCCTCTACATGCCTAACCTCTGGACTCCTCCACAAATCTTCCACCTCTCGACTGCTATAGCTGGTGTGTCACCCTGTGATATTATATTAAATCTATTGCACAATTAATTAAACACCTCTTCTCGTTTTTGCCAGTGTTCCCCTGTTCACCAGGGTTGTTGCGCTAGGTCACTTTCACTCCACACTGTCTTACGTGGCTCCCAGTTACCAGGATTAGCTTGGAACGCAAGCGCTCGTCACTTGGAACGCACCAATACGTCACTTCCGGTGACGCACTTCCGGTTTACGCCACAACACTAGTCCCGCCCCATACACATAAAAAGGCGGTGTTTTGGCTCGGTTCCTCGCTCCAACAAGCGGCGGACACCGCGTTGGGAGAGGCCCCGAGCTGCCACACTATACCACCACCGGTAAGATAACCTTTCTAATATCCTCACGTTTGAGGGCATTCCAAGATGCTGCGATTAAGCTCCCATGCAATCTTTTCAGGCTATTCTGGAGACATTACTGTTACCTATATAACGAGGGGACGTTATCTGCCACATATAAGTAAGATCCTTCCATTATTTTGGCACCATAGCGATAACATATTATCACTCCTCACAGGCACCATATCTGTTTTAGGTGGATGTATGCCTACTTCAATTTACATGGATATTAAAGGGATAACAATACGCCATATAGTAAGAGCTTCCACTTTTCCTACTATTTATTCATATCCTATATTTAACAACATTTGGCGTTCATTCCCATTTACCTATTTTACCCTTAGGTGTATTAAATCATTTTAATCCACACAGAAAACTCCATTCTGATAAATGTCTCAGGTATTATACCCATTTCATGCCTCACTTAGTATAAACACTGGTCACTGCACTATTCATCTAATTTTATGTGCACTAGTTTCAAATAGAACCTTCTGACACCACATTTTGGTATTCAGATATATCTTCTACCGTTTATATCACAAACACCTGTTTGTTGCCTTCCATACGTATTAATGGTTGACTCACCTCTGTATATATTTTGCTCAGCCTTCAGATGATCACGTTTAAGAATCACCACTAGTCCACAATTGGACTTCTTTCAATAAAGCAGTCGGGTAGGCATTTTTCTTTTTTCTTTTTACTTTGTCTTTGCTTTATTTCATATTTCTTCTACATATACAATAAATGTTTACTTGCTCTTATTTAATTATATCACACAGTAAATCATATTGTATTTAATTTTTATATGTATATAATGATGTTGTTTTGCAGTACTTTGATGAAGGTCCGACTTGGACCGAAATGTTAGTTTTGTTTGGACTGCAATAAATTTATCCTTCTTCATATAAGTTGAGTGCCAAGTTATTTTTCTATATATTACTAGGAGAGACACACAGAGCTCACATCGAGCCTATATTACTGGGAGACACACAGACATCACATCCAGCCTATATTACTGGGAGAGACACCCAGAGCTCCCATCCAGCCTGTATTACTGGGAGAGACACACAAGCTCACATCCAGCCTATATTACTGGGAGAGACACACAGACCTCAAATCAGCCTATATTACAGGGAGACACACAGACCTCACATCCAGCCTATATTACTAGGAGAGACACAGACCTCACATCCAGCCTATATTACTGGAGAGACACACAGACTCACATCCAGCCTAATTACTGGGAGAGACACCCAGAGCTCCCATCAGCCTGTATTACTGGGAGAGACAAACCTCACATCCAGCCTTATTAGTGGGAGAGAAGAGTCACATCCAGCCTATATACTGGGAGAGACACACAGACTCACATCCAAGCCTATAATTACTGGAGAGACACAAGACCTCACTTCAGCCTATATTACTGGAGAACACAAGGTCACATCACCTATATTACTTAGAGTCATACAAAACATCACATAGCCTTAATATTACTGGGATAGAACACTAGCTTCACACAGCCTAGATTACTGGGAGAGACTCACAGATCTCACATCAGGCCTGTATTACTGGAGAGACCTTACATCCAGCCTTTATTACAGGAAAGTCACTCCCACAAGAGAAAAATATGAAGTTTGATTAGGTTTCAAATTGCATATCAAGGGTTATGAAAATTAATGAACAAATGAAGACTAGCAATTTTATTAAATAAAGGTAACAACTAACATATATTAACATTTTAATTTCCATATCAAAACTATCCATAGCCTTTAAGGGAATATTACTGAGGCATTATTTGAAGTGCAGTAGAAATTTGCTTCCAAAGAGTACTTAGCCTTTTTTTACCGCCATATTTTAAAGTCTTCTCTTACCCAAAAAGTAGAAATAAACAGTGTTATCATGTGCCACCAAAAAGAAAGACAACATACAGATGCATGTCAAGTGTAAAGGAATATAAAAAAAACTCCATCAGATTTATATTTTATTTCACAATGTGTAATCACTATAACTTTCATGTCCACAGCTCTGGGTCCACATTGTAAATGAAGAAGCTCTCTCTGTCCCTCTCTCAGCAGGAAGTCCCAGCATGATCTAAAGCATCAATCAGCCAGTCAGCCCTTTTGGAAACAAAGCCTTTTTTCAGTTTTTCGTCTCTGAGGCTTAGCGAAGAATTACTAAAAGGAATATGTGGTTTTGATTAATAGGAGAAAGGTTTCCAATCTATTACCAAAAATGCATTTAGAATGCCGATTCTCATTTTGTTTTTTTCTTTATGTTGAATACTCTGGGGTTTTTTTTGGCCATTTTCTGTTTGTAATTATTTTATAAAAGATCAGATCCCTCTAAAAATAATGAAAATATAAAACCTTATTAAATACTTTTCATCTGAGTTTTTCATTCTCAATATTTCCAAAATGTTTCTAGACTGCAAACATTTATTATATTTTTTTAAGGGAATCTATCCCTAGGTTTATCCCTGAGAGCTGCATAAAGTAGTTACAGACACCATGATACTAGGATACTGTTATTTTCATAACATCACAGTTATAAAGTGGCAGCACTAACTGTGCACTGTGAGGAGGGAGCCTACACTGGTTAACAGCACTGGTTACAGTCTCCAGGGTGGAGTTACTCCACTGCTTACAAGTTCTGCTCCAGAAGGTGTACCTGAGAGAACTTGCAATGAGAGGTAGAAAGTTGGTACTTCATCTTTCTACTACGTGTTTATCTTACCTCAGTGCTGGATTCACAGCTGCACTGCTCAGAATTAAATTTATCAAGTCCTCTATGTGCCGGTTGTTGCTTCAGAGCATGTGCTACATAAAGACAGGGGGACAGGAATGTCTGTGTGTGCTGTGTATGGGAGACATCATAGTCTCCATCCACTAGCTCAGAGACAACTAAACACTAGAGATAGAGCCTGCAGAGGGGAAAACTGTGGAAAAATGCAGGTTACAAGTCATAATGACCAAAAATAGTGTTATTACCCATGTGCACTCATTACAGTCTTTTCTGAAAAGTCACTTAAAATGTCAGATACACTTTAAGTGGATGTCTTCTTTGCATGTACCCATAACATTACACTACACACAAAAAAGTAATCAATATAATAACCTTGTAGGGCAGAGATGAGTAGATTTGTTCAAATTTGACTGGAAAATTTGATTCGCATTGAATTTAGTCAATGCAAAGCTAATTTTCCAGATAAAAACTTTACATTATATTCTGAGGTCTTTCCATAACACAGAATAGAATAATTGTGTGCTTAAAAGTAAAATACAGTGGGTTCGGAAAGTATTCAGACCTCTTTAAATTTTTCACTCTTTGTTTCATTGCAGCCATTTGGTAAATTCAAAAAAGTTTATTTTTTTCTCATTAATGTACACTCTGCACCCCATCTTGGCTGAAAAAAAAATAGAAATGTAAAATTTTTTTGCAAATTTGTTAAAAAAGAAAAACTGAAATATCACATGGTCATAAGTCTTCAGACCCTTTGCTCAGTGTTGAGTAGAAGCACCTTTTGAGCTACAGCCATGAGTCTTCTTGGAAATGATGCAACAAGTTTTTCACACCTGGATTTGGGGATCCTCTGCCATTCTTCCTTGCAGATCCTCTCCAGTTCCGTCAGGTTGGATGGTGAACGTTGATGGACAGCCATTTTCAGATCTCTCCAGAGATGCTCAATTGGGTTTAGGTCAGGGCTCTGGCTGGGTCAGTCAAGAATGGTCACAGAGTTGTTCTGAAGCCACTCCTTTGTTATTTTAGCTATGTGCTTAGGGTCATTGTCTTGTTGGAAGGTGAACCTTCGGTCAAGTCTGAGGTCCAGAGCACTCTGGAAGAGGTTTTCATCCAGGATATCTCTGTACTTGGCCGCATTCATGTTTCCTTCAATTGCAACCAATCATCCTGTCCCTGCAGCTGAAAAACACCCCCATAGCATGATGCTGCCACCACCATGTTTCACTGTTGGGATTGTATTGGGCAGGTGATAAGCAGTGTCTGGTTTTCTCCACACATACCGCTTAGAATTATCACCAAAAAGTTCTATCTTCATCTCATCAGACCAGAGAATCTTATTCCTCAAGTCTGGGAGTCCTTCACGTGTTTTTTAGCAAACTCTATGCAGGTTTTCATATGTCTGCCACTGAGCAGAGTCTTCCGTCGGGCCACTCTGTCATAAAGGCCCGACTGGTGAGGGCTGCAGTGATAGTTGACTTTGTGGAACTTCTCCCATCTCCCTAATGCATCTGTGGAGCTCAGCCACAGTGATCTTGGGGTTCTTCTTTACCTCTCTCACCAAGGCTCTTCTCCCACGATTGCTCAGTGTGGCTGGACGGCCAGGTCTAGGAAGACTTCTGGTGGTCCCAAACTTCTTCAATTTGAGGATAATGGAGGTCACTGTGCTCTTAGGAACCTTGAGTACTGCAGAAATGCTTTTGTATCCTTGGCCAGATATGTGCCTTGCCACAATTCTGTCTCTGAGCTTATTGGCCAGTTCCTTTGACCTCATGATTTTCATTTGGTCTGACATGCACTGTGAGCTGTGAGGTCTTATATAGACAGGTGTGTACCTTTACAAATCAAGTCCTATTAGTTTAATTAAGCACAGCTGGACTCCAATGAAGGAGTAGAACCATCTCAAGGAGGATTACAAGGAAATGGACAGCATGTGACTTAAATATGAGTGTCTGAGCAAAGGGTCTGAATACTTATGACCATGTGATATTTCAGTTTTTCTTCTATTAATAAATTTGCAAAAATTTCTACATTTCTGTTTTTTTCAGCCAAGATGGGGTGCAGAGTGTACATTATTGAGAAAAAAATGAACTTTTTTGAATTTACCAAATGGCTGCAATGAAACAAAGAGTGAAAAATGTAAAGGGGTCTGAATACTTTCCGTACCCACTGTATGTAATACTCACCTGTCCTGACTCTAGGGTATGCCACACTAAACAATATCGCTAACGGGATCGCTAAAAAACGTCACTATTTAGCGATCCCGTTAGCGATGTTGTTCAGTGCGGCAGCTTCCAGCGACGAGCTTCCTGCTGTGATCTCGCTCGTCGCTGGAATCGTTCCGGACCCTATTTTCTCGTCGGCGCTCCCGCTGGGTAAGTATATATCGCTAGTGTGGCACCTTTTCTTAGCGATTTAGCGGTACTTTTGTACCGCTAAAGTCGTTAAGAAGATCGCTAACGGCGATAGCGTCGTTAACTATATCGCTAAATGCGGCAGCATTTAGCGATATAGAAACAATCCCGCTAGCGATCTCATTAGTATGCAACGCTAACGAGATCGCTAGCAGGATAGCTTAGTGTGGCAGTACCTTCTCTCTCTCCTGTAGATTGTAAGCTCTTATGGTTCTCTCTCTCTTTCTCCTGTAGGGTATAAGCTCTTATGTCAACAGCGTCCCCCTCTCTCTCTCCTGTAGAGTGTAAGCTCTTATGGTCAGCAGGTCCTCTCTCTCTCCTGTACAGTGTAAGCTCTTATGGTCAGCAGGTCCTCTCTCTCTCCTGTACAGTGTAAGCTCTTATGGTTAGCAAGTCCTCTCTTTCTCCTGTAGAGTGTAAACTTTCTCGCTCTCCTCACCAAAACACCCTCCCACCTCTTCCCCGTGTATGTTGTGAGCAATTACAAGCTTTCTAATATTGAGATTCACACATTTTTAGTAAACATTCAGCCAACTCTGTGAATTCGAATTTAAAAGATTAAGGCTAAGTTCACACGTTGCGGAATTGCCGCGGAAATTTCCGCGGCAATCCCGCACTTCTCCCGCAGGAAATACGCACGTTTTTTTTATGCTGATTCCCGCCAGAATAATAGCGTTTTGCAAGCGTAATTAGCTTGCAGAATGCTAGCGTTTTCCTAGCGATCTGTAGCATCGCTTGGAAAACTGATTGACAGGTTGGTCACACGAGTCAAACATAATGTTTGACACGTGTGACCAACTTTTTACTATTGATGCCGCCTATGCCGCATCAATAGTAAAAAGATCTAATGTAAAAATAATAAAAAAAATAATAAATAATGATATTCTCACCTTCCGGCGGCCCCCGCAGCCTTCCCGCCTCTCAGCGACGCTCCCGGCAACTCGCGGTCCCAGGAGTGCTTTGCGACAAATCACACCGATGACGTAGCATCTCGCGAGACCGCTACGCCATCTGGGTGATTCTCGCAAAGGACTCTTGGGACCGGAAGTTGCCGGGAGCGTCGCTGAAGGCGGGAAGGCTGCGGGGGCCGCGGGAAGGCTGCGGGGGCCGCCGGAAGGTGAGAATATCATTATTTTTTATTTTAATTATTGTTTTACCAGGGATATGGTACCCAGGGCCTGGAGGAGAGTCTCCTCTGCTCCAGACCCTGGGTACCATCCGCACATGAACCGCTTACATTGCGCATAGTGGGCATAGCCACATGCGGAAAGTAAGCGGTTCAATGCATTCCTATGGCGGCGGAATCACCGCGGTTACGCTAAATTAATGAACATGTTGCTTTTTTTTCCGCTAAGCGTTTTTTTCGCGGAAAAAAACGCAACATGTGTACAAAACATGCGGAATCAATTAAAACGTATAGAATGCTTAATGCTTGCGTTTTGTTCGCGGTTTAACCGCGGAAAATAGCGGAAAAACCGCGAAAAAAACGCAATTATTCCTGATCGTGTGCACTTAGCCTAACTCATTTTTTGAATCCAGAAAAATAGCAATCTGCCGGAAGCCATTTTTCTGGATTAGAGTAAATTAAATCTAAAAAAAAAGTAGATTCTGGTGAATCTAATTTTTTTTTCTGAAATTCAAAATAATTTATATTCAAATCTATTTGCGCATCTCTATAAAACATTTGTCTAAATAAATCATGCTTTTGTAATGGAAGCCAACTAGGCGATTAACAGCCTCTATAACACATGTTGGACCATAGGCATATAGCTCCATTCAACTGAGCTCATGGATGCATAGGGCAATAAGCATAATTGGTGGAGAAAGGATGAACTTGATGGACCTTGGTCTTTTTCAACCTTTGCAACTATGTAACTAGGATCTAAAAAAAAAAGTCAATCTTGGCTCATAGAGCCCCTTGTAGGAGATCCTCTGTATAATGTCTTTATGCCCTGACAACATCTTAGCTTGTGAACGCTTTCTTCATCCAAACATAGGACCCTCTTTCTTTCAGGTTTCACATATACAAAACATCTACTTAGGTTTCAAAGTTAATGAACAAAAGGTAAATGAAAACACGAAAGATTAATTTTCAGCATGTGCTGCATTTTTCCATTCTTTCCAGCTTTACGTATGGTCCTATTGATAGTGAGACAAACATCCCATTAACTCAGATGCGGATAGTCTTTGTGCTCAATATTTCAATAAAATACCAAAAAATAATAATATTGCAGTTTTTGATTTTTGTTTTATATTCCATTTCAATATAGTTTGCGGATTAATTAAAGACTTAAATTGTTTTTCCATCATATTAAACAAATTCCTGTTTATCCTGTGAGTGAAATGAGAATGCTTAAATCCAGAAAGTCTAAGCAAGACGAATATTTTACAGCAGACATCACTCCAATGACTAAAATGGATAATTGCAAGCCATAAAAATGTGACATATTAATAATTAGCATTATTGATTAACATTGCTTGAGTGCTTTCCAACAATCACCATTGCTCGTTATGAGCGCATAAAATAAATTAGAAAGCTAGCGATATACACGCTGTTACCGCCGCTTTCAACTGTGGGTTTTTTTTTGCCATTTTGTTCCAAATAAAGTATTTACTTTATATATCATTCTGGAAGTTTAAAAAAAAAATAAAAATAAGATACAGAAACAAACAAATATTATCTTGTGAGTTCAAAGTGGGAAAGAGTTTTCCAGTTGAGTCAACCACTTTGAAGGGTTATTCCTCTGCAGTTAAATTATGGAATATGGTAGGATATGCCATCACTTACTGAAGGATGTGTTTCTCTCCAAGCAGTGATGAAAAAATAATAGTTATAATGGTTGTAACTTTAAACAAGTCCCGTATGCCTGGCTGGATGATAGGCCTGACACATGGGGAGATCCAAGGCACAGGGTCACAATTTTGTTTAATGGCTGTAATATACTTGTTAGTTGTTACCTACTTGTATACTGAATTTGATTATCTTTGAGGTTTCCATCAGCCACTGGACACGGAACCTGCTAGGACAATATGGTCCAATAACAGAGGTAACTACAATGATACTCCTTATCATCAAAGTACAATATTTTGGGGCCAATTCATTTTAAAAAAATTATACCAATCAGCCATGATCCTAACGCCAGCTGCCTAATATTGTGTAGCTCCCCCGTGCCACTAAAACAGCACTGACCCATTAAGACTTGAACCTCAAATATCTCTGAGAGTGCCCTATGGTATCTTAGACCAAGACATTACCAGCAGTTCTGTAAGGGTGATTTCACGTTGCGTTCTTGCCCATGTTCATTGGTCCTGTCTAGGCTTGCGTCCAAACACCCCACAAGATGGGATGCGGGTATAAGCGTCAATGGGGAAATTGACTACAACGGGGACAACAGAGTCAACGTGCGCTCTGCCGTGCATCATTTTCAGGCATATACACCAACACTCAAAAGCAGTTTGCTGCATCTGAGTGTCCACCTCCAGTAGGCTCATACACCCAAAATGATGCACGATAGCGTACACTTTGACTATGAAGGCACTATTATAGTCAACGGCTCTGTCAACACATATCACTGATTTTGCGGGGGGGTGTATGAGAACACTGAACATGATCAAGAACGCAATGTGAAAGAGGCCTAACTGTGTAATATCCATATTATTCCAGGAACTGAGGTTTCTCTGTAGAATATTAGCTCATCACAGCAACTTCACTTCCCATAGTGCATATGGTGCCATCTTTTCTCCACGTAAGTGACACTCATGTGCCTGACTGTCCGCATTGCTCCATTATCAGTGCATAGTAGTTGCTTTAACCAGTGGACATTTCTCAGCATGCGCACTTTGAGGCTACTCAGCCTAATACATGGCAAGATTTAAGAAGGGCAAATGTTGTCCCTATCTCTAAAAAAGTAAAGAAGATGGAGCCAGGAAATTGCAGGCCAGTGAACCTTACTTCTATATCAGGAAAGATCTTTGAACAAATTATTGAACAGCATGCATGTAATTACTTGTATAATAATACAGTAATTAACCAGAGCAAACAAGTCATGCCAGACTAATCTAATTTCCTTCTATGATGGAGTCACTGACTGGGTGGATCAAGGAAATGCGGTAGATATAGCATATAGCAAAACATTTGATAAAGTATCTCATACTATCCTTATTAAAAATAATGACCAAGTATGGGATTGACAAGGATACGGTTAGGTGGATTCATAACTGGCTCAGTGATCATATTCAAAGAGTGGCAATAAATGGTTTCACATTCAATTGGAAGACAGTTTCAAGTGGGGTACCACAAGGCTCTGTCCTAGCCCCAGAGTTGTTCAACATTTTTATAAATTATCTAGATAAAGGAACTGAAGGTAAACTAATCAAATTTGCAGACGATGAAAAGCTAGGAGTGATAGCTATCAATAGAGAAGACAGAGGAAGAATTCAGAAGAATCTAGATAAGCTTGAACAATGGGCAGCAACTAATAGAATGGTATTTAACAGGAAGAAATGCAAGATTCTACATATGGGCAAGAAAAATGAAAATTACATCTACAGAATGGGAGGAAAAGAACTAAGCACCAGCACATGTGAAAAAGATTTGGTTATACTAATAGATCACAGACTGCACATGGGTCAACAGTGTGATGCAGCAGCAAAAAAGACAAACACATTTATGGGATGTATTAAGAGAAGCATAGAGTCTAGATCACGTGACGTAATTATCCCCCTCTACTCCTCCTTGGTCAGGCCTCATCTGGAATACTGTGTCCAGTTCTGGGCACATTTGAAAAAGACATTGAATTACTGAAACTAGTTCAGAGAAGAGCTACCAGGATGGTGAGCGGACTGCAAAGTATGTCCAATGAGGGATGGTTATATGATCTAGGAATGTTTAGCTTGCAAAAACAGAGGCTAAGAGGAGACTTAAAAGCTATATACAAATATCTGAAGGGCTGCCACAGTGTAGAGGGATCATCCTTATTCTAACGTGCACATGAAAACACGAGAAGCAAAGGAATGAAACTGAAAGGGAGAAGATACAGATTAGATATTAGAAAAAACTTTTTGACATTGAAGGTGATCAATGAGTGGAACAGGCTGCCACAAGAGGTGGTGAGTTCTACTTCAATGGAAGTCTTCAAACAGAGGCTGGACATACATCTATCTGAGATGGTTTGGTGAATCCTGCATTGAGCAGGACACGATGACCCTGGAGGTCGATTCTAACTCTAACATTTTATGATTCAATGATTCTAAGATGTGACGCTATGTGTTGGTACACTTTTCTATCACAGCTAAAATGCTCTGCATGTTCTAATACCTTTCTGTGATAGCTGCATTGCTCTGGATTTTCTGATATTTTTCTGTCATAGCCAGCAGTACATTGTATTAGCTTTTCTCTAGGATCAGATTAGATGAGCTAATACTCACTACCCAAGTGCATCGAAGAGTCTTGGTAGCACATGACCCTGTCACTGGTTTACTTCTTTAGATTACTTTTGGTAGGTTGTAACCATTACATACCACACTTGCCATAATATCAGAACTACCCACAAGAACTTCCATCATCTGGAAACTCCTCACAAAACCTAAAGTTATCCAAAAAAATCTGCCTGAATTTGGCAACAAACAAAGCACAAGATCTTCCATAATATTGGAATACCCCACAAAATCTGGCACAATCCTGGAACACCACACAAGTCCTGCTGTAATCTGGAAACACCCCACAAAATCTGAAATAATCTGGGAGCACTCCACAAGACCTGCTGTTATCTAAGAACCCTCCAAAAATCGTTCCATAATCTGGGAAAAAAATGCCATAAACTGGGAACATCACAAAAAATCTACTTGAAACTGGGAATACCCCACAATACTTGATGGAATCTAGCAACACACTAAAACACCTGTTGTAATCTGGGAACAACCCACAAGATCTGTCATATTCTGGGAACACCCCACAAAACCTTCCATAATCTGAGAGCACCCCACAAGATCTGTCATCTTCTGGGAACACCCCACAAAACCTTCCATAATCTGAGAACACCCCACAAGACCTTCTGTCACCTGAAAGGTCTCCATAGAACCTGACATAATTTGGGAAAACCCATAAAAACCTGCCATAAACTTGAAACACTCCACAATACCTGATGGAATATAGCAACACACTAAAAGATTTACCATAATCTGTGAACAACCCACAACACAAGGTTGTAGTCTGAAGTAGAGACAAGCGAACTTTGTCGGAAAAACGTCCAACAATCTCAAATTCAGCACAAACGTAGCTCATTTGGATTCATGTTCGGAATCCTGAGCATTTTCCCTCAAAGTTGGCAAAATTAGGGCACAGTTTAGTAAATGATCACGTTTCCACTAATGCTATTGTTAAGACTTTGGCTAGGATAGTGGTGCTGTATGATGAGTGGGGGGGAGGTCAGAGAAGCAGCAGACTTTTATTCTTTTTTAATTTTTTTTTTTATTAACCTAATATGTGGAGTCAGTCAGGGTGCAGAAACCATCCACAATATTCAGACACAAGGGTCTCTGACATTGGCTGCTGAAGTCACATGTCCCTCTCCATTAAAAAAGTGGACATATTGTTTTTGTGGCACCATTTTGTCAGTGTAACAGTACAGAGAGGCTGCTCCTGCTGCGAGCAGTCAAATAGTTCGTTAGGCGGTTTATTGTCAGCTAGTTCAGCTACATAGGAACCTGTGTGAACCTGTGTGAAATCGACCTTCCAGCATCTAACTAGTTTGTGCTAATAGTGTGGTCCAGGCAGGAGGCCACATTTCTTAATCTAAATCGTTTGTGTTAATAATGTGGTGCAGGAAGGAGGACCCATTTCTTAATCTAAATCATTTGTGCTAATATTGTGATGCAGGCAGGAGGCCACATTTCCTAATCTAAATTATTTGTGCTAATACCGTGGTGCAGTCAGGAGGCCACAAATCATGTTTGTGGAGTGGGCACAGATGAAGTACCTCTGCACCCTTCTGCACAGTTTCGAAATGCCTACTTAGATGTTTAGCGCTGACAATGCCATCATCAGCATCACTATTCCTGTCATCTACATGTTGGAGCACACTTTGAATAGTCTTGAAGCAAGCTTGAGTGTTACCCGCTATCAACACACCATGGACTTGGACCTCATGGAAATGCCTGACACATGAGAGCCTTTTTGCTGCACTATCTGCAACATGATGACTGTTAAGACTAGAAATAGTGCTGACTACTGAGTTACCAGTCTGTTAGATCCAAAAGAGTAAATTTTACCAGATGTTTCCTCCACAGAAAGGGGCGCGCATGCTGGAGTATTGAAACACACTTGTAGACAATCATAAGAGGGATTTTCCCCAAGACAACAGTGAGGCACACAGTGTGCATCACAGTTATAGACTTCCAACCCCAGGAGCATTGAGTCAGCAATGCAAAAACATTAGCAGCAGCAGTGTAGGTGGCGGAAACAATTTCTGTGAGTCATTTCACACATTTTTGAGACCAGTCCATGCACCAACAGAACAGAGTACATGTCATGTATAGTGTACAGTTCCTATAGCGTCTTGTGCTTGGGTGCGAGGAAAACACAGGAGACATAGGTTGAAATGAAATGACTTGTATTACTTCATACAAGCATTCTGAAAAGTTTACACAGTTTGCAGGAACAGAGTCAGGAGACACAGCAGGCCAGAGTAACTTCAAGCACTACAATAAATCTCCAAAGCAGGTTCAGGATCTCTTCTCTGTACCGTAATTCCTCTGCAAACATGGATTCACCAAACAGCAGGTTTCCAGAGTCCAAAAGTGTTCCAAGGTTCCTCAGTAGGGAATAGCTGGAGTACAAGTTCAAGGTTTCCAGGAGTCAGGTCACAGACTGACTGAGGCTTGATTCAGGAGCACTGATTGTTCAGCTGAGGCTGCTTAAGAAGCAATAGGGAAGAATCAGGGCGGGAACATGAAAACTGGAACTCCATGTTAACTGAGGGCAAGAGCTGCAGAAAGACAGAAAGCAAAATGGCCGACGGAAAACTGAGTTTCAAGGAACATGTCAACAGAGACAAAGAACCTTACATTACAAGTCTGACACGTAAACGACTGGAGAGGATTGTGCAGGAGTATCTCAAACTCAATATCAATGCCATCAGATGGGGTTTGGACCCTTTTGCATTTTGGTCTGAACATGGAAGACTGGCATGACCTCGCCTGTCACGCCTTGGAGGTTTTGTCATGCCCGGCATCTAGCATTCTCTCATAACGTGCATTTAGTACTGCTGGTGGTGTCCTGATGGATAAGCGCATCTGTTTATCCCCTGAAAGTGTAGACTGCCTAACTTTCATAAAGATGAACAAGTTATGGATCTCCAATGACTTTTCCACTCTAGTCGCAGACTGGGAAGAATAGGCGATGGTGTAGTTTTTAGTGTCATGCATTGATCTCGCATTATTGCAAGTCTTTCACACCTTTGTTGTGGCTTCTTTGCCTGCTGTTGTTACTGCTGCTGATGTTACAAACAATTTTTTGAAATGTGGAGACTCCAATTTGAATCTCCATCTGGTGTGTTGCCGGTAGTGGAAGGGGTGTCAGAGCCCTGCTATACTATTCATACTCTGGGGAAATTGATGCCACTTTAGTGGTGTGTGACTTTTGTTTTTTGAAATGTGGAGACTCCAAGTTGAGTCTTCATCTGGTGGGTTGCTTGTGGTGGAAGCTGTGTCGGATGCCTATTATAATATTTTTACTCTGTGGAAATTTATGCCACTTTATCAGTAAGTGACAATTATTTTTTGAAATGTGGAGACTCCAAGTTGGATCTCCATTTGGTGGGTTGCCTGTTGTGGAAAGTGTGTCAGAGGCCTAGTTAGGTCTCCTTTATGTGCGTTGCCTGCAGCAGTAGGGCTCCCAGACCGGCAGACCTGCAATTACTTTCAGTCAAATACCTGTGTTACTATCTTTACATATTTCTAAGTATAGTGGTCTAACAAGCTGATATTTGCACCACCTGAGTGTGGCTGAGCAAAATTAACAGTTTGAGCTGTTACATGAGGTATCAGGGCTCCCAGAACATCAGACTTACACCAGTTACACACCCATCTTGTCTTAATTTAAAATTAAATTCAAATCTCTAAATGCTGGCCCAGACCCTGATGCCTGATTATCAAATTTCTACTGTGGGTAAATTGATACAACTTTCCTGGTGTCTGCCCCTAATTGTTGTAAATGCTTGGACTGCAAATTAGGTCTCCTTCATGTGTGTTGCCTGAATTTGGCAGGGCTCTCAGTTAGAAATGTTGGTCCAAGACCTGTCCACTGCATCCATGCTGCGCAATTATAATATTTGTAGTCTGGGTCAGTTGATGCCACTTTTCATGGTGTCTGCCTCTAATTTGAAGCACCTAAAAAAACCTGCCTTAATCTGGGAATATGCCCACAAGATCTCCTGTAATCTGACAACACACCACAATTCCTGCATAATCTGGAAACACCCCACAAGATCTGTGTTATTCCGACAACACCTGGTTGTAGTCTAAAGCACCTAAAATAACTTGCCTTATGCCACGTGAACACATTGAGTATTTGGTGAGTGAAACAATCAGAGGAAAATTATATTAGAAACACGTGAATCACTTCTGTATCTTTTACCCTCTTCTGGTTTTGGCTTACAAATGCAGAGTTAAAAAGCTCACCAAATACTCCAAATACTCCATGTGTGCATGTGGCCTTTATCTGGGAACACCCCGCAAGACCTGCCTAATCTGGTAACACCCTACAAGACCTGTTGTTTTGGAGATTCACTGGCTAAAATGTTTGGCTATCACTATTGAACTCGTGTCAAAGTCACTCAGAACCTCACCATAGCCCATATTTCCTGCTTCCAGCTGTCACATCTGTGTCTGAACATACTAGCGCAATTCTGCAATGGTCGCAAAGGGATCACAATAACACTACAGTTACTTCTGGGCTCCAGAAGCTTGTGGCAGTTTAGCTTTAAGATTGCAGAGACTAGCTCACCCTTTCCTATACAACTGTGTTTTGCTGCAGTGAGCTGGGAGGTAATTAGCTCTTTGCTTGGAGCCATGGGAGGCTCCCTTCTAACGCTGTGTGATAAAACTGCACATTGTAGACTGACCTTTTATTGTGGCCAGCCTAAGGCCCACCTGTGCAATAATCATGCAGTCTAACCAGCATCTTGATATGCCACACTTGTGAGGTGGATGGATTATCTCGGCAAGGCAGAAGTGCTAACTAAAACAGATTTACACAAATTTCTGAACAATATTTGAGAGAAAATGGCCTTTTGTCTGCATAGAAAAAGTTTAAGATCTTTGAATTCATCTCATGAAAAATGGGAGCAAAAACAAAAGTGTTGCGTTGATATTTTTGTTCAGTGTATATAAGCCCCAGCAGTCTCTAGCTGCCAGTTATTTGGTTAGTTCAGCTAGACCTGGTCTCTGACACCTTCTTGTATGATTTTGTATGTCCAGTTGTCTGACCTCACCTTGTATTATGACTATCCGCTTATCTTCTGATTTTGTCCTTGACATGACTTCTCAGTATTGACCCAGCATGATGACCCCTTTCTACTCTGGTTCACTCTTCCAGTGAGGAGCTCTTGTATGTAATCCACCTATCCAGTGGAACTCATTGTGAGGCCAAATCCCTTTACAGAGGTTGAAGGGAGAAGGATGGGGTTCTTTTGGAATCTGCCAGACAAAGTTGGATGTGACAAGTCTGTCCAAGGCCTGTAGCCTCTGACAGACATAACTCCAGCACATTGTGACGCTTCCCACGGCTGCGGGGCGTCGGGACATGGCATAGCTTGCCTAGCTAGCCAATGCTCCCACGCCGCCAGTCCACGACGACGTGAGGCATGCGTCCCAGATGGTAAGAGAATGTGGACCCACTGGACCACGGAGGGAGACCCGGGCCTGCCCGGACTAGGGAAGGGCAGCGACCAGGATCCATGGCAGCTGAGCATGTGGGCAAGATGGCGACCTGCAGGACTAGACAACACCGCACAACTTCAGGTATGAAGAAACATAAAGTTTACTTAAAGAAACACACAGTACATAAACTGAACATAATGCCGGGCTCCCGATTCCGCACATCAGAGAAGGGTACACGACTCAGGATCACAGACGAGTGCAGGAGGACATCACGGGTAGATGCAGTCCAGGGTTATCTGGCACGGGCATACTTGGACGGCCTCTCTCTCAGGCCTCAGGCGTAGCACAGGCTCAGCAGGAGAACATCAGACACCGACCTCAGACAGACTTCAGACGATGGCGGGGTCATCACGGGTAGATGCAGTCCAGGATCATCTGGCATGGGCATACTAGTATGGCCTCACTCAGGCCTCAGGCATAGCACAGGCTCAGCAGGAGAACATCAGACAACGGCCCAGGAAGAGCGTCAGACGATAGCGGGGTCATTATGGGTTGAGGCAGTCCAGGGTCATCTGGCACGGGCATACTAGGACGGCCTCTTTCTCAGGCCTCAGGCGTAGCACAGGCTCAGCAGGAGAACATCAGACACTGACCCAGGACAGACGTCATCACAGGGTAGACCACGGAGGAACCGGCAGGACATCGAGACATCAGGAACACGGACTGGATCTCAGGTACTCAGGAACACAGACAGGATATCAGGAACACGGATTGGATCTCAGGGACACAGGAACACGGAAAGGACATTAGGAACACGGATTGGATCTCAGGGAGACAGGAACACGGACTGGAACACAGGAACACGGACTGGAACACAGGAACACGGACTGGAACACAGGAACATCAGAACACTGGCATTGGACTCCGGACATCTGGTACCGATCGGTAGGCTCCGGACATCTGGCAACGATCGGCAGGATCCGGACACCAGGCAGGAAGGATAGGATCCGGACATCTGGAAGTGGTCATCGGACATCGGATATCAGGCCGTGGTCATCAGGGAGGACACGGTCCTCGGACTCCGGACATCTAGTATCGATCTGAAAAGGAACCCCAGCGGTCTGGTGCAAGCCCCGCCAGGCTCAACGGGAGCTGGCCGGGGATTGCACAGAAGCTGAGCACAGAGTAACAGAAACTCAGCACACACACCGGACTCCTCCTTCCACGATGAACTCAGGTTATATAGCAAGGAATCACAGTCACTGGTACAGGGTTCAGGACACAGAAGGACTTCAGGAACATAACACAGAGGACACAGTTCAGACAGTCAGGTACAGGATCAGATCCAGGATCAGGGATTCGGGTAATAAGACACAGCAGGAACAGGCCTGGATATGCAGCCTCCAGGAAGGGCGATCTGGGTAGTCAGCCCCCAGCATAGGTGAAAACACAAGACACAGTTCAGACATTCAGGTACCGGGATAGATCCAGGATCAGGGATTCGGGGAACAAGGTACAACAGGAACAGGCCTGGATATGCAGCCTCCAGGAAGGGCAATCTGGGTACTCAGCCCCAGCATAGGCAGAAACACAAGACAGGACAAGGGGAATCAGCTCTCCAGAGCTGATCGCACTCAGAGCAGGAGCTGAACACACAAACACACACGACTAGGTTCAGGAACTCAATGCAGAGTCAATGCAAAGCTCTGGCAACGCCCCACAGGGCTGGGGAACTTTATATATGAACTGCTTCACAGCAATAGGCTGGAGCAGTAATTCTAGTACACACCCATTCCTCATAAAAGCAGGACAGGTGTGGGCCGCGCCCCCTATGCAGAGCCAGACAACTCATCACAGAGGGACACCTGACAGTGGCTGCTGCCACACACGTAGTAAGTCATGCACCACTGCAGAGGACTTTGCAACCTACGGATGGCTTCTACAGCAGGCCAGGGACCGCACATGCGGGTGGTCATGCAACGCAGCGGAGACACTCACGCAAGTACGGCTACACAGCAGAGCTGGGAACTGAGCAGCATCCATACAGGTAACAGACAACAGTATCCCAGCTGGTTAGGGGGAAAGGAGCAAAAGGGTTAAAGCAAAGACATGCAGAGTAACGCTGGAAAACAAAGTACAGACAATACCAGCGTTACACACATCAACTTCAAGAACTACTTGGATTTATGTTTTGGCTGATCTGTGTAGATATCAAATTGAATTCTTCAATGCTCTTTTTGAACAAGTGACGTCAACAAGGGAAGAATGAACTTAATATGGAGGTGATCCCCATTGGAACTTAATTCTGTTATGCATTTGTGTTAATCAGTGGCTCTTAAAAAAAAAAGACTGTAAATTCTTGGGTCTATATTTATCTATTTATTTTATACTGAGCCCTTTCAGAGCATATCCTTGAAATGTACAAATACTGACCCTGAACCAAGGCAGATACTGTAGATAAGTATTCATAATGAAAGGGAACGTGCTAGGCTAACATTGAAGAAAATAGATGCAATCAATATCTGCAGTCCTTATATCATAGTCACAAAAAGCTTGACCAGGAATGAGTCCAACCACAAGTAGCTTGGCTTTGCCGCGATCAGATGGCAGCTCTACGACCCAGTTATTCTACCACATTTCACAGGCTGTAGCTTTCCAAATGGCTTCTGTAGCAGTGTTCGAATCAGAAGTTGGAACCTTCTTTCTTAACTGCGGTACAATATCAGATGTTGACAGTTCAGAGATTTGGCTTTTCCTCATCCTCCTTATATGCTCAGAATTGTGCTATAACCGGACAAATTATTTCTCGCCAGTTTTACTATTATATCTGCGCAGTTTGTTATCATTTCTTTTCCAAATTCATTTTATTTTCCGAAAAAATGTTAATTTCTTTGTTAAGATGATATAATAATATAACAAAAAGAATATTGTACAATATATTCTTTATAGGGATGAATTAACATAGTTCAGTTCCTTAAAGGGCTTCTCTATGACAATTTTGTATCTTACAAGTGGGCCCAGGGTGGTCTTAAAAGAAAAAGAAAAATACCCACCACCAGACCACTCTGTTTCTTATTATTGCTGGCTATGTACCTAACCAGTCTCCTCGCTTCTTCTGGTGAGTGACATCAAAATAACACTGCAGCCAATCAGTGGCCACTAACAAGCCAAAGTCTTGACTTATCCACATACCTAGTTGACCTCCGTCACTTCTTCTCTTCACCATTGGTGACACTTACTGGTCTTCTCTCTTCCTCTTCTGGCGGTGGACACCACGTGACCGCTGTTTGCCTTGACATTCCATCCAATGAGAAAGAAAAAGTCTTTAGCTCACTGTTTCGGCTCAGATGGAATTTCAAGGCAGCAGCTAAACAACAGACATGCGTTGTCCACAGCCAAAAGAGGAAGTGAGAAGACCAAAGGGGGACAAGGACAATGGTAAGGAGGAAAAGTGGAGGTTCAGTAGGTATTTCTTGTATAAATTATTATTATTTTAACCCCTTAATGACATATGACATACAGGATAAGTCATATGCGATCTCTCTGACTTTGATGCAGGCTGGCAAGCTAAATCTATATCTATGCCGGCAGATGATGACTGTGATAATCAGCAATCATCTGCCTCTGACAGCCGCGGGAGGAGCGGAGCTGTTAATCTGTGACAGCAGGGGGGTGCGCCTTTCTACACAACCATCAGGGCTCCCGTGATGTCATTGAGGGGCTCCTATGGGTTGCCATGATGGCCAGGTGTCTTCGGAAGACCCTTCTGCCTATCATGATGGTACTCTTGTGAAAACCAGCCCATGGGTGGCATTCATAGGACACCCTATTTTTGCTATATATAGGAGTATTGTTGTATTGCTGTATATCGTAGAAATGATCAGGCAATCACAGGTTCAAGCCCTATAAGGGGACTAACAAATATAGCAAAAAGTAAAAAAAAAAGTTTTAAATAGATGCAAAAAATAAAAAAAATATAAAAATTTTAATTACCCCTCTTTTCCTTTATTAAAAATTAAGAAATAAAAAAATACACATAATTGATATTGCTTCATTCATAAAAGTCAGATTTATCAAAATATAAAATAAATTAATCCGATCGGTAAATTGAGTAACAAGAAGAAAAAAATAAAAACTGTAAAATTGAGGTTACGGCTAGAGTTGAGCGATACTTTCCGATATCCAAAAGTATCGTAATCGGAATGGTATCGCCGATACCATTAAAATATCGGCGATACCCGATACCGATACCGGAAGTCCCATGTAAGTCTATGGGAACAAAATATCGCAACTAAAAAAACCTCTTTCTTTCCTTGTAAACACTAAATATACACACATAGAATACATATATATATATATACATGTCATTGTGACATATATATATACATATATGTATAATTTATACACTTCTACATAGTAAAATATCCTCTGATTCAATTGCCGGGTAAAGTCGGCTTCTGTGAAAAGACAGAAGCACCCGACATGAAATGACACTTGGTTTACATAGAGTTAACCATGTCTTTTCATGTCGTTTGCTATCTGATTTGCACAAACAATTACATGAGTGGCTGTGTGCAAAATTTCACACCTGTAGGGGTTAATTAAAGGTGTAAATTCGTTGTAAAAAAAACGGACTTTTTTGCTACGAATTTACACCTTTAATTAACCCCTACAGGTGTGAAATTTTGCTCACTTACACTCATGTAATTGTGCAAATCAGATATCAAACTACATGAAAAGACATGGTTAACCCTATGTACACCAAGTGTCATTTCATGTCGGGTTCTGCATTTTCACAAAAGCCGGCAATTGAATTAGCGGCTATTATACTATGCAGAAGTGTATGAACTATAAATATATATATATATATATATATATATATATATATATATATATGTGTCACAAATTCAATGACATGTATATATATATATGAGGTGTAAAATTGCTGAAAAAAAATGCGTGGGCTCCCGTCCTATTTTCGCAACCAGACAGACAAAGCCAGTGAGTGGGGGCAGATAATAATAGCCCAGAGAGGGACCATTTTTTTTGGCCCCCCCCAGCTACTTAACATCTGCCCCCAGACACCCCAGAAAGGGCAAATCTCTAATTAGATTTGCCCTTTCTGGCACTTTGCCCGTCTATTCCCATTGCCCTGTAGCGGTGGCGAATGGGTTAATAAGGGGTTAAAATGACCTTGCAATTGAAAGGTCACTTTAAGCCAGGTTAATAATTGAGAGCTGTCAATTAGACAACTATCAATTATTAATCCTATTGTATGAAAGAAAAATCAAACACACACACTTTAATAAAAAAGAAGTTTAATGAAATAATCACACAGTTTTTGACCATATTTTATTTACCTGCTAAAACCATTTCCTGTAATAAAAATAAAATAATAAAGCAAAATTATTCTTACCAATCCGATGCACAGTCAGGTCCCACGGTGTAATCCTTCAGAAAGGGTTAATGTTTACTGCAGGGACCGCAGCTAATGCTGCAGCCTCACAGTAAACCCCTGTAAGGTTCTGTGTACATGTTCCTGAAACTCAGTTTGTTCGTCAGCCATTTTACTTTCTGTCTTGCTGCAGCTATCTTGCCCTCAGTCAAAATGGAGTTTCCAGCCTGCATGTTCCCGCCCTGATTCTCTCCTTTTGCTTCTTAAGCAGCCACAGCTGAGCAATCAGTGCTTCAGAATCTAGCCTGCAGTGAACCTGTGACCTGACTCCTAAAGCCTTGGACCTTGTACTCCAGCTATTCCTACTGAGGAACTCTGAAGCACTTGTGGACTCTGAACCCTGCTCTTTGAAAGACCCACGTTTGCATGGACTTACGGTAACAGAGAAGAAGATCCTGAACCTGTTGTGGAGAGTGATTGCTGAGCTTAGATTACTCTGGCCTGCTGTGTCTCCTGCTTCTGTGTCTGCAAACTGTGTGACTATTTTGGCCAACTTGTATGAAGTAATACAAGACTTTCTATATCAAACCTGTGTCTCATGTATTTTCATCGCACCCAAGCACAAGACGCTATATGAACTGTACCACATACATTACAAGATTCTGAAGCCAAAACGTTAGTGTCTGCTGGGTCTGGAAAGGCTGTGTCTGCTGTAACTGTGGATATCGGATGTCCGGTTGTACTTTCTGTGATGACAGTGGTTGTGACTTCTCACAACCATTCCAGGTGAGCAATTCCCTTAAGTGTTTTTTTTTCTGCAGTGTTACCACAGGTAAACACTATTGTTTTTTTTTTTTCTTTTCTCTTTTTTGTCTGCTGTAAAGGTACTGCCACACTAAACAATCCCGCTAGCGATCACGATAACGACGCATACTAATGCGATCGCTAGCGGGATTGTTTCTATATCGCTAAGTGCGGCCACATTTAGCGATATAGTTAACGACGCTATCGCCGTTAGCGATCTTCTTAACGACTTTAGCGGTACAAAAGTACCGCTAAATCGCTAAGAAAAGGTGCCACACTAGCGACATATACTTACCCAGCGGGAGCGCCGACGAGAAAATAGGGTCCGGAACGATTCCAGCGACGAGCGAGATCACAGCAGGAAGCTCGTCGCTGGCAGCTGCCGCACTGAACAACATCGCTAACGGGATCGCTAAATAGTGACTTTTTTAGCGATCCCGTTAGCGATATTGTTCAGTGTGGCATACCCTTAACTGTGGATATCAGATGTCCGGGTGAACTTTCCGTGATGATAGTGGTTGTGACTTCTCACAACCATTCCAGGTGAGCAGTTCCCTTCATTTTTTTTTTCTCTCTGCAGTGTTACCACAGGTAAACACTATTGTTTTTTTTTTCTCCTCTCCTCTTCTTCCAGTACTCCTGTCTTAAAAGATCTGGAAAATGGAGGCCCGCATAAAGGAACTTTGCGGAGTGACTGATAATATCCTTGCAGATTTGCAGAATATAAAGACCCGTTTTTTCAAGCCTACAGGACCTCACTAATCACAATTTGCAAGTGTTTGGACAGACTGCCCAGGATTTGCGAGCCAGGATTGAGGTTCTAGAAGAGCGAGTCCAGGCTCCTGCCGTAGCCCCGAGTTCTGGATTCCCAAGTTGCCCCCTTTTTGTTTTGGCGGTGAACGTGAGAAATTCAGGGATTTATTAATCAATGCAATCTTTTTTTTTCTGCACATGCTTCACAATTTCCCACTGAACGATCTAAGGTGCTTACTATAATTATGTTGCTTACCAACAAGGCTTTGATGTGGGCAAACCCTCTGATTGAGACTGAGGATGATTGTTTGAATCACCTTGATGCTTTTATTTCAGCCATGGGGCAGGTGTTTGATGACCCCAATCGAGGTGCAACAGCTGAAGCAGCCATGTTAGCTTTGCGCCAAGGTAAGCACTCGGTAGCTGAATATGCCTTGGAGTTCAGGAGATGGGCCCTTGATACCACCTGGGACAGTTCCGCCAAAAAAATATATTTTTCGAAAGGGGTTATCTCCACTGATTAAGGATGAACTTGCTCGTGCCGACCCTCCCACTGCGTTAGGTGACTTTATTAACTACTGCATCCGTATTGATACTCGTCTGACTGAACGCAGGCAAGAGAGATGGTTCGAAAGCAATCGCACTAACCTTTTCCTACCTTCCTCTCCAGCTAAGGAACCTTTGAGTAGGATTACACGGGAACCTGAACCTGAACCCATGCAGGTAGACTCTTTACAACGACGGGTTAGTGATGCACGCAAGGAACATCGTTTTAAGGAGAATCTATGTTTCTATTGTGGTAAGTCAGGGCACTTCATTATAAACTGCCCCAGCCGTTCTCGTAAGACTACTGCAGCACTCATTCATTGTGAGTGTTGCGAGAGGGGATCTGTCAGGTCCGAGCCTCAGGCTCCAGAGAGATCTGCAGCAACAGATCTTGATTTCTCGGACTTAAACTCCGTTACCTCTGAGGACGTTGACTGTGTAAACGCTGCCATTTTTCAAGTTTCCTCAGCGGTGTCCCAGCTGAGTTGTAAGAAAAACAATTCTCATTGCTTTCTTTCCATCAAACTCTGGGTTGACTCAGCTTGGGTGTCTAGCTCTGCTATGATCGACTCAGGGGCAAGTGGAAATTTTATGGATGTCTCCTTTGCTCTGAAACAGGGGATACGTTCAGTGAAGAAGGCTACTCCAGTACAGATGGAAACTGTGGATGGCTCCCTGCTGACCTCTGGACCAGTGGATCAGGAAAAAGAGCCTTTGAGGGTTCTTATGGGTAAAGATCATCAAGAGAAACTGTCCTTTATGCTTATCTCTTCTCCCCACTTTCCCATTATTCTAGGGCTACCATGGCTGCAGGCTCAGAATCCTACCATTAACTGGGAGACCAAGGAATTACACTTTCCAGAGAAACAGATGAGTCCAAAAGTTTCAGCTTGCTCTGTTCCTAAAGGAACTATGTCAGTCCCTGAACTACCAGCTGTATACCAGGACTATGTGGATTTATGTGACAAGAAGAACGCTGACCAGCTTCCACCTCACCGTCCATATGATTGTCCAATTGAATTATTGCCTGGAGCGGAGATACCTTTTGGTAAGATCTACCCCCTGGCGGGGCCCGAGCTAAAGGCTTTAAAGGATTACATAGACGAAAATCTAGCCAAGGGCTTCATACGCCCTTCTTCATCTCCTGCAGGTGCACCCATCTTCTTTGTAAAGAAGAAAGATGGATCTCTGAGACCATGCGTAGACTATAGGGAACTCAATAAGGTTACTATTAGAAACCGTTATCCATTGCCTTTAATCCCTGAGTTATTGGAGAGAGTGCGACATGCCAAAATTTTCTCTAAACTAGATCTTCGTGGGGCCTATAACTTAGTCCGTATTAGACCTGGGGATGAATGGAAGACTGCATTCAGGTCACGCTATGGACACTTTGAATATCTAGTTATGCCTTTTGGTCTGAGTACCGCCCCAGCCACTTTCCAACACTTGGTGAATGACATCTTCAGGGATCTCCTAGATACATTCGTGGTAATTTATTTGGATGATATTCTAATTTTTTCTAACTCCACAGAGGAACATCATGGACATGTGAGAATGGTGTTGGAACGTCTAAGACAAAATCATCTTTACATCAAACTTGAAAAGTGTGAATTCCATAGGACCGAAATTCAATTTCTGGGGTATGTACTGTCTACACAAGGAATTAGTATGGATGGAAGCAAAACCCAAGCCATCAAGGATTGGCCAAGTCCTAGAAATGTGAAGGAGGTACAGCGCTTCATCGGTTTGCCAACTTCTATAGACGTTTCATTAGAAATTTCTCTGAGGTAGTGTCACCTATCACCCAACTTACCCGGAAAGAGTCTAGGTTCTCCTGGACTCCCCAAGCCCAGGAAGCATTTTCCCGTCTAAAAGATAAATTTACCACTGCACCTATCCTAGTACATCCCAACCCCGAGCTTGCCTTCATAATAGAGGTGGATGCTTCAGACTGTGCCGTTGGAGCTATACTCTCTCAGAGAACAGGTGAGAAGAATGTCTTGCATCCCTGTGCCTTCTTTTCCCAGCAGTTGTCTTCGGCTGAGAGGAACTACGATGTGGGCAATAGAGAGTTGTTGGCCATTATTGCCGCCTTCAAAGAATGGAGACACCTTCTTCAGGGAGCTGCACAGCAAATAGTCGTCCTGACAGACCATCGTAACCTTGAGTTTATCAGGTCGGCTAAGTGCCTGACTCCTCGCCAGGCTCGCTGGAATCTTTTCTTAAACCAATTTAATTTTATCATTTCTTATAGACCAGGATCGCGCAATGGAAAGGCTGATGCACTCTCTAGGATTTACTCAGCAGAGACACGTCCAATTACTCCTCCTAAGACTATTCTTCCTGACTCTAGATTCCTAGGAGTAATTCATAATCAAGACCTACTTAATGACATCAAGGAAGCATACCATGCGGATTCCTTTTTGGCATAACCCCCAAGGGACGTAAGTCTTGTCTTTAAGAATGGTGTGTGGATTCAGGGACAACGCCTGTATATTCCTGAAACAGTCAGATTGAGAGTATTGCAACTCATTCACGATTCCAAGATAGCTGGGCATAGAGGAATTCTAAAGACACAGGAATTTCTCTCTCGTTTCTTTTGGTGGCCCACTTGCAGGAAGGATGTTTTAAACTATGTCACTTCATGTGAAGTCTGTGCAAGATGCAAAACACCTCGCTCCTCACCAACTGGTCTGTTACAGCCTCTTCCCACCCCGTCCCGCCCGTGGGGATCCATTTCTATGGACTTCATTGTGGAGTTACCAACCTCTCAAGGGAAGAACACCATTCTAGTGGTGGTTGACCGTCTAACAAAGGCAGCTCATTTTATCCCTTGTGTCGGCTTACCCACTGCAAAACAGACATCAGATTTGATGATTAAAGATGTGTTTCGCTTACATGGAGTACCGGATGAGGTTATTTCGGATCGAGGGGTGCAATTCACTTCTAGGTTTTGGCAAAATTTCTGTGCAGCATTGGACATTAAAGTAAACCTTTCTTCTGCTTTTCATCCTCAGACTAATGGACAGACCGAACGAACCAATCAAACCCTGGAGCAGTATCTCCGCTGCTTTATCTGCCACCTACAGGATGATTGGGTGGATCTACTTCCATTAGCTGAGTTCTCGTATAACAACTCTCAGAGTGCCTCCACTAAGCAGTCTCCTTTTTACTCTAATCTAGGTTATCATCCTAACATTCTACCACGATTTCCCATAGAAACGCCTTTACCAGCAGTGGCTGAAAGAATCACGTCTTTACAGAAGAATATGGATCTTCTAAAGGAGAATCTGGAATCGGCTCAGGAAAGGTACAAGAAAGCAGCAGATAAATTTCGTAAACCTGCACCAGCTTTCAAGGTAGGAGACTTGGTCTGGCTGTCAACCAGAAATCTTAAGTTAAGGATTCCATCGTCTAAGTTGGGACATAAGTACATTGGACCCTATAAAATCAGTAAAATTATAAGTGCCGTTGCTTGTCGTCTTCAACTGCCCAGAACTATGAGAATTCACCCTGTCTTTCATGTATCCCTACTAAAGGCTGCGACACCCAATACGTTTCCTGGACGTTCTTCTCCTTGCCCTGACCCAGTGCTAGTCGATGGTCAGGAAGAATTTGTGGTGGAAAGGATTTTAGATTTCAGGTTGTATAGAAATCAGTTACAATATCTGATTAAATGGCAGGGCTACCCAGTGGAGGACAACTCATGGGAACCAGTCAATAACATTAATGCTCCTCGCTTGCTCCGTCAGTTTCATCAGAGGTACCCACACAAGCCTGGCCTGAGGTCATCCGGAGGTTGTCCCTAAGGGGGGAGTAATGTCAGGTTCTGTGTACATGTTCCTGAAACTCAGTTTGTTCGTCAGCCATTTTACTTTCTGTCTTGCTGCAGCTATCTTGCCCTCAGTCAAAATGGAGTTTCCAGCCTGCATGTTCCCGCCCTGATTCTCTCCTTTTGCTTCTTAAGCAGCCACAGCTGAGCAATCAGTGCTTCAGAATCTAGCCTGCAGTGAACCTGTGACCTGACTCCTAAAGCCTTGGACCTTGTACTCCAGCTATTCCTACTGAGGAACTCTGAAGCACTTGTGGACTCTGAACCCTGCTCTTTGAAAGACCCACGTTTGCATGGACTTACGGTAACAGAGAAGAAGATCCTGAACCTGTTGTGGAGAGTGATTGCTGAGCTTAGATTACTCTGGCCTGCTGTGTCTCCTGCTTCTGTGTCTGCAAACTGTGTGACTGTTTTTGCCAACTTGTATGAAGTAATACAAGACTTTCTATATCAAACCTGTGTCTCATGTATTTTCATCGCACCCAAGCACAAGACGCTATATGAACTGTACCACATACATTACAACCCCCAAATGAATGAGCTCCTCTCCTGGCTGACAGGAGAGGAAGTGGAAAGCTTAATTGATTGCTTTCCACTTTCACTTCAGGTCAGCCAGGGACACCATCAGTGACGTCAGAGGGAACTGATTAAAAAAATAGGGGTTCCCTTCGAAAAAAAAATGGCGTGGGGTCCCCCCTATTTTTGTTAACCAGCCAGATGAAGCAGACTGCTGAGGCCTGGATTTTCAGGCTGTTAAGGAGCCAAGATCCATGGACCTTGCCAGCCTGATAATACCAGGCCACAGCAGTCTGCATATCTTGGCTGATTAACAAAAATAGGGGATCCCCTCGAAAAAAATTGCCGTGGGGTCCCCCCTATTTTTGTTAACCAGCCAGATGAAGCAGACCGCTGAGGCCTGGATTTTCAGGCTGTTAAGGAGCCAAGATCCATGGACGTTGCCAGCCTGATAATACCAGGCCACAGCAGTCTGCATATCTTGGCTGATTAACAAAAATAGGGGATCCCCTCGAAAAAAATTGGCGTGGGGTCCCCCCTATTTTTGTTAACCAGCCAGATGAAGCAGACCGCTGAGGCCTGGATTTTCAGGCTGTTAAGGAGCCAAGATCCATGGACCTTGCCAGCCTGATAATACCAGGCCACAGCAGTCTGCATATCTTGGCTGATTAACAAAAATAGGGGATCCCCTCGAAAAAAATTGCGTGGGGTCCCCCCTATTTTTGTTAACCAGCCAGATGAAGCAGACCGCTGAGGCCTGGATTTTCAGGCTGTTAAGGAGCCAAGATCCATGGACCTTGCCAGCCTGATAATACCAGGCCACAGCAGTCTGCATATCTTGGCTGATTAACAAAAATAGGGGATCCCCTCGAAAAAAATTGGCGTGGGGTCCCCCCTATTTTTGTTAACCAGCCAGATGAAGCAGACCGCTGAGGCCTGGTTTTTCAGGCTGGTAGGGATCCAATATCCATGGACCTTGCAAGCCTGATAATACCAGCCACAGCAGTCTGCTTAGCTTGGCTGGTTAACAAAAATAGGGGATCCCCTCGAAAAAAAAACGGCGTAGGGGTCCCCCTATTTTTGTTAACCAGCCAAGTAAAATGCAGACTGCTGCGGCCTGGTATTAAAAGACTGTCAAGGCCCATGGATTTTGGCCCTCAACAGCCTGATAATACCAGGCTACAGCAGCCCCACATTTGGCGCATCAAAAGATGTGCCAATTGTGGCACTTTACCCGGCTCTTCCCACTGCCCTGTAGCGGTGGCAAGCGGGGTAATAAGGGGTTAATGTCACCGTTGATTGCACGGTGACAATAAGCCCGGTTAATAATGGAGAGGTGTCAATAAGACACCGATCCATTATTAATCCCAAAGTTTTTAAATGTGTAAAAAAAAGACACAGCAAGAAATAATAATAATAATAATAATCTTTATTTATATAGCGCCATCATATTCCGCAGCGCTTTACAGTTTGACAGTTTCAAAACACAAGTCATAAGTCACAACGTTAACAATACAGTAATTAAAGCAAAATAGGACGGCCCTGCTCGTGAGAGCTTACAATCTACAATGAGGTGGGGGAGATACAAAATACAGGTGTGTATATACAATGGTGCACTTACAATGATGGTCCAGCCATCTTAAGGGAGTGAGGGATGGATGGAGATAGTGAATGGGCTACACACACACACACACACTTACACATAGAATGACTTTGATTAGTGAATGTGATAGGCCGCTCTGAACAGATGTGTTTTGAGGGAGCGCCTGAAACCATGCAAATTGTGGATAGTCCTAATTTCTTGGGGTAGAGCATTCCAGAGGATTGGCGCAGCGCGGGAGAAGTCTTGGAGTCGGAGTGGGAGGTACGGATTAGTGCAGAGGTTAGTCGAAAGTCGTTTGCAGAGCGCAGCAGTCGGTTAGGCCGATAGATAGAAATGAGGGAGGAGATGTAGGGGGGTGCTGCAGTGTGGAGAGCTTTGTGGGTGAGAACAAGTACTTTGAATTGGATCCTATAATGAATGGGCAGCCAGTGTAAGGACTGGCGAAGAGCGGACGCGTCCGAGTACCGATTAGCCAGATGGATAACCCTGGCTGCTGTATTAAGGATGCAAAAAAGGAAAAAAGTCTTTTAATGAAATAAAAGAGACAACACAGTTTTCATTTTTTTTATTACTCTCTCATTCCTGCGACGCCATCGATCTCCTGTAAAAAAATAAAAAAAACAAACCAACAGTATACCACCTGTCCGACGCAGTCCATAACGACAGTCCCACGACGATCCAGCTCTGCTACATCGCAATGACAGGCAGAGCCTGACATCCCGGCGCAGCACAGCTGATTACCTGCTTCCCCGGCGGTGACGTCATCGGACTGACTGCTTTACGGCCGGGATTACCCAGCAGTCACTGCAGTTATCGCGAGAAACTGCATGTGACCGCCGGGGAGAAGAGGATGGCGGCCATGAAGCAGTCCAGCCCGTGACCGCCGGAGATCTTCTGCCAGGTAAATGCCGCTGACTCCTGACAGACCCGACCGACGGACACTCACAGTGACAGTGACAATTCCGATTCCGGTATCCGATATGACGAAAATATCGGAACTAAGTATCGAAAGTCCGATAGAGCTAATATCGGCCGATACCCGATATTTGCAGTATCGGAATGCTCAACCCTAGTTACGGCTATGATGACAAAAAAATAAAAAAGCTTCGGCTCTTGGAATAAAGGGAGGAAAAAACAAAAGCGCAAAAGCAAAAAAATCTCTCAATCCTTAAGGGGTTAAAACCATTTTGTAACATACAATACTAGTGCACTTTTATTGAGCGAGGCTCAATGTTTATTCGGCACTTGACTGCATAAATGCAAATCGCATGTTTGCGGGTATGCACCTCCCCACTGCCAGCATCAGCACTGGAGAATCCTGACAGTGCGCACAGTGTGCGCTGTGAGGATTCACAAGTCTGAGCGACTACAGACTTGAACACCAAGCCTGGACAACCCCTTCAAGCATAAGTTGTAAAAAGAGTATTGCAGCTCTCTTCAAATCACCGCTGATAGCTTGCAGTACCATTCATGTCCACTGCACAAAGTATGGAGCTGTGCCATTTCTGGATCAATCATCTGATCAGCGGGGGTACAAGGAGTCAGAACCCATTAATCTGATATTAATTAAATATCTTAAAAATATTAACATTAAAAAAATCACTTTGATTGAGAATTTCTTTCTGAATCTTCCCTAGCTCAGTGAATGCTGTTTTATGAAGTTAAATTTGTTTTTAGTTCTGCAAAATTAAATTACTCGTTCTTGTGTTTTCTGTACCTGTCTGCTCCAATTTTATCAGACTCTAGTGAATAGAAATACACGTCATGGCTGTTTAATTAAAATAAATAATTCCTCCAGAGACCTGCATTAATTGCCCTATAAACATATACCCTGGTGTGCTCTAATGAGTGTGTACCTGTTTAATGACACTAAATACCATAAAATACCTTTAGAAGTTTAGCCTCTCAAATTGCATCTGATAATAGAAGGTGCATCTCAATTATTCTTCTAGTTTCGCTAATTTTAAGCAAATGAAATGATCATGGATTTCTTAGATTTTGCTTGTCATAAATTATTTGCTAAAGAGTTTTTCAGTCAAAGTTACGGCAGTTTTATGGAGAATGATGAAGCTTAGAAAAATCCAATGATAGACCAATACAAAAAACAAGTAATCATGACAGCATGCACAGTGACCCTAATATTATTTGTAACCATCACTTTCAGAGCGCCTCTTATGGTCAGCGGGTTCCACTCGTTCTGCTATAGAGTGTAAGCTCCTGTGGTCACCGAGATCCTCTCTCTTCTATAGAGTATAAGCTCTTATGGTCAGGAGGGTCCTTTCTCTCTCTTCTGTAAAGTGTTAACTCTTATGGTCAACGGGGTCTTCTCTCTCCTGTAGAGTGTAAGCTCTTATAGTCAGTGGGATCCTCTCTCTAACCCGTAGAGTGTAAGCTCTTATAGTTAGCAGTGTCCTCTCTCTCCTGTAGAGCATAAGCTCTTATGGTCAGCGGGGTCCTCTCTCTCCTGTAAAGTGTAAGGTCATATGGTCAGTGTGGTCCTCTCTCTCTCCTGTAAAGTGTAAGCTTTTATGGTCAGTGGGGTCCTCCTCTCTCTCTCTCTCTCTCTCTCTCTCTCTCTCTCCTGTAGAGTGTAAGATCTTATGGTCAACTGGATCCTTTTTCTTCTGTAAAATGTAAGCTATTTTGGTCAGCGGAGTTCTCTTTCTCCTGTAAAGTGTAAGCTTTTATGACCTGAGGTGTTCTCTCACTCTCTCCAATAAAGTGTAAGCTCTTATGGTCAGCAATGTCATCTCTCTCTCCTGTAGACTGTAAGCTCTTATGATCAGCAGAGTTCTCTAGCTCACATGTAGAGTGTAAGAACTTATGGTCAATGGAGTCCTCTCACTCTCCTGTAAACTGTCAGTTCTTACAGTCAGCGGGGTCCTCTTTCTCCTGTAAAATGTAAGCTCTTATAGTCAGCAGGGTCCTCTCCCTCTCTCTACTGTAGAGTGTAAGCTCTTATGGTTAACAGAGTCCTCGCTCTCTCCTGTAGAGTGTAAGCTCTTTTGGTCAGCAGTGTTCTTTATCTTGCATGTAGAGTATAAGCTCTTATGGTCAGTGGGGTCCTCTCTCTCTGTCTCCTGTCGGTGTCAGCTCTTATGGTCAGTGGAGTCCTCTCTCTCTATCTACTGTACAGTGTAAGCTCTTATGGTCAATGCGGGCCTCTCTTTCTTTCTCCTGTAGAATGTAACCTCTTATGGTCAGCGAGATACTATCTCTCCCCCGCAGAATGTAAGCTATGATCAGCAGGGTCCTCTCTCTCTTTTTCCTGTAGAATGTAAGCTCTTATTGTCAGCGAGGTCCTCTGTCTCTCTCTCCTGAGAGTGTAAGCTCTTATGGTCAGCAAAGTTATCTCAGTCTCTCCTACAGAGTGTGTGGTCTTATGGTCAGTGGGGTCCTCTCCCCCCACCCCCATATGTGTAAATAGAACATGGAACCATTGAAATATGGAACGATTGTGTAACACTTTATGTCAGGTTCTTGTTCACTTCACAAGTGCCACATTCAGGACTGTTAACTCACAAACACATCAATAGATAATTGCCCTCACCACCCAATTCCAGGTGGTCTCTCAATCAAGATTGATTCTCCAATGCCCTAACCATAAAGTAGGACAATCTCTATGTTATAACCTAATCTCAAGAGCCTTTCCTTTTCCAACCCAAACACTGACCTCAAGGACTCCAACTCTTTTCAACTTATTTTTAAAAGTCTAGACCCTTCATTTCAAGCGCGTTGTGAAAAAAAACACTTTATTTACAAGAAGTCATAGTATTTAGCTTGCTGTCTGTTTTCTCAAGAGCCAGGCCTCTTATATTAAAGCAGAACTGCTTCCCTTACAAAGACTTGCCCTTTTTGAAGTCCACATAGCTTTACTTAGGCCTCTCAGTCTAAAGACCACCATCAATCCTTAGCAGTGAAACCACTCCTGGCCTCCAATATGCCATCCTACCAAAGTCCAAGCCAGCACCAAGTTCCAACACACTACAATCCCCTAGGGTGGAAGAAACTTAAGGCCTCACTTTCTCCATCACCAATAGGCACCATACATAGACCTTCCACACTCCTCTATTGGTATTAAACTTCCTCTTTATCTATTTCTTTTCCCAATAGTTCACAATCTGTACAGTCATAGCCAAAAGTTTGAGAATGACACAAATATTATATTTTCACATGATCTGCTGCCCTCTGGTTTTTATGTGTGTTTGACAGATGTTTTTATCACAGACAGAAATATAATTGCAAACATATGAGTAACAAAAGCTTATATTGACAGTTAAGGGTATGCCACACTAAACAATATCGCTAACGGGATCGCTAAAAAACGTCACTATTTAGCGATCCCGTTAGCGATATTGTTCAGTGCGGCAGCTTCCAGCGACGAGCTTCCTGCTGTGATCTCGCTCGTCGCTGGAATCGTTCCGGACCCTATTTTCTCGTCGGCGCTCCCGCTGGGTAAGTATCTAATCGCTGTGTGGCACCTTTTCTTAGCGATTTAGCGGTACTTTTGTACCGCTAAAGTCGTTAAGAAGATCGCTAACGGCGATAGCGTCGTTAACTATATCGCTAAATGTGGCCGCATTTAGCGATATAGAAACAATCCCGCTAGCGATCTCATTAGTATGCAACGCTAACGAGATCGCTAGCGGGATAGCTTAGTGTGGCAGTACCTTTAGAATGAGTTAATGCAGCAAGTCAATATTTGCAGTGTTGACAATTCTTCTTCAGGACCTCTGCAATTCTCCCTGGCATGCTCTCAATCAACTTCTGGACCAAATCCTGACTGATAGCACTCCATTCTTGCACAATCAATGCTTTCATTTTGTCAGAATTTTTAGGTTTTTGTTTGTCCACCCGTCTCTTGATGATTGACCACAAGTTCTCAATGGGATTAAGATCTGGGGAGTTTCCAGGCCATGGACCCAAAATCTCTATGTTTTGTTCCCTGAGCCATTTAGTTATCACCTTTGCTTTATGGCAAGGTGCTCCATCATGCTGGAAAAGGCATTGTTGATCGCCAAACTGCTCTTGGAGGGTTGGGAGAAGTTGCTCTTGAAGGACATTCTGGTACCATTCTTTATTCATAGCTGTGTTTTTAGGCAAGATTGTGAGAGAGCCGATTCCCTTGGCTGAGAAGCAACCCCACACATGAATGGTTTCAGGATGCTTAACAGTTGGCATGAGACAAGACTGGTGGTAGCGCTCACCTTATCTTCTCCGAATGAGGCGTTTTCCTGATGTCCCAAACAATCAAGGGGATTCATCAGAGAAAATAACTTTACCCCAGTCCTCAGCAGTCCACTGCCTGTACCTTTTGCAGAATATCAGTCTGTCCATGATGTTTTTTCTGGAGAGAAGTGGCTTCTTTGCTGCCCTCCTTGAGACCAGGCCTTGCTCCAAGAGTCTCTGTCTCACAGTGCGTGCAGATGCACTCACACCTGCCTGCTGCCATTCCTGAGCAAGCTCTGCACTGCTGGTAGCCCGATCCCGCAGCTGAAACACTTTTAAGAGACGGTCCTGGCACTTGCTGGTCTTTCTTGGGCGCCCTGGAGCCTTTTTGGCAACAATGGAACCTCTCTCCTTTAAGTTCTTGATGATACGATAGATTGTTGACTGAGGTGCAATCTTTCTAGCTGCGATACTCTTCCCTGTGAGGCCATTTTTGTGCATTGCAATGATGACTGCACGTGTTTCTTTAGAGATAACCATGGATAACAGAAGAGAAACAATGATGCCAAGCACCAGTCTCCTTTTAAAGTGTCCAGTGGTGTCATTCTTACCTAATCATGACAGATTGATCTTCAGCCATGTCCTCATCAACACCCACACCTGTGTTAATGGAGCAATCACTGAAAAGAGGTTAGCTGGTCCTTTTAAGGCAGGGCTGCAATGATGTTGAAATGTGTTTTGGGGGATAAATATTGACTTTGCAAGTAATTGCTGTTAAGCTGATCACTCTTTATAACATTCTGGAGTATATGCAAATTGCCATTAGAAAATGTGAAGCAGTAGACTTTGTAAAAATTAATATTTGTGTCATTCTCAAAACTTTTGTCCATGACTGTACAGTTTCACAGTTTATAGTTTTTAAGATTGAAGGGAGACTTAAGTGCATTGAGTTCAACCTACCTATAGCCTAAAATGTTGATCCAGAGGAAGGCAAAAATCCCATGAGTCTGATGCTAAGTGTAAGGTTCTATGTATATATTCCTGAAACTCAGTTTGTTCGTCAGCCATTTTACTTTCTGTCTTGCTGCAGCTATCTTGCCCTCAGTCAAAATGGAGTTTCAAGCTTGCATGTTCCCGCCCTGATTCTCTCCTTTGCTTCTTAAGCAGCCACAGCTGAGCAATCAGTGCTTCAGAATCTAGCCTGCAGTGAACCTGTGACTTGACTCCTGTAAGCCTTGGACCTTGTACTCCAGCTATTCCTACTGAGGAACTCTGAAGCACTTGTGGACTCTGAACCCTGCTCTTTGAAAGACCCACGTTTGCATGGACTTACGGTAACAGAGAAGAAGATCCTGAATCTGTATTGGAGAGTGATTGCTGAGCTTGGATTACTCTGGCCTGCTGTGTCTCCTGTTTCTGTGTCTGCAAACTGTGTGACTATTTCTGCCAACTTGTATGAAGTAATACAGGACTTTTCTATATCAAACCTGTGACTCCTGTGTTTTCATCGCACCCAAGCACAAGACGCTATATGAACTGTACTACATACATTACAAGATTCTGAAGCCAAAACGTTAGTGTCTGCTGGGTCTGGAAGGCTGTGTCTGCTGTACTGTGGATATCAGACGTCCGGTTGTACTTTCTGTGATGACAGTGGTTGTGACTTCTCACAACCATTCCAGGTGAGCAATTCCCTTAAGTTTTTTCTTTTGCAGTGTTACCACAGGTATACACTATTGTTTTTTTTTTTTTTCCTTTCTTTTCTCTTTTTTGTCTGCTGTAACTCTGGATATCAGATGTCTGGTTGAAACTTTCTGTGATGATAGTGGTTGTGACTTCTCACAACCATTCCAGGTGAGCAGTTCCCTTAATTTTTTTTTCTCTCTGCAGTGTTGCCACAGGTGAACACTATTGTTTTTTTTCTCTCCTCTTCTTCCAGTAATCCTGTCTTAAAAGATCTGGAAAATGGAGGCCCGCATAAAGGAACTTTGCGGAGTGACTGATAATATCCTTGCAGATTTGCAGAATATAAAGACCCGTTTTACAAATCTACAGGACCTCAAAATCACAATTTGCAAGTGGTTGGACAGACTACCCAGGATTTGCGAGCCAGGATTGAGGTTCTAGAGGGGCGAGTCCAGGCTCCTGCCGTAGCCCCGAGTGCTGGGATTCCCAAGTTGCCCCCTTTTCGTTTTGGCGGTGAACGTGAGAAATTCAGGGGATTTATTAATCAATGCAATCTTTTTTTTTCTGCACATGCTTCACAATTTCCCACTGAACGATCTAAGGTGCTTACTATAATTATGTTACTTACCAACAAGGCTTTGATGTGGGCAAACCCTCTGATTGAGACTGAGGATGATTGTTTGAATCACCTTGATGATTTTATTTCAGCCATGGGGCAGGTGTTTGATGATCCCAATCGAGGTGCAACAGCTAAAGCAGCCATGTTAGCTTTGCGCCAAGGTAAGCACTCGGTAGCTGAATATGCCTTGGATTTCAGGAGATGGGCCCTTGATACCACCTGGGACAGTTCCGCCAAAAAATCTATTTTTCGAAAGGGGTTATCTCCACTGATTAAGGATGAACTTGCTCGTGCCGACCCTCCCACTGCGTTAGGTGACTTTATTAACTACTGCATCCGTATTGATACTCGTCTGACTGAACGCAGGCAAGAGAGATGGTTCGAAAGCAATCGTACTAACCTTTTCCTACCTTCCTCTCCAGCTAAGGAACCTTTGAGTAGGATCACAAGGGAACCTGAACCTGAACCCATGCAGGTAGACTCTTTACAACGACGGGTTAGTGATGCACGCAAGGAACATCGTTTTAAGGAGAATCTATGTTTCTATTGTGGTAAGTCAGGGCACTTCATTATAAACTGCCCCAGCCGTTCTCGTAAGACTACTGCAGCACTCATTCATTGTGAGTGTTGCGAGAGGGGATCTGTCATGTCCGAGCCTCAGGCTCCAGAGAGATCTGCAGCAACAGATCTTGATTTCTCGGACTTTAAACTCCGTTACCTCTGAGGACGTTGACTGTGTAAACGCTGCCATTTTTCAAGTTTCCTCAGCGGTGTCCCAGCTGAGTTGTAAGAAAAACAATTCTCATTGCTTTCTTTCCATCAAACTCTGGGTTGACTCAGCTTGGGTGTCTAGCTCTGCTATGATCGACTCAGGGGCAAGTGGAAATTTTATGGATGTCTCCTTTGCTCTGAAACAGGGAATACGTTCAGTGAAGAAGGCTACTCCAGTACAGATGGAAACTGTGGATGGCTCCCTGCTGACCTCTGGACCAGTGGATCAGGAAACAGAGCCTTTGAGGGTTCTTATGGGTAAAGATCATCAAGAGAAACTGTCCTTTATGCTTATCTCTTCTCCCCACTTTCCCATTATTCTAGGGCTACCATGGCTGCAGGCTCAGAATCCTACCATTAACTGGGAGACCAAGGAATTACACTTTCCAGAGAAACAGATGAGTCCAAAAGTTTCAGCTTGCTCTGTTCCTAAAGGAATCATGTCAGTCCCTGAACTACCAGCTGTATACCAGGACTATGTGGATTTATGCCCGAGCTAAAGGCTTTAAAGGATTACATAGATGAAAATCTAGCCAAGGGCTTCATACGCCCCTCTTCATCTCCTGCAGGTGCACCCATCTTCTTTGTAAAGAAGAAAGATGGATCTCTGAGACCATGCGTAGACTATAGGGAACTCAATAAGGTTACTATTAGAAACCGTTATCCATTGCCTTTAATCCCTGAGTTATTGGAGAGAGTGCGACATGCCAAAATTTTTTCTAAACTAGATCTTCGTGGGGCCTATAACTTAGTCCGTATTAGACCTGGGGATGAATGGAAGACTGCATTCAGGTCACGCTATGGACACTTTGAATATCTAGTTATGCCTTTTGGTCTGAGTACCGCCCCAGCCACTTTCCAACACTTGGTGAATGACATCTTCAGGGATCTCCTAGATACATTAGTGGTAATTTATTTGGATGATATTCTAATTTTTTCTAACTCCACAGAGGAACATCATGGACATGTGAGAATGGTCTTGGAACGTCTAAGACAAAATCATCTTTACATCAAACTTGAAAAGTGTGAATTCCATAGGACCGAAATTCAATTTCTGGGGTATGTACTGTCTACACAAGGAATTAGTATGGATGGAAGCAAAACCCAAGCCATCAAGGATTGGCCAAGTCCTAGAAATGTGAAGGAGGTACAGCGCTTCATCGGGTTTGCCAACTTCTATAGACGTTTCATTAGAAATTTCTCTGAGGTAGTGTCACCTATCACCCAACTTACCCGGAAAGAGTCTAGGTTCTCCTGGACTCCCCAAGCCCAGGAAGCATTTTGCCATCTAAAAGATAAATTTACCACTGTACCTATCCTAGTACATCCCAACCCCGAGCTTGCCTTCATAATAGAGGTGGATGCTTCAGACTGTGCCGTTGGAGCTATACTCTCTCAGAGAACAGGTGAGAAGAATGTCTTGCATCCCTGTGCCTTCTTTTCCCAGCAGTTGTCTTCGGCTGAGAGGAACTACGATGTGGGCAATAGAGAGTTGTTGGCCATTATTGCCGCCTTCAAAGAATGGAGACACCTTCTTCAGGGAGCTGCACAGCAAATAGTCGTCCTGACAGACCATCGTAACCTTGAGTTTATCAGGTCGGCTAAGTGCCTGACTCCTCGCCAGGCTCGCTGGAATCTTTTCTTAAACCAATTTAATTTTATCATCTCTTATAGACCAGGATCGCGCAATGGAAAGGCTGATGCACTCTCTAGGATTTACTCAGCAGAGACACGTCCAATTACTCCTCCTAAGACTATTCTTCCTGACTCTAGATTCCTAGGAGTAATTCATAATCAAGACCTACTTAAGGACATCAAGGAAGCATACCATGCGGATTCCTTTTTGGCACAACCCCCAAGGGACGTAAGTCTTGTCTTTAAGAATGGTGTGTGGATTCAGGGACAACGTCTGTATATTCCTGAAACAGTCAGATTAAGAGTATTGCAACTCATTCACGATTCCAAGATAGCTGGGCATAGAGGAATTCTAAAGACACAGGAATTTCTTTCTCGTTTCTTTTGGTGGCCCACTTGCAGGAAGGATGTTTTGAATTATGTCACTTCATGTGAGGTCTGTGCAAGATGCAAAACACCTCGCTCCTCACCAACTGGTCTGTTACAGCCTCTTCCCACCCCGTCCCGCCCGTGGGGATCCATTTCTATGGACTTCATTGTGGAGTTACCAACCTCTCAGGGAAGAACACCATTCTAGTGGTGGTTGACCGTCTAACAAAGGCAGCTCATTTTATCCCTTGTGTCGGCTTACCCACTGCAAAACAGACATCAGATTTGATGATTAAAGATGTGTTTCGCTTACATGGAGTACCGGATGAGGTTATTTTGGATCGAGGGGTGCAATTCACTTCTAGGTTTTGGCAAAATTTCTGTGCAGCATTGGACATTAAAGTAAACCTTTCTTCTGCTTTTCATCCCCAGACTAATGGACAGACCGAACGAACCAATCAAACCCTGGAGCAGTATCTCCGCTGCTTTATCTGCCACCTACAGGATGATTGGGTGGATCTACTTCCATTAGCTGAGTTCTCGTATAACAACTCTCAGAGTGCCTCCACTAAACAGTCTCCTTTTTACTCTAATCTAGGTTATCATCCTAACATTCTACCACGATTTCCCATAGAAACGCCTTTACCAGCAGTGGCTGAAAGAATCACGTCTTTACAGAAGAATATGGATCTTCTAAAGGAAAATCTGGAATCGGCTCAAGAAAGGTACAAGAAAGCAGCAGATAAATTTCGTAAACCTGCACCAGCTTTCAAGGTAGGAGACTTGGTCTGGCTGTCAACCAGAAATCTTAAGTTAAGGATTCCATCGTCTAAGTTGGGACATAAGTACATTGGACCCTATAAAATCAGTAAAATTATAAGTGCCGTTGCTTGTCGTCTTCAACTGCCCAGAACTATGAGAATCCACCCTGTCTTTCATGTATCCCTACTAAAGGCTACGACACCCAATACGTTTCCTGGACGTTCCTCTCCTTGCCCTGACCCAGTGCTAGTCGATGGTCAGGAAGAATTTGTGGTGGAAAGGATTTTAGATTCCAGGTTGTATAGAAATCAGTTACAATATCTGATTAAATGGCAGGGCTACCCAGTGGAGGACAACTCATGGGAACCGGTCAATAACGTTAATGCTCCTCGCTTGCTCCGTCAGTTTCATCAGAGGTACCCACACAAGCCTGGTCTGAGGTCATCCGGAGGTTGTCCTTAAGGGGGGAGTAATGTAAGGTTCTATGTATATATTCCTGAAACTCAGTTTGTTCGTCAGCCATTTTACTTTCTGTCTTGCTGCAGCTATCTTGCCCTCAGTCAAAATGGAGTTTCAAGCTTGCATGTTCCCGCCCTGATTCTCTCCTTTGCTTCTTAAGCAGCCACAGCTGAGCAATCAGTGCTTCAGAATCTAGCCTGCAGTGAACCTGTGACTTGACTCCTGTAAGCCTTGGACCTTGTACTCCAGCTATTCCTACTGAGGAACTCTGAAGCACTTGTGGACTCTGAACCCTGCTCTTTGAAAGACCCACGTTTGCATGGACTTACGGTAACAGAGAAGAAGATCCTGAATCTGTATTGGAGAGTGATTGCTGAGCTTGGATTACTCTGGCCTGCTGTGTCTCCTGTTTCTGTGTCTGCAAACTGTGTGACTATTTCTGCCAACTTGTATGAAGTAATACAGGACTTTTCTATATCAAACCTGTGACTCCTGTGTTTTCATCGCACCCAAGCACAAGACGCTATATGAACTGTACTACATACATTACACTAAGCTCCATATTAGGGGAAAAATTCCTCCCCAACTCTACATATGGCAATCAGACTAGTTCCCTGGTTCAACGCCTTATCACAGAATCTAGTATCCATCAGGCCCGGATTTAGGGGGGGCCCAAGGGGCCCGGGCCCTGGGCCACCCACCATGCGGGGCCTCCCACCAATATAGGGATAAATATCTCAAAACATGTAAAATACACGTCTCTTTGCTGTGAACCGTTTCTAATGATAAGGAGCATTTAACAAAACAGAAACTATTGAAAGTGTAGGGACCTGTCTACAGTTCTACATCTCAGTGGCTGGCGCAGAGCGGCAGAGTCATGGCACCTGACCTGTGTCAGCATTTACTGACCTGGCTAGCCAGACTTCCTTAGTACCCTGTACCTAATGCTTAGCTTATGGCATGCGGCAGCCTTCTCCAATCCCAACAGAAGCTTCTAGGCGCTACCTATTCAGCTATATGATCGCTCCCTCGGATTAGATCAGATGAGAGTTTGTTCAGCTACCTTTGAAGAAGGAGGTGGAACCACGATGTCGGCACGAGAAGAGGATTCTCCACCGCGGAGCGCAGCAGGACTTCACTCTGGAATGGATCTTCAGTCACTGAAGATCCAGAGGTTAAGTGGTTCAGTTCAGTCTTCACAGTGTCGCGGTGGGTGAGTATGAACTCTGTCTGTCTGTGTGTGTCTGTCTGTGTATCTTTCTTGCATCTCCTGCCCTACACAGTACCATACTGTATATACAGGTCCACACTATATCCTGCATTACAGTGTGTCTGTGTATACTGTATGTATATAGTGTGGACCTGTTTAGACCTTTAGTGACATCATTAGTGATTTTGCAGCACGAAAATCAAGGAAAGTGCCTGGATTGTAAAAAATTAATAATTTTACCTAAATTACTCTGCGTAAATGATTTTTGTAAATAAACTTGCGTTCATTTCATTTTGTGTTTTTGCATCACATATTGCAACACCTTGAAAAATGGGCCTCCCTCCGAAATGGGCCCCGGGTCCAAAACCTCTTAAATCCGGTCCCTGGTATCCATAACATATAAGATTATATTTGACAAGAAGGCCATCCAAACTCTTCTTGAATTTTAGTAGGGAATCACTCATTACAACATCATGTGGCAGAGAGTTCCATAGTCTCACTGCTCTTACAGTAGTAAATAATCTGCATCTGTGATTATGACTAAACCTTCTTTCCTGTAGACGTAGAGGATGCCCCCTGTCCCTATCACAGGACTAGGTGTAGAAAGATCATTATATAGAACTCTGTGCTGTCCCCTCATATATTTGTACATTGTAATAAGATCACCTCTAAGACTTTGCTTTTAAGAACTGAAGAACCCCAAGTTTGATAACTAGTCTTCCGCACACATTTCCTTAATAACCTTGGTCGCTCATCTTTGCACCCTGTCAAGTTCAGCCATGTCCTTTGTATACACTACAAGAAAAAAAGGTAGCACACTGTAGCGCTATAGCTTGCAAACACGAAATATGAAAAATATGAAAAATGAATTGCATCATTACCTTAGAAATATGAAAAATTGAGAAGTCTTAGCGCACAAGATGGCCAAATTATGCGAGCCTGATAGCCACGTCAAGGCTCCTCTCGTATATCAGGTCCTAACTAATGCCTATCCTCGCTTTAGAAAAGTCTGTCTGCATGGGAACATATGAGTCCTCTCTTCAGACTAAAATCTACATCTCTGTGGAGGGGTGATGAACCTGTTGTAATTAAAAAGCCTGTGACCACCAGGTGGAGTGCTCAGGTAGAAGGTAAATGAATACATATCAAAAAACTGACCGGCACATCCAAACATAGATTCAGTGTGAACAGGTGCTAAACCTAGAGTCACCAACTCATATACATACAAGAAAAAAAGGTAGCACACTGTAGCGCTATAGCTTGCAAACACGAAATATGAAAAATATGAAAAATGAATTGCATCATTACCTTAGAAATATGAAAAATTGAGAAGTCTTAGCGCACAAGATGGCCAAATTATGCGAGCCTGATAGCCACGTCAAGGCTCCTCTCGTATATCAGGTCCTAACTAATGCCTATCCTCGCTTTAGAAAAGTCTGTCTGCATAGGAACATATGAGTCCTCTCTTCAGACTAAAATCTACATCTCTGTGGAGGGGTGATGAACCTGTTGTAATTAAAAAGCCTGTGACCACCAGGTGGAGTGCTCAGGTAGAAGGTAGACCAAGATTATGCTGAGTGTGGCTGCACTAATGACTTGTACAGTGGCAAAATTATGTTTTCATCATAAGCATCTATGCCTCCTTTAATGCATCCCATTATTTTATTTGGATTGGTAGCAGCGGCCTGGCACTGTTCACTAAGGTGGAGTTTGCCATCCATTCATACCCCCAAATCTTTTTCAGTGCCAGTTTTACCCAATGTTTTCCACTGCCCAAGTTCATAACCTTTTATTTCTCCACATTAAACTTCAATTGCCAATTCTCAGTCCAATCCTCCAGTTACATAAGTCCTTCAGTAACATTAAATTATCTTCCTGTTTTGATAACCTTCCAGAGTTTTGTATCTCCTGCAAATATTGAAATTCTACTGCATGCCATTTACAAGGTCATTACAATATATGTTAAAAAGAAGAGCGCCCAATACTGACCCCTGTGTTGCTCCACTGTTAACTATGACACAATCTGAGTGTATTCCATTGAGCATCTTCCTGGCAAGCACAGATTCTTCCTCGGACAATGCTGCCAAATTTATCACCCTCTGCAACTGGCAGCCAAGAAGTCACTAAAAGTTGACTCGCTGGGAAATATGCAAGAATATTAAGGTTACAGTACTGACAATTCAGGATACACAGTTCACCCTCCATACAAATTGGCACATTTATAGTTCTGCAGTCATCATCAATTTAGAAGTGATACCAGACAGGGCTGGTTTTATGTGCAATTGCACAGGTCCAACTATTCCTCGGGATTCAACAGACTGGACTCCTAGACCCCATGAGAGTGGAGTATGTAAACATTTATTACCCTGGGCAACAAGGGACTTTAATATTTGCTATTGTCTTACCTTTAAGTCTTTCATTAGTTAAAGAGGTTGTCCACTACTTTAACATTGATGACCTATCCTAAGGATAGGTCATCATTGTCAATGTCTGATCGGTGAGGGTGCGACACCCGGCAACCCCGCCAATCAAATGTTCCTTGTGTTGACGACATCCGGAACTGCTGAATTACGGAGCTGCACAGCTTCATCAACTCTATAGTGGTCATGACTTGGTACTACATATCTTCCCCCTATTCAAACCAATATGGGGTGGATGTGCAGTACACAGCCGCAGCCACTATCAATAGATGGAGGAGCTCCATAGCTTAACAGTTATAGCTGCCGCCAGCACCTAGTACAGCCAAGTGTCGTACGCCCATCTATCAGACATGAATGATCTATCTTTAAGATAGGTCATCAATGTTAAAGTAGTAGACAACCTCTAAGTAGTACTATAACAGTATTTTAGGGCTCTCAGTTCAGTTTTAATAAGACATGAAAATTAATTTGTGAAAAGTACATGTGGAACACCCAACCAGGGTCGTGGGGTACTCGGTCCCGGCTGGGCAGTTCTTAAAGGGAAGTCACAACAGCAGTGACCCGGTCCGTAGCCCTGGGCGTCCAATAAAATTGTCAAAGATGATGGTGGGGGTAGTTTGTAGGGGAATTAGTTTGTGACGCCACCCATGGTGTTCGGCTATATATGGCCGACGCTGCGGTTCAGGTCCACTGGGGCGTATGGTGACGCAGCAGAGATGTTACTGCTTCCCATGGGTAGAGCTAGGCCTCAGGGCAGATAAGGCAGTCTGCTCAGGTGGTGGTGAATGTTGAGGTGCAGAGATTAATCAAGAGACACAGAAAAGTGCAGTTTTCTTTACCTTTTACTTCTTGGAAAGTGAAAATGCAATCAGGGGTACTAGTTATAGATGATAGCAGGAAGCATTCAGGGGATCCACCCTACCAGGTGGTGTTAGAGGCCTTCCTGCTGCACTTTCTTTTCTGGTCCCTGCTGCCTGTAGCTAAGCTGTGACCCTTTCCTGCATGTTGGCTTTAACCTGTATGGCAAATAGCGTGAGCCTATCACAGGCACTGTCTGTTCACTGGCAGCCCTGGGCTCTTGGTATGCTGCGGTGCCTCCAGGCGTTCAGTGTCGTCAGAGAGCTTGCAGTCCCCTGCCCTCCAGATTTGGCTTTTGGGGTGTACAGTACCCGCACAGCCCAGGACTCTGGTGTCCTTTTTATCCGCGCTCCGCTCCGGGATCAGCTCTGACGCAGCTGCAATTCCCAGAGCTCTTGTCTCCACTCCTCTCTCTTACCTCATCTCAAACCAACTGACTCTTTCCAGAACACTCTCCTTACCTCAGCACTAACTCCTCCCACCAACTGTCACTCCCTTAAGCTCTGACCCTTTTGGTCTGGAGTTAGAACAAGTGTTGGCTGCTATGTATTACCTCACATGGGGACCTCTTCCTGCTTCCAGGCACGACATCACCACCCTGTAGAGGGAGGCAATGTCACCGTGGCAAAAGGACTTTGGGGTGCCACATTCCCCCTAGTTAACTTCAGTACGTCCCGGACTGAGAAAACATAACAAGAACAGTTAATAACAACAATAAATGATAGTTTACAAAGCCTTAAAAATTAAAAAATTACAAAAACCCCAAAAAAAAATAATAACAAAGTTACTGCAGCGCCTAGTCCTTACGCTGCCGTCCAGGAATTGTCTTTGTCCGCGTACCTGGAATTTGGTTGGTGGGAACCACCTTAGCCCACATTGTGTGTTTCGACCATGGGCGTGGCTACAGGGCACTCTGTAGGTGGGCCTGGTTTTTGGCCACGCCGGCAGCTTATTTTCAAGGCCAAGTCAGGGTAAATATTTACAAGTAAGGTACTGGCCACACATAGTCCTGTGGCCAAATTGCCCTTCAACAGGTTAATACGAATATTTAAAAGTTCATACAGTAAGTCTCTGTAGGCTCTCATGCTTAAACGGTTGCAACTATACATTATTAACTTATTACATTTTAGTCCCTATACCGGGCTGGGATCTGACCTCTTGTACTATGGGTGGATCTGCGCAGTACTGGTATCTCTAATGACCTTACTAGGCC
>JARQOD010000001.1:981253259-981296333 GCA_033576555.1 Oophaga sylvatica | reverse complement strand
ACGCTGTCTAATGATATGTATACAATGTCAGTAAACTATTAATACAGGAACAACACTCTATACAACAACTAGTATAGCAACATCAGCATGTAAGTATAGAATAGATTTACCTGACACGATATCTGCTGAACTCAGGGTTAATCTTGAGGACTTGATGAGCTGAAACAGGAAAGAGGTGGACCGGGATCTAACCTGACCCTAAACTGGGGTCCTAACTAATCCCTCACCTTGGAGGTACTGATAATGGTTCAGAGGTCCAAGTCTCCAACCTAACCCTGTCTCCTATCAGACCCTGAACCCTGTAATCAGTCCTAAGAAGGATCCTGACTACCACCAAAGGGATATGGGCTGATCTCAGCTAAATACACAGATTAGACATATAAGACAGACAGGATAACACTCGCTTGCATACACACTCAAACACCAAAGGAACATAAATGGTCTGGGAAATAAACTCTAACCAAGTTGAGCTTAGAACAACTAAGGAGCTCTCAACTAAAGTCTATACAGATTCATTCCTATCTGTGGTCTGCATGAAGGTTTCACTGGCAACTCCCCAAGCAGACAACCAGGAATTTAAAGGAAACCAATCAACAAATAATCAATTGCAGCCTGGAGAAACTGCACCCAGTCCCAGCACCGAGCACAGACAGAATTAACTCCCTAGCTGCCAAACACAAAGAAACAGCAGATCAGCTGTGAGAAGTCAAAATGTGCAACCGCGACGATCTTCGTGGCAATGCACACATGACATCTGCTGACCATATAATCTGATTAGGATAAAAGAGGGGGATGAGTGGAAAACGGCGTTTAACACGCCGGAGGGACATTATGAAAACCTGGTCATGCCTTTTGGTCTGACTACTGCTCCAGCAGTATTCCAACATTTTGTTAATGACATTTTTCGTCACCTTGTGGGGGTGTTTGTGGTCGTATATTTGGATGACATTTTAATTTACTCGCCAGATCTTGTGTCTCACCAGGAGCATGTGAGACAGGTGTTGCAGATCTTGCGAGACAATAAACTATACGCTAAACTGGAGAAGTGTGTTTTTGCCGTACAGGAACTTCAGTTTTTGGGTTTTTTGGTGTCAGCCTCCGGTTTCCGGATGGACCCTGAAAAGGTGAGAGCAGTGCTTGAATGGGATCAGCCAGGGGATCTTAAGGCTCTGCAGCGTTTTTTGGGGTTTGCTAATTACTACCGGAAATTTATTTGTAATTTCTCGTCTGTCGTCAAACCTCTCACTGACATGACGAGAAAAGGGACGGATTTTTCTAAGTGGTCGGACAAAGCTTGCCAAGCCTTTTCCTCTTTAAAAAGATGTTTTGCTTCGGCACCCGTTCTCATCCAACCAGATGTATCTCAGCCGTTCATTGTGGAGGTGGACGCGTCTGACGTAGGGGTGGGTGCTATATTGTCCCAGGGTCCGTCCCCTGGTAAATGGCATCCGTGCGCTTTCTTTTCTAAGAAATTGTCTCCGCCGAAAGGAATTATGATATCGGCAATAGGGAACTTTTGGCCATTAAATTGGCTTTTGAAGAATGGCGTCACTTTTTGAGAGGGGCAGTCCACCCGGTCACCGTTATTACTGATCACAAGAACCTGCTGTATTTAGAATCCGCTAAGCGTCTGAATTCCAGACAAGCTCGATGGTCGTTGTTTTTTACCAGGTTTAATTTTGTCGTCACTTATCGTCCGGGGTCTAAGAATGTAAAGGCTGATGCCTTGTCTCGCAGTTTCCCAGGGGCCGGGAAAACGGACGACCCGATTCCTATCCTTCAGGAGGGGGTGGTAGTGTCGGCTGTATGTTCTGAGCTTGAGGAGGAGGTGTTAGAGGCTCAGGGGGACGCCCCTGCAGGACCTCCAGGGAGACTGTTTGTCCCGAATCAGTTGAGACAAAAGGTTATTGAGGCACATCATAATTCTGCTTTAGCAGGACATCCAGGGAGTAAGGCTACTTTAGATCTCCTTTCCCGCCGATTTTGGTGGCCTAACGCTAATAAAGATGTTATAACTTTTGTCGCGTCCTGTGGGGTTTGTGCTCGCTCTAAAACTCCTCATACCCGTCCGTCTGGGACCCTTTTACCCTTGAAACTTCCGGAGCGTCCATGGACTCATTTATCTATGGACTTCATTACGGACCTTCCTCCGTCGTCTGGGAATACTGTCATACTGGTGGTTGTTGACAGGTTCAGTAAGATGGCACATTTCGTTGCTCTTTCCGGCACTCCCTAATGCTAAAACTCTGGCGCAGGTGTTCATTAGGGAGATCGTGAGACTTCATGGGTTGCCTTCTGATGTGGTGTCAGATAGGGGGTCTCAGTTTGTGTCCAAATTTTGGAGGGCATTTTGTTTACGTCGGGGGATGCAATTGTCGTTTTCCTCGGCTTTTCATCCACAGACCAATGGTCAGACAGAGCGTCTGAATCAGAGTTTAGAGACATATCTCCGGTGTTTTGTATCGGAGAACCAGGAGGACTGGTCTTCTTTCTTGCCTCTGGCAGAGTTCGCTCTTAACAACAGGCGGAGTGAGTCCACTGGTAAGTCCCCATTTTTTGGGGCATATGGTTTTCATCCCCAGTTTTGTACTTTCAATGGGGGGGTCCTTCTGGGGTTCCTGAGGAGGAGCGTTTCTCGTCGTCACTTGCTTCTGTGTGGCGAGGTGTATTGAATAATTTGAGTAATATGGGGAACCGTTACAAACGTATGGCTGATAGGAGGAGACTTTCTGGTCCAGATCTGAATGTGAACGATCTGGTATGGTTGTCTACCAGGAATATAAAACTTAAAGTGCCCTCCTGGAAACTGGGTCCCAGATTCATCGGGCCGTACAGGATCAGTTCCATAATTAATCCTGTGGCATTTCGTCTGGAACTCCCTTCTACGTTTAAAATTCATAATGTGTTCCACAAGTCATTACTTAAAAGGTATGTGGCACCAGTCATACCGTCACCTCTACCTCCTCCTCCAGTGTTGGTCAATGGTAACTTGGAATTTCAAGTATCAAAAATCATTGACTCTCGTCTGAATCGCCGGTCCCTTCAGTACTTGGTGCATTGGAAGGGGTATGGTCCGGAGGAGAGGACGTGGGTCCCTGCGTCTGATGTTAACGCAGATCGTTTGGTTCGGACCTTCCACAGAACTCACCCGGGCAGGCCTGGCCCTGAGGGTCCGGAGGCCCCTCGTAGAAGGGGGGGTACTGTCATGTGTGCATTGCCACGAAGATCGTCGCGGTTGCACATTTTGACTTCTCACAGCTGAGTTGCTGTTTCTTTGTGTTTGGCAGCTAGGGAGTTAATTCTGTCTGTGCTCGGTGCTGGGACTGGGTGCAGTTTCTCCCGGCTGCAATTGATTATTTGTTGATTGGTTTCCTTTAAATTCCTGGTTGTCTGCTTTGGGAGTTGCCAGTGAAATCCTTCATGCAGACCACAGATAGGAATGAATCTGTATAGACTTAAGTTGAGAGCTCCTTAGCTGTTTTAAGCTCAACTTACTTAGAGTTTATTTCCCAGACCATTTATGTTCCTTCGATGTTTGAGTGTGTATGCAAGTGAGTGCTATCCTGTCTGTCTTATATGTCTAATCTGTGTATTTAGCTGAGATCAGCCCATATCCCTTTGGTGGTAATCAGGATCCTTCTTAGGACTGATTACAGGGTTCAGGGTCTGACAGGAGACAGGGTTAGGCTGGAGACTTGGACCTCTGAACCATTATCAGTACCTCCAAGGTAAGGGATTAGTTAGGATCCCAGTGTAGGGTCAGGTTAGACCCCGGTCCTCCTCTTTCCTGTTACAGCTCATCAAGTCCTCAAGATTAACCCTGAGTACAACTATATCGTTTCTGCACATCAAGTCCTCAAGATTAACCCTAAGTTCTGCAGAGATTGTGTCAGGTAAATCTATTTTATACTTACATTCTGATGTTGCTAAACTATATGTTGTATAGAGTGTGGTTCCTGTATAAATAGTTTACTGACATTGTATTCATATCATTAGACAGCGTGACAGCAGAGTCCTCTAACTCTCCTGTAGAGTGTAAGCTCTTATGGTCAGCGGAGTCCTCTAACTGTCCTGTAGAGTTTAAGCTCTTATGGTCAGCTGGGTCCTCTAACTCTACTGTAGAATGTAAGCTTTTATGGTTAGAAGGTCCTCTCTTTCTCCTGTAGAGTGTAAGCTCTTATGGTCAGGGGGGTCCTCTCTTTCTCCTGTAGAGTGTAAGCTCTTATAATCAGCGGGGTTCTCTATCTCCTGTAGAGTGTAAGCTCTTATGGTCAGTGGGGTCCTCTCTCTCTCCTGTAGAGTGTAAGCTCTTATGATCAGCAGTGTCCTCTCCTGTAGAGTGTAAGCTCTTATGATCAGTGGGGTCCTCTCTCTCTCTGTAGAGTGTAAGCTCTTATGGTCAGTGGGGTCCTCTCTCTCTCCTGTAGAGTGTAAGCTCTTATGATCAGCAGTGTCCTCTCTCTCCTGTAGAGTGTAAGCTCTTATGATCAGTGGGGTCCTCTCTCCTGTAGAGTGTAAGCTCTTATGGTCAGCATGGTTCTCTATCTCCTGTAGAGTGTAAGCTCTTATGGTCAGTGGGTCATCTCTCTGTCTCCAGTAGAGTATAAGCTCTTATTGTCAGCAGGGTCCTCTCTCTCCTATAGAGTGTAAGCTCTTCTGGTCAGTGGGATCATCTCTGTCTCTCCAGTAGAGTGTAAGCTCTTATGGTCAGCGGGGTTCTCTCTCCTGTAGAGTGTAAGCTCTTATGATCAGCGGGGTTCTCTCTCCAATAGAGTGTAAGCTCTTATGGTCAGCGGGGTTCTCTCTCCTGTAGAGTGTAAGCTCTTATGATCAGCGGGGTTCTCTCTCTCCTGTAGAGTGTAAGCTCTTATGGTCAGCGGGTTCTCTCTCCTGTAGAGTGTAAGCTCTTATGATCACAGGTTCTCTCTCCCATAGAGTGTAGCTCTATGGTCACGGGGCCTCTCTCTCCTGTGAAGTATAAACTATAATAGTCAACGGTCAACTCTCTCTCATCTTCCATGTGTATTTTGAGCAAGCTTCCTAGTATTGAAATATTTATTTCCTGCAAATAATTTTTTTAAATTAGATGTGATATATAATATAATAATAAAATATTGTGGCTGGATAAATCCCAAACCAATAGTGATAAGAGTCAAAGTAAACCTAAACTATAAAAAAAAAACTGGCTATAAACTGTTGTAAGTAAAATTACTTATGTAAAATTAACCATTCAATTATTAACAATTTTAATTAAAATCTCTGTCCTCACCAGCTTTTTATGAAAGAGCAGTAGCTTGCCAGATGGAATTTCTGAAGCCATTACATCCCTCATTTAGGTAGTAATTAGCGCTTCGCTTGTATGAGAGCAGAAACTAAGAGACAGAAGATAGGAGAGTATTAGAGGGCGTTAGAGGTCATCGTATTCAACCAGTTAAGAACAATTTTATCAATCTTATTTTTCTAGTAAACTGATCTTTCATGGGAAGTGCCCTTCTTGTGGTGACCCATCTGATTAGGAATCTTTAGAGTAATGCTCTCTTGAAAAAAGTAGACACAATTTCCTTTCTCCTAAAGGAAGAAAACTTTCTCTAGTGCCAGCTATAGGTGACTGCTCTGTAAAGACAAAGTCTGACTATTTCACCACTTGTGGACTGCCCATAGACGATAAAAGTCCAGGCAATGCACATTTTACTCTGCAGTCACGTTCTGAAATGTCACAGCATAGTATAACAACTGCACAAGATCTTGCATTTGCAGGAGTGAAGATCCAGCTGTCAGACACAGCCAGACACACCATAGAGGAGGTAGAGATGGTTTGCTACCATCTCTGCCTTCTGGACAGTTGTATACACAGTGCTGAAGAAATGCTGTGTATACAGTATAAGAAGTGTTGATAATGCGTCTTCCTCCAAACTCCATGATCATGGGATTGATGGGGTTAGGGAAGGAGGATTGGCTACAGGAACCAGATCCAATCCATTGTGCAGCCAAGAGGCTAAATTTCCCCTGTAACTGAGGCTAATATATCAGCCCCAGTTACAAGAGAAATCACATAAAAATATAATATTTAAATGTTGAAATGCACCTTAAAGATCCTTTATGACCTTATGTGTGGCACCGTGTGGGAAATAAATTAAATATGAATTAATAAATAATTAAAAAAAGCAAGAAAATGATGCAGAAAAAGAAAAAAACAAACAATACCAATCTAAATTGCTGATACTAGTGCTTCCCCAATCCAAAAAAAAAAAAAAAAAGAAGGCAAACAATGGGTCTGATATATAAATATAATTGCTACAGAAAGAAGAATACATTTTAACCCCTTCATGACCAGAGGTATTTTCATTTTTGCGTTTTAGTTTTTTGCTCCCCTTCTTCCCAGTGCCTTAACTTTTTTATTTTTTGGGCAAAATAGCCATGTGAGGACTTGTTTTTTGCGGGACAAGTTGTACTTTTGAACGACATCATTGGTTTTAACATATCTTGTACTGGAAAATGGGAAAAAAATTCCAAGTGCGGTGAAATTTAATAAAAAAGTGCAATTCCACAATTTGTTTTTTGTTTTGCTTTTTTACCATGTTCACTAAATGCTAAAACTGAGCTGCCATTATGATTCTCCAGGTCGTTATGAGCTCATAGACATCAAACATGTCTAGGTTCTTTTTTATCTAAGTGGTGAAAAAAAAATTCCAAAGTTTGTTAAAAAAAAATTGCGCCATTTTCCGATTCCTGCAGCGTCTCAGTTTTCTGTGATCTCGGGTTATGTGAGGGCTTACTTTTTGCGTGTCGATCTGACATTTTTATTGATACCCTTTAGGTGCAGATACGATCTTTTGATCGCTCATGCATTTTAATGCAATGTTGCAGCAACCAAAAAAACGCAATTTTGGAGTTTTGATTTTTTTCTCATCAAGTTGTTTAGTGATCGGGTTAATTATTTTTTTTATAGTGATAGATAGTGCGATTCTGAATGCGGCGATACCAAATATGTGTATGTTTGATTTTTTTTTATTGTTTTATTTTGAATGGGCCGTGATTTGAACTTTTATATATTTTATATTTTTTTAATATTTTTAAAAACTTTTTTTAAATTTTGGCATGCTTCAATAGTCTCCATGGGAGACTAGAAGCTGCCATAACCCGATTGGCTCTGCTACATACAGGAGATGATCAGATCGCCTGTATGTAGTAAAATTGCTGACTTGCTATGAGTGATGACCACCTGGTGGTGCTCATAGCAATCCGACAGTGACAACCATAGAGGTCTGCAGGAGACCTTTGGTTGTCATGCCAACCCATCGGTGACCCGCGATCATGTGACAGAGGTCACCGATGGGCGGGATTTCCGGCGCGCTTGCCGGAAGCGCGTGTTAAATGCTGCTGTCAGAGTTTGACAGCGGTATTTAACTAGTTAACAGCCGCAGGTGAATTTTGATTCATAGGGTGTCCGATATCGGCGTACTATTTCGCCTGATGTTGGAAAGGGGTTAAAATGCATTCAGTGGTCATAAAAAAAATTAAACAAATGTGAAAAACAGATACATTTATTTTATTTTCTCACCATCAGGAAATAAAAATAGAAAATTAAAATAACATAAAAATAATGCCACAAGTATAAAAATCCCTGCAGTATAATTCTGATAATAAATAATAAAAATGAAAAATAAAAGCGATTCATCAAAGCGATTAAGGTACAATTCTGGAGTAAAACACTTTCAAAAGACACTACATTCAAGTGCAATGAAAAGTGGCACAAAAACATAACCACTTTTATCATTTTTACGCCTGTTTTGGACAGCTCGTCAAAATTGGAGCTGGGCTAGGACAGGGCAAGACAGGGATGGCGAATCCCACTTGTATAATTCATGACTAACTCTGGCGTGCCACTTTTCAAAAGTGACTGATTCATTAAAAGGTGAGCGCGTCGTAACAAAACTCGAGTGTCTGACTGCAGCACGCCATCTAATGATGAATTGGGGCTGTGGAATCCATGGAGCCAAGAGGCCATTACAATTTTTGCAAATTTTGGAACCTAATTTTTGAATTTTTGTTGGGAGTTACTTTAGCCTCTGTTGCCTACTAACCATTGTAGTCCCTGTTGGGTGATCACGATTTAATTTCTTGAATTACAAGTACTAAAGCGACTATTTTGGGTATATAATCCGTACAAGGGACTGTTTCTCCATGGGACTGAAGCTGTTAAAGGGTTTATCTGGGACATTTATTATTTTTTGCCTAAGAACTTACCAACAAGTAGTTGCTAACTACCTACCTGTTCTGCCCGTCAACGATTTTTGCCTGCTCAAAAGCGATCATGGACCGCTCTTGCTGGCGATTCCTCTGATTCTGCTGACGTCACATAGACAGAAAAGCATCTTTTTCTCTGCTCTATTGGCGGGACGTCTCTGCCGATATCATGCTGATTGACAGCCAGCTCCATGCTGCCTAACTGCTGGGAACAGGTTGTTAATCAGCATGACATCAGCAGTCATGCCTTCGTCAGCAGAGCAGCACAGAAGAAGAGCTGTGAAATGTAGCAGGGGAATCGTCAGCAAAGTTTGTCCTTGTGCAGAATGAACAGGGACAATCTTTAGTTCTTAGCCCCATATACCAAAATGATAAAAACCCTGGATAACCACATTACGTAAAATATACAGGAAGGTTGCACTATAAATGTTTAATGCTGGCATTCATGTGACCTCTGTATACTAACATTTCAGAAGGTGCTCTGGCCATAAAAGCCTTATTGTGGGGGTATTGAACCTCAATATTATAAAAATAGTTATGAAAATTATATTGGTCGGACTTCATAAAAAAGGTTTTAGACTAAACTATTACGAGTAGAAACGAATAAAGATCACAATATTTCGTTTTGTGCAGATTCGCTCAAATTGGCCAATGGATTTATATCCATCCAAATCAAAAGTGTCCCAATATACTGTGGAAAGATCCGGTAGTTAATGTGCTCTAAAGTCTCTCCAGATCCCCAAGCATAATAAATAAAAGCGAGAAGGGGATAAAAACGTCATGTACACATTATAATCATCGATCCTCATGGGCTGCCTTATGCCGCTGATTGGAGACTTTCACGGTTTGTAATTGTCATCCAGAGCCTGTTTTAGGCAAAGTGGGGCCCTAGGCAAAAGTTTAAAATGGGCCCCCAAATGCTAACATACTGCACACAGAAGCATTTCGGTTATATTTACATACGCTGAGTTCAGGCCGCTAAACGAGTGAGTGACAATACTGAAGTTGTTCGATTCTTGTATCCCGGCCTCTTTACACCAACTGAGAAAGAATGATGGGAACAGAACAATCACTATTAGATCAATCTGTCCCCATACAGTATCATGTTATCAGCAGCACATCTACAGTTTAAATCGGGCGATGTGCTGCTGAGAACAATGATTTTTGTTCCGGCATAAACAATCCAATCACTTGATGAATATGCAGCATTTTTCTTGTTTAGTATAATACACCCCATAGTCCTCCACATATTATAATGTGCCCCATGGTCCTCCATATAGTACAGCGGTTCTCAACCTGTGGGTCGCGACCCTCACGGGGGTCGAACGACCAAAACACAGGGGTCGCTTAAAGGAGCCGGCGGCTGCAGCACTGTAGTGACAGCTGCAGCCGCCGGCTTCATTAGACATCGATACTTACCTACCGTCGCTGCGTCCCTGTCGGCCGCGGCAGCTTCCTCCTGGCAGTGCGGTGACGTAGTACCGCTCATTAAGGTAATGAATATGGACGTGACGCCACTCCCATAGGCGTGGCGTCCATATTCATGCCCTTAATGAGCGGTATTACATCACCGCTGCGCACAGGAGGACAGGGACGCAGGGACCTGCAGCGACGGAGCGAGGAGGGTAAGTATGATGGGGGGGGTGGACGGGGGAGCGGAGCCATGTATACAGGATGGGAGGGGGAGCGGAGCCATGTATACAGGATGGGAGGGGGAGCGGAGCCATATATACAGGATGGGAGGATGGGAGCGGAGCCTGTATACAGGATGGGAGGGGGAGCGGAGCCATATATACAGGATGGCAGGGGGGAGCGGAGCCATATATACAGGATGGAGGATGGGAGCGGAGCCATATATACAGGATGGGAGGGGGGAGCGGAGCCATATATACAGGATAGGAGGGGGGAGCGGAGCCATATATACAGGATGGCAGGGGGGAGCGGAGCCATATATACAGGATGGGAGGATGGGAGCGGAGCCATATATACAGGATGGGAGGGGGGAGCGGAGCCATATATACAGGATAGGAGGGGGGAGCGGAGCCATATATACAGGATGGGAGGATGGGAGCGGAGCCATATATACAGGATGGGAGGGGGAGCGGAGCCATATATACAGGATGGGAGGATGGGAGCCGAGCCATGTATACAGGATGGGAGGGGGAGCGGAGCCATATATACAGGATGGGAGGATGGGAGCGGAGCCATATATACAGTATGGGAGCGGAGCCATATATACAGGATGGGAGGATGGGAGCGGAGCCATGTATACAGGATGGGAGGGGAAGCGGAGCCATATATACAGGATGGGAGGGTGGAGCGGAGCCATGTATACAGGATGGGAGGATGGGAGCGGAGCCATGTATACAAGGATGGGAGGGGGAGCGGAGCCATGTATAAAGGATGGGAGGGGGAGCGGAGCCATATATACAGGATGGGAGGAAGGGAGCGTAGCCATGTATACAGGATGGGAGGATGGGAGCGGAGCCATATATACAGGATGGGAGGGGGGAGCGGAGCCATATATACAGGATGGGAGCGGAGCCATATATACAGGATGGGAGGATGGGAGCGGAGCCATGTATACAGGATGGGAGGGGGAGCGGAGCCATATATACAGGATGGGAGGATGGGAGCGGAGCCATGTATACAGGATGGGAGGGGAAGCGGAGCCATATATACAGGATGGGAGGGTGGAGCGGAGCCATGTATACAGGATGGGAGGATGGGAGCGGAGCCATGTATACAAGGATGGGAGGGGGAGCGGAGCCATGTATAAAGGATGGGAGGGGGGAGCGGAGCCATATATACAGGATGGGAGGATGGGAGCGGAGGCATGTATACAGGATGGGAGGATGGGAGCGGAGCCATATATACAGGATGGGAGGGGGAGCGGAGCCATATATACAGGATGGGAGCGGAGCCATGTATACAGGATGGGAGGGGAAGCGGAGCCATATATACAGGATGGGAGGGTGGAGCGGAGCCATGTATACAGGATGGGAGGATGGGAGCGGAGCCATGTATACAAGGATGGGAGGGGGAGCGGAGCCATGTATAAAGGATGGGAGGGGGGAGCGGAGCCATATATACAGGATGGGAGGGGGAGCGGAGCCATGTATACAGGATGGGAGGGGAAGCGGAGCCATGTATACAGGATGGGAGGATGGGAGCGGAGCCATGTATACAAGGATGGGAGGGGGAGCGGAGCCATGTATACAGGATGTGAGGATGGGAGCGGAGCCATATATACAGGATGGGAGGGGAGCGGAGCCATGTATACAGGATGGGAGGATGGGAGCGGAGCCATGTATACAAGGATGGGAGGGGGAGCGGAGCCATGTATAAAGGATGGGAGGGGGGAGCGGAGCCATATATACAGGATGGGAGGAAGGGAGCGGAGCTATGTATACAGGATGGGAGGATGGGAGCGGAGTCATATATACAGGATGGGAGGGGGGAGCGGAGCTATATATACAGGATGGGAGCGGAGCCATATATACAGGATGGGAGGATGGGAGCGGAGCCATGTATACAGGATGGGAGGGGGAGCGGAGCCATATATACAGGATGGGAGGATGGGAGCGGAGCCATGTATACAGGATGGGAGAGGAAGCGGAGCCATATATACAGGATGGGAGGGTGGAGCGGAGCCATGTAGACAGGATGGGAGGATGGGAGCGGAGCCATGTATACAAGGATGGGAGGGGGAGCGGAGCCATGTATAAAGGATGGGAGGGGGAGCGGAGCCATATATACAGGATGGGAGGATGGGAGCGGAGCCATGTATACAGGATGGGAGGATGGGAGCGGAGCCATATATACAGGATGGGAGGGGGGAGCGGAGCCATATATACAGGATGGGAGGGGGAGCGGAGCCATATATACAGGATGGGAGCGGAGCCATATATACAGGATGGGAGGATGGGAGCGGAGCCATGTATACAGGATGGGAGGGGGAGCGGAGCCATATATACAGGATGGGAGGATGGGAGCGGAGCCATGTATACAGGATGGGAGGGGAAGCGGAGCCATATATACAGGATGGGAGGGTGGAGCGGAGCCATGTATACAGGATGGGAGGATGGGAGCGGAGCCATGTATACAAGGATGGGAGGGGGAGCGGAGCCATGTATACAGGATGGGAGGGGGGAGCAGAGCCATATATACAGGATGGGAGGATGGGAGCGGAGCCATGTATACAGGATGGGAGGATGGGAGCGGAGCCATATATACAGGATGGGACGGGGGAGCTGAGCCATGTATACAGGATGGGAGGGGGAGCGGAGCCATGTATACAGGATGGGAGGGGGGAGCGGAGCCATATATACAGGATGGGAGGATGGGAGCGGAGCCATATATACAGGATGGGACGGGGGAGCGGAGCCATGTATACAGGATGGGAGGGGGAGCGGAGCCATGTATACAGGATGGGAGGGGGGAGGGGAGCCATATATACAGGATGGGAGGATGGGAGCGGAGCCATGTATAAAAGGATGGGAGGGGGAGCGGAGCCATGTATACAGGATGGGAGGGGGGAGCGGAGCCATACATACAGGATGGGAGGATGGGAGCGGAGCCATGTATACAGGATGGGAGGATGGGAGCGGAGCCATATATACAGGATGGGATGGGGGAGCGGAGCCATGTATACAGGATGGGAGGGGGAGCGGAGCCATGTATACAGGATGGGAGGGGGGAGCGGAGCCATATATACAGGATGGGAGGATGGGAGAGGAGCCATATATACAGGATGGGACGGGAGAGCGGAACCATGTATACAGGATGGGAGGGGGAGCGGAGCCATGTATACAGGATGGGAGGGGGAGCGGAGCCATATATACAGGATGGGAGGGGGAGCAGAGCCATATATACAGGATGGGAGGGGGAGCAGAGCCATATATACAGGATGGGAGGATGGGAGCGGAGCCATATATACAGGATGGGAGGATGGGAGTGGAGCCATGTATACAGGATGGGAGGGGGCGGAGCCATATATACAGGATGGGAGGATGGGAGCGGAGCCATGTATACAGGATGGGAGGGGGAGCGGAGCCATGTATACAGGATGGGAGGGGGAGCGGAGCCATATATACAGGATGGGAGGATGGGAGCGGAGCCATGTATACAGGATGGGAGGGGGAGCGGAGCCATATATACAGGATGGGAGGATGGGAGCGGAGCCATGTATACAGGATGGGAGGGGGAGCGGAGCCATATATACAGGATGGGAGGATGGGAGCGGAGCCATGTATACAGGATGGGAGGGGGAGCGGAGCCATATATACAGGATGGGAGGATGGGAGCGGAGCCATGTATACAGGATGGGAGGGGGAGCGGAGCCATATATACAGGATGGGAGGATGGGAGCGGAGCCATATATACAGGATGGGAGGGGAGCGGAGCCATGTATACAGGTGAGATGTGAGGTGTATGTGTCTGTGTGTATCAGTGTGTGTGTGTGTGTCTGCCTGCGTGTGTGTATGTGAGAGAGTGCTGCGGTGCTGTCTGTGTGTGGTGCTGTATGTGTGATGGTGATGGGGAGGCAGTGATGGTGGTGAGGAGGCAACGATGATGATGGGGAGCCAATGATGATGGGCAGGCAAAGATGATGATGATGGGGAGGCGATGATGATGGGCAGGCAATGATGATGATGATGATGGGGAGGCGATGATGATGGGGAGCCAATGATGATGAGCAGGCAATGATCATGATGATGGGGAGCCAATGATGATGGGCAGGCAATGATGATGATGATGATGCGGAGGCGATGATGATGGGGAGCCAATGATGATAGGCAGGCAATGATGATGATGATGATGATGGGGAGCCAATGATGATGGGAAGGCAATGATGATGATGGGGAGCCAATGATGATGGGCAGGCAATGATGATGTTGGGGAGGCGATGATGATGGGGAGCCAATGATGATGGGCAAGCAATGATGATGATGGGAGCCAATGATGATGGGCAGACAATGATGATGATGATGGGGAGGCAATGATAATGATGATGGGGAGGCAATGATGATGGGGAGGCGATGATGATGATGGGGAGGAAATGATGATGATAATGGGGAGTCTTTCCACAGTGCCCTTTCCTGAGCCATAACAGTGCAGAATGCAGCACAGTGCAGAGGAGAGCTCCATATTTTGTATGGAGCATTATATGGGGACCAGTATTCTTTATGGAGCATTATATTTGGCCCATAATACTGTATGGAGGACTATGTGGTGCCCATAATATTGTATGGAGGACTGTAATTATTTTTTGGTTTGGGGGTCACCGCAACATGAGGAACTGTATTGGGGTCACGGCATTAGAAAGGTTGAGAACCACTGATATAGTATAACACACTCCCCATAGCCCTCCATATAGTATAATACACTCCTCATGGTCCTCCATATAGTATAATACACTCCCTATAGTCCTTCATATAGTATAATACACTCCTCATAGCCCTCTATATATTAAAATATGCTCAGTCCTCCATATAGTATAATACACTACTTAGTCCTCCATATAGTATAATACACTCCTCATAGCCCTTCATATATTAAAATACACTCAGTCCTCCATATAGTATAATACACTACTCAGTCCCAGTCCTCCATATAGTATAATATACTCCTCCTAGCCCTCCATATATTAAATACACTCAGTCCTCCATATAGTATAATACATTACTCAGTCCTCCATATAGTATAATACACTCCTCGTAGTGCTCCATATAGTATAATGCACCGCCATAATCATCCATGTAGTACAATTCACTTCCCATAGTATAATGCACCCTATAGTTCTTTATATAGTATAATGTATTCCCCATAGTCCTCGATACAGTATAATGCAGCCCACATATAGTATAATGCACCCACCCCATAGAGCATAATGCAGCCACCCGAGTATAATACAGCCAACGCACAGACTATAATGCAACAACCCCACACAGTATAATGCAGCCATCCCACAGAGTATAATGCAGCCCCCTCAGAGTATAATGCAGCCCCGCTATACAATATAATGTAATCCCCAAAGAATATAATGCAGCCCCCTCATATAGTATAATGCTGCCCCTCCATAGAATATATGGTAGCCCTCTCAGAGTATAATGCAGCCCCCCACAGAATATAATGTAGCCACTCCATAGAATATAATGCAGCCCTCTTATATAGTATAATCTAGCCCCTCCATAGAATACAATGTAGCCAATGTAGTCCTCCTCATAGAGTTTAATGCAGCCCCCCATAGAATATAATGCAGCCCCCTCATATAGTATAATGTATCCCCCTCATAGAGTATGATGCAATCACCCCTCATAGAATATAATAAATATAATACAGCCCCCATAGAATATAATGTACCCCCATAGAATATAATACAGCCCCATATAATATAATGTACCCTCATAGTATATAACACAGCCTCCCCATAGAATATAATGTATCCCCCATAGAATATTACACCACTTCCCCATAGAATATAATGTACCCTCAATAGTATAACACAGCCTCCCCAATAGTATGTATAACACAGCCTCCCTCAATAGTATATATAACACAGCCTATCCCCAATAGTATATATAACACAGCCTCCCTCAATAGTATATATAACACAGCCTCCCCAATAGTATATATAACACAGTCTCCCCAGCCCCCAGTAGTATATATAACACAGCCTCCCCCAGCCCCCAATAGTATATATAACATAGCCTCCCCCAGCCCCCAATAGTATATATAACACAGCCTCCCCAGCCCCAAATAGTATATATAACACAGCCTCCCCCAGCCTCAATAGTATATAACATAGCCTCCCCAACCCCCAATAGTATATAAAACACAGCCCCTCAGCCTTCAATAGTATAGATAATACAGCCTCCCCAGCCCTAATAGTATATAGCACAGCCTCCCCCAGCCGCCAATAGTATATAACACAGCCTCCTCCAGCCCCAATAGTATATATAACACAGCCTCCCCCAGCCCCAATAGTATATATAACACAGCCTCCCCAGCCCCCAATAGTATATATAACACAGCCTTCCCCAGCCCCCCAATAATATATATAACACAGCCTCCCCCAGCCCCAAATAGTATATATAACACAGCCTCCCCCCAGCCCCCCAATAACGCCACAGTCCAGTACTCACGGATATATAAAAAAAAACCCACAATCCTCACCTCTCCTCGTGCCCCGCGCTGCTCCCGACTCCGGTCTTCTGATCTGCCTGCCACTAACGCCGGCCCTGGTGCCATCCTACCCACTGCTGCACCAATCTGCTCCTCCCAGTGTAAGACTATCTCTCTGGGCTGCCTCGTTCAATACTTCCTGCACTGCTATATCCTCCTGTTGTTGGAGAGTCTCTACCTGGCTATATGGAGAAGCATGGCCAGATTCTGCAAAAATTTAAAGTCACTGTATCCTGCAGAGATTTTCTTCCCTGGCCTATCCCCTGCCAGCAGTTGATATATTAGGCAGCACCTCCCTCAAAACGTTGCCTGAGCTTAGGCCCTAGCTGCAGTTAATTTCTAGTTCATTATCAGAGGTTCTAGTGAAGACCAGGTAGTCATTTAGTTACCCCTCTCCAGGGTAAGTCCAGTCAGTCGTCACACCCCTCTTCAACTCCTGCTCTTGATCCAGCTCCTCCGCTCCTTCCCCCTGCAAGTGACTTTTGCAGTGATAACTAGAGTTGAGCGATACTTTCCGATATCCTAAAGTATCGGAATCGGAATGGTATCGCCGATATCACTAAAATATCGGCGATACCCGATACCGATACCGGAAGTCCCATGTAAGTCTATGGGAACAAAATATCGCAACTAAAAAAAACCCATTCTTTCCTTGTAAACACTAAATATACACACATAGAATACATATATATATATATATATATATACATGTCATTGTGACATATATATATACATATATGTATAGTTTATACACTTCTACATAGTAAAATATCCTCTGATTCAATTGCCGGGTAAAGCCGGCTTCAGTGAAAAGACAGAAGCACCCGACAAAGAAATGACACTTGGTGTACATAGGGTTAACCATGTCTTTTCATGTCGTTTGCTATCTGATTTGCACAAACAATTAAATCAGTCTATGTGTGCAAAATTTCACACCTGTAGGGGTTAATTAAAGGTGTAAATTCGTTGTAAAAAAACCGGACTTTTTTGCTACGAATTTACACCTTTAATTAACCCCTACAGGTGTGAAATTTTGCACACATAGACTGATTTAATTGTTTGTGCAAATTAGATAGCAAAGGACATGAAAAGACATGGTTAACCCTATGTACACCAAGTGTCATTTCATGTCGGGTTCTGCATTTTCACAAAAGCCGGCAATTGAATTAGCGGCTATTATACTATGTAGAAGTGTATGAACTACAAATATAAATATATATATATATGTGTCACAAATTCAATGACATGTATATATATATATGAGGTGTAAAATTGCTGAAAAAAAATGCGTGGGCTCCCGCCCTATTTTCGCAACCAGACAGACAAAGCCAGTGAGTGGGGGCAGATAATAATAGCCCAGAGAGGGACCATTATTTTTGCCCCCCCCGGCTACTAACATCTGCCCCCAGACACCCCAGGAAAGACAAATCTATAATTAGATTCGCCCTTTCTGGCACTTTGCCCGTCTATTCCCATTGCCCTGTAGCGGTGGCGAATGGGTTAATATGGGGTTAAAGCCACCTTGCTATTGAAAGGTGACCTTAAGCCAGGTTAATAATTGAGAGCTGTCAATTAGACAACTATCAATTATTAATCCTATTGCATGAAATAAAAAAAAAACACACACACTTTAATTAAAAATCATTTTAATGAAATAAAGACACGTTTTTGACCATCTTTTATTTTACTGCAAAAACCATTTCCTGTAATAAAAATAAAATAAAAAAGCAAAATTATTCTTACCTATCCCATGCACAGTCAGGTCCCACGGTGTAATCCTTCAGAAAGGGTTAATGTTTACTGCAGGGACCGCAGCTAATGCTGCAGCCTCACAGTAAACCCCAAATGAATGAGTTCCTCTCCTGCCTGACAGGAGAGTAAAGGCTGGGTGTCACATAACGATACACCAGCGATCCCGACAACGATATGCACTTGTCAGGATCGCTGGTGTATCGCTACATGATCGCTGCTGAGCTGCCAAACAGGCAGCTCAGGCAGCGATCTGGGACAGCGACACTGCGGGTAACATCGCTTAAGGGCCCGTCTCACATAGCGATATCGCTACCGAGATCGCTGCTGAGTCACTAGTTTTGTGACGCAGCAGCGAGCTCACCAGCGATATCGCTGTGTGTGACATTCAGCGACGATCAGCCCCCCTGCCGGGTATCGCTGATTGTCGCAGAAATGTCAGGACCTTTTTTTGATCGCTGGTCTCCCGCTGACAGGCACGCATCGCTGCGTGTGACAGGCGGGAGACCAGCGATCCGCTGGTAACCAAGGTACACAGCGGGTTTCCAGGCACCGCGCAGCGCTTGGAAACCCGCTGTGTACCTTGGATACCAGCTCCCTGCATCAGGGCGCTGGTATCCAAGGTACACAGCGGGTTTCTAGGCACAGCCCCCGCGCCTGGAAACCCGCTGTGTACCTTGGTTACCAGCGGATCGCTGGTCTCCCGCCTGTCACACGCAGCGATGTGTGCCTGTCAGCGGGAAACCAGCGATCAAAAAAAGGTCCTGACATTTCAGCGACGATCAGCGATACCCGGCAGGGGGGCTGATCGTCGCTGAATGTCACACACAGCGATATCGCTGGTGAGCTCGCTGCTGCGTCACAAAACTAGTGTATCAGCAGCGATCTCGGTAGCGATATCGCTATGTGAGACGGGCCCTTAAGTGGAAAGCTTAATTGATTGCTTTCCACTTTCACTTCAGGTCAGCCAGGGACACAATCAGTGACGTCAGAGGGAACTGATTAACAAAAATAGGGGTTCCCTTCGAAAAAAAAATGGCGTGGGGTCCCCCCTATTTTTGTTAACCAGCCAGATGAAGCAGACCGCTGAGGCCTGGATTTTCAGGCTGTTAAGGAGCCAAGATCCATGGACCTTGCCAGCCTGATAATACCAGGCCACAGCAGTCTGCATATCTTGGCTGATTAACAAAAATAGGGGATCCCCTCGAAAAAAATTGGCGTGGGGTCCCCCCTATTTTTGTTAACCAGCCAGATGAAGCAGACCGCTGAGGCCTGGATTTTCAGGCTGTTAAGGAGCCAAGATCCATGGACCTTGCCAGCCTGATAATACCAGGCCACAGCAGTCTGCATATCTTGGCTGATTAACAAAAATAGGGGATCCCCTCGAAAAAAATTGGCGTGGGGTCCCCCCTATTTTTGTTAACCAGCCAGATGAAGCAGACCGCTGAGGCCTGGATTTTCAGGCTGTTAAGGAGCCAAGATCCATGGACCTTGCCAGCCTGATAATACCAGGCCACAGCAGTCTGCATATCTTGGCTGATTAACAAAAATAGGGGATCCCCTCGAAAAAAATTGGCGTGGGGTCCCCCCTATTTTTTTTAACCAGCCAGATGAAGCAGACCGCTGAGGCCTGGTTTTTCAGGCTGGTAAGGATCCAATATCCATGGACCTTGCCAGCCTGATAATACCAGGCCACAGCAGTCTGCTTAGCTTGGCTGGTTAACAAAAATAGGGGATCCCCTCGAAAAAAAAAACGGCGTAGGGGTCCCCCTATTTTGTTAACCAGCCAAGTAAAATGCAGACTGCTGCGGCCTGGTATTAAAAGACTGTCAAGGCCCATGGATTTTGGCCCTCAACAGCCTGATAATACCAGGCTACAGCAGCCCCACATTTGGCGCATCAAAAGATGTGCCAATTGTGGCACTTTACCCGGCTCTTCCCACTTGCCCTGTAGGGGTGGCAAGCGGGGTAATAAGGGGTTAATGTCACCGTTGATTGCACGGTGACAATAAGCCCGGTTAATAAGGAGAGGTGTCAATAAGACACCGATCCATTATTAATCCCAAAGTTATTAAATGTGTAAAAAAAAAACACAGCAAGAAAAAAGTATTTTAATGAAATAAAAGAGACAACACAGTTTTCATTAATTTTATTGTACTCTCATTCCTGCGACGCCATCGATCTCCTGTAAAAAAAGAAAAAAAAAAAAAACCAACAGTATACCACCTGTCCGACGCAGTCCATAACGACAGTCCCACGACGATCCAACTCTGCTACATCGCAATGACAGGCAGAGCCTGTCATCGCAACGCAGCACAGCTGATTACCTGCTTCCCCGGCGGTGACGTCATCGGACTGACTGCTTTACGGCTGGGATTACCCAGCAGTCACTGCAGTTATCGCGAGAAACTGCATGTGACCGCCGGGGAAAGAAGATTGCGGCCATCAAGCAGTCCAGGACGTGACCGCCGGAGATCTTCTGCCAGGTAAGTGCCGCTGACTCCTGACAGACCCGACCGACGGACACTGACAGTGACAGTGACAGTGACAATCCCGATTCCGGTATCCGATATGACGAAAATATCGGAACTCGGAATCGGAATTCGATACAGCCAATATCGGCCGATACCCGATATTTGCAGTATCGGAATGCTCAACCCTAGTGATAACTCATGCTGGAAAAAGAGACTTCCTTTTTCCACATAGAACATACTGTAGAAGGATTCAGCTAGTCAGTTTCTAATCACCTGATATCTTTGACCAAATAGAAAAGAGAAAAATTAGCAAAGTAGACAGGCAAAATGAACAATCGTAAGTACACAGTGCTATATAATATGATGATTACAGTATATTAGGAGGATAAAAATGTTGATAGGAGGAGTGCTTCTTTCATATTAAAAAAAGTGTCTGGCAACACTCACAATGTGGGACGCCCATCCATATTATTCACCAAGGAACCCACTTGGAGATATCACAGCAATCAAAGAAGTGTAGGCAGTATCCAGTCCAGAGTGTTGACTTTAAAGAAGATGAAGTTTATTTTGTTACAAATAGAACAATGTTTTGACCCATGATGGGTGTTTTTCAAGATGAAGAGAAAAAAGCCAAAAAATTAAAAACAAATACTGATATGGATTTCAAGAAGAGGTGGCTCACGACAGGCAACTTGGTAAATGAAATTCAATATTAAATCCTCTAGATTATAAACTCCCTAGTACAAAAATCCACTTAAATTCTTTCATTTTCAAGAGTTTTATGTCTGTCACCCCCTATCCTTGGAAAGGGGACACTATCAATAACTGTGAACCGTAATTGGTTCCCTGAATGCCTGTTCACCACAAAAAAACACAAAAAATTTTGAACAAGCAATTCAGTGAGGCCTGTCCCCATAGTGCTTGTATCTCCATGGTGGTCTCCTCCAAGTAGAACATGTCACAAGGGCAAGAGACCACAAAAACCACAAAGTTAGAAGAACATGTATATCTCACTCTCTGAGAAAATATCATTTCCCCTTCAAAGGATGGCAAAAAGAGTCTCCTTTAACCATGTTGCCATAGCAGGTGCAGCCCAAACAAGGAAAATTTCCAAATTTGAGAGCGCTCAGTGTGGTCTGTATCGACATTTTCATAGGGTCAAAATCGGATTTTAACAATTTGTCCCTCAAATTTCTGCCTCATCTATATGAAAGGACAGGCCGAGATTTGAAGCTGACAGTACTAGTAGACGGTAAACCTCTGTTTAATAGAGACCAGTGTCTATTCAAGATGATTGATATCCGTCCACTAGCAGAACAAAAAGTAGAAGCAAATTAAATCTTTTTTACTGACTGTTTAGGGCATGTATCTGACGCACACCACATTTGTGGTGGATACCAGGGCTATGGGGTACTCGGAGCCGAGCCCATTGATTTCCATGGGAGATGTCACTGGCAGCGGGACTCTTTCCGTGGCCCTGGCGGTCATGCAATGGGGGATATTTACAGGGGATTATAAGGATAGGTAGTTCGTGACGCCACCTGCGGTATCTGATCAATTGGACCAGCGCTGCTATAAGGATCTTCACAGGGATGTTATGGGGCAGCTGGATGGTAAGTCTCCCACAGGTGAGACGGGTCCCTGGAAGTCTATGGTGATGATGCAGGGTGTAGTTAAGAATTCAGTCACACACAATGCAGCTTCTTTTCATACCTTTACTGGTAGATGTTCAAGACGATCCCGGGAAGCTGGTCGGGGTGGAGAATGCACATTCGGGACAACCGCTGAGCAGGTTAGAGGCCTCCTTTACTTCAAAATGTACTTGAGTCCAAACTTGCATAAAGCGAAGTTAACTCTGCAATATCCAGCTTTCTCAATAGCTGCCAAGCCCGGCTGACATTGTGGTGGAGCCTTCTATGTCTCTGATCATCAGATGTTGAGAGAACTAAGTCCCTACTTTTGTAGCGTCCCACTCAAGGTCCTTGTTCCCCCTGACTCCGGTTACGTATCAGCGCTTAGGGCTGCTCTCTGCGACCTGTAGTCCAGATAGCCTCCGGTTTCTTGTTACTATGCTTGAAACACTAGCAACGCTTCGGACCCCGGTGTCCGGTGAAATAGTGCAGGTAATCCAATACCTGAAGCACTTCTGTCTGTCTTCTCCACTGTGCCCTTCGCCCTGCTTCCCGCTCTTAACATAAGCACTTGTAGCTTTTGATGATAATGTCAGCTTCCTCCAGAGCTCGCTGAGCAGCTCTCAGTATCCTCCAAGTCCAGACTGGACTACCCTGTACTCAGACAGGATCTTGACTGACTGCTGTCTAGCTCAGACTGAGCTCTGACTGGAATGGGATGACTCACTCCTGAGCCACCCGAAGCTTGACTGCCCTGTCCTAAGACAGGAAACAGACTGACTCCCTCAGATCTGACTTTGCTATGTCACACAACTAAATAGTCTGATTTGCCCCTAGTGGCAATGCTGAGAAGTGTGAGTGAATGAATATCAAGCGTTGCGGTTACCTTCCTGTGCATTCTCCTGGATTTATGTGTGCCTTACATAGCTGGGCCACACATATCCCCATAAGATCTCTATGAAGAAAACCCACTGTGGGTCGAAACGTTGTGCTATTTGTGGCAAAATAAACTTCACCTTCTTTAAATTGAACACCCTGGACTGGACGCTGTCTACACTTCTTTGATTGCTGTTTCTTTATTATAGTCACATACAGTACACAAAGATACAGTAGCCTCCTCAACCCACTCTAATTTGCCTTTTTGAGGAGAGTCGTTCAATTTCTCTCCCCAACTGCAATTATACAAATCATTCTGCAGATAGTAGATTTGGTATCCCATGATGACTTGTCCTGATATCACATGTTAAGGTTTTATCCAATTAAATCTATCACGAGCTACAGTTGGAAATTACTTAACTACCTCTGGACCGCCCATAGTCGATAAACGTCCAGACGGTTCATGTTCGACTCTGTAGTGACGTTCAAAAATATCACTGCATAATAGAGTTACGCTGCATGTGATCATGTGATAGCTGGCTGCTGGACACAGTCAGTCTCCCCATAGAGAAGCCAGAGAAGGTTTGTTACCATCTTTGCCCATACAATCACTGTATACACAGCGCTAAAAAAGCGCTATATAAATAACAAAAGATTGTGCTAATGGTGGTTCCTCCTCCAGACTCAGCAGTCCTATAATCACTGGGTCTAGGGAGGGAACAGGAGCTGCTGGGCCATAGGAAACGCAGCCAGCTCGGCTATTTAGGCAGGAGGCTGAATTTCCACTGTAACTGGGTTTTATATACAGCCCCAGTTACAGGGGGAAAACAGATTAAAAAAAGTATATAAATGTTGAAATGCTCCTTATATGGGGGCATAATTTGCTAAATAAATTAAAAATAAATAAATACATTATTAAATAAATTAAAAAGGCAAGGAAAAAAATAGATTAAAAATGCCACTGTCAATCCACATCACTGTTACTAGCCCGAGTTCCTGTAAAAATAAAGTGTCTGGTTGTTTAAAAATAATTGTTATCAAAAGGGGAACAGATATGAAAATCTATGCAAGTGGTCTTTTGTGCTTAGAAAAAAATGTGGAAAAAAGACACAATTGAGGGAAAAGTAGCAGGTGAGAAAGTGTATTTATATGTTTGGCCCCAAAATGATGCATCGATTGCCCGGCTTGGTTTGAACAGTCATGCTGTGTACATAGACTCCCTTTAAATTGTGAGCAAGAAGCTAGAGAAACAGGAATACTGTATCTGCCTGATGCCCAGGAGGGGTTTCAGGCTGTGCTGTGTGCAGCGGCGTGCAGCATGTCACATGCGCTGTGCAAACTCCAGCCCATTTCAGGGAGGAGCAAAGAACACTGCTAGGCTATAGGCTCCCATCATCTACCGGAGCCTCCTGGGGATTCAGTGACAACAGCAGAATTAAGTAAACTACTAAAAATGAAGGGGTTGTCACCCAGTCTATTACTGAATTCTTGCAACAGAACAGCCCAGGCAAATTCCGCATGATATTTTAATATTCCGAAACCTTCAATAAGCAGAAGTAGTAATAATTTAGGATAATATAGATCCCACATTTACTGCTGACCCATTGCTTGGTGAAAGACAAAAGCAACAATGGCAAGAGGGAAATGTCTAAATCACTGATTATTTTGAATTCATCCAGCCTCCCGGCAAATTAATTATTTATAGAGGAAAAACTATTGTGCATTTACCGAAATCCGCAAACTGATTTAGCCACTCTCGTATAAAGGAAACACCTGCCTTGGTCGGAAGACAAAATAGCACCCGGGCGCTCCGTATCAAGGTATATCCAGATATTGGCTGCCCACATCTAAACCGATCACTTTTAGATAAATTAACCGTGGCACCACCTAATACCATCCACCTGCTTTCTCCCTAGTTTTGTTTGCGACCCTACCTGACCCCCCTTTGATTAAATGTCAAAAGCTCGCCTTATGCCTGCAAATTTCACTGAAGGCAGATAACAGAAAGGTTCCTCTTGTGACTCCATAAAACTGAAATAAATTCCACTGGCATCTTGTAAATTTTATTTTCTACAATGACTGCAGGCCCCATCTGCGACCCAGCTGTTATTAGAAGCGAAAGCGTTGGCCCTTCTGCATTACAAAACAGCACAGAACAGTAATTGCCAGTGGAAGAGATTAAGTGTAGACACTAAAACTGTTTACTTGCAATGAATATGCATAACGATGGGTAAGAAGCAGTACTGGAAGATTAAAAAGAGAGAAGGGTTTGTTTACAAGGCTTAGGAAAAAAAACGAGAGGAATGTCACTTGGCCCAAAGCCCAAAATAGGAACGAAAAACCTTTGGGCAAGGCATTAGGGAGAAAAACAGATGGTTTGTGAACCTTTTATTAGACAGAAAAATCATTAATCAAGGCCAGGATGAAAATGGCAGAGGTTTTTTTTTTTTTTGCTAGTTCATATTTTCGTTTATTTTTTCTTAAAGGGGCAGCATCTCTTATTTTTCAGAATATTCGTCCAATCATAGTTTCTGTTTTTTTTTTTTCCATCCTTCATTTAGAAATTCCTCAGAGTAGAGTTTCTTACAGCACCTGCTTCAAGGCTTTAACGAATAATTAAATCACTGCCATTTGCTGTTTCTTTCTTTAAAAAAAAAAAAAATCAGATTCTGCACAAATAGACTTTTGTTCCAGGATTAGAACGTTGGTATTTTTAGATTTATATATAGAGTCATTTTTGTTCTTTGGCCTTGGAGTTGCTTTAACAAAAAATTAGTCTGTAGGGTAGGAAAATATGTAATAATATATATAATTTTGTAGGAATTTTTTTTTAGGTGGGTCTAGATTAAAGGAACAAAAACAAAAATTAGCACTTTATGAAGTGAAACTGTACAAATGCAAGCCCCTAATATTTCTTCTGAAAGAGAACAACATGTTTTCCCCACCTACCACAATCTATTTATAATAGTGGTGTGATTTGATGTTCTAGAGAGGACTTTAATAGCCCCTAAAGCACCAAGGCTGCAACCCTTTATTTACATACTCATTTCTTTTCTGGATTTTACTTGCATTATGATATTTTCTGGCATTATTATAACAGAATTAATACAGTATTTTTCAGACTATAAGATGCACCGGACCATAATACACAACTCGGTTTTAGAGGAGGAAATTAGTAAAATATTGAAGCAAAAGATGTGTTCAATTCTGTACTTAAGGGTCTATGCACACATTGCAGATTCTGCTGCGGATCCGCAGCAGATTTGGCCTTGCGGATCTGCAGCAGAACTGAAAGTGATGTACAGTACCATTCTAGTCAATGGAAATCAAAAAACGCAGTGCACATGCTGCAGATTTTTCCGCGCAGATTTGCTGCGGATTTAAAACTGCAGTATGTCACTTCTTTTGTGCAGATCTGCAGCGTTTTGAGACCTGCTCCATTATAGGCATACGCAGGTCTCAAAACGCAGGGGAAATCTGCAGTAAATCTGCACTAAATCTGCAGGTAAAACACAGGTCATTTTACCTGCGGATTTAGCAAAATCTGAACAGAAAAATCCACAGCAGAATCCGCAACGTGTGCACATACCCTAATATCCCCTATTCTGGTACATATGGTCCCTTCATCCCCATCTTGGCATGCATGGCCCCCTCATCCCTATCCTGGTATACATGGCCCCCTCATCTCTATCATGGTATGCATAGCCTCCTCATCCCTATCCTGGTATGCATGGCCCCCTCATCCCTATCCTGGTATGCATGGCCTCCTTATCCCCATCCTGGTATGCATGGCCCCCTCATCCCAATCCTTTTATGCATGACCATCATTTCATAAAGAATCATCTTGGCTATTTCATACATAAATTTGACTTGCAATTATTTAGGATATGATTAGTTATGTAGATTCTTGTCTTGTCAGTGCATTGTTACTGTTTTGCTCCTGGTTTTGTAAAATCTTTTTCTTCATGTATACTACAAATTACAATCTGTTCTCACATTATCTAATAGCTCAGTGTTATATTAAGTTCATTCCCAGGTGAAAGGTCACTGGTTCGAATCGAGGAGCAGCCATGAAGAAGATTTCTCAAGAAAAGAGAAACAGCATCATTCAGCTCATCGATAGCGGTCTCTCATTTTGGCCAAGAAAATTGCCAAACTGCAACATGTGAGTGCCATAACAGTTGGAAGAATATGAAATGAAGTCCATTCGTCCATCCATTTAAATACCAAGAAGTGGACGTCCAGGCAAAATATGGGAGTCTCAAGTCGGCTCATCCCATGATCTATCAGTTCTGGTGCGACAAACAGTGGAGGTGGCTTGTATGCTTCATAAAAGTGAAATCACAGACGTTCATGCAAGCATTGTATGATACACGTTACACAAGTCTGGAATGGTGGCCCAAAAAAAGGTGAAGAATCCTCAACTTCAATATAGTCATAAGAAGCATCGGCTCGAGTTTGCAAAAAGTACAAAAAGTGGACAGTAGAAGATTGGAAACAGGTGATTTGGAGCATTGAGACGAAAATCAATAGACAAAGCTCTGATGGGTGCAACTGGGTCTGGAAGAAACAAGGGAAAAAGGAAAAAAGGGTCTAACAGATCGAGACATTGAAGGAACTGTCAAATTTGGTGGAGGAATCCTGATGACATGGGGTTGTTTCACATCCAAAAGCATTGGAAAATTGACTAAAATTGATGATGGTCTCAATGCTGAGCTATATGTGAGTATCCTACAAGAAGAGTAACTTCACACATTTCACTACTATGAGTATGGAAAGAACAACACAGTACCCAAACCTCAACCCAATGGAACACTTGTGGTAGAGTTGCAGAAAAAGCTTTATACATGCCCAAGTGAGTCAACCAGTATGCACCAACTTTGGGAACATGTAAAAGAGACCTGGTATCAGATTTCGATAGAGACATTCTTGAATCTGATCAAGAGCATGCCCAGAAGGATTCAGGCAGTGTTGAAAGCCAAAGGTGGTCAAATTTATGCATGAGATAGCCAAGATGATTGTCTATAAAATGACGTTAGCAGCACATTCAAAGCAGTAGTGGATGGTAAGATTTGGAGCCTGAAAGTCAAAATTTCAAAAAAACATTGCTACCCTTTTGCTCATCAGTTTATAATATTATGCTTGTCAACAGATCTGAATTTGTCAGGGCAGTCCCTATTTTTGGGGTCCTGCCCCAGAGTTGTATTGTGCCAGACTTTTACATGTTCCACATTAAAATTCAAGTATAGGTCTTCTCCCATCAGAGAAAGCAGGCAGCATGAGAGGCAAAAGTTACTACAAGACTCTCTCCCTGACTGAGTGACTGAGAATGATGGATTAGCCATGTGTCAGGAATAGTGTTGAGCGATACTGCTCGATATCTAAAAATATCGTATCGAAATGGTATCGCCGATATCACTAAATATCGTCGATATCCGATTTCGATACCGGAAGTCCAATGTAAGTCTATGGGAACAAAATATCGCAACTAAAAAAAACCTTTATTTCCTTGTAAACACTAAATATACACACATAGAATACATATATATATATATATATATATACATGTCATTGTGACATATATATATACATATATGTATAGTTTATACACTTCTACATAGTAAAATATCCTCTGATTCAATTGCCGGGTAAAGCCGGCTTCTGTGAAAAGACAGAAGCACCCGACATGAAATGACACTTGGTGTACATAGGGTTAACCATGTCTTTTCATGTCGTTTGCAATCTGATTTGCACAAACAATTACATCAGTCTATGTGTGCAAAATTTCACACCTGTAGGGGTTAATTAAAGGTGTAAATTCGTTGTAAAAAAAATGGACTTTTTTGCTACGAATTTACACCTTTAATTAACCCCTACAGGTTTGAAATTTTGCACACATAGACTGATGTAATTGTTTGTGCAAATCAGATATCAAACTACATGAAAAGACATGGTTAACCCTATGTACACCAAGTGTCATTTCATGTCGGGTTCTGCATTTTCACAAAAGCCGGCAATTGAATTAGCGGCTATTATACTATGTAGAAGTGTATAAACTATAAATATAAATATATATATATATATGTGTCACAAATTTAATGACATGTATATATATATATATGAGGTGTAAAATTGCTGAAAAAAAATGCGTGGGCTCCCGCCCTATTTTCGCAACCAGACAGACAAAGCCAGTGAGTGGGGGCAGATAATAATAGCCCAGAGAGGGACCATTATTTTTGCCCCCCCCGGCTACTAACATCTGCCCCCAGACACCCCAGAAAGGGCAAATCTCTAATTAGATTTGCCCTTTCTGGCACTTTGCCCGTCTATTCCCATTGCCCTGTAGCGGTGGCGAATGGGTTAATAAGGGGTTAAAATGACCTTGCAATTGAAATGTCACTTTAAGCCAGGTTAATAATTGAGAGCTGTCAATTAGACAACTATCAATTATTAATCCTATTGTATGAAAGAAAAATCAAACACACACACTTTAATAAAAAAGAAGTTTAATGAAATAATCACACAGTTTTTGACCATATTTTATTTTCCTGCTAAAACTATTTCCTGTAATAAAAATAAAATAATAAAGCAAAATTATTCTTACCAATCCGATGCACAGTCAGGTCCCACGCTGTAATCCTTCAGAAAGGGTTAATGTTTACTGCAGGGACCGCAGCTAATGCTGCAGCCTCACAGTAAACCCCCAAATGAATGAGTTCCTCTCCTGGCTGACAGGAGAGGAAGTGGAAAGCTTAATTGATTGCTTTCCACTTTCCCTTCAGGTCAGCCAGGGACACAATCAGTGACGTCAGAGGGAACTGGTTAACAAAAATAGGGGATCCCCTCGAAAAAAATTGGCGTGGGGTCCCCCCTATTTTTGTTAACCAGCCAGATGAAGCAGACCGCTGAGGCCTGGTTTTTCAGGCTGGTAAGGATCCAATATCCATGGACCTTGCCAGCCTGATAATACCAGGCCACAGCAGTCTGCTTAGCTTGGCTGGTTAACAAAAATAGGGGATCCCCTCGAAAAAAAAACGGCGTAGGGGTCCCCCTATTTTTGTTAACCAGCCAAGTAAAATGCAGACTGCTGCGGCCTGGTATTAAAAGACTGTCAAGGCCCATGGATTTTGGCCCTCAACAGCCTGATAATACCAGGCTACAGCAGCCCCACATTTGGCGCATCAAAAGATGTGCCAATTGTGGCACTTTACCCGGCTCTTCCCACTTGCCCTGTAGCGGTGGCAAGCGGGGTAATAAGGGGTTAATGTCACCGTTGATTGCACGGTGACAATAAGCCCGGTTAATAATGGGAGGCGTCAATAAGACACCGATCCATTATTAATCCCAAAGTTATTAAATGCATAAAAAAAAGACACAGCAAGAAAAAAGTCTTTTAATGAAATAAAAGAGACAACACAGTTTTCATTTTTTTTATTACTCTCTCATTCCTGCGACGCCATCGATCTCCTGTAAAAAAAGAAAAAAAACAAACCAACAGTATACCACCTGTCCGACGCAGTCCATAGTAACGACTGTCCCACGACGATCCAGCTCTGCTACATCGCAATGACAGGCAGAGCCTGTCATCGCGACGCAGCACAGCTGATTACCTGCTTCCCCGGCGGTGACGTCATCGGACTGACTGCTTTACGGCCGGGATTACCCAGCAGTCACTGCAGTTATCGCGAGAAACTGCATGTGACCGCCGGGGAGAAGAGGATGGCGGCCATGAAGCAGTCCAGGCCGTGACCGCCGGAGATCTTCTGCCAGGTAAGTGCCGCTGACTCCTGACAGACCCGACCGACGGACACAGACAGTGACAGTGACAAATCCGATTCCGGTATTCGATATGACGAAAATATCGAAACGAATTATCGAAAGGCCGATACAGCTAATATCGGCCGATATCCGATATTTGCGGTATCGTATCGCTCAACACTAGTCAGGAATAGAGATGAGCCAACTTGTTAAGAAAACGTTAGCCAACCTTAAAGTCAGCACGAACGCTGCAACATTCGAATTTGTGTTCGGATTCTCGAGCATTTTCCTCAAAATCTGCAAATTTCGACTAAAGTTCACTAAATGATCACGTTTCCACTAATGCCTTTGTTAGGACTTTGGCTAGGACAGTGGTGCTGTATGATGAGTGCGGGGGACGTGTTTGATGAGGGGAGTGGGTGGGGAGAGGTCCGAATAGCGGCGGACTTTATTTATTTTTTTAATTTTTGTTAACTTAATGTGTGGAGATTCTGGCAGCCAAATCATGGTGCAGAAACCATCCAGAATGACCAGACACAGGGCTTCAGACCGCATATCAAATATAAGGGTTGGGGGTCACTTGGGTAATAGTGATCACAAAATAATAAGCTTTCATGTATCCTTTAATAAGATGTGTAGTCGAGGGGTTACAAGGACACTAAACTTCAGGAAGGCAAATTTCCAACGGATGAGAGATGATCTTGGTGCAATAAACTGGGACGATATCCTGAGACATAAAAATACACAAAGAAAATGGGAGACGTTTATTAGTATCCTGAATAGGACCTGTGCACAGTATATACCCTATGGGAATAAGCATGCTAGAATTAGGAGGAAACCACTATGGCTAAATAGAGCTGTAAGGGGCGCAATAAGGGACAAAAAGAAAGTGTTTAGGGAATTAAAGCAAGTAGGTAGTGAAGAGGCATTAAATAAATACAGAATACTGAATAAATTCTGTAAAAAGCAAATCAAGACAGCAAAGATTGAGGCAGAGAGACTCATTGCCAGAGAAAGTAAAAATAATCCCAAAATATTCTTTAACTACATAAATAGCAAGAAACTAAAAAATGATAGTGTTGGTCCCCTTAAAAATAGTCTGGGTGAAATGGTGGATGAGGATGAGGAAAAAGCAAATATGCTAAATGACTTTTTTTCAACTGTATTTACACAAGAAAATCCCATGACAGATAACATGATCAGAGATAAAAAAATTTCTCCATTAAATGTCACATGCTTAACCCAGCAGGAAGTACGGCGGCGTCTAAAAATCACTAAAGTTGACAAATCCCCGGGTCCGGATGGGATACACCCCCGAGTACTGCAGGAATTAAGTACAGTTATAGATAGACCATTATTTTTAATCTTTAAAGATTCCATAATAACTGGGTCTGTACCACAGGACTGGCGTATAGCAAATGTGGTGCCAATATTCAAAAAGGGGGCAAAAACTGAACCTGGAAATTATAGGCCAGTGAGCTTAACATCTACTGTGGGTAAAATCCTGGAGGGTTTTTTAAGGGATACTATATTGGAGTATCTGAAGCTGAATAACCTCATGACACAGTATAGGGTATGCCACACTAAACAATATCGCTAACGGGATCGCTAAAAACGTCACTATTTAGCGATCCTGTTAGCGATGTTGTTCAGTGCGGCAGCTTCCAGCGACGAGCTTCCTGCTGTGATCTCGCTCGTCGCTGGAATCGTTCCGGACCCTATTTTCTCGTCGGCGCTCCCGCTGGGTAAGTATCTAATCGCTGTGTGGCACCTTTTCTTAGCGATTTAGCGGTACTTTTGTACCGCTAAAGTCGTTAAGAAGATCGCTAACGGCGATAGCGTCGTTAACTATATCGCTAAATGCGGCAGCATTTAGCGATATAGAAACAATCCCGCTAGCGATCGCATTAGTATGCGTCGTTATTGTGATCGCTAGCGGGATTGTTTAGTGTGGCAGTACCTTATCAGCATGGGTTTACGAGGGACCGTTCTTGTCAGACTAATCTGATAAGCTTTTATGAAGGGGTAAGTTCAGGACTGGACCAAGGGAATGCAGTGGACGTGGTGTTCATGGACTTCTCAAAAGCTTTTGATACAGTGCCACACAAAAGGTTGATACATAAAATGAGAACACTGGGGATAGGGGAAAATATGTGTAAGTGGGTTAAGAACTGGCTCATGGATAGGAAACAAAGGGTGTGTTATTAATGGAGCACACTCGGACTGGGTCACGGTTAGCAGTGAGGTACCACAGGGGTCAGTATTGGGGCCGCTTCTCTTTAACATATTTATTAATGACCTTGTAGGGGGCATACTGTCACGCGGTCTTATGATATGTGTACGATGTCAGTAAACTATTCTTAAAAGAACAACACTCTATACAACATATAGATTAGCAACATCAGCATGTAAATATAGAATAGATTTACCTGACACGATATCCGTTGAACTCAGGGTTAATCTTGAGGACTTGATACACTGTCACAGGAAAGAGGAGGACCGGGGGTCTAACCTGACCCTAAACTGGGGTCCTAACTAATCCCTCACCTTGGAGGTACTGATAATGGTTCAGAGGTCCAAGTCTCCAGCCTAACCCTGTCTCCTATCAGTCCCTGAACCCTGTAATCAGTCCTAAGAAGGATTCTGACTACCACCAAAGGGATATGGGCTGATCTCTGCTAAATACACAGATTAGACATATAAGACAGACTGGAGAAAACACAGACTTGCATACACACTCAAACACAGAAGGAACATAAATGATCTGGGATATTAAACTCTAAGCAAGGTGAGCTTAAAACAACTAAGGAGCTCTTTAACTTAAGTCTATACAGATACAATCCTATCTGTGGTCTGCATGAAGAATTTCACTGGCAACTCCCAACACAGACAACCAGAGATTTAAAGTAAACCAATCAACAAATAATTAATTGCAGCCGGGAGAAACTGCACCCAGTCCCAGAACTGAGCACAGACAGAATTAACTCCCTAACTGCCAAACACAAAGAAACAGCAACTCAGCTGTGAGAAGTCAGAATGTGCAACCGCGACGATCTTCGTGGCGATGCACACATGACAGTACCCCCCTTCTACGAGGGGCCTCCGGACCCTCAGGGCCAGGTTTGCCCGGGTGAGTTCTGTGGAAGGTCCGCACCAAACGATCTGCGTTAATGTCAGACGCAGGAACCCACGTCCTCTCCTCTGGACCATACCCCTTCCAATGCACCAAGTACTGAAGGGACCGGCGATTCAGACGTGAGTCAATGATCTTTGACACTTGAAACTCCAAGTTACCATTGACCACCACTGGAGGAGGAAGTAGAGGTGATGGTATGACTGGTGCCACGTACCTCTTAAGTAATGACTTGTGGAACACATTGTGGATTTTAAACGTAGGAGGGAGGTCCAGACGAAATGCCACAGGATTAATTATGGAACTGATCCTGTACGGCCCGATGAATCTGGGGCCCAGCTTCCAGGAGGGAACTTTAAGTTTTATATTCCTGGTAGACAACCATACCAGATCGTTCACATTAAGATCTGGACCAGAAACTCTCCTCCTATCAGCCATACGTTTATAACGGTTCCCCATAGCACTCAGATTATTCAATACACCTCTCCACACTGAAGCAAGTGACGACGAGAAACGCTCCTCCTCAGGAACCCCAGAAGGGCCCCCCCCATTGAATGTACAAAACTGGGGATGAAAACCATATGCCCCAAAAAACGGGGACTTACCAGTGGACTTGCTCCGCCTGTTGTTAAGAGCGAACTCTGCCAGAGGCAAGAAAGAAGACCAGTCCTCCTGGTTCTCTGAGACAAAACACCGAAGATAAGTCTCTAGGCTTTGATTCAGACGCTCTGTCTGACCATTGGTCTGCGGATGAAAAGCCGAGGAAAATGACAATTGCATCCCCCGACGTAAACAAAATGCCCTCCAAAACTTGGACACAAACTGAGACCCCCTATCTGATCACCACATCAGAAGGCAACCCATGAAGTCTCACAATCTCCCCAATGAACACCTGCGCCAGAGTTTTAGCATTAGGGAGGGCAGGAAGAGCAATGAAATGTGCCATCTTACTGAACCTGTCAACAACCACCAGTATGACAGTCTTCCCTGATGACTGAGGAAGGTCCGTGATGAAGTCCATAGACAAATCAGTCCATGGACGCTCCGGAAGTTTCAAGGGTAAGAGGGTCCCAGACGGACGGGTATGAGGGGTCTTAGAGCGAGCACAAACCCCACAGGACGCGACAAAAGTTAAAACATCTTTATTAACGTTAGGCCACCAAAACCGGCGAGAAAGGAGATCTAAAGTAGCCTTACTCCCTGGATGTCCTGCTAAAGCAGAATTATGATGTGCCTCAATAACCTTTTGTCTCAACTGATTTGGGACAAACAGTCTCCCTGGAGGTCCTGCAGGGGCGTCCCCCTGAGCCTCTAACACCTCCTCCTCAAGCTCAGAACATACAGCCGACACTACCACCCCCTCCTGAAGGATAGGAATCGGGTCATCCATTTTCCCGGCCCCTGGGAAACTGCGAGACAAGGCATCCGCCTTAACATTCTTAGATCCAGGGCGATAAGTGACAACAAAATTAAACCTGGTAAAAAACAACGACCATCGAGCTTGTCTGGAATTCAGACGCTTAGCAGATTCCAAATACAGCAGGTTCTTGTGATCAGTAATGACGGTGACCGGGTGGACTGCCCCCTCCAAAAAGTGACGCCATTCTTCAAAAGCCAACTTAATGGCCAAAAGTTCCCTATTGCCGATATCATAATTCCTTTCGGCGGACGACAATTTTTTAGAAAAGAAAGCGCACGGATGCCATTTACCAGGGGACGGACCCTGGGACAATATTGCACCCACCCCTACGTCAGACGCGTCCACCTCCACAACGAACGGCTGTGATGCATCTGGTTGGATGAGAACGGGTGCCGAAGCAAAACATTTTTTCAAAGAGGAAAAAGCTTGGCAAGCTTTGTCCGACCATTTAGAAAAATCCGTCCCTTTTCTTGTCATGTCAGTGAGAGGTTTGACAACAGATGAGAAATTACAAATAAATTTCCGGTAGTAGTTAGCAAACCCCAGAAAACGCTGCAGAGCCTTAAGATCCTCTGGCTGATCCCATTCAAGCACTGCTCTCACCTTTTCAGGGTCCATACGGAAACCGGAGGCTGACACCAAGAAACCCAAAAACTGAAGTTCCTGTACGGCGAATACACACTTTTCCAGTTTGGCGTATAGTTTATTGTCTCGCAAGATCTGCAACACCTGTCTCACATGCTCCTGGTGAGACACAAGATCTGGTGAGTAAATTAAAATGTCATCCAAATATACGACCACAAACAGCCCCACCAGATGACGAAAAATGTCATTAACAAAATGTTGGAATACTGCTGGTGCAGTAGTCAGACCAAAAGGCATGACAAGGTTCTCATAATGTCCCTCCGGTGTGTTAAACGCCGTTTTCCACTCATCCCCCTCTTTTATCCTAATCAGATTATACGCCCCCCTGAGATCCAATTTAGAGAACCATTTGGCGCCAACAATTTGATTGAAGAGATCAGGAATCAGAGGGAGTGGATACGGATCTCGAACAGTAATCCGATTAAGTTCGCGGAAATCCAAGCAAGGGCGTAGGCCTCCATCTTTTTTCTTCACAAAGAAGAACCCCGCGGCCACTGGGGAAGATGAAGGTCTAATATGCCCTTTGGCCAGACTTTCCGAAATATAATCTTTCATAGCCTGCCTCTCAGGACCAGAAAGGTTATATAACCTAGCTTTAGGTAACTTAGCATCAGGAAGTAAATTAATAGAGCAGTCATACACGCGATGAGGAGGCAACTCCTGACACCCCTCCTCAGAGAACACATCCCCAAAGTCCTCCAAAAAAGGAGGCAAAGTACTAGGCACGACCGCACTGATGACTGTGTTCATGCAGTTACTTTTGCAAAACTCCCCCCATTGGCTTATATCTCTGGACTGCCAATTAATCACAGGGTTATGTTTAACCAACCAAGGAAGTCCCAACACAATAGGAGTAGGTAGACCCTCCAACACATAACAAGATAATAGTTCCCTATGTATTGCCCCTACCCGAAGGTCAATGTTATGAACCTCATGAACAAAGCTACCTTGGCCGAGAGGCCTGGCGTCAATGGAGAATATAGGGATCGGTTTGACCAATACACTCAGATGCATACCTTGAGCCTGAGCAAACTGAGCGTCAACCAGATTAGCCCCGGACCCACTATCAAGAAGAACAGAAAATCTCTCCACTCTCGTACCAACCACCACCTCCACTGGTACAAGGAACTGAGAAGAACTAGCGGACGAAATACATACTCCCAGGTTGTCGTCCACCACACAACCTGGGATTAACAGTTTTCCGGCGACTTTTTGCTCAACAAGGCACGGGATGGACATCCCCCAACAAAATGTCCCTCTTTCCCGCAAAAGAAACACCTTCTAGTCCTGCGGCGTACCGCCAATCCCCTCCTACGAAATGATGTCCCTCCCAACTGCATAGGCTCCTCCGAACAGACAAGGGGAACCTCAACATAAGGGACTTTAGTAGTAGGTGGAGTAACAACAGGGGGCGGAGTTACCTCGCACCTCTCCCGGAGCCGTCTATCAGTACGGATAGCTAGGGCCATAGCAGCCTCCAGTGATGGAGGAGAATCATACTGAGCCAAAACGTCCTTTAATTTGTCAGAAAGCCCATGACAAAACTGGCTTCTAAGAGCTGGGTCATTCCACTGAGTATCTGTGGCCCATCTACGGAACTCAGAAGCAAAATTCCCCGCCGGACGATCTCCCTGCTGTATCTTACGTAATTTTGTCTCAGCAAGAGAGACCCGATCTGGGTCATCATATACCAAACCCAGGGCAGTAAAAAATCGATCTACTGACTGTAGAGCCGGGGATCCCGGAGGAAGGGAGAAGGCCCAGGATTGAGGGTCCCCTTGTAGGAGCGAGATAACAATTCCCACTCTCTGCTCTTCACTCCCTGATGATCGAGGCCGAAGCCGAAAATACAATTTACATGCTTCCCTGAAGGTAAAAAATTTGTCTCGCCCACCAGTGAACCTGTCCGGGAGAGCTACTTTAGGTTCAAATCTGGTTTGCTCCGAGGGAGACAAAACTTTGGACTTAATGTCCGTCAGCTCCATGGATAATCCCTGCAACTGCAGAGCCAGCTGGGCTACTGGATCCATGGCAACTGGGAATAATTTTATGGGCCAGTGAAAATGTCACGCGGTCTTATGATATGTGTACGATGTCAGTAAACTATTCTTAAAAGAACAACACTCTATACAACATATAGATTAGCAACATCAGCATGTAAATATAGAATAGATTTACCTGACACGATATCCGTTGAACTCAGGGTTAATCTTGAGGACTTGATACACTGTCACAGGAAAGAGGAGGACCGGGGGTCTAACCTGACCCTAAACTGGGGTCCTAACTAATCCCTCACCTTGGAGGTACTGATAATGGTTCAGAGGTCCAAGTCTCCAGCCTAACCCTGTCTCCTATCAGTCCCTGAACCCTGTAATCAGTCCTAAGAAGGATTCTGATTACCACCAAAGGGATATGGGCTGATCTCTGCTAAATACACAGATTAGACATATAAGACAGACTGGAGAAAACACAGACTTGCATACACACTCAAACACAGAAGGAACATAAATGATCTGGGATATTAAACTCTAAGCAAGGTGAGCTTAAAACAACTAAGGAGCTCTTTAACTTAAGTCTATACAGATACAATCCTATCTGTGGTCTGCATGAAGAATTTCACTGGCAACTCCCAACACAGACAACCAGAGATTTAAAGGAAACCAATCAACAAATAATTAATTGCAGCCGGGAGAAACTGCACCCAGTTCCAGAACTGAGCACAGACAGAATTAACTCCCTAACTGCCAAACACAAAGAAACAGCAACTCAGCTGTGAGAAGTCAGAATGTGCAACCGCGACGATCTTCGTGGCGATGCACACATGACACATACAGAGTAGTATTTCAATATTTGCAGATGACACTAAACTCTGCAGGGTAATAAATACAGAGGAGGATAATTTTATATTACAGGAGGATTTATGTAAACTAGAAGCTTGGGCTGATAAATGGCAAATGAGCTTTAATGGGGATAAATGTAAGGTCATGCACTTGGGTAGAACAAATAAGATGTATAATTATGTGCTTAAATGTAAAACACTGGGCAAAACTGTCACTGAAAAAGACTTGGGTGTATGGGTGGACGACAAACTCACATTTAGTGGCCAATGTCAGGCAGCTGCTGCCAAGGCAAATAAAATAATGGGATGCATTAGACGAGGCATAGATGCTCATGAGGAGAACATAATTTTACCTCTATACAAATCACTGGTGCGACCACACTTAGAATACTGTGTGCAGTTCTGGTCTCCGGTGTATAAGAAAGACATAGCTGAACTGGTGCGGGTGCAGAGAAGAGCGACCAAGGTTATTAGAGAACTGGGGGGTCTGCAATACCAAGACAGGTTATTACACTTGGGGTTATTTAGTTTGGAAAAACGAAGGCTTAGGGGTGATCTTATTACAATGTACAAATATATGAGGGGACAGTACAAAGACCTTTCTAATGATCTTTTTACTCTTAGACCTGTGACGGGGACGAGGGGGCATCCTCTACGTCTGGAGGAAAGAAGGTTTAGCCATAATCACAGATGCAGATTCTTTACTGTAAGAGCAGTGAGACTATGGAACTCTCTGCCGTCTAATGGTGTAATGAGTGATTCCTTACTAAAATTTAAGAGGGGACTGGATGCCTTTCTTGAAAAGTATAATATTACAGGCTATATTCACTAGTTTCCTAGATACAGCGTTGATCCAGGGAGCTAGTCTGATTGCCGTAGGTGGAGTCGGGAAGGAATTTTTTTCCCCAATGTGAAGCTTACTGTTTGCCACTTGGTGTTTTTTTGCCTTCCTCTGGATCAACATGTTAGGGCAGGTTAGGATAGGATATGGGTTGAACTAGATGGACTTAAAGTCTTCCTTCAACCTTAATAACTATGTTACTATGTTATGTTACATTGTCTGCCAATGTCACAAGTTCCTCTCCAAAGCTGACATGTTGTTTTTGTGCAATTTTGTCAGTGTAACAGCGCAGAGGCTGCTCCTGCTGCTGCAAGTAGACAAATAATTAGATAGTAGACAGATCAATAGATAGGATCCTGTGTGAAATCGACCTTCCAGCATCTAAATAGTTTGTGCTAATAGTGTGGGCCAGAGACCAGGCCACATTTCAGCATCTAAATTGTTTGTGCTAATAGTGTGGGCCAGCCAGGAGTACACATTTCTGAATCTAAATCCTTTCTGCTAATAGTGTGGGCCATACAACAGGCCACATTTCAGAATCTAAATTATTTGTGCTAATAATGTGGTTCAACAAGGAGTCCACATTTCTGAATCCAATTCCTTTTTTCTAATAGTGTGGGCCAGACATCAGGCCACATTTTAGAATCTAAATCCTTTCTACTAATAGTGTGGACCAGCCAGGAGTCCACATTTCGCAATCTAAATAGTTTGTGCTAACAGTGTGGTCCAGCCAAGAATTCACACTGCAGAATCTAAATAGTTTGTGCTAATAGTGTGGTCCAGCCAGGTGTCCACATTTCAGAATCTAAATCCTTAGTGCAAATTGTGTGGTCCAGCCAGCAGTATACATTTCAGCATCTAAATCCTTAGCGCTAACAGAGTTGTCCATCAAGGAATCCACATTTCAGCATCTAAATTCTTAGCGCTAATAGAGTTGTCCATCAAGGAATCCACATTTCAGCAGCTAAATCTTTTGTGCTAACTCTGTGGTCCAGCCTCATTATCTCAGCAAATAAATATAATTGTTGATTTACTGACAGGTGACTGACAGGTGTGGGCCTAGGGTTGTGAAACAGCTGGTTAAAAGAGGGGAAGAGTACATTCAACATGAGAGGGAAAAAGCGAGGACGTGCTGGAAGGGGAAATAGGCTTGGTGTTCGATGTGTACATGGGTTAGGTGGTAATGTTACTGAAAGCTCTACTGAACAAACACCCTCTCGTCCTATCCAAAGACAACTGACAACATCTGTTACTGGAAGGGCTACTCGACTCCCTTTCTTTGGCAGCCGAATAGCGGTACACCTTGTAGATGAGGGCCAGAAAAGAACATGTGCTCCCGTAGATGGCAAGAAATGCATCAAGTGGCCTCTCCTCCTCTTCCTCCACCTTAACATCACATACAGTACAATCCTCAGAGGTGACACCCCAACATCTCACAACTCTCCAACCACCCAACAGATGGGTGAGTCTGCAGAGCTGTTCACACATTATATTCCATAGACATCAGAGGTCTGCTCCAAAGATTCACAGAATCAAGAGGAGGAAAGCATCTGCACCTGTCATGGGTGCATCGCCACGAAGATCGTCGCGATTGCACATTCTGACTTCTCACAGCTGAGCTGCTGTTTCTTTGTGTTTGGTAATGAGAGAGTTAATTTTACCTAGCTCTTTGCTAAGACTAGGTCCAGCCTCGCCCGGCTGCTTTTGATTATGTTCTAATTAGTTTCCTTTATATTCCTGCCAGTCTGGGTGTTAGACGCCAGTGAAAGCATTCATGTAGTCTAGCAGACTGGATCGGTTCTGAGAATACTTAAGCTAAGAGCTCCTTAGTTGTTTTTACTCTTACAGCTTATAGTTTTTCTCTGAGACCTTAGGTGTTCCTACTGTGTGTGAGTGTTGTATGTAAGACTTTATTTACTTTATTTCTTGTCTTTCTTGTATGTCTTTCTGTTCATTAACCGTTACTTGTTCATTCCCTTTGGTGGTATTCAGGGTCCTTCTTAGGACTAGAATACAGTTGGCAGGGATTGATAGGAGACAGGGTTTACGCTGGTGGCCTGGACCTCTGTACCTTTAACAGTACCTCCAGGTTGAGGGATTAGTTAGGACCCCAGTTTAGGGTCAGCTTAGACCCCGGTCACCCTCTAGCCGGAGACAGCGTATAACGGATTCCGTTTTGACCCACTGGACATTCTGTCAGGTAAATCTATGTTATCATATATCTATGCGCATGTTATATAGTATGTTGCCCTTTTGATATAGATTACTGACATCACATATATATATCTGCTATACAGCGTGACATTTTCACCGGCCCATCTAAAGATTCTCCCCAGCTGTCATGGATCCAGTAGCCCAGCTGGCCCGGCAGTTGCAGGGGTTGTCCATGGAATTTGCAGACATTAAGTCCAAGGTTTTGTCCCCCCGGAGCAAACCAGATCTGAACCTAAGGTTGCTCTCCCGGACAGGTTCACTGGTGGGCGGGACAAATTTTTTACTTTCCGGGAGGCATGTAAATTGTACTTTCGGCTGCGGCCTCGGTCATCTGGGAGTGAAGGCAGAGGGTGGGAATTGTTATCTCGCTCTTACAAGGGGACCCCCAATCTTGGGCTTTCTCTATTCCTCCCGGGTCCCCAGATCTCCAGTCAGTGGATCGATTTTTTTACTGCCCCAGGTCTGGGATATGAGATCGGACGAGTTCTCCTTGTGAACAAGGTTACGTAAAAAAACGGCAAGGAAATCGTCCCGCGGAGGAATATTCTTCTGAGTTCCCTAGATGGGCAACAGATACTCAGTGGAATGACCAGTCTTAGGAGCCAGTTTTGTCAAGGGTTGTCTGACAAATTAAAAGATGTGTTGGTCAGTATGATTTTTCTCCATCACTGGAGGTGCTATGGCCCTCGCTATTCGCATTGATAGACGACTTCGGGGAAGACGCGAGGTAACTCCGCCCCCGTGATGACTCCACCTAATACTAAAGTCCCTTTACTGAGGTTCCCTGGTCTGTTCGAGGAAACCTGCAGTTGGGAGGGGACATCATTTTGTAGGAGGGAATCGGCGGTGCGCCGCAAGACTAGAAGGGGTTTCTTTTGCGGGAGAGAGGGACATTTTGTTGGGGGGGTCCATCCCCGGGCCCCTTTTAGCCAAGGAGTTAACCCGGTGTGTGTATTTCGTCCCCCAAAACCCTCTCAGTTTCTCGTGCCCGCGGAGGTGGTGATTGTATTTTAATGAGAGGATTTTGTTTTCTTGAATTTTGGGTAATTGGTTTTTTTTG
>JARQOD010000001.1:981223305-981253159 GCA_033576555.1 Oophaga sylvatica | reverse complement strand
TTCCGATTCCGGTATACGATATTGGAAAAATATCGGAACTAAGTATCGGAATTCCGATACAGCGAATATCGGCCGATACCCGATACTTGCGGTATCGGAATGCTCAACACTAGTGGCTGGTGATTGAGTACCGAGGGACGGCTGCCGCCATGACGTTGCAGAAAGCCTCAGTGTCCACAAGCCTAAACTGCAACATTTCAAGGGCAAGCAGTCTGGAAATGTGACCATTTTTAGTTTGGATCTATGGGTAGGTGGCTGCATATTTGCATCTGTGTTCCAAGGCCTGAACTTTGACTTGGCCATTCTAATACCTGGATATGTTTATTTGTGAACCATTCCATTGTAGATTTTGCTTCATGTTTGGGATCACTGTCTTGTTGGAAGACAAATCTCCGTCCCAGTCTCAGGTCTTTTGAAGACTCCAACAGGTTTTCTTCAAGAATGGTCCTGTATTTGGCTCCATCCATCTTCCCATCAATTTTAACCATCTTCCCTGTCCCTGCTTAAGAAAAGCAGGCCCAAACCATGATGCTGCCACCATGTTTGACAGTGGGGATGGTGTGTTCGGGGTGAGGAGCTGTGTTGCCTTTACGCCAAACATATCGTTTGGCATTGTTGCCAAAAAGTTAAATTTTGGTTTCATCTGACCAGAGCAACTTCTTCCACATGTTTGGTGTGTCTCCCAGGTGGCTTGTTGCAAACTTTAACCCCTTCATGACCCAGCCTATTTTGACCTTAAAGACCTTGCCATTTTTTGCAATTCTGACCAGTGTCCCTTTATGAGGTAATAACTCAGGAACGCTTCAACGGATCCTAGCGATTCTGAGACTGTTTTTTCGTGACATATTGGGCTTCATGTTAGTGGTAAATTTAGGTCGATAATTTTTGCGTTTATTTGTGAAAAAAATGGAAATTTGGCGAAAATTTTGAAAATTTTGTAATTTTCTAATTTTTCATTTTTATTCTGTTAAACCAGAGAGTTATGTGACACAAAATAGTTAATAAATAACATTTCCCACATGTCTACTTTACATCAGCACAATTTTGGGAACAACATTTTTTTTGTTAGGAAGTTATAAGGGTTAAAAGTTGACCAGCGATTTCTCATTTTTACAGCAAAATTTACAAAACCATTTTTTTAGGGACCACCTCACATTTGAAGTCACTTTGAGGGGTCTATATGGCAGAAAATACCCAAAAGTGACACCTTTATAAAAACTGCACCCCTCAAGCTACTCAAAACTACATTCAAGAAGATTATTAACGCTTCAGGTGCCTCACAGGAACTAAAGCAACGTGGAAGGAAAAAATGGACATTTTAATTTTTCCAACAAAAATTTTCTTTTAGCATCAATTTTTTCATTTTTACATGGGCATCAGGATAAAATGGATCCTAAAATTTGTTGGGCAATTTCTCCTGAGTACACAGATACCTCATATGTGGTCATAAACTACTGTATGGGCGCACGGCAGGGCTCAGAAGGGAAGGAGAGCCATTTGACTTTTTGAATGGAAAATATGCTGGAATATTTAGCGGTTGCCATGTTGCATTTGGAGCGTCCCTGTGTGCCTAAACATTGGAGCTCCCCCACAAGTGACCCCATTTTGGAAACTAGACCCCCTAAGGAACTTATCTATATGCATAATGAGCACTTTGAACCCCCAGGTGCTTCACAAATTGATCCGTAAATAAAAGAAAGTACTTTTTTTTCACAAAAATTTTCTTTTAGCCTCAGTTTTTTGCATTTTCACATGGGCAACAGTATAAATTGGATCCTAAAATTTGTTGGGCAATTTCTCCTGAGTAAACAGATACCTCATATGTGGTCATAAACCACTGTTTGGGCGCACGGCAGGGCTCAGAAGGGAAGGAGCGCCATTTGACTTTTTGAATGGAAAATATGCTGGAATATTTAGCGGTTGCCATGTCGCATTTGGAGAGTTCCTGTGTGCCTAAACATTGGAGCTCCCCCACAAGTGACCCCATTTTGGAAACTAGACCCCCTAAGGAACTTATCTAGATGCATAGTGAGCACTTTGAACCCCCAGGTGCTTCACAAATTGATCCGTAAATAAAAGAAAGTACTTTTTTTCACAAAAATTTTCTTTTAGCCTCAGTTTTTGCATTTTCACATGGGCAACAGTATAAATTGGATACTAAAATGTGTTGGGCAATTTCTCCTGAGTACACAGATACCTCATATGTGGTCATAAACCACTGTTTGGGCGCACGGCAGGGCTCAGAAGGGAAGGAGCGCCATTTGACTTTTTGAGTAGAAAATATGCTGGAATATTTAGCGGTTGCCATGTCGCATTTGGAGAGTCCCTGTGTGCCTAAACATTGGAGCTCCCCCACAAGTGACCCCATTTTGGAAACTAGACCCCCTAAGGAACTTATATCACAATAAGTGTATTGTCTAGATTCTATGTTACTTCCAAAAAACACTGAAAAATCCAAAAAGAATCATAGGAAGCTTATGAACCATAAAAGTACAAAATTTTATTTAGAATGATCTAAAATGCATACATGGATAAAAAAATCCAAATGGGGGCAAATATGCAGAAAAACAGGCTCATGAAACAGGTATGAGCAAAACAGACATGTGTATCATTTTAGCGTAGTATAAGCGTATATATACCATATCCAAGCAATATATCGGCTAGGGCAGACCAAAGTCTAAGATACAGCCATAAATATACAAAAAAAGGAATGTATACTGCGTTTCAAAAATACAAATCAATTACAAAGTCTTAAAGCAGCCCCCCACTAAAGCAAGGCTAATGTTGCAATCCCAATGTGCTAGAAATGCAGAGTCTGCAGCGTATAGCTATGATATATGCAAAAGTTTGCGCATGATGCACATAAATGGTTAAATAGCTGAATGGCTAAAGTAGCCAATTAAGTTGCCAGTGGGAGACCATACCTGATATGAGCCCGGGCACCCCTGACGCGCGTTTCGCGTATAGCTTGTTCACAAGGGAGCGTTACCCTAAGGAACTTATCTAGATGCATAGTGAGCACTTTGAACCCCCAGGTGCTTCACAAATTGATCCGTAAATAAAAGAAAGTACTTTTTCTTCACAAAAATTTTCTTTTAGCCTCAGTTTTTTTCATTTTCACAGGGGCAACAGTATAAATTGGATCCTAAAATTTGTTGGGCAATTTCTCCTGAGTACACAGATACCTCATATGTGGTCATAAACCACTGTTTGGGCTCACGGCAGGGCTCAGAAGGGAAGTAGCGCCATTTGACTTTTTGAATGGAAAATATGCTGGAATATTTAGCGGTTGCCATGTCGCATTTGGAGAGTCCCTGTGTGCCTAAACATTGGAGCTCCCCCACAAGTGACCCCATTTTGGAAACTAGACGCCCTAAGGAACTTATCTAGATGCATAGTGAGCACTTTGACCCCCCAGGTGCTTCACAGAAGTTTATAACGCAGAGCCGTGAAAATAAAAAATCATTTTTTTTTCTCAAAAAATGATTTTTTTAGCCCACTATTTTTTATTTTCACAATGGTTACAGGAGAAATTGGATCCCAAAAGTTGTTGTCCAGTTTGTCCTGAGTACGCTAGTACCCCATATGTGGGGGGGAACCACTGTTTGGGCACACGTCAGGGCTCGGAAGGGATGTAGTGACGCTTTGAAATGCCGACTTGATGGAATGGTCTGCGGGCATCTTGTTACGTTTGCAGAGCCCCTGATGTGCCTAAACAGTAGAAACTCCCCACAAGTGACCCCATTTTAGAAACTAGACCCCGCAAAGAACTTATCTAGATGTGTGGTGAGCACTTTGAACCCCCAAGGGCTACACAGAAGTTTATAACGCCCGGGCATGAAAATAAAAAGTCATATTTTTTCCACAAACAGGATCTTTTAGTCCCCAATTTTTTTTTTCCCAAGGGTAACATGAGAAATTAGACCCCAAAAGTTGTTGTCCAATTTGTCCTGAGTATGCTGATATCCCATATGTGGGAGAAAACTACTGTATGGGCACACGTCGGGGCTCGGATGGGAAGTAGTGACGTTTTGAAATGCCCACTTGATGGAATGGTCTTCGGGCGTCATGTTACGTTTGCAGAGTCCCTGATGTGCCTAAACAGTAGAAACTCCCCACAAGTGACCCCATTTTGGAAACTAGATCCCCCAAGGAACTCCTATAAATGTGTGATAAGCACTTTGAATCTCCAAGTCCTTCACAGAAGTTTATAACGCAGAGCCGTGAAAATATAAAATCATTTTTTTTCCACAAAAATAATTTTTTAGTCCCCAATTTTTTTTCCCAATGTTAACAGGAGAAATTAAAACCCCCAAAGTTGTTGTGCAATTTTTCCCGAGTACACTGATACCTCATATGTGGGGATAAACCACTGTTTGGGCACACGTCGGGGCTTGGAATAAAGGGAGCACTGTTTGACTTTTTGAACGCAAAATTTGCAGGAATCAATGGTGGCGCCATGTCGCGTATGGAGACCCCCTGATGTGCCTAAATAGTGGAAACCCTCAATTCTAATTCCAACCCTAACCCCAACACACCCCTAACCCCAACCCTAACCCCTACACACACCTAACCCTAATACAAACCCTAATCATAACCCTAACCCCAACACACCCCTAACCCTAATCCCAACTCTAACCATAAACCTAACCACAAGCCTAACCCTAATTCCAACCCTAACCCTAATTCCAACCCTAACCCAAATTCCAACCCTAACCGTAATTCTAACCTTAACCCTAATGCTAACCCTAACCCTAGTTCTAACCCTAAGGCTGGGTTCATATTGCGTTTTACCAGCCCGTTCAACACGTAGCGTTGACCGGCTGGTAACGGTATAGCATAACGCGATCGTGTTATGCTATACCCGCTAGCGCAGATGAATCAGCAGATAATCAGCCGCGGATCAGCAGCAAAATCCGCCGCAGATCAGCAGCGAAATCAGCCACGGATCCGCAGCAAATCAGCAGCGAATCCGCCGCGGATCAGCAGCAAAATCAGCCGCGGATCCGCAGCAAAATCAGTCGCGGATCCGCAGCGAAATCCGCCGCGGATCAGCAGCGAAATCAGCCGCGGATCAGCAGCGAAATCAGCCGCGGATCCGCAGCAAAATAAGTCGCAGATCAGCAGCAAAACCAGACCTTGGAGACTTATTTGAGATGTTTTGTGTCTGCTGATCAAGATGACTGGGTCTCTTTTTTGCCTTTGGTGGAGTTTGCTTTTAATAATAGGGCTAGCTCTGCTACCTTGATGTCTCCATTTTTCTGCAATTCTGGGTTTCACCCTCGATTTTCTTCAGGACAGGCGGAGGCTTCCGTCTGTCCAGGGGTTGACTCTATTGTGGAGCGAATGCAGCAGATTTGGGACCAGGTAGTGGAGAGGTTGTCGCTCTGTCAGGATAAGGCCCAGTGGTTTGCCAACCGGCATAGGACTGAGGGTCCTCGTTTTAAAGTGGGGGACTTGGTTTGGTTGTCCTCAGGAAATATCCCTATGAAGGTTGCGTCTCTAAAATTTAAGCCATGGTTCATTGGACCTTATAAGATCATGGAAATTCTTAATCCGGTTTCCTTCCCTTTGCTTCTTCCAGGGACATTTAAGATCCATAACGTGTTCCACAAGTCCTTATTGAAGAGGTTTGTTGAGCCAGTGGTTCCTATGGCTGCGCCTCCCGACCCTGTTTTGGTTGAGGGTAATTTGGAGTATGTGGTTGAGAAAATATTGGATTCTCGTTTTGCTAGACGGAAACTCCAGTATTTGGTTAAGTAGAGAGGTTTTGGTCAAGAGGACAATTCTTGGGTGTTTGCTTCGGACATCCATGCTAGGAGACTGATCCATGCCTATCATCGAGCTCATCCTGATCGGCCTGGTTGCGCAAGTGAGGGTTCGGTGACCCCTCCTCAAGGGGGGGTACTGTTGTGAGCATGTTGTAGACGACTTCGGAGCTGGGGCTCCCTCCGGTGGTTGCTGAGGGTGATGAACCAATTGCTGAATGGCTTTCAGCTGGGTCCGAATGGTCTGATATAAGTGACCTGAACTCCCATAAGCCTTGCCGGTAATCAATTATTCTTCCAGGTCTTTGTTGGAGCTCAGCTTGCTTTCCTGCTTCCATTCAGATAAGCTGTGTTTTTTTTCCTCTTGTTGGATTTTCCTTGCTGGTTTGCTGCCTAGCAGTGGACTTCAGCCTGGTCCCCTTTAGGGGCATGGTGCTGCTTTTGTGCTTTGTTTGTGTTTGCACTTTTGCTCTGTTCCTGTGTCACTTTTTATTTGCTGAATTGCTGTGTGTTACACCAGAGATCTGATTTAGGTGGTAGAGATCGTGTGATCTCAGGTTTTTTGTTAATCAGAAGTGTTGGTATTTTTGTCAGGGTTTTTTTGGGTTGCAGTCAGAATTCTTTCCTATACTTTTCTATCTAGACAGTATTGGGCCCCAGCGTTTGCTCATTCTATTTTCTGTCTGTGTTCGTATTTTCTTCTTGTCTAACCGCCATTACATGTTTGGGGGCTTCCTATTTCTTTGGGGGTTCTGCTACGGGGCAGATAGCTTTCATCTTTCTGTCTTTAGGTGTAGCTATCTCTCCGGCTGTGACGAGGCGTCTAGGATCACCGTAGGTACGCTCCACGGCTACTTCTAGTGTTGCGGTTAGTTTAGGGTTCTGCAACCCAGTAGTTTCCAGCCTCTCTGGTGTATTGCTACTTTAGCTATTTTTGCTATTTCTCCTCAGTTACCGAAACATAACACCCTAATGTTCCTAAACAGTGGAAACCCCCACAAGTGACACCATTTTGAAAACTAGACCCAACAGGAAAACTTATCTAGAGGTGCATTGAACATCTGTGCTGTACTCAGCCAGGTTGATTCGGGGAACCAGGAGCACCCCGTGTTGTACCTGAGCCGGAAACTTCTGCCAATTTCCCAACAGGGCAGCGTTCAGGTTTATCTTCCTGACACCCCTCCAGAGCCAGTCTCAAATTGGGCGAGATAGCGGAAAGAACTACACCCTCTTTCAAAATAACAGCAGGATCAGTTAACTCAGGAGAATCCGCAAAGAAACTCCTCGAGAGGGCATCCGCCTTAACATTCATAGTGCCAAGAAGAAAAGAAACCACAAAATTAAAATGTGTGAAAAACAAGGCCCACCTGGCCTGTCTAGGATTAAGTCGCTTGGCTGATTCCAGATAAACCAGGTTATTATGGTCCGTGAGGACCACCACCTGATGTTTGGCTCCTTCCAGCCAATGTCTCCACTCTTCAAAGGCCCACTTCATGGCCAATAACTCCCGATTACCCACGTCATAATTAAGCTCAGTTGGAGAAAATTTTCGAGAGAAGAAGGCACAAGGGTTACTCTTAGAGGTCTCCGGATCCCTTTGGGACAAAACGGCACCTGCCCCAATCTCAGAGGCATCAACCTCCACCTGAAACAGTAGAGAAACATCAGGCTGCCGTAGAACAGGGGCAGAAATGAATCTCTGCTTAAGTTCCTGAAACGCAGAAACTGCCTCAGGAGGCCAATTCACCACATCAGAACCCTTTTTGGTCAAGTCAGTCAATGGTTTAACAATACCGGAGAAATTACCAATAAATTTACCATAAAAATTGGCAAAACCCAAAAATCTCTGAAGAGTCTTCAATGTAGTAGGTTAAACCCAATCACAGATGGCCTGAACCTTGACCGGGTCCATTTCAATAACAGACTGAGACAAAATGAATCCCAGAAATGAAACCTTCTGTACGCCAAAAAGACACTTTGATCCCTTCACATACAGTGCATTTTCTCTCAAAATCTGGAACACAGTCCGAACATGTTTCACATGAGAGTCCCAGTCGTTGGAAAAAATCAAGATATCATCCAAATAAACAATCAGAAATTTATCCACAAAATCCCTGAAAATATCATTCATAAAGGATTGTAAGACGGAAGGGGCATTAGTAAGCCCAAAGGGCATCACTAGGTACTCAAAATGCCCCTCTGGGGTATTAAACGCCATCTTCCATTCATCCCCGTGCTTAATGCGAATAAGGTTATACGGCCCCCTGAGGTCAAGCTTGGTAAACCCAGTAGCACTTTTCACTCTGGAAAACAGGTCAGAAATCAAGGGTAACGGATACTGATATTTTACAGTGATTTTATTCAGGAGGCGATAGTCAATACACGGCCTCAATGAACCATCCTTTTTGGCAACAAAGAAAAAACCGGCGCCCAAGTGTGAAGAAGATGGTCTGATATGACCCTTTTCCAAAGACTCCTTGATATAAGATCGCATAGCATCGTGTTCAGGCACAGATAAATTAAAAAGGCGACCTTTAGGAAATTTACCACCAGGCACTAACTCAATAGCGCAATCATAGCTCCTGTGAGGAGGTAAGGATGCAGACTTACTCTCACTAAACACATTCGAAAAATCAGTCAAAAAGTCAGGGACATCCTGAGTCTGGGAAGAGGCAGAAAAAACAGGAGTGTCAGTATTAACACATTGGCAGCCCCAACTGGTCACAGACACAGATTTCCAATCCAAAACAGGACTATGTTATGTTACGGTAGCTGAGGAGTGCAGGTAAAAAGGCAATACACCAGAACAGTTGGAATCTATGAGATTGCAGTACCCTGACTAACCACCGCAACTAGAGGCAGCCGTGGAGCGTTCCTACGTTGGTCCTAGACGCCTCGTCACAGCCTGAGAAACTAGCTACACCTAAAGATAGAAATAGGAAAGCTATCTGCCCCGGAGCAGAACCCCAAAGATAATAGAAAGCCCCCAAACATGTAATGGCGGTTAGACAAGAGGAAATACTGACACAGAAAGAAAATAGTATGAGCAAACGCTGGGCCCAAACTATCTAAATAGAAAAGGACAGGAAGGGTACTTACTGCAATCCCAGAAAACCCTGAAAAACACCAACTCTACTAATTTCAAAATCACCTGAGATCACACGACCTCTACCACCTAAATTAGTTCTCTGGTGTAACAAAAACAGCAGCCACTGAAAAAACTGGAAAAAGCAAAACTACAAAACACAGTGGCTGAACAAAACTGAGAGGGCAAAAGCCCCCGGAGGGGACCCTGAAGGCCCCCACAGAAGTGCAGAACAAAATGCAAAAATAAAGCAAAAACACAAAATAAGAAATTGTCTTATCTGATAGCAGGAGATGCAGACACGACACAGCAGGCTATAAGGGAAACTGGAAAGAAGGATTCAGACCAGAACAATTGATCACCGGCAACCCTGATGGGAAAATGATTCCCTTAAATAAGACCAATCAGTAACACCTGATTCCCAATCCTCACTAGTACCGCTTGTAACCACCAGAGGGAGCCTCTGCTCAGAACTCATCTCAAACCCATTCACAACAGTACCCCCCCCTTGAGGAGGGGTCACCGAACCCTCATTTGAGCAACCAGGTCGGTCAGGATGAGTTCTATGATACGCACGGATAAGTCTCCTAGCATGGATGTCCGAAGCAAAACACCCAAGAATTATCTTCCTGACCATAACCTCTCCATTTAACCAAATACTGGAGTCTTCGTCTAGAAAAACGAGAATCCAATATTTTCTCAACCACATACTCCAGATTGCCCTCAACCAAAACAGGGTCAGGAGGCACAGCAGCAGGAACCACTGGCTCAACAAACCTCTTCAACAAGGACTTGTGGAACACGTTATGGATCTTAAATGTCCCTGGAAGAAGCAAACGAAAAGAAACAGGATTAATAATCTCCATGATCTTATAAGGTCCAATGAACCTAGGCTTAAATTTAGGAGATGCTACTCTCATAGGAATATTCTTTGAGGACAACCAGACCAAGTCCCCCACTTTAAACCGAGGACCATCAGTCCTATGCCGGTTAGCAAACCGCTGGGCCTTCTCCTGAGAGAGGGACAACCTCTCCACTACCTGGTCCCAAATCTGCTGCATACGCTCAACAACAGAGTCAACACCTGGACAGACAGAAGCCTCCGTCTGTCCTGAAGAAAATCGAGGGTGAAACCCAGAATTACAGAAAAACGGAGACATCAAAGTGGCAGAGCTAGCCCTATTATTAAGAGCAAACTCAGCCAAAGGCAAAAAAGAGACCCAGTCATCCTGATCAGCAGACACAAAGCATCTTAGATAAGTCTCCAATGTCTGGTTTGTTCTCTCAGTTTGACCATTGGTCTGAGGATGAAATGCCGAGGAGAAAGACAATTGAACACCCAGTTTAGAACAAAAAGTCCTCCAAAATCTGGAAACAAACTGGACTCCTCTGTCAGACACAATGTTCTCAGGAATGCCGTGTAAACGAACCACGTGCTGAAGGAACAACGGCACCAATTCAGAGGAGGAAGGCAACTTAGGTAATGGCACAAGATGTATCATTTTGGAAAACCTATCACAAATTACCCAGATGGTGGTCATTCTCTGAGAAACAGGAAGATCGGAAATGAAATCCATAGAGATATGGGTCCATGGTCTCTTGGGCACAGGCAATGGCATCAACAAACCACTAGAGCGAGAGCAAGGCTTGGAGCGAGAGCAAGTCCCGCAGGACTGCACAAATTCCCTGACATCGCGAGACAAGGTAGGCCACCAAAAGGACCGACTAACCAAGTCTCTGGTACCAAAAATTCCGGGATGCCCAGCCAATGCGGAACAATGAATCTCAGACATCACACTCTTTTTCCATTGGTCCGGGACAAACAATTTTCCAACAGGGCAGCGCTCGGGCCTATCCTCCTGACACCCCTCCAGAGCAAGTCTCAAATTGGCGAGATGGCGGAAAGAACTACAACCCTCCTTCAAAATAACAGAGGGATCAGATAGCTCAGGAGAGTCCGCAAGGAAACTCCTCGAGAGGGCATCCGCCTTAACATTCTTAGTGCCAGGAAGAAAGGAAACCACAAAATTAAAAGTGTGAAAAACAAGGCCCACCTGGCCTGTCTAGGATTGAGTCGCTTGGCAGATTCCAGATAGACCAGATTCTTATGGTCCGTAAGGACCACCACCTGATGTTTGGCTCCCTCCAGCCAATGTCTCCACTCTTCAAAAGCCCACTTCATGGCCAATAACTCCCGATTACCCACGTCATAATTACGTTCAGTAGGAGAAAATTTTCGAGAGAAAAAGGCACAAGGGTTACTTTTAGAGGTCTCTGGATCTTTTTGGGACAAAACGGCACCTGCCCCAATTTCAGAGGCATCAACCTCCACCTGAAATGGCAGAGAAACATCAGGCTGCCGTAGAACAGGAGCAGAAGTGAATCTCTGCTTAAGTTCCTGAAACGCAGAGACTGCCTCAGGAGGCCAATTCACCACATCAGAACCCTTTCTGGTCAAATCAGTTAATGGTTTAACAATAACAGAGAAATTACCAATAAATTTACGATAAAAATTGGCAAAACCCAAAAATCTCTGAAGAGCCTTTAATGAAGTAGGTTGGACCCAATCACAGATGGCCTGAACCTTGACCGGGTCCATTTCAATAACAGATGGGGACAAAATGAATCCCAGAAATGAGATCTTCTGTACGCCAAAAAGACACTTTGATCCCTTCACATACAGAGCATTCTCTCTCAAAATCTGGAATACAGTTCGAACATGTTTCACATGAGAGTCCCAGTCATTAGAAAAAATCAAGATATCATCCAAATAAACAATCAGAAACTTGTCCACAAAATCCCTGAAAATGTCATTCATGAAGGACTGGAAGACGGAAGGAGCATTAGTGAGCCCAAAGGGCATCACAAGGTACTCAAAATGCCCTTCAGGGGTGTTAAATGCCGTCTTCCATTCATCCCCGTGCTTAATGCGAATAAGGTTATACGCCCCCCTGATGTCAAGCTTGGTAAACCAAGTAGCGTTTTTCACCCTGGAAAACAGGTCAGAAATCAAGGGTAACGGGTATTGATATTTCACAGTAATATTGTTCAAGAGACGATAATCAATACACGGCCTTAATGAACCATCTTTTTTGGCCACAAAGAAAAACCGGCACCTAAGGGTGAAGAGGATGGTCTGATATGACCCTTCTCCAATGATTCCTTGATATAAGACCGCATAGCGTCATGTTCAGGTACAGACAAGTTAAAAAGGCGACCCTTAGGGAATTTACTACCTGGCACTAATTCAATAGCGCAGTCATAGCTCCTATGGGGAGGTAAGGATGCAGATTTACTTTCGCTAAACACATCAGAAAAATCAAACAAAAAGTCAGGAACATCCTCAGCCTGGGGGGAGGCAGAAAAAACAGGAGTGTTGGTATTAACACATTGGCAGCCCCAACTGGTTACAGACACAGATTTCCAATCCAAAACAGGATTATGAGACTGTAACCAAGGGAAACCCAGCACGATAATGTCATGCAGATTATATAGAACCAAAAATTTGCAGCACTCCTGGTGATCAGGTTCAACCCTCATTATCACCTGAGTAGAAAACTGGGGTTTATTCTCAGCCAAAGGGGTAGAATCGATCCCCAGTAAAGGAATAGACTTCTGTAGGGGTATCAAGGGAAACCCACAACGTTTAGCAAAATCATAATCCATCAGGTTAATAGCTGCTCCAGAATCAACGAAAGCCTGAGCAGAAAATGAGGACAGAGAGCATATCAGAGTGACAGTTAATAAAAACTTAGTCTGAACACTACCCAAGACAACTGAGCGTGCAAAACGTCTTCCCCGCTTAGGGCAGACTGAAATAGCATGAGAGGCATCACCACAATAGAAACATAACCCATTGCGCTTTCGAAACTCATGACGCTGTGCCCCAGACACCACTCCATCACACTGCATGGGCTCAGCAGCTGGCTCACAAGGCAACACCACTCCACGCATACTTCTCCGCTCACGCAAACGTCTGTCAATTTGAATCGCTAATGACATAGAATCATTGAGACCAGAGGGGACAGGGAATCCCACCATAACATCCTTTACATTATCCGACAGACCCTTCCGGAAAAGGGCTGCCAAAGCGTCGTCATTCCATTTGGTCAGGACTGCCCACCTACGGAATCTCTGACAGTATAACTCAGCGTCATCAAGCCCCTGATTTAATGCCAACAAGGCTTTTTCAGCTTGATCAGTGACATTAGGCTCATCGTACAAAACCCCAAAGCCTGAAAAAATGCATCAACATCACTCAAAACAGGATCCCCAGGTGTCAGGGAAAAGCCCAATCCTGAGGATCGCCGCGCAGGAGAGAGATGACAATTTGAACCTGCTGCGCTGCGTTTCCTGAGGACTTAGATTTTAAGGCAAGAAACAATTTACAATTATTTTTGAAATTCTGAAACTTAGCTCGATCCCCTAAAAACAAATCTGGCATGGGGATCCTAGGTTCCACAACAGGCAACCTAGCAAGATATGCAGCAATACTCTGAACCTAAGTGGCAAGCTGATCCACACGGCCAGACAACTGTGCAAACTCCATTGAGAGAAAAGATCCTCCCCAGCACCCAGAGATACAGAGGAAAAAAAAAAAAAATGCAACAAACAGAAAAATATCTCTGACAACTTTTCTTCCTTCAAAATATTTTTTCCCTTCTGTGAGTACCATACAATTTTTAGGTCCGGTGATACTGTTATGTTACGGTAGCTGAGGAGTGCAGGTAAAAAGGCAATACACCAGAGCAGTTGGAATCTATGAGATTGCAGTACCCTGACTAACCACCGCAACTAGAGGCAGCCGTGGAGCGTTCCTACGTTGGTCCTAGACGCCTCGTCACAGCCTGAGAAACTAGCTACACCTAAAGATAGAAATAGGAAAGCTATCTGCCCCGGAGCAGAACCCCAAAGATAATAGAAAGCCCCCAAACATGTAATGGCGGTTAGACAAGAGGAAATACTGACACAGAAAGAAAATAGTATGAGCAAACGCTGGGGCCCAAACTATCTAAATAGAAAAGGACAGGAAGGACACTTACTGCAATCTCAGAAAACCCTGAAAAACACCAACTCTACTAATTTCAAAATCACCTGAGATCACACGACCTCTACCACCTAAATTAGTTCTCTGGTGTAACAAAAACAGCAGCCACTGAAAAAACTGGAAAAAGCAAAACTACAAAACACAGTGGCTGAACAAAACTGAGAGGGCAAAAGCCCCCGGAGGGGACCCTGAAGGCCCCCACAGAAGTGCAGAACAAAATGCAAAAATAAAGCAAAAACACAAAATAAGAAATTGTCTTATCTGATAGCAGGAGATGCAGACACGACACAGCAGGCTACAAGGGAAACTGGAAAGAAGGATTCAGACCAGAACAATTGATCACCGGCAACCCTGATGGGAAAATGATTCCCTTAAATAAGACCAATCAGTAACACCTGATTCCCAATCCTCACTAGTACCGCTTGTAACCACCAGAGGGAGCCTCTGCTCAGAACTCATCTCAAACCCATTCACAACAGGATTATAAGTCTGTAACCAAGGGAAACCCAGTACAATGATGTCATGCAGATTATACAACACCAGAAATTTGCAACTCTCCTGATGATCTGGTTCAACCCTCATTATCAACTGAGTAGAAAACTGGGGTTTATTCTCCGCCAAAGGGGTAGAATCAATGCCCAGCAAAGGAATAGACTTCCGCAGTGGTATCATGGGAAACCCACAACGATTGGCAAAGTCAAAATCCATCAGGTTAATAGCTGCTCCTGAATCAACAAAAGCCTGAGCCGAAAATGTGGACAGGGAGCAAATCAGGGTAACAGTCAACAGAAATTTAGTCTGAACACTACCCAAGACAACTAGGCGCGCAAAACGTCTTCCCCGCTTAGGGCAGACGGAAATAGCATGAGAAGCGTCACCACAGTAGAAACATAACCCATTGCACTTTCGAAACTCATGACGCTGAGCCCAGAAGTCACTCCATCACACTGCATGGGCTCAGGAGCTGGCTCACAAGGCAAAACTATCTCACGCATACCTCTGTGCTCACGCAAACGTCTGTCAATTTGAATAGCCAAAGACATAGAATCTTTGAGACCAGAGGGAACAGGGAATCCCACCATAACGTCCTTTGCATTTTCTGACAGACCCTTCCGAAAAGGGGCTGCCAAAGCATCATCATTCCATTTAGTCAGGACTGCCCACTTTCGGAATTTCTGACAGTACAGCTCAGCGTCTTCACGACCCTAATTTAATGCCAACAAGGTCTTTTCAGCTTGATCAGTGACATTAGATTCATCATACAATAACCACGGAGCCTGAAAAAATACATCAACATCATTCAAAACAGGATCCCCAGGTGTCAGGGAAAAAGCCCAATCCTGAGGGTCGCCGCGCAGCAGAGAGATGACAATTTGAACCTGCTGTGCTGCGTTCCCTGAGGACTTAGGCTTCAAGACAAAAAACAACTTACAGTTATTTTTGAAATTCAGAAATTTAGACCGATCCCCCAAAAATAAATCTGGTATGGGGATCCTAGGTTCCACAACAGGCAACCCAGCAAGATAGGCAGTAATCTTCTGAACCTCAGCGGCGAGCCGCTCAACACGACATGACAACTGCACAATCTCCATTGAGGACAAAGAAAAAATTCCTTCTCAGCACACAGAGAAAATGAGGAAAAAAATGCAACAAACAGAAAAAAAAAATTTCTGACAACTCCCTTTTTTTTTTTTTTTTTTACTATTTTTCCCTTCTGTAGAGTACCATATAATTTTCAGTGTGGCCGGTAATACTGTTATGTTTCGGTAACTGAGGAGAAATAGCAAAAATAGCCAAAGTAGCAATACACCAGAGAGGCTGGAAACTACTGGGTTGCAGAACCCTAAACTAACCGCAACACTAGAAGTAGCCGTGGAGCATACCTACGGTGATCCTAGACGCCTCATCACAGCCGGAGAGATAGCTACACCTAAAGACAGAAAGATGAAAGCTATCTGCCCCGTAGGAGAACCCCCAAAGAAATAGGAAGCCCCCAAACATGTAATGGCGGTTAGACAAGAAGAAAATACGAACACAGACAGAAAATAGAATGAGCACACGCTGGGGGCCCAATACTGTCTAGATAGAAAAGTATAGGAAAGAATTCTGACTGCAACCCAAAAAGCCCTGACAAAAATACCAACACTTCTGATTAACAAAAAACCTGAGATCACACGATCTCTACCACCTAAATCAGATCTCTGGTGTAACACACAGCAATTCAGCAAATAAAAAGTGACACAGGAACAGAGCAAAAGTGCAAACACAAACAGAGCACAAAAGCAGCGCCAGGCCCCTAAAGGGGACCAGGCTGAAATCCACTGCTAGGCAGCAAACCAGCAAGGAAAATCCAACAAGAGGAAAAAAAACACAGCAAGTCACTTATCTGAATGGAATCAGGAATGCAAGCTGAGCTCCAACAAAGACCTGGAAGAACAATTGATTACCGGCAAGGCTAATGGGAGTTCAGGTCACTTATATTAGACCATTCGGACCCAGCTGAAAGCCATTCAGCAATTGGTTCATTACCCTCAGCAACCACCGGAGGGAGCCCCAGCTCCGAAGTCGCCTTCAACGTGCTCACAACATTAGGGGCTCTCCAAACACGACATGGCATCCGCTAATTATTCCAGAAAATTTTACATTCAAAAACAGAAATGGCACTCCTTCCTTTCTAAGCCCTGACGTGCACCCAAACAGAATTTTTTTGACACATACTGGGCATTAGCGCACTCAGGAGAAATTTCATAACGAATTTGGTGGTCATTTTTTTATCTGTTACACTTGTAAAATTAAAAAAATTGTGTCTAAATTAAAAATTTTGTGAAAAACTTAACTGTTCATTTTTTTCTTCCACATTCCACTAATTCCTGTGAAGCACCGGAAGAGATAATATAATTCTTGAATGTGGTTTTGAGCACCTTGAGGGGTGCAATTTTTAGAATGGTGTTGAGTATTTTATGTCGTATAGACCCCTCAAAGTCACTTCACTGTTTTAGGGACCACGTCACATTTGGTTTTGTAAATTTTGTTGGAAAAATGAGAAATAACTAGTCAACTTTTAAACCTTATAACTTCCTAATAAAAAAAATATGTTTCAAAAATTATGTTGATGCAAATTAGACATGTGGGAAATGTTATTTATTAACTATTTGGTGTGACATAACTCTCTGATTTAATGGCCGAAAATTTAAATTTTGAAAACTGTAAACTTTTCTAAATTTTCGCCTAATTTTTTTTTCCACAAATAAACGAAAGTCATATCAAAAATTTTTTACCACTATCATAAAGTACAATATGTCACTAAAACATTCTCAGTATCAGTGGGATCCATAGTTATTAACTCATAAATTAACACTGGTCAGAATTGAAAAATTTGGCCTGGTCCTAAAGGTCCAAACAGCCTTAGTGGGTAAAGGGGTTAAACCTAGAAATAAATAAATACTTTTTAATTGTAAGAATAATTTAAAAAAATAATAAAAACGCAAATACTATTAAATGTGCTCATGTTATATATCCTTTTATTTGAAAATTAAACTTCTTATCCTACAGTGATGATAGAACCTTAGAAAACAGTTCCATGGATTCGTTACCTTCACGGAAATACAGTAAGTATTAGCATATCCCACGTGGTTAATAAACTGTAGAGACTTGTTGTTATCCATTTACTAAAAGAAAATATATAGAAAGATCTATTTTGGATAGAAGAGCGCTGCTAATATATGAAATAGTTCCGCTCTTACGGCCAATTAGCGTCTAATGAAAATTATATTAATTTGATATCTTTGATAGTGCAGAGTGCTTGGGTAACAAATGCCCTTTGTATAGCAGTTAATAATGTCAATCTAGTATACTTTAGGCCCCATTACTGATTTTCCTCCATTTATATGCACCGCTGACTTTACTGGTGGGGTTAATAATGGGCCTCGCTTCCGGAGTAAATTGAGTTTACGTCTGAGAGCCCTGTTTTCCTCGCAACTCTTCTTGTTTAATACAGAGGCTGATTGAAAAAATGATAAGTGCCCTGTACACAGCCGAGGGTACGCGCTAAACCCACAGACTGCTGAACATGTTGCCTTCTCCACATGACATGGGATGGAGCAGTCACTGAGAGACTTATTAATGGAGAAAAATTACACCAGACGGATGCTATTTTTCATAATACTCATGACAAGTCGGTGCCCTAATGAACAGTCCCTCTGGACAGTGCCAGCGTATAAAGGCACAAGGTTTCAAGGGTACACATACTTAGTCACACATTGCAAATCCACTAGGGAAGAGTAATTTTTTTTAATAATAAAAAAAAATTCAAAAATAACTATAATAACATTAAAAAATGTATAAATATCATAATATAATAAAACATAAAAAACATGCACCTATTACCGTAATCTAATAAAATATATAAATGTGAACATAAATGCATCTAATAATATAATGTAACATAAAAAAACATGCACCTATTAATCTAATAAAATATATGAATGTAATAAAATGTGAACATAAATAAATCTAATAATATAATGAAACGTAAAAAGAAGTATAAGTACAATAAACTAATGTAAGATATATTTTATTATTTTTTTGGAAGTTTCTCTTTTTTTTAATAAGTATAAAAAATAATATGACACAATGTAAAAATTATTAAATAGAATAGAATAAAATAAAAAAATAAGATATAAAATTGAGTAATTCAAAGTGAAAAAATATATATCGGCCCATCAAAATAATACAACAAAATGTAAAAATGAATAAGTAGAGTCAAATAATGTAAGATCTAAAAATTTGAGGAAGTCAAAAACAATAAAATGTAAGTGTAAAAAAATAATAGAACAAATTGTAAAAATGAAGAAAAAAATTAAAATAATAGAATAGAATAAATTGTAAAAATGAAGAAAAAAAATAATACAGTAAGATATATTTTATTATTTTTTGTAGCTCCTCCATTTTTATAAGTGTAAAAAAATTATAAAATGTATAAATGAATAAATATAATATAATAAAAAGTAACAAAATAAATATAATAATATAGGAAGATGTAAAAAAACGGGTAATCAAAAAAAATATATAAACTATAAAATGTGAAAATAAATAACTTTATTGTAATAAAATGTAAAAATGTAATACTAAAATCATATAATAAAACGTTAAAAGGTCTAAAAATATAAAAAATATAATACAATAAAAAAGCACAAAATTAACACTCATAAAAATGTAAAAATATAATTACAGTAATATAATAAAATGTAAAAGTATAATTATAATTATATGTTATATAATAACATGTAAAAAAGGGATAATTATAAAAATATCATGATATCAATAACAAAGCAACAGCTGCACACATTTCTAATGTTCTTTCCTCACACAAGGGACGGAAAATGCAATAAAGGAAAAAGAAAATCAAAACATCAGAACTGTATTTTTTCGGTCACCTCACCTCTCTGAAAAAAAGCAATATAAACCAATCAACTGTTCATTGTATGTACCACAAATTGGTATTAATAAAATCATCAGCTCGCCATACAAAAAACAAGGCCTCACACGGCTCGATTAATGGAAAAATAAAAAGGTGATGGGTCTCAGAAAATGGAGACACAGCAATTTTTTTTAACAAACTTGTTTACTCCTTAGGGAACTGCGACGCAAGTGATCCCAAGAGCTGCTAAGGACATTCAGGGTAAGTCGCCATCGAGTGGAGGGTGCCTGCCAACCTCCACGGTCAGGCAGGGACAGACCAGGGTCAGAGAAGGACTTTTTCTAGTCTGTACAGGGACCTGTGAGGTTCAGATATTTGTCTCCCTGGCACTGGCTGTCTAGTGTGCTCTGGTAGTCACAACAGCGTTGGGATGGTTTTTACGCTTTTTTGATCAAAATTGTGTCAACTACGTTATTTACATGTATTACTACGACTTATTTGCTTCCTATTTACAGAATATTCGGTCATTTTGTGTCTGATAATGTCCACAGAGTGATCGTGCACCTACACATGACACTTATACCAACATGTGTGCCAGTCATTTTTTTCAGTTTTAAGACAACGTAGTAAAAAAAAAACATAATTGCAGAATTTCCGATTTTTCATCACTTCATGTCACTTAGAATTTTTTGTTTGTTTTTCAGTACATTATATGGTAAAATTAATGTTGCCATTCAAAACTACAACTCTCCACGGGCCAATCCCAGGCCGGCAGTTGACGTTGGTGCGCAAGTTGCCAACGTATGACGTCACTGCGGTGAGCCGTTGTGTCCGCGTCCCTGATAGCTAAAGGAGAGGACGCCGCTGGATCGTAGCCAGGTAAATAGAAACTTTTTTTTTTCACAGATACACAGGAGGCAGAATGGAGCCACATGTGGGCAGAATGGAGACATGGAGCAGAATGGAGACACATGAGGGTGGATTGGAGACACATGGGGCAGAATAGAGACACATAGGGCAGAATGGAGACACATGGGGGCAGAATGGAGACACATAAGGCAGAAAGGAGACATGGAGCAGAATGGAGACACATGAGGGTGGATTGGAGACACATGGGGCCAGGAATAAGAGAACCTATGGGGCCAGGAAGGAGACAAAAGGTGGCAGGAATGAGGCATATGGGGTCCAGAATGGAGTACATATGGGAGCAGGATGTGGGACATTATTACTGTAGGGGCTAATTAAGGGATATTATTACTCCTCTGATGTATTATTTTTGAGGATATTGTTTTCAGTGGGGGTCTTGTTACTGTGCAGGGCGACACTTCAACTAGAGACATCACTCTTGAGTCAGTGTGTTACCTGTACATTGACATTATACATTATATGCTATATACAGAGCTCCTGTGTATAATGTCATTGGTGATTATTGTAGTACCTGTGCACTGACACTATATACAGAGATTCTGTTTATAATGTCACTGATGATCACTGTATTACCTGTACACTATATACTATATACAGAGCTCCTTTGTATAATGACACCAGTGATCACTGTACTACCTGTACACTGACCCTATATGCAGAGCTCCTGTGCATAATGTCACCGGTGACCACTGTATTATCTGTACACTATACACTATATATAGAGCTCCTTTGTATAATGTCACCAGTGATCACTGTACTATTTGTACACTATATACAGAGCTCCTGTATGTAATGTCATTAGTGATCACTGTATTACCTGTACATTGACACTATATACAGATCTCCTATGTAAAATGTCGCTGGTGATCATTGAATTACCTGTACACTGACACTACATACAGAGCTCTTGTGTATAATGTCACTGGTGATCACTGTATTACCTGTGCATTATATACAGAGCTCCTGTGTATAATTTCACTGGTGATCCCTGTATTACCTGTACACTGACACTACATACAGAGCTCTTGTGTATAATGTCACTAGTGATCACTGTATTACCTGTACGCTATACACTATATACAGAGCTCCTGTGTATAATGTCACTGGTGATCACTGTATTACCTGTACGCTATACACTATATACAGAGCTCCCGTGTATAATTTAACTGGTGATCCCTGTATTACCTGTACACTGACACTATATACAGAGCTCTTGTGTATAATGTCACTGGTGATCCCTGTATTACATGTACACTGACACTACATACAGAGCTCTTGTGTATAATGTCACTGGTGATCACTGTATTACCTGTACACTATACATTATATACAGAGCTCCTGTGTATAATGTCACTGGTGATCACTGTATTACCTGTACACTATACACTATATACAGAGCTCCTGTATATAATGTATTTAGTGATCACTGTATTACCTGTACATTGACACTATATACAGAGCTCCTATGTAAAATGTCGCAGGTGATCATTGAATTACCTGTACACTGACACTACATACAGAGCTCTTGTGTATAATGTCACCGGTGATCACTGTATTACCTGTGCACTATATACAGAGCTCCTGTGTATAATTTCACTGGTGATCCCTGTATTACCTGTACACTGACACTACATACAGAGCTCTTGTGTATAATGTCACTGGTGATCACTGTATTACCTGTACACTATACACTATATACAGAGCTCCTGTGTATAATGTCACTGGTGATCACTGTATTACCTGTACACTATACACTATATACAGAGCTCCTGTGTATAATGTCACTGGTGATCACTGTATTACCTGTACGCTATACACTATATCCAGAGCTCCTGTGTATAATGTCACCGGTGATCACTGTATTACCTATACACTGACACTATATACAGAGCTCTTGTGTATAATGTCACTGGTGATCCCTGTATTACCTGTACACTGACACTACATACAGAGATCTTGTGTATAATGTCACTGGTGATCACTGTATTACCTGTACACTATACACTATATACAGAGCTCCTGTGTATAATGTCACTGGTGATCACTGTATTACCTGTACGCTATACACTTTATACAGATCTCCTGTGTATAATGTCACTGGTGATCCCTGTATTACATGTACACTGACACTACATACAGAGCTCCTTTGTATAATGTCACTGGTAATCCTGTGTTACCTGCACACTGACACTATATACAGAGCTCCTGTGTATAATGTCACTGGTGATCCTTGTATTACCTGTACGCTGACACTATATACAGATCTCCTGTGTGTAATGTCAGGTGTGATCCCATTATTACCTGTACACTGACATTACATACAGAGATCCTGTGTATAATGTCACTGGTAATCACTGTATTACCTGTACACTGACTCTACATACAGAGTTCCTGTGTATCATGTCACCTGTGATGACTGTATTACCTGTACACTGATACTATACACTGTACAATATGTACATAGCCCCTGTCTATAATGACACTTTTTTATTATTATTTATTTAAATAATTAAAAAAACAACATGGGGACCCCTCTATTCTTGATAACTAGCCTTGCTGCAGCTAACAGCTGAGGGTTGCAGCCCCTAGCTGTGAGTTTTTGTCTGGCTGGTTAGCAAAAATAAGGGGAACCCACACCGTTTTTTTTTAAATTATTTATTTACAACGCAGTAGCGGCTAATGAATACTCCCATCCGCCGCTCCTGCTCTCACTATAATTAAAACAAAAACCCAAAAAATCATGGACTAGGAGTAATAGTAAATAGATAAATTTGTATTTATACACAAAACAATTAATAAAAACCAATGAAGTTAAATATACATTGTAATAAAAAAGAAAAGGGAGAAAGCAGCATCTAGATCTTAATCAAGTAAGTCATGTGTTGTAATAATTCCAATGATTTTATACATCAATATAAACAGTACATACAGTCCCAAACTATCCCAAATTCTTATATATACAAAGCAGATGGTTATTCAAAGTATTGAGTACTTCTCCAAATATTTATATATACATATAATTGGTCAGTATAATAATATGGGTGCTTAAGTGCCTAGTGCATAATGCACCCGACCAACCTCATATATAAGACCATGTGTATCTCAATATTTATAACCACAGGAATAAATGGCCACAATATATAAATCTATCCAAAATTGGGGATATATAGCCATACATAGCATAAAGATAATGATAATAAACCCCAAATTGTATGTTTTATCCCACACTTGGCAGTAAATACAACATAAATTTATCCGAAATTGGAACAGATGGCCAAATGTGACATGTGGGTAACCAGTCTGGATTATATAGCCAAATATGGCATGTGGGTAATCAAAATCGTTATACGAAGTATTTCAGATTGTATATACAACCCCACATATAGCAACATGTGATACACAAATTCATCCAAAGTTAGAATGTATAGCTATATACGATACCTATAGCACACATGGATAGAACAGCAAACTGTCAATAAAATCAGTTAGAGGTGAAACTACCTTCTTGCCATAGTGAATACAGATGCCGTTACTATTAGTGCACAGATAGGGATCAAAGGGACAGAGACACACACACCAGGACTTACTGAAAAAGAGCTGCAAGGACCCCTACGCGCGTTTCGCTGTGTAGCTTCCTCGCTACAATTTATTAATTGTTTTGTGTATAAATAAAAATTTATCTATTTACTATTACTCCTAGTCCATGATTTTTTGGGTTTTTGATCAATATATGGATAAGTATATCTGTATTTGGCCTTTTCTTTTTGGGTTATCTCACTATAATTAGCGGTAGCAGGTGCCAGATGATGGGATCAGTAGTCTCATCAGCTGACACCAGTGACCAAAGATTTTATACCTCCAATCACAGCTGAGCGCTCCCGCTGTCTTTTGACAGCGTGGGAACAGCGGCTCTATGACTGGCGGGGATGATTTCCTCACCGATCAGAAGAGGTATTTGCCACGCTGCCATGAATATGACAGCGTAACAAACACCCAGTGTTCAGGAAGCCGAACCCCAACAGTAACACGCACTTACTGGTGAAGTCCTTGTTCGGTAGGTGTTCGGTACGGACGCCGAACTTTACTGTTCAGCTTAGCCCATCTCTAATAGTTTAATAGTAGAGTAGGGCCCTGTCAAAAGAATCTACATTGTCGTGGTGGCGGCTTAAAAAATCTTTTGGCCAAGGTGTCACCGGAGCAAGGTTGTGTGCTTACCAAGAGTCTGCTGCATGCTCGAAAAATATGTTTGAGATCCCATGGCTGCATGTCTGAAATGTGTGAGAAAGGGAGAAGAATGTGTAAGAAAACACTATGTGGAGGGTTTAAGTCTGTCAGGACTATGTACAAAAATATAACTACTATAATACTGCCCCTATGTACAAGAATATAACTACTACGAGCTTGGTCCATACGAAATTTTCGCACATTGGTCGTCGGGGGCGCAGGCAATTTCAGAAAAAGCAAGCTGGTCAAATGTAAATGTATTTTATGAGATGATGAACACAGACAGGTATTTATATATGTAGATTGGTAATATAATAAATTGGTTTGACAAAGTAGAGGCCAAAAAATGTCTTCCGGTTGAGGTGCCACCTGCAGGTCATTGTTTCTTTCTGCAGGTTTATGAAAATGAATGTTTAAACTGTCTTTAGTGATAAAATCGCGAATATGTGGTTTGTTTGGCACTTTTCTTGCTGAAGGGGGCAAGTTTACCTTTCAAATGGTGTATCATTTGTGTGTGTGGGGCGAAATAATCAGCGAAAAAGCAGTGCATGTATACAAATGTGTTTGAATATGTGACTCACCATTTGTGTGTGTGGGGCGAAGTAATCACCGCAAAAGCTGTGCATGTATACAAATGTTTGCATATGTGACTCACCTGCAGTGAAGAGTGCAATCCTCCAATGTGCCTGAAATAGGCTGGGCAAGCACTTGGGCAAGCTGTAAAGACCCTAAGGCAAATGTTTGGATTTCTTTGTGATGTCTGTAAGCAGCTTTGTGGTAGTGTGCTTTGGGTAGTGTGCTGCCACCTGCAGGTCATTTGACCTTTCAAATGGTGTATCATTTGTTTGTGTGGGTGGAGTATGAATGGAGCAAGTGTGCAATTCAATAGGCAGTGCATGTTTACAAATGTGTTTGCATATGTGCCTCACGTGCAGTGAAGTGTGCAATCCTCCAATTTGGCTGAAATAGGCTGGGCAAGCAGTTCGGCAAGCTGGAAAGCCCCCAAGGCAAATGTTTGGATTTGTTTGTGATGTCTGTAAGCAGCTTTGTGGTAGTGTGCTTTGGGGTAGTGTAGTGCCACCTGCAGGTCATTTTTTCTTACTGCAGGTTTATGAAAATTAATGTTTAAACTGTATTTTGTGATCACATCGTGGATGTGTGGTTTGTCTGGCTATTTTCTTGCTGAAGGGGGCAAGTTTAACTTTCAAATGGTGTATTATTTGTGTGTGTAGGTGCAGTATGAACGGAGATACAAAGTAATCACCAAAAAACAGTGTTTAGAAATAATAGAATAGATAATACTGCCCCATATACAAGAATATAACTACTATAACACTGCCCCTATGCACACAAGACAAAAAACGCAGCAAAACCGTATTTTTTTAAGACTGCCGAGCGAGCAGGTTTTGCCTGTGGGAAAAAAAAACGCAGCAAAGCAACAAAGTGTGAACATAGCCTTAGATCATGTGTGTGTCTTGCATGTTATGCAGGTTAGGCAGATGAAAGGACAGAGTTTTATGGACGTCTTATGATGTCTCATCCTATAAGCGACGACCGAGCCCCAGATTGTTTCCTTCATAGCTCTGCAGTGATAATTTTATTCTTCCTCAGCCTCTTGCCAAGTGCGGCTGCCTCCTTGTACTTTTACACCTTGTAAAGATATTCCACTGGATCCTTGTGCGCTCGGGCAGATGTTGTGTAAAGGATACATGGGATAAAATCAGAGCCTTCTGCCAGCCTCTTGTGTATATGCAGAGTAACACTGTGCTCTCGGAAAAGAAGTTGCTGATATCATTGTAGCGCGCCGTACACTCCACGCCAAGACATCATTCCTCAGCCAAACATCACAGCTACTTCAGCATGGCATTGAAAGAGCACAGTCATTAGGTGACAAAAATAAAGCTATTAATTTCACCATGAGGATTTTTCTATTACATACCCCAATCTAGGAAATTGTAAAGGAAATGGGCAATATTTTTATTTTATTTTTTTATAGTTAGGGTCTTAAGGGTACCCCCAACCTCAATTTAAACTACTGTAATTACACAGTCTAATAAGGGATGTAAGCCCTATAGAAAAAAAAAGATTTATTTCATACATTGTGCATCTGAGGACTCTTCGGAGTATCCTTAAAGGGAATCAGTCATCAGGTTTTTGCTATTAATCTGAGAGCAGCATGATTTAAGGACAGAGAACCTGATTCCAGGGATGTGTCACTTACTAGGCTGTGCGCTGTAGTTTCAATACAATCAGTGTTTTATTAGCAGGAGATTATCACTGCCAGACTAGGTCTCAGGTGCAGGCCAGTCAAGCTAATCTGGACTTGTGCCCTACCTGCATAACATTAGCGCGTGAGTTGTTTCTTTTTTTAATCACATTAATACATACTTCGCTCAAAGAAGCGCTGCTCTTTCTCACGTATAGTATATAACAGACAATTTGGAAACTAGTTTGTTAGTATAGGGCAGCACGGTGGCTCAGTGGATAGCACTACAGCCTTGCAGCGCTGGAGTCCTGGGTTCGAATCCCACCTAGGACAACATCTGCAAGGAGTTTGTATGTTCTCCCCGTGTTTGCATGGGTTTCCTCCGGGTACTCCGGTTTCCTCCCACATTCCAAAAACATACAGATAGGGAATCTAGATTGTGAGCCCCATCGGGGGACAGCGGTGATAATGTGTGCAAAACTGTAAAGCGCTGCGGAATATGTTAGCGCTATATAAAAATAAAGATTATTATTATTATTAGTAATAGAGTGCAAAATTTGTACATGCAACGTGTTCTTATATAAATAAAAAAGCACATATCATCAAATATTCACCAGAACTAAAGACAATATAAATTTACATGGTCTAAATGACAGTGGACATTTGAGTCACAAAGTCAACAAATGTCCTGACTAGGTGAAGAGGTGAAGTCACATACAAGATGTCACCGATAAAATTTGAAAATCATTGGGCAAATATATTCTTTTTTTGGAAGGTGGGGCAATAACATAAAGAAAAAATCCTGTATGACCTGTGGTCACTGGAGGCTGCATAGAGAAGAGGTGACTGTAACAAGTGGTATTTAGTAAGGAGGGGTGATATCATGTAGAAAAGTCCCTGCATTATAGTGACAGGTGGTGTTTAACCCCTTTATATCCCAGAGGGTGGTTTGCACGTTAATGACCGGGCCAATTTTTCCAATTCTGACCACTGTCCCTTTATGAGGTTATAACTCTGGAACGCTTCAACGGATCTTCGCGATTCTGAGAATGTTTTTTCATGACATATTGTACTTCATTAGACAAAAAAACCTGACTGGCACTTCCAGACTAATGTGAACTAGGTGCAAGCCAAGGGAAGCTACCCCCATGTAAAACATACAAAAAAAGGCTGCACTCTATCATACTAAAGCATGACAATATGGAACACATGAAATTTAGAATAGCAATATGGCTTTAGAATACAAGGAAAAATTTGAGACGCTTAGTATAAACATTTGGCCAAACATTTTAAAGCCCACCAACCATCGTCAAGGTGGTCTCAATACTGGTGAGTCCCTAACCTAATGTGAACATACCTCTATTAGGCTGATATCTGAATTTCTGGGTGAATATGCACCTCTGTCAGCAATGCCTGCATTTATGGGTAAAGTAGGGACCTGGTGTAATTAAAATCACCACCTGGTGGGGGCGGAGTGCTCGGTCAGCAAGCTAACATTCAATAGACAAAAAAACCTGACTGGCACATCCAGACTAATGTGAACTAGGTGCAAGCCAAGGGAAGCTACCCCCAGGGCGGAACTATCGTGGAAGCAGGGAAGCAGCTGCCATAGGGCCCGGGCTAGCAGGGGGCCCGTCCCTGCTGCAGCTGTCTCCCCTGCGGCTGTGTTCCGCCGCCCATGGCCTGAGAGTTGGCGGTTCCCTGTGCTGGCTGTCATGCTGACAGCCGGCGCAGAGAAGCTGCTGCGTGCCGTCTCCCAGGAATCAATTGCACTGGTGTCTATACAGACGCCAGTACAATTGAAGCTCTGACCGCCGGGTCAGAGCGACGTCTGCAGCGTGATCATGTCATGTGATCACGCTGCTGACGTCACTCGTCGGCGGCGCCCAGAAGGGTGAAGACTGGTGGTGAGTGTGCTCCACTGTGGAGCTGAAGATACCACCGAAGATTAACGGGGGCACATACTGTGTGAGTGATAACTCTGCATTCTTGGCTGCATTACTACTTGAGGGCACATTACTACTGATGGGAGAATAAGAGGGCTTATTACTAGTTATGGGGGCATAATGTGCCTGCATTAATAGTTATGCGGGACATGGTTACTAGTAATGGTAGCATAAGGGGGCTGCATTGCTACCAGTCCATTATATTATATTGTGTTTCCATAATGTCTGCTTTAAATACAGCTCTGATTTGGGCAAAAAGCTGGCCGTTATGAGACTGAAGAGTATTTTTTGGGCCTAGAGAATTGCTGTGATTTGCTCCGCCCACTGCTATTGGCTCCGCCCACTATCAGAACCCCGCCCCCCCCCGCCGCCCGTTTGGGAGAGGGGGCCCCGTTCAAAATTTTGCTGTGGGGCCCCGCCATTTCTAGTTACGCCACTGGCTACCCCCATGTAAAACATACAAAAAAAGGCTGCACTCTATCATACTAAAGCATGACAATATGGAACACATGAAATTTTGAATAGCAATATGGCTTTGGAATACAAGGAAAAATTTGAGACGCTTAGTATAAACATTTGGCCAAACATTTTAAAGCCCACCAACCATCGTCAAGGTGGTCTCAATACTGGTGAGTCCCTAACCTAATGTGAACATACCTCTATTAGGCTGATATCTGAATTTCTGGGTGAATATGCACCTCTGTCAGCAATGCCTGCATTTATGTAATATTGTACTTCATGTTAATGGTAAAAGTTCTTCGATAAAACTTGTGTTTATTTATGAAAAAAATAGAAATTTGTCGAAAATTTTGAAAATTTCGCAATTTTCAGACTTTAAATTTTTATGCCCTTAAATCAGAGAATTATATCACACAAAATAGTTAATAAATAACATTTCTCACATGTCTACTTCACATCAGCACAATTTTGAAACTAATTTTTTTTTCTGTTAGGAAGTTATAAGGGTTAAAAGTTGACCAGCGATTTCTCATTTATACAACACTATTTTTTTACGAACTATATCACATTTGAAATCACTTTGAGGGTCTATATGATAGAAAATAACCAAAAGTGACACCATTCTAAAAACTGCACCTCTCAAGGTGCTCAAAACCACATTCAAGAAGTTTATTAACCCTTCAGGTGCTTCACAGGAATTTTTGGAATGTTTAAAAAAATGAACATTTAACTTTTTTTCACAAAAAATTTTCTTCAGATCCAATTTTTTTTTT
>JARQOD010000001.1:981156172-981223205 GCA_033576555.1 Oophaga sylvatica | reverse complement strand
TTTTGGTCTTAACTTCAGTTCTTTGCTTTTAGTCTTCTGCTTATTTTTTGTGTCTCTTGTTCCGTATCTTGTTTTGTAGCACAATCTTGACCAGTGATTTCTGGGACCCGTTAATAAGAGGAGGGTACCGGGCCCAAAGCACTACCAAGGACCAGCAGACTTTGGGCTGGAACTCGGATACCAAAGAGGGGGCCCACCTAGGCCAAAGGCACGGGGAAAAACCCCGCTGAGAACGGAACCCCGGGGAGGGCCAGCAAAAGGGGAAAAGAGCCATGGCCAACCGAGGACCCGAGTTACTGAACCCAGGGGCAGCAGAAGAAAGAGCCAATGCAAAACCCGAGGACCAGCTGCTTACGGGGACACTTTTTACAAACAGGAGGTACCTGTGCTCCAAAGCCACCAAGGACCAGCGACGTTTCGGAACTCGGATACCAAGATGGGGCACCTGGGCCCAAAAGGCAAGCGGGAACCATTTGCGGTACTGGAACCCGGAGGGGCAGCAGAAGGAAAAGACCAATGGCACAACCGAGGACCAGTGCGTTACTGAACCCGGAGGGGCAGCAAAGGAAAAGAGCCAATGAAAACCGAGGACCGTGATTCTGGGACACGGTTATAAGCAGGGAGGTCCGTGCTCCAAAGCATTTCCAAGGACCAGCAGCGTTGCTGGAACTCGGAACCAAGAGGGAGGCACCAGGCCAAAGGCACTGCGGAGAACCAGCTGAGGGTAGGGGAACCCGGAGGGGCAGCGAAGGAAAAGAGCCAATGGCACAACCGAGGACCAGTGACGTTAAAGAACCCCAGAACAAGGGCAAGTGTTGATGTGCTAACACACTTCCGACAACAACTGGCGGTTTGGAGCCCAGGGTCAAGGAGGATGTTTAATACAGATAAAGTAATTTCCTTGTTACTGTCAATTTTAAATGTCTATACTTCAAACAAGAGAAAGAAAACCTTTACTACCATAAGATGATGATTTCATTTAACATAATATCTAGATAAATAAAGAATTGACAAACATAAACACATACATTAACATGTTGAACAGCAATGCAAACCACAAAATAAATTAGTTAAGGAATCTGCTTATACGGTTGTACATAAAAGCAACAAGTACATATCTGAATCCATTAATGATGGATAATAACAGTATGTACACAACCATTTTATTGTATAGACAATGAATGTCTGACTTCAAAACATCATCAGCATTACAAGTTATCTGTGACATTACTAAAATGTTACATTTTGCTGAATAATGTCACAAACAGTTTATACAAAATTATACAATTTCCATCATGTAATACTCATAATATGTGGCAATAATCATGTTTATTAACAAACATAACCTTTTAAAAAGTGCATAGTGCATAGTGAAATTGCTATTTATGCCTGACTGCTCGACTTGCAAGCATGACAACGGATAGATAAGGTATATATAGATGAGACTGCATAGCCACAGATGGTGAATGGCGATGTAATACGTACCTCAATAAAGTGTGCGTCACTACTACATAATTTTTTTTTATATAGCTTTATAAACGGGTACGTGGATGTATGCTTGCGCCTTTGTTTTGACGCACAGATGCCTTCCTGCTGAGACGCGTTGGGTAGTGAACAGTTGTGTGCAGTGTTCACTGTAGTCTGAGGTTTTCCTTTTTGGAGTGCAGATCACGCTCCGTTAGTTCTTCAACCACTGCTGGTTGTAGTCTGCTGAGCGTGTGTCACTGGCACATCCTTGAAATTTTTCTCTAATTGTTGCTGCTCCACTCTATTACAAATAAATAAAATCTATTAGTGTGACGCGCTTCCATCCGATAACAATACATTGGTTGCAAACACAATAGAAGTACACAAAGGGGCCTTTCACACCTACTGAAAAAGTTTGTTGCAGTGTTCACTGCAGTCTCTGGGGGAATAACCACACTTAGGCCTTATAACTTTCAAGACTTTCTTTATCAATCTACCAAGATGAAGAAGGCAGGGAGTAAGGCACGTGGTCGTGGAGTTTCTTCAGGGAGAGGAAATGGGGATTCTGTGGCTGCTGCGGCCCCCAGTGACACAGCATCCACCAGTTTTCCCCGGGCCGTGAGCGTTCCTTTATGCGCACTTTTGTAGGAGCTCGGAGTACCCCCCTGCTGCGGGAAGAACAAATTGAAGCCGTGTTGTTTGGATTCAGCCAATGCATCGACTTCAATTGCTTCCACCTCCTCTCAGGACCACAGCACTGTTGGGCAACCATCTGTCTCTTCACCGCCTGGCAAATTGCCCAGGCAGTCAGAGAGTTCTGTACGGAGCCAGCTGAGTGTCTGCTTCGTTCTCAGAATCTATTGGCTTGCAAACAGGGGCCCAGCCAAGCAGCATTCTGTAATGTGAAGAAGAGGGAGTATGCAGTGATGCGCAACACTGTGTCTCTCCCGAATCTGAAGAGGCGGGTGAGACAGTGCCGATGTTCAGCACACCGCAGAACGCATCTGATGATGATGATGAGACCCAGGTGCCAGTTTCTGTTGAGCATGGTGCTGGCCAGACCACCCAACAGCAGGTGTTGGAAGAGGGTATGGAGATGATAGGTCCAATACCCAACATGGCATGAAGAACAGGAAGGTGGGGGAGCAGCTCAGAGGAATAATAATAATATTTTTATATAGCGCCATCATATTCCGCAGCGCTTTACAGTTTAGCATTTCAGAACACAAGTCATAAGTAACAACGTTAACAATACAATAATTTAAGCTAAATAAGTCCGCCCCTGCTCGTGACAGCTTACAATGTACAATGAGATGGGGGAGATACAAAGTATAGGTGTTTATATACAATGGTGCATTTTTTCAATGATGTTCCAGCCATCTTAAGGGACTGAGGGATGGAGATAGGAATGGGCTAGAGACACACACCACACTTACACAGAATAATAGAATGACTTTGATTTGTGAATGTGATAGGGCCCCTCTGAACAAATGTGTTTTGAGGGAGCGCCTGAAACCATGCAAATTGTGGATAGTCCTAATTTCTTGGGGTACAGCATTCCAGAGGATTGGCGTAGAGCAGGAGAAGTCTTGGAGTCGGGAGTGGGAGGTACGTATTAGTGCAGAGGTTTTGTCCCAAAGTCGTTTGCAGAGCGCAGCAGTCGGTTAGGCCGATAGATAGAAATGAGGGAGGAGATGTAGGAGGGGTGCTGCACTGTGGAGAGCTTTGTGGGTGAGAACCAGTACTTTGGTTGAAAGCTGGGAGAGGCCTAGAGAAATGGTTAGTGATAGAAGGAAGATAGAGGAAGACATTGCCCCAACGGTACAAACAGGAGGGAGAGTTAGGCTGCAGACTCGGTTGCCTGTAGCCTCCAGTTTGGCACCTGTTCGGAGCAGTTGTGTTCCAAAAGTCAAAACGTGCGCTCCCAGGACTTGCACTGCGTGGTCCTTTTTTCACACACTTGCACATGATATTTGCTATGTGAAATGCAAGCTGTGTAATCAAAAATTAAAAATAGCTAAAAGTGTCAGTCACCTCAATACCAGAAATATGTGTAAACATGTGCGGACAAAGCACGTAGTTGAGTTACAAAGACACACTGGAGATGTAGGCCAACCTACAGCAGCACCTACATCTTCAGGTTGTGTTGAAGCCTCTTCATCGAGCTCACACACAGCTGGTTATGCTTCCTCACAGGATCGCCATGGAAGAACCTCGGCCACTGTTGTCCAGAGACAAACTGTTATTCCACACACAGCAGCAAGTTCCCTGTCATCCTCACACTCCCAGGCCACAAAACAGCCAGCGGTAGCACAGGCATGGGATAAAACACGGCCATACTCCGCAAACCATGCACGAGCACAGGCTCTGAATGCTGGCATTGCAAAACTCCTGTCCCTTGAAATGCTGTGATTCAGGCTGGTGGAGACAGACAGTTTCCGTAACTGAATATCATTGTCAATCCCACAATACAATGTGCCAAGCCGATTTCATTTCAGCAGGCAAGCCGTCCCTGGTCTGCAAAAGCATGTTGAGGGAAAAATTAAACATGCGCTACTAAAAGCCCTCAGTAGCAAGGTCCACCTGACCACCGATGCGTGGACCAGTACCCATTGTTATGATCTGCTACAACCAGTAAGGAAAGAAGGGAATTCTGTCCCTACAATACAACTAAGCTGAATCCCTACGATGTAACGGGGAACCTGATCCTGCGACCAGACCCGCTAAAGTCCTCATCTAGTGTGAACGAAGACCTATAGTTGCGAGGGAGTAATCCCTACAAGATCTAGGGACTGGGAGAAAAGGTGGACACCTCCTAGTCCTAACATAAATTGTAGCATGGATAATTAAACAGAAAAATAAATACTTTGTGATCCTAACATCAAGCAAAACTCACAGATTAAGGCACCTAAGCACCCGGCTAGCTTAACAGTAGATAATACAATGAAGTCAAGCAAAGCCAGAAGGGCGGAGCCAGACTAAATAGGGAAAAAAGGTCATGTGACCAGCAAACTGAAACAAAACCTAACAAGAGGGTTCTAACACCCATGGCCAGGGACAATACCTTTCCCTCACTGCCCATTGGGTCAATGTTGTGCAGCCGGGTACTGATCTTGCGAGTGGCGCTGTACGTGTTCTGCCAACTCCAAGGATTGCAGGAATCAAGTCTGTACACATTGATTCCTCCTCCTATTCCAGTTCCTCAGAATCATCGCTGCAGGAGCCGTCACGGTCTACCTCCACATGGACCCGTGAACGTTTACCTGTTGCGACCGATATGAGCACAGCCGTGTCCAAATGTCAACAGGCCATCCTGAAATTAATTTCCATGGGAATCTTAGCCACACAGCGCAGGAGCTCTGTAATGCCATAAAGCAGGAGAGCGACGTGTGGTTTTTGGAAGAGAATCTACAGGCAGGCTTGGTAGTGTGTGACAATGGCCGAAATCTGGTGTCAGCTCTGGGCCTTGGCAACCTCACTCACATACCATGTCTGTCATATGTGCTCAACTTGGTCGTGCAGAGTTTTTTGAGGGACTATCCGGATCTTGATGCACTGCTGCACAAGGTCCGCCTAGAGTGCGCTCACTTGCGACGTTCCAGCATGGCCAGATCGCTGATTGCAGCTCTGCAACGCAGATTTCACCTTCATGAACATCGCATTATATGTGACGTACCCACCAGGTGGAATTCCTCGTTACATATGTTGGAGCGGTTGTGTGAGCAGCAGCCAACAGTAATGGAGTATCAGCTGCATCAGGCGCAGTCAACTCGCAATTTGCGGCGTTCACACTTCACCACTACTGAGTGGGCCTCTATAATAAGAATAATAATATTATTTATTTATATAGCGCCATAATATTCCGCAGTGCTTTACAGTTTAACAGTTTCAAAACACGAGTCATAAGTAACAACGTTAACAATACAATAATTAAAGCAAAATCAGCCGCCCCTGCTGGTGAAAGCTTACAATCTACAATGAGGTGTGGGAGATACAAAGTACAGGTGTTTATATACAATGGTGTTTTTACAATGATGGTCCAGCCATTTTAAGGAAGTGAGGGATGCATGGAGATAGTGAATGGGCTACACACACAGAATTACACATAGAATGACTTTGATTAGTGAATGTGATAGGCCACTGTGAACAAATGTTTTGAGGGAGCGCCTGAAACCATCCAAATTGCGGATAGTCCTAATTTCTTGGGTAGAGCATTCCAGAGGATTGGCGCAGCGCGGGTGAAGTCTTGGAGTTGGGAGTGGGAGGTACGGATTAGTGCAGAGGTTAGTCGAAGGTCGTTTGCAGAGTGCAGCAGTCGGTTAGGCCGATAAATATAAATAAGGGAGGAGATGTAGGGGGTGCTGCGCTGTGGAGAGCTATGTTGGTGAGAACCAGTAATTAGAATTGGATCCTATAATGAATGGGCAGCCACTGCCAGTGTAATGAGTGGCGAATAACTCTATGAAGGATATCTGCCACGTTTTGCGTGCGTTTGATGAGTCAACGCGGATGGCGAGTGCAGATGATGCACTAGTCAGCCTGACTGTCCCCCTTATCTGCCTGCTTCAAAAAACACTGCAAGCACTAAGGCATGAGGTTTTGGAAGAGGTGGAGGATGAGGAGTCACAAATTCCATCACCTTCTGGACAGTCAGCGCAACGTGGTTCCTCACAAAGGGCTGGAGGACTTTCAAAGTACCATGCTGTATCAACAATTGAACCTCCAGAGTCGCTGTCTATATTTTCATAACCATTACAAACTTTTAATGTATTTACAAAGCACATAATGTACATTTTTTGTCTATCCTTTTGTAATGCTATTGTGTTTCCATAAACTGATGTTACAGAATTATGATACAAAGTTTTTAAATTTTGAGTTTTAAATTTTGTAAATTTATATGTATTTGAAGGACTTTGTGAGGAGGATGAGGAGTCACAAATTCCATCACCTTCTGGACAGTCAGCGCAACGTGGTTCTTCACAAAGGGCTGGAGGACTTTCAAAGTACCATGCTGTATCAACAATTGAACCTCCAGAGTCGCTGTCTATATTTTCATAACCATTACAAACTTTTAATGTATTTACAAAGCACATAATGTACATTTTTTGTCTATCCTTTTGTAATGCTATTGTGTTTCCATAAACTGATGTTACAGAATTATGATACAAAGTTTTTAAATTTTGAGTTTTAAATTTTGTAAATTTATATGTATTTGAAGGACTTTGTGAGGAGGAGTCAATGGAGGAGGAAGACATCGCTCCAGAGGGAGGTAGACAATGCTCTAGTCAGTATGTAGACCAAGGGTGGGGTGATGCACAGCAGGCGGAGATGACGCCTCTTGCAGGGGACAACGTTTCTTGGCCAGTTGGGAGTCTGCAGCACATGGTTGATTTCATGCTGCAGTGGCTGAGAAACGACCGCCGCATCGAACACATTCACACCACGTCTGATTATTGGGTGTACACCCTCCTAGACCCTCGCTACCGGGACAACTTACAAAGCCTCATCACACCGTTGAACCGGGAGCGTAAAATGCGGAAGTACCAAGACACACTGGTGCAATCCATAATGTTCTCCATTCCAGCCGAGAGCACTGCTGCTGCTACTGATTTACAAAGCAGCTCTGTGCGTCGAGGCAGTGGAGACAGCTCTGCAACAAGAGGGAGCACAAGCAGCGCCTCTGCACAGGGCAAGACCAGTATGTTCCAAATGTGTCGAAGTTTTGTGGCAGCGCCACCAATGTCTACACCATCCGAGACGGCTCCAGTCAGCAGGAGGCAACATTTCCGTAAGATGGTTACAGACTACATGTCTTGCCCTCTCAGTGTACTCTCAGATGGCTCTTCCCCATTCAAGTTTTGTGTCTCTAAGCTGGATACATGGCCAGAGCTTAGCCAGTATGCATTGGAGGTGCTGGCTTGATCTGCTGGCAGTGTATTATCGGAGCGCGTCTTTACTGCTGCAGGTGGTGTACTAACAGACCGTTGCATGCGACTATCCTACGATAATGTACAACGGCTTACTTTTCTGAAAATGAACTAGGCATGGATCTCGCCTGAATTTGCCTGTCCGGTTTCAGATTAACTAACTGGTTGACAACGTTTTCCATGTCTCCTGTTATGTTCATCTTTCTACCACCTGAGCTATACTCCCTGGGCTACAACACTGCCAGTTGCTGCTCAGAAGTGTCGTGTCCACAGACCAATACACAAGCTATAGTAATAGTGGGGTTCAGTAACGCCTGCTGTTCCCCTGCTGTGTGTCCGGCAAAAATTACTGCTACCTAGCTACACATGTTTAAAAAAACATGACATGTTAAAGTGGCTAGTGCTACACATAGATATCAGGCTACACCCTTATTTCTAAGCTGTAAACAAGTGAAACGTCAAATTTAAAACCATTCAATGATTAGTGTTGGTAACAAATCTGTAACTAAATAATTGTGACATATTATGGCAGATATCCACATGTCTAACACAAATGCTAACACAAAAGCATACTTATGCTATAGGGTACTGATGGTGAACCTTCTCACTCCATAACTTTGACCAATCCAACTCACATCATGCCTCAAATGCTGCAATGTTGGAAGTGCATAATGTGGGTTGAACTTTGACAACAGCTGCAGTGCGAAGGTTATCCTTCTGTGTTCTTGGCTTTTAAATAAAAGCATACAAGTAAATATAATAATACATTGTTGATTAAGGGACATGATGTACACCTGTAATATTGTGCAAACAATGGATGTAGGACTATTCCTCTTCAACATTACTTATATTTGTGTCATTTGAAAAAATACATATTTTAGTTAAAAATTAAAAACCCATGTTCAGTAGCTGTGAAAGGCCCGTTTGTGTACTTCTATATTGTTTGCAACCAATGTATTGTATACGGATGGAAGCGCGTCACACTAATAGATTAGATTTATTTTAAATGGAATGTAGCAGAACCAATTGGAGATAAATGAAAAGGATGAGCCACTGAGACACGCTCAGCAGAGTACAAGCAGCAGTGCTTGAACATGTAACTGGAGCGTGATCTGCACTCAAAAAAGTAAAAAACACAGACTGAAGTGAACACTGAAACACAACTGTCCACAATCTGTGAAAAGCTCCTTTCTGTACTTCTATAGTGTTTGCAACCAATGTATTGTATACGGATGGAAGCGCGTCACACTAATAGATTAGATTTATTTTAAATGGAATGTAGCAGAACCAATTGGAGATAAATGAAAAGGATGAGCCACTGAGACACGCTCAGCAGAGTACAAGCAGCAGTGCTTGAACATGTAACTGGAGCGTGATCTGCACTCAAAAAAGTAAAAAACACAGACTGAAGTGAACACTGAAACACAACTGTCCACAATCTGTGAAAAGCTCCTTTCTGTACTTCTATAGTGTTTGCAACCAATGTATTGTATACGGATGGAAGCGCGTCACACTAATAGATTAGATTTATTTTAAATGGAATGTAGCAGAACCAATTGGAGATAAATGAAAAGGATGAGCCACTGAGACACGCTCAGCAGAGTACAAGCAGCAGTGCTTGAACAAGTAACTGGAGCGTGATCTGCACTCAAAAAAGTAAAAAACACAGACTGAAGTGAACACTGAAACACAACTGTCCACAATCTGTGAAAAGCTCCTTTCTGTACTTCTATAGTGTTTGCAACCAATGTATTGTATACGGATGGAAGCGCGTCACACTAATGCTCTGCATCCACCGCTGTTTGTAGGCATCTGCACGTGTCACTGACTCTTTTTTTTTTTTTTTTTTTTTTGTGGAATTGGTGCAGCTCCATTATATTAGAAAAAAAAATCAAATCTATTAGTGTGACGCGCTTCCATCCGTATACAATACATTGGTTGCAAACACTATAGAAGTACAGAAAGGAGCTTTTCACAGATTGTGGACAGTTGTGTTTCAGTGTTCACTTCAGTCTGTGTTTTTTACTTTTTTGAGTGCAGATCACGCTCCAGTTACATGTTCAAGCACTGCTGCTTGTACTCTGCTGAGCGTGTCTCAGTGGCTCATCCTTTTCATTTATCTCCAATTGGTTCTGCTACATTCCATTTAAAATAAATCTAATCTATTAGTCTAATAGATTAGATTTATTTTAAATGGAATGTAGCAGAACCAATTGGAGATAAATGAAAAGGATGAGCCACTGAGACACGCTCAGCAGAGTACAAGCAGCAGTGCTTGAACATGTAACTGGAGCGTGATCTGCACTAAAAAAAGTAAAAAACACAGACTGAAGTGAACACTGAAACACAACTGTCCACAATCTGTGAAAAGCTCCTTTGTGTAGTTCTATAGTGTTTGCAACCAATGTATTGTATACGGATGGAAGCACGTCACACTAATAGATTTGATTTTTTTTTCTAATATAATGGAGCTGCACCAATTCCACAAAATAAAAAAATAAAAAAAAAAAAAAAAGAGTCAGTGACACGTGCAGATGCCTACAAACAGCGGTGGATGCAGAGCAAACTGCAGCGTCACCTGCACTGTCACACACACACCTTGCACAGAGCTGTTAAAACAACACTGGCAAAATGAAGCTTTACACAGCGGTTGGTAAACTAGCCTGCCTCAAGCACAGTAGTACACAAAATCGCAATATCTAACTGTCCCTCAGAGTGAGCAGAGTAGCGTTCTGTCCCTTACTGAGTTCACAGCACAGTGACGCTAAAATGGCGGCGGCGCCTTTTATAGTGCATTCTGACATCATTTCAGCAGCCAATCACAGCCATGCCATTAGTTAAGATGACCGCAGCATTACAGGATGTGCCCACACTTCGTAGGATTCCTCATTGGCTGACTAAAATCACATTGCCTCTCAAAGAATTATGGGAACTTCCGATTCCGGTATACGATATGGAAAAAGTATCGGAATTAAGTATCGGAATTCCGATAACGCGAATATCGGCCGATACCCGATACTTGCGGTATCGGAATGCTCAACACTAGCTCTCACCGCTTGGCAAGCTCGCACACGTACCATTGCTGGCCCACATGCTCAACTTTGTAGTTCAGCAGTTTCTGAAAAACTACCCAGATTTTCCTGCGCTACTTTTGAAGGTACTCCTTGTGTGCACCCATTTTCGCAAGTCAACTACAGCTGCCGCCGATCTGGTAGTGCTGCAACAGCACTTGCAAGTGCCAGCTCACCGACTATTAAGCAACTTGACCATGCGATGGAACACCACATTACACATGTTGGCAAGACTTTATGAGCAACAGAGGGCAGTAGTTGAATACCAGCTACAACATGCCCATCAGTGCTTAACATCTGATGAGTTTGCTTGGATATCTGACATCTGTGAGGTTCTACTTTGAGGAATCAACCAAGATGGTGAATGGCGATGATGCCATAATCAACATAACCATCCCGATTCTGCATCTACTCCAACGCTTGCTGCTCACAATTAAAGAGGAATCTTTGTGTGTCGACCAAGTGGAGATGGAGGAAGAAAGTGCACAGAGTCATGCTACCCAGGCCATCCTCATTTCATCTTCTCAGCATGGCTTGGATGATGATGATGAGGAGGAGGAAGAACAGGAGAAGGTTGCCTGTGCTAAGAAGGGTACTATCCACACCAGCTTTGCTGAAGAGGAGAGGGAGGAGGATGAAGAGATAGTTATCCTCCTGGTGGGGACAGGGAAGTCTTACCTGTAGGGAGTCTGGCACACATGGCTGACTTTATGTCATGCTGTCTTTCCCGTGACCCTCGCATTGTATGCATTTTGGCCAATACTGGCTACTGGTTGTTCACCCTTCACGACCACACTGCAACGAGAACTTTCCATTTCTCCTTCCTGTGTCTGAGAGGTCAAGTAAAATGGTGCTATACCAGAAGGTCCTAGTCGTACAATTAGTGCAAAAATTCCCATCTGACAACGTTGTCGGCATAGGTCATAGTTCCTTGGGCAACCAAAGAGGAGAAACGAGGGAGACATGCACCATGTCCAACAAAGACAGGGGAACACCATCAAAGGTCTGGGACAGTTCACTAGACAATCCCAGCGGCCATGCTTAGATGTGCAGGGTAGTTTTACAAGGAGAGAAACGTTTTGGAAGATGATGGAGTACCTAGCTGACCGAAACAGAGGGAATTAGACTTTGGTGACTTTCTCTGCTTTAGTCAAGTTTGATAAATCTCTTTTACTTTTGTATAAGCCCCAAAACTTCCTGTATGATGTTATTACCAGGATTGCACAACACAGACTGTAACATCACAAGTAATGATGATGCTAAGGCTAGTTTCACACATTGTAACCACACTATGGGTGAGATGTGCTTGCGATGGATCTAGAATCTACTCCAGCACAGAGATTTGCATGGTTTTCAAATGACAACAGTTAAAAATAATTTTATTGTTAGTAGTGGCCATGTGGTCAACTGCTATCTGACTGTACAAACGCATGGCTATAGGAAATAAAAGTGATTTTAGCTGAAGTCATTTGAATTCTGTGCCAATCCCCATGATCTAGGCCAGTGGTTTCCAACCTTTCTTATCCTGGGAGCCACATTCAGCTCTGAGAGATGGTTGAGAGCCACATCCAGGCTGCCCTCCACAGTAGAGATCCGCAGAGCCCACCATTATTGTTATGATGATCTTGTGCCCCCTCCCTTGTAGGCAGTATAAGTACATTCAAATCTTACCCTCATTTGGTGTTTTCATATCAGTCACACCCTCCACACTATTGTGCTTAGTGACAAGTTTACTACATTTATTTCTCAAGTACTCCCCTTTTTCCTACAAGTATACACACATCCAAATGTTCTCTTTTGTGCAGGGTTACTCATAAAAGTCACCATCTGGAGACCTTCTCTTCATAACTGGTGGCTAAATCAGGCTCTAATGAATCAAGCTGGCTGACATCCATGAGCCACAAATCTTGCATCCACACACCACATGTGACTCCAGAGCCACCTGTTTGGGGACCACTGATCTAGGGAATAAAGTTTCCTAGAAGTGAGACTCAAGCTGTTGTAGTGAGACTTTTTAGCCCAGCAATGTTCCCTTGGAGAATAATAAATAGCCTCTTAGAAGTAGACAAGAAAAGGGTATCTAATGACATCTGACTTAGGACACAAAGCCAAACTAGGATATTCTCCAAGAGGAAAAGAACTCCTTTTGCAGACAGCTGTTTTAGGGTTCTAGCTCCTTGCCAGTGCAAAATAGGAGATTGATGGCTGGGTGAAAGAACTTTCTTGGAAATCTAGAGGGTCAAGGAGAAACATTAGCCCCTGGACCTTTTGTCAAAGACCCCTCCTCCAGCCAACGTTCTCCTACTTTGTACTAATGAGGCGCGTAGACTTCAAAACAGCTGCCTGCAAATGGCGTTCTTTTCTTTTTGATGAAGGTTTTGGTTTCACTTGCATATGGTAACTCATGTGGCAAGGCTCTTTAAAGGGTCAATATTGACTTCTAGCTTTGCTACTTCCAATAAGTGGTACTAAAGAACCTGTTCTCCTTTTGATAAGCTTTTGTGATAATTCCCTTCCTTCAGCAAAATGGTGGCCATGTGCAATTCTGCCGGATTTGCACTAATTGATACCACAAAAGTTTAAATCCAAACTTTTTTGTGAAATTCAAGACAAATTCGATGTCATATCTCCATTTTTATCAAATAATAAGGGAGTTGGTAGACTAGCTAACTAATAGTTAGGGTTTGCGGAATGCACCAAATGAAATATACAGTATATATTAATAATAAGGTGCGTTCGCAACCCAGGGTCCACCGTGCAGAGATGGAACCTGCTGCTAAGCAATGGCGGAATAAGATGGTGGTTAAACGCCGAAAACATGCGGGTTAGATGTCACCCGTGTGAACAGCGGTGAACTCTGTTACTCCACAGAGCCGTCGCAACAAACTAATAGAACGCTGTTCCCTGTTAACTGTCACTGGACACAACTGATATGATGGCGAGTGAGGTCTCCAGGCTCAATCCCTAGAACGTGGGGACTTGAGTCTGACCGGACCCACAGTGCACACGGCGTCGCACAAGCAATGTCACTACTTGGCGCTGAGTGGTAGCAGAATACAGCTAACTAAAAAACAAGAGCAAAAGCTCAACTGACCACAGAGCGGTACCAAAAGGTGTGTGCCGGAGCACGTGGATTGACTGTGCCCTATAAACAGCCCGTGCTAAGCAGCACACGTGGCTGAGACAGGCGCTAGGTCAAGCCGAGTAAAACCTGCCTGACTAAGGAACACTAGACGGTCATACACACCGACAGTGTGGCAGGTTCTCGGCCCAAACACACGTGCATGCACAGAGTGGTAGTGTATCCACTCGCTGACACACCACATGGTTTATACTAGCGTGCAGCCGTGCGATCCTTTTATAACCGCAGCCTTCCAGGACCTTGCTGATGGCACAATCCGGACTGCTTGAGGACCTGAGCATGTGACCTCTGACCACCAATGAGCGGTCATCTCACGAGCATGCTCAGATGGAGAAAAGCAGTATTTAGTCCCAGGAGCGTCTGCTCGCCGCTGAGTAATGCTGGTTGCTATAGCTGAACCTGGGGCGGCAGCAGCAACCAAATGCCTAGCATTATCCTGAGCAAGATGCTGGGACCGACGTCTCCACTGAGCAGGATCCTCTGCGGCTGAAGAAGAATGGGAGACCGCAGAGGGCATGGCTCGAGATTCCCCCTGTGCAGCGGCGGGATCTGAATGCATAACACTAATGGTCCCCTGTAGGCACAATTCAGACACCCTTGTGGCCAAGTATGGAAGAATTGAGGGGTGTGGATTGTGGATAATATCACTTTCACTTTTTCTATGTGACCAAAATGGGGTCGAAAATCTTTTTATTGATGCTTATTTTGTTATATTGAGTAAATGTGGTTTAATTGTCAAAGCCAAAAGTATCCAAAATGCCGAAGGATGATATCTAAGGGATGTGGCACGTCTTTATTCACAGTCATTTTGATTAACATAAATTATAATAAGGTGAATATTTCTTCTTTAGGAAAGAAAAATCCAGATCTTAACATGTCGGCAGATATTTAACCTACCCATTGTCTGCCAAGCTGCGGCTTTGGACCAAAGTTATCCTGAGATCCTTTGAAACTATTAAACATTAGTTACTTCAAAAAAGCAAAATTCCGTTTGAGCCAAATAACTCTTAAAGATCTTTGTGAAAATCTACTTCTTATGACTGTCATTTGGGAGCTTGTCATCCTGGAGTACAGCAAAAGTTCTATCTAGATGCCCTTGGCCCGTTGCCCAGTACAATGAATACCAGGACAGCAGCTGTCTCCTTTGATAGTATAATTCAAATCATAGAGCTTTGCCCCTCTCTTGTCCAGCCAGACGTAAAATAATTTGGTTTCTCTAATGGTAAACAGTCTACAAACGACAGTCTTAGACTAAACACTTGAAGAGTTTGCGCTATCGGAGATACATTTCCAACACAAATTTCCTTTTCCTTAGGAAGGCATAGGTTACCGTACAAGACGAGCACAGATGTCATAGGCTACATTGTCTAGACGAGCCAGATGTTTTGTATAGCGGCTTGCACAAACGGAGGATGCTCGTCTACGCTTCAACACTACCAGCATATATGCAATAAAGGAGGCGTAACGTGACGCTTTTGTGCCGCAAGGCCAAGCTTGCAACAAGGCCCCTCAACCAACCATGCGTTATTTATAATATTGGTATCTTGACAGGTGGCAAAGTGACTGAAATTGACCCAAAAATATCAATAGTCTAAAGAGCATGCCCTGTGATACAATGCTGTGCTGGTAGAAGGTGGATGGAGGAGGTGGTGACATGCTTCCCTCATCTGTTATCAATTTTGGATTCGGTGTCATCTACCTCTAGCTCTATAATAAATCAGTTTCTTTTCATTAAAATGATTTTCTCATCTTCTATCTTCAAGAACTTGCTTCTCCTCTGCCTCCCAGATTCCTGATTGCTGGGGGACCTTGGACTACTGAAGATTGACAGTTCAGACCAGCGGTGTGGTTCCACCGCTGGTCCAAATTATGCGCTCTCCCATGAATTGAGAGACAACTTTCCTTCTGCAGAATAGAAGGAGCAAAGGGGCACTGAAACTGTCTGGATCCAGCGATACGGGAAGCTTCAGAGCAGCGCTTGCAAGCTGCAAAGCAAAGAGCTTGTAAGCACTGCACTCCATGCAATCTCTCAGAGGTGAGCAGTAAACTATATTATTAAAAATCCCTCCATGTTTGAGCAGTGTTTTATGCAATTAGTGGATGAGAATTGATGGACAGATTGGTTAACGGCTAGTTAAAAGGGACATCAATTATTGGAACATGAGGTCTTTATTTTTTAAAAACAGAGCTACTCTTCTCCAAAGGGCTCGTCGTGCAGGCGACCGTAGTTTCGTTCCAATGTTTTGATGTTATTCAATGAGGCTGTGCACATATCCAATTATTTTCTTCGGACTGCGTGGTCAGAGGAAAAAAATCACAGCATGTACGATTTGCCGCTGATAAATGGATCTCACATGGCCATTCAAGACTATAGATCCATGAATAAAATCGGACCCCACTCAGATGACATCTGAGTGAGGTCCAATTTTCATGGACAGACAGAATAGAGAATTTTTAAAAAATTCTGCACATCCAGGAAAATCGGATCCCACTCTGATCATACGCTGATCAGAGTCTGAGTAGCATAATCGGAACGTTTGTCTCCGATGGAGAACATACGGTCCCGTGAACCTAGTCGTAGACTGTATTTCGTATTTCAACACATCCACATTCAAGTAAGTGGAGCCAGACAAAACCTACAGTAGGGTCATGCAACCGTTCTCCATCCGAGAATTACAGTCCGATTATGTTACTCGGAGTGGGATCCATTTCTCTTGGATGTGTAGAATTTTAAAATAAAATCTTCATTATGTAAGTTCAAGAAAATTGGACCTCACTTGGATGTCATCCGAGTGTGATCCAATTATTTTCACCGTTCCATAGACTTGAATGACCAAGTACGATCTGATCAAATCATGCATGCTATGATATTTTTCCTGGGACCACTTGGTCAAAGGAAAAATAAAACTGATCGTGTGCTCAGCCTCATTGAATAACTTTGATTCGAGTGTAATCCAGTGTTTTGACAGATTGCATTTGGACCGAAACTGCGGTTCGTCTGCATGAGTTTGATGGAGAAGAGTGGCCCTTGTTTGGTAAAAGTACATCCTTTTTCTCTAACTTGGTCTAGCCAATATTCTCAATATTTGATAATCCTAGGCTGCCATAAAAGAACATGACCCACATACTGTTCCACAGGGAGGTAGTTTAAAGCTTGTCCTATATAATAATGAATGAATGAATTAATTAATGAATTAATTAATGAATATCTGCATATATTTATTTATTCTTCCCATCATTTTGTGATGTCTGCTCCTAATTTAGTGCAGTTTACAGCTTAGGAAAAAGGTGCCATTTTTTTTAAGCCTCATACACATACAATCCCAGAACAAAATACATAAAAATCCCTCCATCTGGTCCACCCAACCCCATAAGTTAATTATCCAGGATATTCTGAAACGTCTTTGCAGCTGTTGTTTTCCTGGGTGTCGTAGGAATTTTGGTGAAAATGAAATAGATTTTTTTTTTTTGTAATTACTGTTGCACATCAAAAGTCTTTTTCCATCTGGCACTTTAAATAAGTAAAATAACGCCCCATAATATATTAAGCTCTTGCTTCTTCCTATGGGAAATCCATTATTGTTGGCTATTTAGAGAGGAATAGCAGATGTAAGATATGTAGCAGTAGACGCACCTTGCAAAATGGACTATTATTAATTGGGGTAGTTATTGTTTTGCTACCTGGATTCAATGCTATTGGAAAAATCCCAGGAAAGTCAATATTTTATTATTATTTTTTTTATATTTATTTTTGTAATGTAATATTTTTATAATAATTTATTATTATTATGTTATTCTTTTTTCATTGCAAAAATATTGTTATTTTAGTAATTTATTTGACAGGGAAACCCCACAGACAGCATAATATCCCACTTGTTAAGATGGACGTATGACTCAAAATTCCACCTAATCAAACCAACAATTCAATATCTATTGACTATTGAATCATTCATTTGATACATTTTTTCAGTAACAGGATGTGATAGTTTGCAGATATCAGCAGATCCAATCATTTTCCGGTCAGTGGCACCAAATTTTTTTAGTCTATTGGATAGCCTTGTGGCCATAACATTGGTCCAATTTTGCAATGTATTCTGGTTACAACAGCTAGACGGACCTCTGGCTGTTAAAACTGAAATAAACTTAAATCATCATAAAAGCCACGATGATCTTTGTTTTGTTCACTCGATTCGCTCAAGGTCCAAAATGTTGCCTGTCTGGCAATGATATAATGATGATTTTCCTTCAATAGGTTGCCAAGTTGGATCGAGAAGGGCTTAATTGAGCCTAATATTCTTGTATCCATGAATTTTGAACAAAAATAGTGGGTGGAGAAATTGTTCCTTTCCGTTGAACATTGAAATAATTCCTTCTCTTACTTTGGCTTAACCAAGGGTTGTAAATATAGGATGGAAGCCTTGGCCAGCTAGGCATTTTCTGTTGAGCAGATCTTCTAGGGAAAATGAGTCTGCCGGAATGGCAACCACTCTTACAGGCTGTCCATTATGGTCAAAAGGTCTCGAAAAGGATAAAGTCTGTAAAGTTCATATGGCCTAGAAGAGAGAATAGAAGTTGACTTCAAAAAGCAAACCCTTTAAGGCCCCGTTCACACATTGCGGTTTTAGATGCGTTTCCGCTGCGTTTTTTAACGCTGCGGAAACGCATCCAACCCGCAGCACAGTGCACAGCCAATGAATCCCTATGGGAACCGCAGGTCTGCTGTGCACATGCTGCGGAAAAAAACGCGCGGTTTAGCCGCGTTTTATTTTCCGCAGCATGTCAATTCTTTGTGCGGAACTGCAGCGGTTCGGCGCCCATTGACTTGCATTGAGTCGGGCACTTCCGCAGCAAAACCGCAGATCTAAAAAAGATCTGCGGGTTTGCTGCGGCTGAAACCGCTGCAGTTCGGGAGGAGGGAAGTGTGTGGGCGGTGCGTGGGCGTGAATAGTGTGCGGCGCTATGTGTGTGGGCGGTGCGTGGGCGTGTATAGTGTGCGGCGCTGTGTGTGTGGGCGGTGATTGTGTGCCGGTGTCTGCGTGATCGGTGTGCGGGTCTGTGTGCGCGATCGGTGTGCGGGTCTGTGTGCGCGATCGGTGTGCGGGGCTGTGTATGTGCGGCGGTGTGCGGGCTGTGTGCGTGTCTCCGTGTATGCAGGCATCGTCGGATGGGACTACAAGTCCCATCCGGCTATGCCTGCTACAGTGACAGTGACTGACACATTAGCCAATGATGGGACAGTAGTAGTCCCATCATCCGGCTAATGTGCACTGCTGAATGTAAAAAAAAAAAAATTACATGACATACAGAACATATAATGACATACAGAACATATAATGACATACAGAACATATAACATACATGACATACAGAACATATAACATACACATGACATACAACAAATAACATTGAGCACATACTCACCTCTTCCCCGACGCCATCCATCTGTGTATCGCTCTGCCGCCGGGAGAGAATGACGTCACTACAGTTCATTCTCTCACGGCAATGCTGGGTGAGAAAATTCCCACGCAGCATTGCCATAAAGTGAGAGAATGAACTCAGTGATGCACTGCAGGAGCCATTGTCTCCTGTCAGTGCATCACTGGGAGGCCCTACAGAGCAGTGGCATCACCTGATGTCACCGTTCTATAGGGGAAACCGTCGTGGGACACTCGTTATTAATTGGACTGCGTCGGACAGGGAGTATACGGTTGTTTTATTTTTTTACGTTTTTTTACAGGAGATCGAGGGCGTCGCTTGGATCTGAGTGTGTAATAAAGATATGAAAACCGTGTTGTGTTTTATTTCATTAAAATAATTTATTCTTATGCGTGTGTTGTTTTTTTTAACCCTTTATTAATATAAGATTAATAATGGATAGGCGTCTTATTGACGCCTCTCTATTATTAACCGGGCTTAATATCACCTTACAATAGCAAGGTGATATTAACCCCTTATTACCCCATATCCCACCGCTACAGGGGAGTGGGAAGAGGGGCTAAGTGCCGGAATTGGCGCATCGTACAGATGCGCCAACTCTGGGGCGGCTGGGTGCTGGTATTTTTAGCCAGGGGGGGCGCCAATATCCATGGCCCCTTCCTAGGCTATGAATATCAGCCCGCAGCTGTCTGCGTAGCCTGTCTGGCTATAAATTATAGGGGGACCCCACGTCATTTTTTTTGGGGGGGTCCCCCTATTTTAATAGCCAGTGAAGGCTAGCTGCGGGCTGATATTCATAGCCTGGGAAGATGCATGGGTATTAACCCCTTCCCAGGCTAGAAATATTGGCCCCGGCTGTCTGCTTTCCCCCTCTGGCGCAGAAAATTGCGCGGGAGCCCACGCCATTTTTTTTCCTATATTTTTTTTTTTTATTAACTATTGCGTTATTTTGTGTATGTGTACGCGTGTGTGTCTTTAACTATTTATGTACCATTTTTATCTATCTATCTATCTATCTATCTATCTATCTATCTACTGGTATCTATTATCTATCTATGGCCGGCGACACACTTGCGAGTGTGATGTGAGTAAGTCGCACGACTTTCTCGCATCAACACCTGGCACGGCTGCCCACTCTCGGACCCGAATGTGCGGCTGCATAGAAATACATGCAGCCGCACACTCGGGTCCGAGAGCGGGCAGCCGTGCCAGGTGTTGATGCGAGAAAGTCGTGCGACTTACTCGCATCACACTCGCAAGTGCGACTCCGGCCTATCTCTATCTGTGTGTGTGTAATGGAGTGTGGGTTGGACAAATGTAAAAGAGGAGGTTGGGCAAGAAATGACATCACAAATCTTTTTTTTTTTTGTTAAACAACATATCTTTATTTAGCTGTAAAAACCGCATACAAAACCGCATGAGAAAAACCGCGTCAAAACCGCGCCAAAAAACGCATCAAAACCGCGCCAAAACCGCGTCAAAACCGCGCCTGCGGTTTCTGCCAAGAGGTGCGGTTTTGGCGCGGAAAAATCCGCAGGCAAATCCGCAATGTGTGCACAGGCCCTAAGTTTGATGAAGTAAGAAGATATAAAAAGCTTAACGATGGTTGAGAATAGGAGATAGTAGGCTGTCATGAGAGCATAAAAGATGTTGAAAGCCAGTTGAGTTGGCAAAAAATTACATTGTGAATATTGATGATGAGTTTGAGTCTACCATTTTTGGAACCTCTTTTCTAGGCTTTCCATTCCAGAGCAGGGTTAACATCTCTATGACGTCCATATCACCTTACTATACAGATGGAAAGTGGTTGTTGTCTTCACTAGCCAAACCATTTAGGTATGAAGAAGCACGAGAATATGAAAAATTTGATAGAACATTGAGAACAGAAGATATTAGGGTGTCGTAGTAGTATGAAAGATATCAAAACCAGTTGAGTTAGCCAAAAATTACATGGTGACCATTCGTATGAATCGTGGCTTGACTCCACTAGGATTGGAATCCCTCTTACAGGCTCTCTATTTCTGAGCATCTCTATGAGGTCCATATGCTCCAATAGGGCACATGGACACAGGTTGTCTTCACAAGCCAGCCCATATACGTAGGTATTAGGTAGCAAAAGCCTGTGAAAAAGTTGATAGATGGTTGACGACAGAGAGTAGTAGATGGCATTGTAGTATAAAATAAATGGTTAGCCAGTTGAGTTGACCAAGACTCTTGAAGTAGATGGAGAAAAGTAGGAAAGTCTTGAGGAGGACAAGGAGAGGAAATGGTATAACATTTGAAAACAACTGGTTGTGGTGTAAAGGGGACGACCAGACCGCGGGTAGCTGCGTGCCGGGTCCGGAACTGAAAAGGCTGCATATCCTGTTCCCTGGGGAAGCTTTAATGAGGCAGACCTTCCCCTGTGGCCTGGGGGAAGCTCTAGCAAGGAGGACTTTCCTGCTGACCGAGGGGGCGGGGTCTCAAAAAGAAAAGCGCGCACAGCAGCGCATTTTGGCCCAAAGAGAGAGCAGTGCGCAGCCAGGTGAGCGGCGCGTTCTGCTTCCCGTCCCCTCAGAGAGCACCGGCGCTGTGACAAGCCGCACTGACAGGGTCCCCCGACATCTGCAAAGGGACAGCTGTGCTGAGGGAAGCCGTGCATCCAGCAGCAGCAGCCAGACAAAGGAGTGCTCCATCCTGGGAGCATCAGCAGCATGCAGGTGAGTGTCTGCCATCTCCAGCCGCCTGCAGCAGCGATCAGACAGAGAGAGGTGCAGTGTGCCCAGTGACTACAGAGACCGGTGCAGTGTGCCCAGTGACTACAGAGAGAAGGTGCAGTGTGCCGGTGACTACCAGAGAGAAAGGCGACGTACGCTCAGTGTCCGTGAGTACAGCACGCGTGCCACATAAGAGGGACCACATATGGGACTGACACTTGCGCCCTGACGGTGCCAGCAAATATTTGCCCAGGCACTTGTTCCCTGACTTTGTAAGGGAGGGACGGAACTGTAGTCATGACCTGAATTACTGCAACATCTATGTCCAGTCCTTCCCCTACAGAAAACTGTACTCTTCTCTTTAGCGTACCTGCATCTCCAAGTTCAGCTTTCCCCGGGCACTTCCCAGGCGATGACAGTCCCTCTTTCAGGCAACCCTCAGTAATGGAGACACAGTCCAGGATAACTTGAAAATGTTCTTTACTTAACACTTTGCACGTTAAATCCACAGTTGGCACATCATGGGTTGCACTCGTTTCCTTATCTTTCCCGGCTTTGTTGTCACTTCTGTGCAGTACACGTGTGGACCGGACCGTACTAGACTGCTCCCCAGTTCCTTCCAGGCCTGTCCTCGCTATTGTGACAATTCCTTCAGCCTGTTTCACCCCAGACATGAATTCATCAATCACTATGTTTGGTGGCCCTGGTGAAGCATCCGGCCCATCTGTACCGATCCCATCGAAGTTCCAACTCCTTTCATCTCCTTAGTCCATCCAACTTCTGCCCTAAAAGCATTGGCCTAGGTGGTAAGACGCCACATTTTCCTTCTCTGTACAGGCCCACTGATAGGATAAACAGTGGCTGTGGGTTACGTAGGCTGCAGCACTTAAAAGTTACATGGCTGCCGGCTGTCCGGGTCTATAGCCCATGTGGACACTTGGGCACACTGGCCCTGTTTCACCTAACTACCTAGGAGCTTGTCACTACTGTCCGGCAGCCAGTCCTACACTTAACCTTCTATGGAACATCCTATAAGCCATACCTAACAATGTCCACTAGTATGCCCCCATCTAGTGGCCCACAACAGAATTACACTTACCCAATGTATAAGAACTATATGCTAAGGTGCCATCCTTTAGTGTTGCCAGAAGAAAGCACCTAACTTTCCCTAAACTGTACACATCATATATATCATACTAAAAGAACACAACGCATATACAATTATTATACATAAAATGGTAACACAATAGAGAATGTGGCAATACCATTGCTATGTCTGGTAATACATGTTCCATGTAGCAGTACCATGAAAGCATTTACAACGACACACAATAATTAGTACATATAAACATCAAGAACACTTAAGGAGGCAGGGCAAGGCAGGAATACTCCTTCACCCCCTTACACTCCCCCTTTCCTTGAACTTGATCATCCTCGACCAAGGCACGATACAAAAAATCATAATAAAAAAGCAATCAAAACGACAGTCGTTGGACTTAATATAAGCTGCATTCAGTACGCACCACAGTCCATGGTGCACAGGCAACGTTCCTGGTTCCCAGTCCTCCAGAGGTTAGAATAATACGTATTTACAACTTCACCAGTGTATATTTGCAGAGCCACGTTGGGCTCGTACAGGACTGTGGCTCGTACCCTTGTCAGCTACTGCAGTATATGGACTAGGCCCAGTGGAAGGTACCGGAGACCGACCACTGCCGCCAGAAGACAGGGCATTGATGCCCACAGGACCTTCCTGGAAAAGACACCACGCCAGCCGTTGCCGCCGCTATTGAGTTCCCAGTAGGAGTTACAGTTTGCTGAACTCCTGACACAAGTGCTTCATAGGAACTGCCGTTACCTGAACCGTTGTTCTTCAACTCACAATATCCTTTGGCATTTATGCTATTTAATCCTTTGTTTTACCCTTTACCTCCCTGCGTGGAGTATTCCCCTGTTAAATAAACTGTTAACCCTTGCTCTGCCTCCTGTTAATCACTGCATCCCGCAACCTGCTCTCCACAGTGGCATTAGGAAGGATAGGTAGCAAAGGATTCATTGAGAAGAAAGAGTAATTGACTTCATTAAAAAGTCAGAAAATCATCGTTACCATCCATAAATGTGGAACGGGATTCAAGTGGGTTAGTAGAACAACATGCTTTACCAGTCAATGGTTCCGTTCCTACACACAAGTGTTTTCAAGATGTTTGCACAGAATAATCATTACCTGAATTATAAAAACCCACAATTTGGAGTTAATTTTGCTTCCATGTCTTACCCTGCCTCTTCTTCCATTCTCTCAATCGTTGGTAATGACATATCATAGACAAACAAATTATAATTCAATAGAATCAAGCAAATCCTATCCGCTCATTACGGCTTTTAGCACGGCACAGCTATTTCTGCATTTTTTTTTTGCTGCTAAAACACTTTATAAATATTCAAAAATACCATTAAAAAAAGTCAAAAAATAAACCCCGCTCAATTTCAGCAAATGGATGGCAAACGAGCGCTAACAGTCGTTTCAGCACAATTACAGGGTTAAGGGGTGAGGAATACAGAATAGGAAGCCGTGGCTGAGTTCTCTTTACATACATTTCACTGCGGCAGCCATGCATAATTCATAGAGAATTAGTCGGTGAGAAATTAAACTGTAAGAAATTATTGATTTGCTTGCATAGACAATTAAAAAAAAAGGCACTTTATGGACACAGGGGAGGGGCGAGGCACGACGGTACCTTGGAGCGATACAAGTTGCTTTACAATTTGCAGGCTTTTATCAGAGCTTGAGTTGGCAGTGATCTGACACGTGCTGAAACCGCCTAATGTCATTAAAAGTTCCCGAGCATTATGCCTCTCTCTATGAGCACATAGATTGCAGGAAGCTTACATAACCCTCATCCATAAAAATGCTGCAAACATTTTAAAGCCTGTTTGATGCATGAAAGAAATTCTATAAGCAAAGCACGTTTCCCGGTAAAACATAGGGAGTGCTTGTCTGCCAGGTGTTCTGTAAGACTAGGGGCCCCGCTGGTGTATAGATGTGTACAGAATTTAGAAAAGGGAAAACATGCATGAACCGCCTGTAGCTGCAGTTAGAATGGGGGCAAATGCACCTTGGAGAACTTTGACTAATTTTATGGCTTTTCCACATATACTGTACAGTGAAATATTTTAAGTTTAACACCTAAAATTGTACTAAAAATGCTACTAAAAAAGATATGTGTGTAATACACTTTTATGTGTGCAGTGTGGTTGCATGTGTATAATGTGTATGTATGTTGCTGAATGTGCGTAATTTGCATGTATGTGTAATATGTATGTAAATGCGTTTGTATGCATGTAATGTGTACGTATGTGTGTAATGTATTTGTATATCTGTAATGTGCTTGCATGTGTGTAATATGCTGCAATGTATGCAGTATTCTTATTTATCTGTAAGGCGCTTGTGTGTGTATATTGTGAATGTATGTATTTAATGTGCTGGGTGAGCGCAATGTGTGTAATGTGTATGTATGTGTATACTGTGTATGTATGATTCTAATGCGTGTATGTGTGTAATGTGTATATATGGGTCTAACTTGATTATCAGTGTGCAATGCGCTTGTATGTGTGTAATGTGTGTGCATGCGTGTAATGTAACTGACTGTGTGTACGATGCGTGTATTAGTGTAATGTGTCTGTTAAGGTATAATGTGTTTGTATGTATGTAATGTGGAAGTATGTCATTTACTTTTATCTGTAATGTAATGTGTGTAATGTTTATGTATGTGTATATTATGTATGTATGTGTGTAATGTGTGTTTATGTCTGTAAGGTGCTTGTATGAGTGTAATATATAAGTATAGGTTGCCACAATTCCTCCTCTCAGAGTGTCTGGGACTCTGTGATGGACAGCTTTGTCATCCTACTGTATCCTGTGCTGGGGCCCCTTGGAAGAGACGTGGAGGAGGGCCTTATTAAAAAATGTTCCCATTAGAAAGGACTGACAAACATTTACCCCTGGGGGTATACATGAACATACTGTATACCAATTTTTTTTTACGGGCATCATAAACACCCTTTAAAAAAAATATGTGGGTGTTGCATCAAGGACCACGGTCACCCTGGTGATATGGTGGTGGAGGATGAGGAGAAGGAGGAGGACAACAGCAAATAGCCAAAGTCAGTAAGCGTCTACCCATGTGTGGGTGTGAAGAGGTGCATGGGAATAGATCTCCCAAACAAAGATGCTGGATTTGAGATTATTTTACAATGCTATCATTCGGTGGTGTTGAGAAGTCTGGCCCAATCCAGCCCTTGTTCATTTTTATAAGAGTCAGCCTGTCAAAATTTTCAGTTGACAGGCGGATGCGCTTATCAGGTATAATTCCACCAGCGGCACTAAACACCCGCTCTGACAGAAAGTTAGCGGCAGGGCAGGCCAGGACCTCCAAGGCGTAGAGAGCCAGTTCATTCCACATGTCCAGCTTTGATACCCAATAAGTATAAGGCACAGAGGAATGACGGAGGATGTTGGTACGGTCAGCAAGGTACTCCCTCAGCATCTTCCAAAACTTTGCACTCCTTGTGAGAGTACCCTGCACCTCAGACCTGTGCGATGGGAGGGTCTGAGAAAACTCTCCCACAACTTTGACAGTGTACCTCTGCCTTTACTGGATTGGAGTTGTGTCTCTCTCACCTGTACTCCTTGGTTGTCTAACGAACTCTGACCTCTGCCACCAACTTTTCATATGGGAATTTTTTTAATAATTCCGCAACGAGGGCCTTCTGGTACTGCCCCATTTTAGTAGACCTGTCCGCCTCGGGAATAAGAGATAGAAAGTTCTCCTTTTAGCGTGGGTCTAGAAGTGTCACCAACCAGTAATGACTGTCACCCAAAGTTTCTAGAATGCGAGGGTCATGGTCAAGGCAGCGCAACATAAATTCAGCCATGCGTGCCAGACTGCTAACAGGAAAGACTTCCGTGTCCTCATCAATGAAAGGATGACTGACCATGCTCTCCTCCTCCTTCTACTCCCTGTCCTCAGGCCATCCATGCTGAACAGACGTTATGACAGTTGTGCAGGTAGTACCTTCTATAGCGGATGAAACTAGCTCCTGTTCTTCCTCCTCCTCCTTCTGTTCCTCATTGTCACCCAATCCATGTTGGAATGAGATAAGGCTGGGTTGTGTGTAATCACTCTGTATGGTTCCTTGCTCCATCTCATCGTGCTCCGCCTGCAATGCATGAGCATTGAGCAAAGAGCATTTCAAGTAACAAAGAATAACCCTATCTCACTAAAAGATGTGTAAGATAAAATATAACTTTTAATACATATATCAAAATCGACAAACAACAATCACCGTGCAAGCAACAGTGCTGCCTCTGTTCACCCTGCACCAAATATCCTGGACTCAATGTCTGCCTAACAGCGGAGGTTGGCACCCTAAACACAAATACGAGAAATGGCGCCGCCGCTCCTCTGCGGCTATCCCTAAAGCTCCTAAATAACCCTATGCTGGCGATTCATGCAACCATCCAAATATACAAGCATAGGGAGAAAGAGAGAGATGGGAAATGCTGTATGAGGATTAATAATAACAAAAACAGACAATGTCGGGGTCGAAACGACAAACACTCGTCCTCCAGTCACTCCAGATTAGATTATAAGCATGGGTTAACCGTTTAAAGAATGAGTCAGACAATAGGCTGGTTCAAACTTCAGAGCATGCTTAGAGGGCTGTATCCAGGCACCAATCTCAGCAAGTACTCATCTTTATTTCTGCAAGCATGGGATTATCTATACAGGATGTCAGGGTGGAGTAAAGGGTGGATGGGGGCGGGGAGGTAAGCTATACATGTCCATATATGGACATATCTAGCATCTGGCCATTTCTATTGGTTCACATTCCATAGGTCTTGTATCCAGGCAGATTTGCTGTTGCAATCCTCAGTTCCCCAAAGGTGGGGGCAGTCATCAATGAATTTCTTGGAGACAGACTAGCTGGTACTGACGTCATCTTAGAATAAGTTTCAATCTGAATAATACATATTCAAGGAAAACTTTGTGTTTATCTTGACATATCAAAGTAACAAAGTACATATAAACATATTTTTATAAAGGTATAAAAATAGCAAAACACATATGTATAAAATATAAGATAGAAAATTATATTTTACCTTGACAATCCCCCCTAAACACTAAGTTTTCCCTTAATATATGTGGCCTTCGAGACTGTCCATGTGTGGGGACAGGGGTAGTGGATTTCTTCGCTTGGTCATTTTAGAAGCTGGCCCCTTATGGACCGCCCCCAAACAACCAAGTCCCTACCAAACCTGCACATGGAGTTCTCCCACTACCCCTAAACTAAATCTCTCATTTCCATTTGTATTTTGTCATAGGGGGTTTTATCAGGTTTATCCTGCGGGGTATATTTCTCCATATAACCCTTATCAGTGTCATCATATAGCAGGGACACAATTTCCTGATGAAGGAAAGTACCTGAGGAGGCGGTTGCATTGGTCCCAGCTTTCCTGTACAAGGGTATCACACAACATAGAATTATCAATCCTAGCACCAAAAGCCCTGCTACCACTAAGCAGGCTTGTTGGAGAAATCCTTTGAGTCCTCCAAGCCACCCTGAGAAGAAAGAGGTATCTACTCCTGCATTGGCCTTTACTTCCTGAGCCAGATTTTTAATCTTTGTAAGGGCCACTATAGTTTTACCATTGACTCCAGAATTCTGAGGAATATAAGTACAACATTCTTCCCCTATCATCCCACAGACCCCACCTTTTTCAGCTAGAATCATGTCAATGGTCAGTCTATTTTGAAGAGTCATTCTTGTGTTGGGGCCCAATTCCTCAACTATACCCTGGAAAGCATCTTGACTAAAATTAATAAATCTTTGCTCGGTGTAGTATATATAATTTATCCAATCTACATTGTAATTGATCTGTACAGTTGGGATAAGAGAACGGAAACCCGCCAGGATCTGATTCTGAGCTTTGTATTCGTCTGGGACCCCCCTAGGAACCCTATAGAGTCTATGTAAACTTTGGGATCCTCAGCATAACCAGTGTGTAGCTGACCCAGACTCCTTCTCTTCCTGGATATCAGTGGAGCTATATTCTCGGGGCTATGGTTATCAGAGTCTTCCCAGGGCATAATCCTGAACTGCATTGCCAATTTTACCAAGGTACATTGCCCAGTCCAAGTCGTTGGGAGTTTGGACCTAAGTCGCCCATCCCCACAAAGCCAATATGTGTCATACATATATCTGGAATGGTTAGTCAGTAGGACAGATTCCAAAGTCTCGTTATTTTTACAGAAACCATCCTCAAAGATACCCACAGAGGGGCCTGAAGAGTTATCAGGGGAATAACAGGTATAGTTATCCCCAGTCACAATCACATCACCGGGGGTCCGAACCTTAGCTATAATGGTGACTAAGGGTATATAGTCAGGGCATGCACTACCGTCGGACCCCTTCAGCAATCCCAGTAAACAAAGAGTAGTATTGTGGTCAGCAGGGAAAGCATGAGTATACAGGTGAGTGTTTGCAGCAGCACAGGCAACACATCCTACTGATATATTTTGAACTTTAACATTATATCTGACCCATTCAAGCCAAAGGTTCTTACGGGGATTGACTTGAGTTTCTATGGAAAATACCTCTTCCCACTTGAGCCCTGGGATTGGAAGTACTTCATTAACTACTTGTTGCAAAACTTTACCATCCTGGGGTGATGTCATGGTTGTTGTGTCTGGCCCTGTCTGAGGGCTTATCCCACCTCCTTTCCTCTGGGAAATATCCTTAAGCTCAATTTGGCCCCTGACTCCCCCTCTCCCTAACCACGCACCTAGCACATATTTACCAAGATCCCAGGGTTGAGGGTTTTCTATATTTAAATATAGCGGGAGACAGGTTGGGGTGCCCCTTGTCACTGGGGGAGGTCTACACCCAGGAGAACTCATTTCTCCTTTCGTCAGTGTCATTCTATCAAGCAGAGATCTGCCATTTTCATCTTTTCTGTCCATTGCTTCCTTGGGTTTATACCCCAATCCTCCCCTGTGTTCCATCCCACATCTGACCAATAATAACAGTGTTCATTCCCTGGGCGGGTGACACAGAGATAAAATGTCCCCTTCCCCCAAGTCTGATGCGCTGATCCCTTGAAATCATTTCTTCTATCACAGTTAAATATTTGGCAGAAGTCGAACTTAAAAGTGACCACAGGGGCTGTAGTATTAACCCAGAGGGTGGGTGGCTGGCTGATACTACTGGAGATCAGGGTACAGCCTAAAAGGATATGCAGCAGGAGCTTCATGACCGCTGGCTAGTCTTGTCCTTCTTGCAGTGAGAGGCGTGAATCCAGGTGTTCTTGCCCTCAAGCTTCAGAGCAGTAGGGGTGGTCAGGACCACGGTGTAGGGACCCTCGAATCTGGGCTGAAGGCAGTCTCTCCGCACAAACTTTTTCACGTACACAAGGTCACCAGGCGAGAAGTCATGCACCGTGTCACCTGTGGATTCTGGGAGAGAAGCAGACACTGTAGAGTGGGTGTTAGTCAACTCTTTAGACAAAGCAATCACAAATTTTACCACTTTATCATTAGTTTCAGATAGCTCTTGGGGCCTGATGTCTCCTATCTTGGGAGGGGCACCAAACAGAATCTCATAGGGAGTCAACCCATGTTTGGCCTGGGGAGTGTGCCTGATGTGATACAGCACTATGGGTAGGAGGTCAGGCCAGGGGAGGGGGTGATCTTGGGTCATTTTCAGGAGTTGGGTTTTGAGGGTGGAGTTCATTCTCTCCACCTTGCCTGAGCTGGCTGGATGGTATGGAGTATGGAGACCTAAGTCTGTCCCCAGCATGTTCCAGAGTTCCTTGTAAACACTTGCGGTGAAGGTTGGTCCTTGGTCTGACTCTATCACTTCAGGGATTCCAAATCTGCAGGCAATTTCAATGATCAGTTTCTTGGCTGTGGTTTTGGCAGTCATGTTGGTGACTGGGTAGGCTTCTGGCCAGGCAGAGAACATGTCCACAGCCACAAGAACATATTCATATTTCCCTGATTTTGGCATCTGAATATGATCAACTTGTATTCTCTGCCAGGGATAGTGTGGTTTGGCCAGATGTTGGAAAGGGACTCGCTCCGTGGCCGTTGGATTGCAGGTGGCACAGACAGAGCAGGATCTTGAGTATGCAGCCACTGCAGAGGAAATCCCAGGTGCAAAGTATAGCTTCTGAATGCAGGCTAGGGCTTGATTCTTCCCTCTGTGAGTAGGTCCATGGGCCCATGCAGCCACAGCTGGATACATTCGCCTGGGCAGGCAAGGCTTTCCTTTTACTTTATAGAAAGGAGGATATGGGCCTGATCCCATGGCCCCCGCTGCTTTCCATTGTTTCACTTCTTCGATAGGGGTCTTCCTTTGTTCTTCCACAGCTTTTCCTCTGGCGTCCTTGCAAGCTGTGGGCTTGAATGTCGGTCCAAATGTTCCACTTCGTCAGCTTCAATCATTTGCCTCCTTTTCTTTCTGGCTTGGTGATCAAGATGGGCTTGAGCAGCTTGTTCTTTAGCTCTTGCCCTGGTAAGGGCCATCACCACAGCTTGTGAAGTTCTCTCTGATTCTTCCATCTTCTCCTGCCACTTTGGTGACACATTCTTCATTGCTGCAGCTTTGGCAGCCTGGTCTGCCAGGTGGTTTCCCTGGCTTCTCTTGAGTCCAGTTTTCCATGTGCTTTGACCTTGACAACAGCAATCTGGGAGGGTTCTTCCAGGGCCTCCATCAATGCCTTGATCCATACCGCATGTTTTACTGGTGTTCCCGCAGCCGTGATGAATCCTCTTGTTTTCCACAAGAATCCAAAGTCATTTGAGATGCCATGTGCATATCTTGAGTCTGTGTAGACATTGACTGTTGTTCCTGCTGCCAAATGACAAGCCTCTATGAGAGCCACCAGTTCAGCTTCCTGTGCTGACATATGAGGTGGTAGAGCCTCAGCCATGAGGACCTCTGTTTCTGTGGTAACTGCATATCCTGTGTGAAATTTGCCTTGAGGGTCTGCAAAGCGAGAGCCATCAGTCCATAAGTGAAGGGCTGGGTCAAGAAGCGGGTGTGACACCATATTTTCTGGGGTGGATGTTTCCAGTTTCAGAATTTCCAGACAATCATGAGGTCCTGTGCAGGGAAGCTCTTCTTCCCCCCCAGAAGGTGGAAGCAAAGTGGCAGGATTTATGGTAGTACATTTCTTGAACGTGATGTTAGAAGGCAGCAGCAATGAGCATTGCAATCTGAGATGTCGCTGATGTGTAAGGTGTCTGGAAGAGGTTTGTTGTAGAACAACAGAAAGGTCATGGCCAGCTTGTATGACCAAATCATGTCCAAGAACAACATCAGCAGATTTGTCCAGAAGAATATGAGCAGCATGAACTGCCTTGAGACAAGTTGGTGCTGTACGAGCCACAGGGTCCAGACGAGCTGAGTAGTAGCCTAAAGGCCGGTACTTGTCGGCATGATGTTGAGCTAGAACTCCAGATGCGTGTCCCCCGGATTCAGACACGAAGAGATGAAAGGATTGAGTGTAATCCGGGATGCCCAAGGCAGGAGCAGAGATGACACTCTCCTTGAGTTGGTTGAAACACTGTCTTTGTTGTTCATAGACAGATGGATCCGGGGCATTTCGCCAGTCTGGGCCTCCATTCTTGAGACAGTCATACAAGGGTTGCATGAGTCTGGAGGCATCGGGAATCCACTGTCTGCAGTAGGTGATCAGTCCAAGGAAGCTCTGCATAGCAGAGTAAGTCTCAGGGTAGAATATCTCTCGAATGGCCTGCTTCCTTTCTTCAGTCAAGTGTCTGGCTCCCTGCGATATGCAGTGGCCTAGGAAGACAACCTTCAGTTGGCACCATTGTACTTTGTTCTGTGAGACCTTGCAGTTAGCTGAATGAAGGAACATTAGGAGAGATATGGACGCCTCTTCCAAATTATCATCAGTTCCACAGAGTAGAAGGTCATCCACGTATTGTAGAAGAGTAACATGTGGGTTTTCTTGGATCCAAGGTTCCAGGACCAGTTTCATGGCCTGTGTAAATTGGTTAGGCGAGTTTTGAGCTCCCTGTGGGGTCCTGGTCCATGTAAGCTGTGAGCCCTGGAAGGTAAAGGCGAAGAGAAACCAGGAGTCTTCGTGTAGAGGTACACTAAAGAAGGCATTGGCCAAGTCAATGACGGTGAACAATGTTGCCGTTGTTGGCACCTGAGACAACAAGGTGTTTGGGTTAGGTACCACAGGAGTCTCCAGAATGGTGGCAGCATTAACTGCTCTGAGGTCCTGTACCAGCCGGTACTTTGGGGGTTCTCCTGGAGCGGTCTTCTTCTTGACTGGGAACAGAGGTGTGTTGCAGGGTGATACACATCTTATCAGAACTCCAGACTTCAAAAGAGAAGAAATTTGAGCACCCAGGCTATATTCTTGTGCAGCTTTGAGAGGGTACTGGGGCAAACGTGGATACTGGTGCCCAGGCTTTAAATATACTTTGACTGGTGGTACTTGTAGTAGTCCTACATCTTCTGGACCGTTAGACCACAGAGAGTCTGGATACCGGGAAGGATCGAGAAAACCCTTGGGGAAAGTTTCTGGTTGTATTGTCATCATCATCAGAGGGAAAGCCTTCAAGACACAACAATCTTCTGTGCCCTGTTGTGAATTAGGGTCCTGTAGGAGGAGTTCCATACCTTGCTCTCCAAAGGTAATGGTAGCTTTCATCCTCTCGAGTAGATCGGCTCCAAGTAGGTTGACAGGACAGGTTTCAGAAACTAAGAACCTCGTAAGTACTCCAGTAAAGGGTCCTGCAGACACTGGGACGGTGAGCGGGGAAGCAGTCCGCTGACCTTCTACTCCCACACATGTAAGAGTTTCAGAGGATAGAGATACCGATGAAGGAAGCTGTGTAGAAGAGATGACAGAAGTGGCCGCCCCAGTGTCCACTAGGAACTTCAAAGGTTGATGGTCCACCTGTAAGGTGACTGTTCCACAGGCTGCAGAAGGATGTGTAGCCGGGAAGGTGGACACTGGTTGGCCTCCCCGTCATTGGCGTGGGGGTGGCCTACCGTAGTTATTATAATATCTGTTGTCAGGATTATTGTCCCTGTGGTTAGGGTTTGGACAATCTCTTCGGACATGGTCAGGGCTGCCACATTCCCAGCATAACATACGGCCATCCTGATCACGTGTTGGTCTTCTACCTCGGCGAGGCTGCCTTCTGTCCTGCCGATAATCCTGTCTTCTTTGCTGAGGTGGTGAGTCATCCCCAGAGCCTCTGACCATTACCCACTTAATTCCTGGTTGATTCCTTGGTGAAGGTGGTGGGTAATCTTCCTGTGTCTGGTAAACCATGGTGGGAGTGGTGGCAGTCTTTTTCTTGGGCTTGGCCTCTTTTTCTTGTTTTTGTTGGGCTTTTTGGAAGGCCTTGACAATGGTTATAGCATCTGGGAAAGACGCACTAAACACTTCAGGGCGTGTTAATAGAACCTGGTCCTTCAATTTGTCCTGAAGGCCATTGATAAAGGAGTAGACCAACAAAGTGGCTTGTGTTTTGATGTGAGAGCTATATCCCAGGTCCTCAAAGTGCATATTTAACCGGGCAGCATATTTTTCCACACTTTCATCTGTCTCCTGCTGCACATCTTGAATGGATCCGGCTTGATCAGACAAACGGTCCTGCGCCCAAGCCGTTAACTGTTTAATATACTCGAGGCCAGATTCATAAGTGTTATGTGCACCTGCCTTAGCTGGATCCAATGCTTTTTCAATGGTGGGCAGAAAGTATTCTGTTGTTTTCACAGAGGTTATACTTGATAGATCCGTCCAGGTTGCCCCATAGGCCTTACGGGTCTGCTCCATACGCCGTACATACTGCATAGGATGTTTGTCTGGATCTGGGAGCTTAGAAACCAAAGCATCTATTTGTGTAGGGCTGAAAGGCTGATACTTAACTCCTCCCATGGGTCCAGGGACAGTCTGTGAATCTGGAAGGCGAGAGGCTTCCTCAGATCCATATCCAGTGGCAATATGTTCAGGTGGCAAAGGAGCACTGTCCAATGGTCGGTTGGGCATATCCATGATATTAGGCAAAACATGGGTCAACTGTTGAGCTACCAGAGTCATGGTTCTTTCCACCGCAGGACTGCGGATGCAAACGATGCGTACAGAGTTCAGTCTGTGGTCCAGAGTTTTTAAGCCATCTTTCAAAGAGGACACATGTTCTTGCATACATGGGCCAAGGGGGTACCCAAAAATACCAGAAGATATTAGGGGTATAGACAACGTACGTCTGGGCATATCCTGAGGATCTATTGTACCCACATGGAAGAGTATAGAACGAATAGTGGACCTGAGGGTAGATCTTGACTCCTCAGGATCTTCAAAGTTATAGACAGGACCCACAGCATGAATGATTATATCTGCAGGAAGGTCACCAGCGCTGGTCATCATGGTCTGTCCAGGCGGGAGTAGGCCATAATTATGTACGTGGTCATCACACAACCTGTCAACAAGAGGGCCTGCAGCCTGTATAATCTTACGGGCTAGACCATCTCCATTGGTGAGATGGGAATTTGTAGGACTAACTATGGCACCAACTTGGTGGGTTAGGATATCCCCATAGCCTATAGACAGGGTAACAGGCCGTCTGTTTGGTCCATGGTAGATATGTGAGTGACAGGGGTGCCAGTCCTCAGGCCTCACCGGGGGAAGCCCAGTAGAAGGAGGGACCGAGGGTACGGGCCTGTCTTGCTGTCTAGGATGTGGGGTGGGTTCGTCCCACCTGACACTCGAAGAGGGGGATGTCTGAGGAGCTGGTGAAAGGACTGGAGGACCCGGGGGTCTTTCACTTGTGGGCCTCTGAGGAGGTCGGGGCCTACCTCGGGGAGTGGATGTGGGTATTGGAGTTGGTGGAGAGGGACGAGGAGAAGAAGGCGTTGGGAGAGGAGCTGCAGCCCAACCTTCCCGGGTTCTGACCCCTCCGTATCTCCCATGCGCTCACGGAGCTCCCTCATGCGCTGTTGGAAAGGAGCAGACCGAATCAGGCTTTCTATATCTGGGGCAGGAGGGGCACCCACTGGGAACAGAGGCAGTGCAGCAGTTTCCGGATTAGGAACAGAGACAGGGGCTGAAGGACCGAGCCCTGGGACAGGGGCCTCAGCGACGGGGACTAAAACCTTTTCCGGCTGTCCGGGTGGTTGGTAGTAGGTGCCGGAAGGCGTCAGGAGGGGATACAGGCCTGACTGGGTGGTTCCGGGTGTCCCAAGATGGCTGCTGGGTGTCCCAAGATGGCCGCTGGGTGTCCCAATATGGCCGCTGGGTGTCCCACTGTTGGATATGGAAGGGGTATTGGACTGGGCATTACACCAGGGGCGACCCGCCCCACAGACACGGCAGGTCTCCGCCCAGGGCGGATTCTGTTCACCACATGCACTACAAGTCCAACCTCCCTTTGTTCTTAGATCGGTGCCATTATAGGGCGGTGGCTGGGGACTTGGCACAGCAACAGACATGAGGTGTGCAGCGGCCATTTTAGTTACATCAACAGCGGGAGCCATTTTAGTTACATCAACAAGATCACATGCAGAGCATTTCACATATCCGAACAAAGGCTCGTCACCTTCTGAACCTCCTGCACCATCTACTTCCTTCCAACCCTCAACTTTCAAATCATTTGCTACTCTAAGATGTGCCTGAGCTTGATGCAGGAGTCCCTCATCACATAACTTTCCCTTCTTCTGTCCTACATAATCCTTCCACACTGAAGGCTGAAGTCTCCCGGTACTGGGCAGACCCATCATTTTATGCAAACTTCTCACATTTCTAACAGCCTTCCGGCCTTCCCGTGACTGAACAAGCTCACTGACTCCCACAGCACCACCCTCTAACTTATGAGGTTTCTCAGATCTAAATATACGCATCATGATTTTAACAGAGTGCAATGATCTGTCGCGACTCAGACCACCGGCGTCACTTGCAGGTCACCACCCGTCAATACAGAGTCCCCGCTCTATATACTGACAAGACAAAGAGCCCTACTCAGTCTGTCCTTTCCCTAACTGTGGATGGTGACTTTACAGCACAGTTCGCCGTGACACCCTACACAGCACAGAGTCCCCGCTCCATGTACTGACACTGGGGCTTCTCCTAATGAGGCTCCCCGTGTTAGACAAAGAGTCCCTGCTCAATTTGTCATTTATAAGACAGAGAATCCTAATTAATCTGTCACTAACTAAACTATCATGTGCGTCTTATACCCCACTCAACACTTCAAGAATCTAAAATTTGTCCCAACTTTATTCTAACAGTCACAGGAAGGCAGCTATCTACATAAAGATACAGTGACCGGAGGAGGAGGAAGTGGTGCTGACACGAGTACACGCAAAAATGCGACGTCACTCGGTCTCACTTGCTGGTTCGGAGCGTGGCGTGGGATCGCCTTCGGTCTCACCACTCAACCGGTCACCCACCCAGACCCAAATCGACAATACAGCAAAACCGGCAATGACTGACACACAGGCAAGTGGGACGCATATAAAGTATATGATCTCAACTTACCGTGTTCAATGGAGGCTGCAGTCCTCGCACTCAGTCACCGCGGGCAACACCGCAAAGTCCTCAGGACGGGTGTAATACTATTGTAGGAACTCGAGGATTCTGATAGCGTGGGGCAATGAACAATCAGAGACGGGTTTCTTTGAATGCAAATAATGTATTTGTGAAACAGCAAAACACCCAAAAACAATATTCAAACAACCCGTAGTGACATGCAATGAGTCCATATATATATACACAAGTCCAGTTATATGAATCCGGATATATAAGTCCTTGAACCTCTATAGCGAGGGTGGTAAAGTTCTTACGACGGAGTCCTCACACAAATGTGACCACAAGGTAAGTCTGATGCACAGGTAACGTGGCTGGATTTACACACTGCTGGTGTGTGAAGAGTCAGATCCAGGTATGCAGAAAAACAGGGAGGTCCAGGAACAAGTTAATCTCAGTTGTGGCTTAATTCAGTGAAGTCCAACAACAAGTTCATATGTCAGTAAGGTTCCAGTAACAGTTCCAACAGCTCTCACCAGAGGTAATGCACGAAGGGTTAAACAGCAACAGTTCAGAAACACAGTTCTTATCAGATGGAGTGAACCAAAGGGTTAAATTCCCAAGTCAACAGTTTAGTGATAACACAGTATGTGCAACTTACATATGCAGAGAATGTCCAGAGCCATGGGTAGAAACTGCTGTGGCTGAGAAACACCTGAAGATAAGGTTATGCACTCTCCTGGTAAATACACAAAAGATCTGTGAGGAACAAAGCAGCTGGGTTGCAGGGAAACGGAAGCAGAATATTCCAGCAGTGAAGCCAGCACCTGAGCCGGGTTTTAAACAAACGAACAGGAAGTAGGGCACAGAAAACAGCAAACTCCATTTTAACAAAGGGCAAAATCATTGACAAAGTTACCTAGAAAACCGGAATACTGACATTACTCCCCCCCTAAAGACGGCCTCCGGACGGTCCTGGACCAGGCCTGTCCGGGTATCTCCGATGAAACTGAGCAATCTTCAGAGGCGCATTGATGTTACTTACTGGTTCCCAAGAATCATTTTCAGGAGAGTAACCTTGCCATCTAACTAGATACTGAAGCCGGTTTCTATGAAGTCTCGAATTAACAATATCCTGTACCACGAATTGTTCTTCGCCATCAACCAACACTGGTGGAGGGGGAGGTACGATACGTCCCTGAAACGTGTTAGGAGAGACTGGTTTTAATAAGGAAACATGAAATACTGGGTGTACCTTTAAAGTCCGTGGTAGCTTCAACCGACAGGCAACAGAGCTCACAATCCCAGTGATCTTGAATGGACCGATGAATTTCTGTCCCAGTTTCTGCGAAGGAACACCCAATTTTAGATTCTTGGTGGACAACCAAACTGAGTCTCCTACCTTATACATAGGTGCTGGTTTCCGGAATCTATCGGCCGACTTCTTGTAACGCTCCTGTGCTGTGGTCAGGGAGTCCTTCAAAACTTCAAGATTACGTTGCAACGCCGTCACTCTGTCTTCAACCGCTGGTACCGAAATCGTAACCGGAGACCTAGGCAAAATACTTGGATGATAACCCAGGTTGGCAAAAAAAGGCGTTACCTTCGTGGAACTGCTTTGGGAGTTGTTGTACGAAAATTCGCTAGAGGAAGTAGCTTCAGTCAATCGTCCTGCAAATGACTGACGTAACAGCGTAGATATTGCTCCAAGGTTTGATTTGTCCGTTCGGTCTGCCCGTTGGTCTGAGGATGGTATGCAGAAGACAAGCAAACATTAATGTGGAGCGCAGAACAAAATCCTTTCCAAAATCTAGAGGTAAATTGTATTCCCCGGTCAGAAATGATGTCATCTGGTACCCCATGCAGCCGGAAAATGTTCTGGATAACTAGATCTACTGTCTCTGTAGCTGAGGGAAGACCAGCACACGGAATGAAATGAGCAGCTTTCGTTAAACGATCTACTACCACCAAAATAGTATTTTTACCACCAGAGGTGGGTAACTCCACAATAAAGTCCATCGAAATAGACCCCCAAGGGCGAGACGGTACAGGTAGCGGTTTAAGAAGACCAGTAGGTGAAACGCGAGGAACCTTGTACCGGGCACAAACTTCACAAGAGCGGACATAGTCATTCACATCCTTCAAGCAGGTAGGCCACCAAAAAAAACGAGTTAACAATTCCTGCGTCTTCTGTACCCCCTATGACCAGCCAATTTAGAGTCGTGGACCAATCTGAGAACTCGAAGTCTTACAGCCTCTGGGACATAAATACATCGATCTCTAAGCCACACACCATTCCGAAGGACAAGATTCACATTGTCAGGTGGAGCTGCAAGAAATACGTCACCGTCATAGGCCAGCTTGATCTCCTGCCACAAGTCCCGGTTCCGGAGCACTCCAACGAAATTGGCCTCCGACAAGATGGTCTTCGACGGGGTCCCAGGCACGGAATCCACGGTATGGATTCGGGATAATGCGTCAGCTTTCCCATTACGTGAACCTGGGCGGTACGAAATAATAAAATTAAACTGGTTCAAGAACAAACTCCACCTAGCTTGTCGAGGAGAAAGACACCTGGCAGACTTAAGGAATTCCAAATTGCGATGATCCGTGAGTACTACTACCTGCTGAGTTGCCCCTGCAAATGGTGTCTCCATTCCTTAAAGGCAGAAATAATTGCCAAAAGTTCCTTATCTGCCACATCATAGTTCAGTTCTGCAGAAGATAACCTACGAGAGAAGAAGGCACACGGGTGCAGCAAACCTTTGTCTCCGGTACGTTGTGAGAGGATAGCTCCCAATGCACAGTCAGACGCGTCCACCTCCACGATAAAAGGCTGTGCAGGATCCGGATGCATCAAAATTGGAGCCGTGGTAAAACAACCCTTCAGGCGATCAAAGGCTTCCTGAGCTTGCGAAGACCATTCAAACTTCTTCCCCTTCTTGGTGAGGAGAGTGATGGGACGGACAATTTCTGAAAAATTTCGGATAAACCGTCTATAAAAGTTAGCAAAGCCAATGAATCGTTGTACCTCCTTAATGTTTCCTGGTACCGGCCAGTCCAAGATTGCCTGGATCTTGCTGGACTCCATATTCAATCCCTGAGGCGAGATAACATAGCCTAAAAATTGAATTTCAGAACAATGGAACTCACACTTTTCGAGTTTGATGTACAAATGATTATCTCTCAAACGTCTAAGTACGGTCTTGACATGTTCCTGATGTTCCTGTAAGGAGTCAGAAAAGATTAAGATGTCATCAAGGTAAATTACCACATATTGGTCCAATAAATCCCTGAAAATGTCGTTGGCTAAATGTTGAAAAGCAGCAGGAGCGTTACAGAGTCCGAATGGCATCACCAAATATTCAAAATGTCCATACCGGCATCTAAAAGCTGTCTTCCATTCGTCTCCGGGCCGTATACGGAGTAAATTATATGCCCCACGAAGATCTAATTTGGTAAATACTTTGGCCTGGCGAACTCTTTCCAACAATTCTGGAATTAGGGGCAACGGGTACCTGTTACGAATGGTTACCTTATTTAACTCCCGGTAGTCAATGCAGGGTCTTAGAGTACCATCCTTCTTCTTTACAAAGAATATTGGAGCTCCCGCTGGTGAAGAAGATGGTCGGATAAACCCCTTGGCTAAATTCTCATCTATATACTCTCGTAAAGATTTTAATTCCGGAGCCGCCAACGGGTAAACATGGCCGAAAGGAATCGCTGCTCCAGGAAGCAATTCTATGGGGCAGTCATACGGTCTATGTGGGGGAAGTTGATCTGCCTTCCTTTTATCACAAATGTCTGAGAATTCCTGATAAATCAGAGGGAGAGTAGGTACCTGTATCACCTCTTCCAAGTTCTGGGTAACTGGAGCCGCTACAGTTGGACTGATGGTAGAACTGCACTTCGGGAGAAAGGTTATCTCCTTGGTTTCCCAATTGATGATTGGATTTTGTGACCGTAACCAGGGAATTCCTAAAATTACAGGAAAATGAGGAGAAGATATTAACATGAATGAAAGTGTTTCTTGATGGTCTGGTTCCATCTTACACTCCAGAGGCACTGTCTCCCGATCTACTGGTCCAGAAACTAATGGGGAACCATCCACCGTTTCCATAGTGATTGGTGAAGCTCTTAGTTGTGTCTTTATACCATGTTCCTCTGCAAAAGAAGAATCCATGAAATTCCCACCTGCTCCAGAGTCTATCATGGCAGAACTTGATATCCACTGTTCCTCCCACTGAATCTGTATAGGAAGAGAACAATGTGAATATTTCTCCCCTTGATCTTTAGGGGAAGTCGGCATCAGTATTGGGGGAAAAACCGCATCTAGATGTAAACTGGTTTCCGAAACTTCAGACTCAGCGTCTGTGTTATCATAATCCCCTACTACCGCCAACACCTTGTTGGGTCGCCTAGGACATTTAGGACAATTGATGAGGAAATGGTCCGATTGACCACAATAGAAACATAAGCGCTCACGGAGACGGTGTTCGCGGCGTTCATTATTCTCACGTCTCTGCAGTGAGTCCACCTGCATAGGCACCTCCTCAGCCTCTCGCGGGTTTTTGCCTGTGGTTTCCCTGGACGGAAGAGAGTAATTAGTAATGCGATTTACAGCGGCCCATTTTTCTTGTCTGCGTTCAGTTAAACGGATATCAATACGTACACAGTGCTGTATAAACAATTCAAACTCCTGTGGAGACTCTGAACGAGCTAGCTCATCCTTGATTGCATTTGACAAACCTTTTCTAAAGATTGGTAATAAAGCATTGTTTTCCCACTGGGTGTCCACCACTAACCTTTTAAATTCAGTAACATATTCTATGACTGACCGTTTCCCCTGGCGTAAGGAAAGCAAGGCAGATTCAGCGGTAGCACGGCGGTTGGGATCGTCGAACATTTGCGCCATGGCTGCCAGAAAATTGTCCAAATTATTTAGACGGGTATCATGACTTTCAACCATAGGATTTGCCCAAGCCAGTGCACGTGATGTCAACAACATAATAATACATAGAACCTTAGATCTATCAGACCGGTAGTAGGAGGCATGTACATCAAAAAATAATATACATTGATTAACAAACCCACGGAATTGACTTCGGTCACCATTAAAACGGAATGGAGGCAATTTGGGCATACTGGTGGATGAGGTAGGCTCAGTAGGTAAGGCCTCCAGGACTCCTAACCTAGAACGTAGATCTTGGAGAGCCTGACCAAACCCCTGTGCATTGTGGTTAACCCGAGACTCCAAGTCTCTAATCTGATTGTGTGCAGCCGCCACCTCCTGCTGCAAGGAGTTAACTATGGTGAACAATTTGTCTGCCCGTGTCTCCGTCATTGCCCCAGCAGAATCCTCTTTTTTAGGCTGGAATATCCTGTAATACTATTGTAGGAACTCGAGGATTCTGATAGCGTGGGGCAATGAACAATCAGAGACGGGTTTCTTTGAATGCAAATAATGTATTTGTGAAACAGCAAAACACCCAAAAACAATATTCAAACAACCCGTAGTGACATGCAATGAGTCCATATATATATACACAAGTCCAGTTATATGAATCCGGATATATAAGTCCTTGAACCTCTATAGCGAGGGTGGTAAAGTTCTTACGACGGAGTCCTCACACAAATGTGACCACAAGGTAAGTCTGATGCACAGGTAACGTGGCTGGATTTACACACTGCTGGTGTGTGAAGAGTCAGATCCAGGTATGCAGAAAACACAGGGAGGTCCAGGAACAAGTTAATCTCAGTTGTGGCTTAATTCAGTGAAGTCCAACAACAAGTTCATATGTCAGTAAGGTTCCAGTAACAGTTCCAACAGCTCTCACCAGAGGTAATGCACGAAGGGTTAAACAGCAACAGTTCAGAAACACAGTTCTTATCAGATGGAGTGAACCAAGGGTTAAATTCCCAAGTCAACAGTTTAGTGATAACACAGTATGTGCAACTTACATATGCAGAGAATGTCCAGAGCCATGGGTAGAAACTGCTGTGGCTGAGAAACACCTGAAGATAAGGTTATGCACTCTCCTGGTAAATACACAAAAGATCTGTGAGGAACAAAGCAGCTGGGTTGCAGGGAAACGGAAGCAGAATATTCCAGCAGTGAAGCCAGCACCTGAGCCGGGTTTTAAACAAACGAACAGGAAGTAGGGCACAGAAAACAGCAAACTCCATTTTAACAAAGGGCAAAATCATTGACAAAGTTACCTAGAAAACCCGGAATACTGACAACGGGTCCGGACGGGCGGCGATCCACTGCCCCACGTTGGGCGCCAATTGTCGGGGTCGAAACGACAAACACTCGTCCTCCAGTCACTCCAGATTAGATTATAAGCATGGGTTAACCGTTTAAAGAATGAGTCAGACAATAGGCTGGTTCAAACTTCAGAGCATGCTTAGAGGGCTGTATCCAGGCACCAATCTCAGCAAGTACTCATCTTTATTTCTGCAAGCATGGGATTATCTATACAGGATGTCAGGGTGGAGTAAAGGGTGGATGGGGGCGGGGAGGTAAGCTATACATGTCCATATATGGACATATCTAGCATCTGGCCATTTCTATTGGTTCACATTCCATAGGTCTTGTATCCAGGCAGATTTGCTGTTGCAATCCTCAGTTCCCCAAAGGTGGGGGCAGTCATCAATGAATTTCTTGGAGACAGACTAGCTGGTACTGACGTCATCTTAGAATAAGTTTCAATCTGAATAATACATATTCAAGGAAAACTTTGTGTTTATCTTGACATATCAAAGTAACAAAGTACATATAAACATATTTTTATAAAGGTATAAAAATAGCAAAACACATATGTATAAAATATAAGATAGAAAATTATATTTTACCTTGACAACAACATATGAAAGTATGTGCTGGAGAAGGTGAACACTATCACACTGATAAAGTGACATGTGCATGAAGGATATATAGTAGTACCTCGCTATGCTGTTCCTGCTGATACAAGTCCAGCCTCTCAGCTGAGGATGGCACCCTACTTTTCAGCGGAAATGGTGCCCCCACTCAATGACTGCTGATCCTGGGAATCAGTTTGATTTATAATCCCTACTTCATTTGTTCTTCAATTTTTCAGAGAGCGTTTTAGAAGACAGAGAAGTGGAAAGGTGATGCTAATTATGGCGTCATCACCGCTCACCATCTTGGTGGAGTCCTCAAAGTATTGGAGGATGGTACATATGTCTTACATCCATGTCCACTCCTGAGGTCTTATGTGTGGAGTCTGAACTGAATACCGATGGCCTTGTTGATGCTGGTAGTCAACTGCCCTCTTCTGCTCACAAATTCTCCCTAACATCTGCAGTGTAGAGTTCCAACACGTGGGGACATCACACACCAGTCGGTGAGCCGGAAGCTGAAAATGCTGCTGAAGCATGGCAAGGGCGGCGGAAGCTGTAGCTGACTTTCTAAAATGGGCACACAGGCCGAGTACTTTGAAAAGCAGATCCAGCACCTCTGGGTAGGTTTTGAGAAACCACTGAACCACAAAGTTAAGCATATGGGTCAGGCATGGTACGTGTGTGAGCTCACCACGGGGTTCTGGCCATTGTCACATGTGACCATGCCTGACTGTAGGTTCAGCGGTGTCAGCCACAGGTCTGCCTGCTCTTTCAGAGCTGTCCACAACTTTTCAGCATTGTGCGGTTTGTCACCTAAGCATATTAGCTTCAGCACAGCCTGTTGCCGCTTGGCAGAGGCAGTGCTGCAGTGCTTCCAGCTTGTGACTAATGTGGTTGTTTCAGAGATGGAGGCTGAAGAGGAGGAGGAGGATGAGGTGCAGGAGCTGTACACTGTGGGGGCTACCCTGATTGACCTAGAGCCTGCAATCCTCAGCGTCGGGAGGATGTGTTCCATCCCAAGGTCCGACTGGGTCCAGGCTTCCACTATGTTAACCCAATGTGCCGTCACCGAGATGTACTGTCCCCACCCACAAGCACTTGTCCACATGTCCGTGGTTAGGTGGACTTTACCAGTGACTGCATTGTTGAGGGCATGGCTAATGTTGTGGAACACGTGCTTGTGTAATGTGGGGACTGCACACCAGGAGAAATAGTGGCGACTGGGGATCGAGTACCGAGGGACGGCCAGCGCCATCAGGTTGCGGAACGCTTCCATCTCCACGAGCCGAAAAGGCAACGTTTTGAGTGCAAGCAGTCGCAAAATGTGTGAATTTAGTAGTGTGGCCTGTGGGTTGTTGGCTGCATATTTGCGCTTGCATTTCAAGGACTGGGGTATGGACAACTGAATGCTGCGCTGGGACAAGGACGTGGACGTGCTTGATGATGGTGCTAGTTGAGTGTGCAACGACAGGTGCAGGGCAGGAGGCATCTTCGCATGCACCATGGACAGGGAATTGGCTTGCAGCACAACAGCAGAAGAAGCAGTGGTGTCTCCCGCAGACACTGTTCCTGGACCCTGGGGTTCGGCCCAAAGAGTCGGGTGCTTTGTTGCCATGTGCCTGATCATGCTGGTGGTGGTCAGGCTTGTAGTTTTGCTACCCCTGCTGATGCTGGCCTGACAGGTGGTGCAAAAGGCCTTTTTGGGGTTATAGGCAGAGTCTTTAAAAAACAACCAGACTAGGGAAGACCTAACAGTTGTACTGGCAGCTTCCATCGTGTTGGTCTTACGGTGAACGGTTGCCCACCTTCGGTCTACGGCCACCATACTGCTTCTTCCTGCCTGTTGTGGTGCTACTCCTCCCTCCCACTGAATGCTGCTGTCCTCGCTCTGCATGTCCTCCTGCCAGGTTGGGTCAGTTACTATATCATCCACCACCTCGTCTTCCACTTCCGCACCCTGGTCCTCCTCCTGACTTTTTGGCAATTGTGTCTCATCATCGTCCACCTCTTGTGACATTTTCCTACCGTCACCTTCATGTGACCATGGATGCTCAAATATTTGGGCATCGCTACATGTGATCTCCTCTTGCCCCACTTCAAGTGGCCTGGGTGAGAGGCCCGAATCTATAAATGGAAAAGTGAACAGCTCTTCGGAGTGTCCAAGTGTGGGATCAGTTGCCTCCAGGCACTCGGCATGGTGGGAGGAAGGAGGATCAGGGTGAGGAATATGCGATCCAGACTCACGGCTACTGAGACTTGACCATGTGGAAGACAGGGTGCTGGTGGTGGTGGCCAATGACTGGAAGCATTATCCACTATCTAATCAACAACCTTTTGACACTGCTCTGGGTTCAATAGTGGTGTGCTTCTGCGGTCCCCTAGTAATTGGGACAGGAAAGTTGGGCGAGAAGATGTGAGTGTTTGTTGTGGCAAAATTTCAGCTTGCCCACGGCCTTGGCCTCAAACTCTGCATGCACCATCACCATCATGTCCAGTTCCCCATCCCTTGCCACGCGCCATGCCCATTTTAAATGGAGGACAATATTTTCCTCGTTCACTGCAAATGGCTGAATTTGGATCGAACTTATATGTGACCCGTGTGACGGACAAACCCCGTTTAAAATATCTGGCCTGTAGGTAACTATTTTTTTGGTCAGCAAACTGGTGTCAATATCTTGGCTAAGACACTGCAACAAAATTTAAATGGAGGCCTGAAATGGCACAATTTTGAGTGCATTGATATGTGATCCGTGTGACGGACAAACCCCAGTTTAAATTATCTGGCCTGTAGGTAACTTTTTTTTTTGGTCAGGAAACTGGTGTCAATAACTTGGCTAAGACACTGCAACAAAATTTAAATGGAGGCCTGAAATGGCACAATTTTGAGCGCATTGATATGTGATCCATGTGACGGACAAATCCCAGTTTAAAATAGCTGGATTTTTAGCGCTGTAATATGGAAAGGATCTTGCTGTATTCTGCAGTGCCAACAAGCAAATGGAGCAGAAAAATGGTGTTCTCTGGTTTGCTTTTAAAGCAAATAATCAGGATTAAGATCTAAAAAAAAATTATTTCTGGCCCTGATACCTGGGGCAATGTCTAGAAATATCTGTAATAGGCAGCTGCAGTAGAAGACAGAACTGAAATAGACCCTCTTGCTATATGCAATGAAGTCTGCCACATACACTGCCTGCCTGCCTAGCACTGATATCTATGCAGCTTTATTAGTCCTAAGAAGGACTGTTAATTGAGATGGATATGTGTATTATAGATGGTATATCCACACTAAGTACGAAGCTCTCTCCCTAACTCAACAGCAACTCTCTACACACTGCCTGATTCCGGAGCAGACTTTGACGATCATGGCGGCGCCAGTCTGATATAGACCTGATGACATTGTGTGGCCAACCAATCACTGTAATGCCATAACCAACATCACTGCGGCATTACAGTGTGTGGTAGACAATCTCTGCATGTTTATTGGCTCTCTAAAGAGCGCCAAACATGCAGGGCGGGACCTGATCTCCTGCCGAGCAACCCCGGAAATGCTCGGTGAACTCCGAACATCTCGAGCAGTGGAGTAGAGTAGTGGCAAGCATGCTCGCTCATCACTAGTAACAACCCATCCAATCCACACAGGCAAAGAATCAAACCATAGATGCCTGTGAAATGATGTTCTTTCCACTTCCGGATTATGACCCCAACAGTGCTCACTGGACCCTTAAGTAATTTATAAATTCTTCTGTACCAATGTCATTAGTATGTTTTGCAACCATAAGGTTATGAAGGTCTTGAGACAGCTCACTGGTTTTACCCATTATGAGATGTTTCTTGTGTGGCACCTTGGTAGTGAGACACCTTTTATAGGCCATCACTTCAACCTGCTGATATTGTTTGTCACTAAGTGGCAGGATTGTTTTCTAATTAGTGATAGATTTCAGCTGGTGTCAGGACTCTCCATGGCTTTTTGCACTTCTCTTACTTTGTGTGTTCAATACTTTTCCCCTGAGTCATTTCTCATTATTGCACATAATTTAGTAATGGACATCTATGGTTTGATTTCTTTACCTGTGCGGATTGGATGTGTTGTTACTGACAACTGGTGAGAATTTAATGTCAATAGCACTTTTAGAAATAGATTTACTTAGAAAATTGGTGACTTCTTGAATACTTATTTCACCCGCTGTGTGCGTGTGTGTGTATTATATATATATATATATTATATATATATATAAATATATATATATATTTATTTATTTATTTATATATATATATATATATATATATATAATTATAGTAACAGTATAGAGAAAACTGCTCTACTGCTACATAATTCCATTAGGATTATGAATAAACTGTGAAATTAGTCATGAGTGATTAATATTTTAATCTCAGGTTTCTGCCAGTCTTCACAAGTCACTTAACCTTTCATTTTACCCTTGTGAACCTATCAAAAATCTTTAATGCATTTTATCGTTCTTCAATCTGATGGAGCCCAGTAATTTTACTTGTGTTTACAGCATCGCAGTAAACGACTGACACAGTATTTATTAATATTTCCGTCAGTACTTTCTCTGTCATCAGAGAAGGAAATATCAGTGCGTGGTTTGCATGAATCAATCGAATGGCGCAAGAAAACGGCTCATTAGTGATGCTCTGTGTGCTGTGTGTCTAATTAAAGGAAACTTTTCACGTGTGTAATTTCAGTCGTATTATTAATTATAAGTTTGTAAAAGACAAATAATGTTCATTGGAAAAATGTTGTAATTTTTATTTTTAGCAGATTCCATGGGGCAGCCATATTGGAGTTACACACTTCAATCCTGTGCTGTCTGTTTAGACAGTTAATCAGGATGTGTATGCTTCATGGTAGGTGCAATGATTGGGCGCTAACAGTTAAAAAATGTCTATTTTCTGTGCGCGTCCTGTTACAATCCAGCCTTATCAAGGCATCCATCAGATGTAACAGATACAAAAGAGCTAATAGTAAGAGCTAATCTAATGATAGATGCAAAACACAAGACAAAATGAACGACACTCACCGGGTAAGATTACAAGCCTTTATTGGAAAATCTGCGACGGGAGAACAGGCGCTGGGGAGCGGGAGTGATGATGATCGTTTCGCGCAAGGTGCGCTTCCACAGGTCACAGGTTGTAAAACAATCGTCGTTACTCCCGCTCCCCAGGTCCCGTTCTCCCGTCACAGATGTTCCAATAAAGGCTTGTAATCTTACCCGGTGAGTGCCGTTCATTTTTTCTTGTGTTTTGCATCTTGGACATGTTTTTTCTCATGAATGGGCACCCGTGGCTTTCGGGTGTTTTGGCGGCGACGGCACCTGCACAGTATTAAGCCTGGAGGTGTGAGTGGTGTTAGCGGTGCCAATCAGCTGTTTCCCTTTTGGCTAATCTAATGATAGTGCGATCGCTCTGCTAATCTCTAACTCCAATGTTAATGAGATGACTCAGCTGTCGCTGCTCCAGTCTACACAGCTAAGCTGACATACAAGCTACAGAAAACAAGAATTGTGTTTTATTTTCTTTGTTTTAAATGAAGGGTCACAAAAATGAAAAATAAAATGTTTTTAATAATGAACTTAAATTATAAGTCATTGTGACATTGGAAGAAAAGATGAATTCATATGTAAAATGCTACATTAGTTACCCTAAATTGTAAAATTTATCTTTTTTAAAGGCAGTTGTCCCCTATGAAATACTAGCTAGTCTGCTACATGAGGCAAAATATATGGTATTGGTATTACACACTTGTTGTGGCGCCCCCTGCTGTTACATACTTCTTATTGTGCCCATGATGTTATTTACTTATAATAGGGCCCTTGCTGTAACATACTTTTTATTGCGCCCCCTGCTGTTACATACTTATTATGCTGCCCCTGCTGTTTTTATATACTTGTTATGGTTCCCCTGCTGTTACATAATTGTCATGTCAACTTCTGCTATTACATAGTTACTGTGGTGCCCCCTGGTGTTACAAACTTGTTATTGCACCCCCCTGTTTGTTTAATACTTGTTATGGCGCCCCTGATGTTATATAGTTGTTATGTTGCCTCCTGCTGATACATATTTGTTATGGCGCCCCCAGGTTTTACATACTCTATATGGCATCTCCTGGTGTTACACACTTGTTATGAGGCCCTTGTGGTTACATACTTGTTATGGCCCCGTCTGGTGTTACATACTTGTTATGGCCCGTCTGGTGTTACATACTTGTTAGGGCACCCCCTGGTGTTATGCAGTTGTTATGGTGCCCACGATGTTGCATACGTGCTATGGCACCTCCTGGTGTTACATGTGTTATGGCGCCCCCTGATGTTACATACTAACTATGGCACCCCTTGATGTCACATATTTGTTATGGCACCCCTAGTGTTACACACTTGATATGTTGTCACAAGGTTTTACATACTTTATATGGCGCCCTCTGGTGTTCCATACTTGCAACTTATAACATACTTGTAATGGCGCCTCCTGATATTACATACAGGAGCTTCTCACTAAATTAGAATATCATCAAAAAGTGAATTTATTTCAGTTCTTCTAAACAAAAAGTGAAGCTCATATATTGTATTATACACAGTCATTACACACAGAGTGATCTATTTCACGTGTTTATTTCTGTTAATGTTGATGATTATGGCTTACAGTCAATGAAAACCCAAAAGTCATTATCTCAGTAAATTAGAATACTTTATAACACCAGCTTGAAAAAGGATTTTAAAATCCAAAATGTTGTCCTACTGAAATGTATGTTCAGTAAATGCACTCAGTACTTGGTCGGCTCCTTTGGCATCAATTACTGCATCAATGCGGCGTGGCATGGAGGCGATCAGCCTGTGGCACTGCTGAGGTGTTATGGAAGCCCAGGTTGCTTTGATAGCAGCCTTCAGCTCGTCTGCATTGTTGGGTCTGGTGTCTGTCATCTTCCTCTTGACAATACTCCATAGATTCTCTATGGGGTTAAGGTCAGGCGAGTTTTCTGGCCAATCAAGCACAGTGATACTGTTGTTTGTAAACCAGGTATTGGCACTTTTGGCAGTGTGGACAGGTGCCAACTCCTGCTGGAGAATGACATTTCCATCTCCAAAAAGCTCGTCAGCAGAGGGAAGCATGAAGTGCTCTAAAATGTCCTGGTAGACAGCTGCGCTGACTTTGGTCTTGATAAAACACAGTGGAGCTACACCAGCAGATGACATGGCTCCCCAAACCATCACTGATTGTGGAAACTTCACACTAGACCTCCAGCAGCTTGGATTGTGGCCTCTCCACTCTTCCTCCAGACTCTGGGACCTTGATTTCCAAATGAAATGCAAAATTTACTTTCATCTGAAAACAACACCTTGGACCACTGAGAACAGTCCAGTTCTTTTCTCCTTGGCCCAGGTAAGACGCTTCTGGCGTTTCTAAACCTATATTATTGTCCCCATGGCTAATTGGGACCTGCCCCTCAGCCAAAGTACATAAAAAAAACAAAAAAGAAAAATGAACAAAAAATAGCAGTAACTATTTTGATTGTGGTACAATTAAGTCATATTTAAACAGCAATATTAAACTATATAAACCACAAAAGAGGGGTCTCTATAAAAATATATTTTTATTATAACAAAATATTTAATAATTGGACAAGGTATAGGCAAGACAGAAAAGATGAAAAAATATAAATTAATGAATGCTGCCGACCAAGAAAGGTTTACAGCTGAAGAGAAACTGACGTCATCCAGCATAGTCAATGGTATAAATTGGAATACATAATATGTATAAGGAGCGAGAACCCAGTTGTTAATACTAAACAATACATGTAATACGTACTGCAGAAAGAATCCTGGCGGGATTTTACCAAGTAATTAGAGCCAGGATTTCAGATGGAAGACTGATTAGTGGTCATAGTAAGAATCGCTCATATAAATTATCTGCAGAGTGTATAAAACTGAGCATAGTGATAACAGGGGACACGCTGAACAGTATAAGGGTAAGAAGGATATTGATCCAATGTTAGGAATTACCTTGCGACATGGTGGGAATCGCCCCAAGGGTGGCTGGAATGGCGTGTGTGATGGCCCCGACGCGCGTTTCACCGCACTCGGCTTCGTCAGGAGGCGTGGCTTAGTAATGATGGGCAAGGGTTTATATAGTGCAGGAGGGATAAGTTCACGAATCGGCGCGTATTGCAGCATGATGCGCCGCCCCTTCGGCCGAGCACGGCGAGAGGCGCCGAGGACGATGGGAAGGAGGACGTGCGTCATCGCTCCCATCACCCCGGCAACACTCCCGACGCGCCCGGACACCAGGGCGCCACAGCGCATGCGTGAGTCGCGTCTGCATGAACAGATGAGGTAAGTATAATAACATGTGTATGGGTGAGAAAAGTCCATGAAAGAGGCGCTTATCTCAGCATGATGAATCGCCCCCATGACCAAACGCGCCGAGGCATGTCAGTGGCGATGGGGGGAGGACAAAAAGTCATCACTCCCCATCGCCACGGCAATAACCCCGTCGCGTCCAGACACCAGGGCAACACAGCGCATGCGTGGATCGCGTCCACATGAACTAAGTAGATGTAGGGGTGGCATTGCTAAATTATATTATATGATATAAAGATATAAAGGAAACTGATTAAACAGAATAATGAATGTTGTAATAGAAATTCTAAATCAAAATGAAAGATAACTATGACCGCTTATAAAGATAAACTGGAGAAAAACATATCTATAAAAAATATATATTATAGAATTAACATAATAAAGCAGAACGTACAAGATATGAAATATCTAAATTTAAAGCTAGCTGTTAGAGAGCCATATATGTATCATATCATGGTCGTATACTATAGGCATATATGTCATACAACAGTTATATATAAAAATGACAATAATAAGCAGTTAGTGAAAATAAGACACAGAAATTAAACTAAATAGTATAATATAATAGATGATTCAGAAGAGGTCATAGTAATAGTCCAAGTACATAGTTGATAAGTACAGGCAGGCGAAGCAGGCTCATTTTGATAGTAGGATGGGCCAATATATCGTGATGTCCAATCCCTCCTGATGAGTTTAATGAATAATATGTAATCGACTATGGATAGAAGGAAAAAGGGTAAAAATGAGTAGGAAATAAACACTTAAAAATACATATAAGGAGTGCCCGATTAAAAGTAAAACAAAACTAAGTCAAAGAAAAGACTTGAAACTGATAGCTTCATTTAGGCCCTTAGGCATCAAAGTGTCGAGGGTTACCATCCAGCGAGTTTCTTTTTGTAATAATTTTTTCTTAACATTACCACCGCGGATTCCAATATACACTCGATCGATGCCACACACAGCAAAGCCTTTTGGGTTGCTGTGGTGAGCCTCAAAGAAATGTTTAGGAATAGTTTTTAATATGCTTGGATCGGAACAATTGGCAGCATTACGTATATGTCTGACGTGTTCTTGTACACGTATCTTAAACAGACGTGTAGTCATGCCTATGTAAATAAAGCCGCACGGGCATTTAGCGTAATAGACTACTGCCTCAGTATTGCATGTAATGTGATGAACAATCTTAAAGCTCTTGTCATTTGTCGAATCAAAAAATTCCTTAGTCTTAGGGATATATTTACAAGCAGAGCAATCTCCACAGGGAAAACTTCCCATGGAGGGCCTTTACTCAAAGCGAGAAAGTTCTTTTCATTTTTTGGCGGTATATAATGACTGTTACATAAAATATCACTAAGGTTGCGTGATCTGCGCCAAGTAATAGAAGGATAGTTTGTCAGTTGTCGTTTAAGATCCCTATCAGATAGCAGTATAGGCCAATGTTTTTTTATTATGGAGTTAATTTGCATCCAATTGCAATTGAATTGCGTGATGAATCTAGAGGTACTGCCACACTAAACAATCCCGCTAGCGATCACAATAACGACGCATACTAATGCGATCGCTAGCGGGATTGTTTCTATATCGCTAAATGCGGCCACATTTAGCGATATAGTTAACGACGCTATCGCCGTTAGCGATCTTCTTAACGACTTTAGCGGTACAAAAGTACCGCTAAATCGCTAAGAAAAGGTGCCACACAGCGATTAGATACTTACCCAGCGGGAGCGCCGACGAGAAAATAGGGTCCGGAGCGATTCCAGCGACGAGCGAGATCACAGCAGGAAGCTCGTCGCTGGAAGCTGCCGCACTGAACAACATCGCTAACGGGATCGCTAAATAGTGACGTTTTTTAGCGATCCCGTTAGCGATATTGTTTAGTGTGGCATACCCTTAGGAGTTGGAGGGTCATGACGTGCTTGTTTTCTTTTAGAGACCTGAGATAAGAGAGTAGTTCTGTCTGAATTATATGCACGTATATATCCTTTAGTTATATCTTTGTTAGGATAGCCTCTCTCCCGAAAACGGCGAGTAGTGTTGAGCGATACGATACTGCAAATATCGGGTATCGGCCGATATTAGCTGTATCGGGCTTTCGATTCCGAGTACCGATATTTTCGTCATATCGGATACCGGAATCGGGATTGTCACTGTCACTGTCAGTGTCCGTCGGTCGGGTCTGTCAGGAGTCAGCGGCACTTACCTGGCAGCAGGGCCGGATTAAGAACATGATGGGCCTGGAGCTGAAGGGGCGGGGCAAGGGGCGGGGCAAGGGGTGGGGCCAAACACGGCAATTCACAAAGGCCAAAAATGTAACGTAAAAGATATAAACAAAGTAAATATATGATACATGCCTAATATAAATACAGTGGATATAGAAAGTCTGTTATGGTTATCGCGCTGATAGTAACTTATGAGGCAAATAAGCAGGGTTATTCACTGAACGTTAAACTGTGTTTTATTGTAAATAAAGCTATAGAACAAAGTAAATATAAATATATGATACATGCCTAATATAAATACAGTGGATATAAAGTATGTTATGGTTATTACGCACGCTGATAGTAACTTATGAGGCAAATAAATACAGATTAAAATCCACAATCCAGGCACAATCTACACGTGCGGACATTGACTATGTGGGTAAATACAGATAATAATCCACAATCCAGGGACTAACAAGCAGCTGGTGGATCACAATCCCCAATCAACCTCCATATTAATGGCAATGGTCCAAGTAATGAGATTATGCGCCGGACAGGTGTGACAATCATCCGCTGCAGCAGTCACTGTCAGAACTCCTAGCATGATGGCGGCCACCATGCCAGAACTTCAGACAGTAGCCACTGATTGGCCACCTGTCTGTATATATGTCAGCAGCACATCTACATATAACATTAATACCTGCGTATATACCAGTACCACGGCTATATATACCAGTTCTGTGTCTGTATGTATGTCAGCAGCCCATCTATAACATTAGTACCTGCCTATATACCAGTATCACAGCCATATATACCAGTACTGTGTGTGTATATATGTCAGCAGCACATCTATGTATAACATTAGTACCTGCTTATATACCAGTACCACAGCTATACATAGCAGTAACATGTCTGTATATATGTCAGCAGCACAAGATGTATTATAACATTAGTACCTGCTCCACAGGAACACACAACTCACACCTCAGTTTGACCTCCTCCTATAGCAGTTTTTCTCAACCTTCTCAGCCTCAGGGCACCCTGGGAAATAATTAAAGTCCGGCCGATCAGACAAGAATTTGGACAGTCTAAACGGCCCTTAATACTGCCACACATAGCCCTCTTATAGTGCCACACATAGCCATCTCAATAATACTGCCATACATAGCCACATTAGTAATATTGCGTCAGAGAGGCCCCATACACATATATGGCAACATTGAGAGGCCCATTCTAGTATATGGTGGATATAGAAAGTCTGTTATGGTTATCACGCTGATAGTAACTTATGAGGCAAATAAACAGGGTTATTCACTGAACGCTAAACTGTGTTTTATCGTAAATAAATCAAACTGGTAGAAGAAAATTAAACTACACATTCACTTTTCGTGCTTTTTTGCTTGCAAATTCCTCAATTGCAGAATCAAGATTAAGCTCATTCAGCAATCTATTTTCAATACATAACAGAGAGAGGGCATTTAAACGCTCCCATTCTAGTATATGGTGCAGCATTGAATGTCCCATAGTAATATAGGGCAACATTGAGAGGCCCATTCTAGTATATAACGCAGCATTGAATGTCCCATAGTAATATAGGGCGATATTGAGAGGCCCATTCTAGTATATAGCGCAGCATTGAATGGCCCATAGTATATATAATGCAGCATTGAATGGCCCATATAGTATATATAATGCAGCATTGCATGGCCCATAGTATATATAGCGCAGCATTGAATGGCCCATAGTATATATAGCGCAGCATTGAGAGGCCCATATAGCGCAGCATTGAGAGGCCCATAGTATATATAGCGCAGCATTGAATGGCCCATAGTATATATAATGCAGCATTGAATGGCCCATATAGTATATATAATGCAGCATTGCATGGCCCATAGTATATATAGCGCAGCATTGCATGGCCCATAGTATATATAATGCAGCATTGAGAGGCCCATATAGCGCAGCATTGCATGGCCCATAGTATATATAATGCAGCATTGAATGGCCCATAGTATATATAGCGCAGCATTGCATGGCCCATAGTATATATAATGCAGCATTGAATGGCCCATAGTATATATAGCGCAGCATTGCATGGCCCATAGTATATATAATGCAGCATTGAATGGCCCATAGTATATATAATGCAGCATTGAATGGCCCATAGTATATATAATGCAGCATTGAATGGCCCATAGTATATATAGCGCAGCATTGCATGGCCCATAGTATATATAGCGCAGCATTGCATGGCCCATAGTATATATAATGCAGCATTGAATGGCCCATAGTATATATAGCGCAGCATTGCATGGCCCATAGTATATATAGCGCAGCATTGCATGGCCCATAGTATATATAATGCAGCATTGAATGGCCCATAGTATATATAGGGCAACATTGAGAGGCCCATTCTAGTATATAGCGCAGCATTGCATGGCCCATAGTATATATAATGCAGCATTGAATGGCCCATAGTATATATATAATGCAGCATTGAGAGGCCCATATAGCGCAGCATTGAATGGCCCATAGTATATATAGGGCAGCATTGAATGGCCCATAGTATATATAGGGCAGCATTGAATGGCCCATAGTATATATAATGCAGCATTGAGAGGGCCTCTAAATGCTGCCCTATATATACTATGGGCCATTCAATGCTGCCCTATATATACTATGGGCCATTCAATGCTGCCCTATATATACTATGGGCCATTCAATGCTACTGATGGAATTTGTCAGAAACCACACACTTTATAACACAAACCTGTGCAGAGTCTTCAGGATTCTCCATCTGCTTTCACTGTAATATGGCTGGGATTCTTGTAACAGCACACACACCTCTGCCTGCCTGTCTCTTAACTCTCTCCTCCAGACAGGGACCGTCACTACAACGTGACACTGAACACAGGGCAGGATGTCAATAGGCAAAGCTGTAAGAAGACAGTGCATGGATGAGGACAAGTGAAAGGTGAGCTGTGACTGGCTGCTCTGTGGTCACATGTTCTGCCTTCATTTACATCCTGCTTCTGGATTGGGTGAATGAGATAACACTGTGCTGCTGTCGACTCCTCTCCTATAGTACTTTCAGCACCAGGTTTCCTCTCTCCCCCTCCAGCACACAGTCTCTCCTGGCTCTCACCTCCCCCTCCATCACCAGGCTGACGTCAGCAGCACAGGGAAGGGAGGAGAGCAGAGAGCCATTAGATAACAAGCGGCTGGCTGGGCCGGGGGATGGGCCTATCTCTAACAAGGGGCCTGGAGCTGCAGCTCCATCAGCCCCTACGTTAATCCGGCCCTGCCTGGCAGAAGATCTCCGGCGGTCACGGGCTGGACTGCTTCATGGCCGTCATCCTCTTCTCCCCGGCGGTCACATGCAGTTTCTCGCGATAACTGCAATGACTGCTGGGTAATCCCGGCCGTAAAGCAGTCAGTCCGATGACGTCACCGCCGGGGAAGCAGGTAATCAGCTGTGCTGCGCCGGGATGTCAGGCTCTGCCTGTCATTGCGATGTAGCAGAGCTGGATCGTCGTGGGACTCGTTACTATGGACTGCGTCGGACAGGTGGTATACTGTTGGTTTTTTTTTTTTTCTTTTTTTACAGGAGATCGATGGCGTCGCAGGAATGAGAGTACAATAAAGAAATGAAAACTGTGTTGTCTCTTTTATTTCATTAAAATACTTTTTCTTGCTTTGTCTTTTTTTTTATCATTTAATAACTTTGGGATTAATAATGGATCGGTGTCTTATTGACACCTCTCCATTATTAACCGGGCTTATTGTCACCGTGCAATCAACGGTGACATTAACCCCTTATTACCCCGCTTGCCACCGCTACAGGGCAGTGGGAAGAGCCGGGTAAAGTGCCACAATTGGCACATCTTTTGATGCGCCAAATGTGGGGCTGCTGTAGCCTGGTATTATCAGGCTGTTGAGGGCCAAAATCCATGGGCCTTGACAGTCTTTTAATACCAGGCCGCAGCAGTCTGCATTTTACTTGGCTGGTTAACAAAAATAGGGGGACCCCTACGCCGTTTTTTTTTCGAGGGGATCCCCTATTTTTGTTAACCAGCCAAGCTAAGCAGACTGCTGTGGCCTGGTATTATCAGGCTTGCAAGGTCCATGGATATTGGATCCTTACCAGCCTGAAAAACCAGGCCTCAGCGGTCTGCTTCATCTGGCTGGTTAACAAAAATAGGGAGGACCCCACGCCAATTTTTTTCGAGGGGATCCCCTATTTTTGTTAATCAGCCAAGATATGCAGACTGCTGTGGCCTGGTATTATCAGGCTGGCAAGGTCCATGGATCTTGGCTCCTTAACAGCCTGAAAATCCAGGCCTCAGCGGTCTGCTTCATCTGGCTGGTTAACAAAAATAGGGGGGACCCGACGCCATTTTTTATTCGAAGGGAACCCCTATTTTTGTTAATCAGTTCCCTCTGACGTCACTGATTGTGTCCCTGGCTGACCTGAAGTGAAAGTGGAAAGCAATCAATTAAGCTTTCCACTTCCTCTCCTGTCAGCCAGGAGAGGAACTCATTCATTTGGGGGTTTACTGTGAGGCTGCAGCATTAGCTGCGGTCCCTGCAGTAAACATTAACCCTTTCTGAAGGATTACACCGTGGGACCTGACTGTGCATGGGATAGGTAAGAATAATTTTGCTTTTTTATTTTATTTTTATTACAGGAAATGGTTTTTGCAGTCAAATAAAAGATGGTCAAAAACATGTGTCTTTATTTCATTAAAATGATTTTTAATTAAAGTGTGTGTGTTTTATTTTTATTTCATGCAATAGGATTAATAATTGATAGTTGTCTAATTGACAGCTCTCAATTATTAACCTGGCTTAAGGTCACCTTTCAATTGCAATGTGGCTTTAACCCCATATTAACCCATTCGCCACCGCTACAGGGCAATGGGAATAGACGGGCAAAGTGCCAGAAAGGGCGAATCTAATTATAGATTTGTCTTTTCTGGGGTGTCTGGGGGCAGATGTTAGTAGCCAGGGGGGCCAAAAATAATGGTCCCTCTCTGGGCTATTATTATCTGCCCCCATTCGCTGGCTTTGTCTGTCTGGTTGCGAAAATAGGGCGGGAGCCCACGCATTTTTTTTAAACAATTTTACACCTCATATATATATATATATATATACATGTCATTGAATTTGTGACACATATATATATATTTATATTTATAGTTCATACACTTCTACATAGTATAATAGCCGCTAATTCAATTGCAGGCTTTTGTGAAAATGCAGAACCCGACATGAAATGACACTTGGTGTACATAGGGTTAACCATGTCTTTTCATGTCCTTTGCTATCTGATTTGCACAAACAATTACATCAGTCTATGTGTGCAAAATTTCACACCTGTAGGGGTTAATTAAAGGTGTAAATTCGTAGCAAAAAAGTCCGTTTTTTTTACAACGAATTTACACCTTTAATTAACCCCTACAGGTGTGAAATTTTGCACACATAGACTGATGTAATTGTTTGTGCAAATCAGATAGCAAAGGACATGAAAAGACATGGTTAACCCTATGTACACCAAGTGTCATTTCATGTCGGGTGCTTCTGTCTTTTCACAGAAGCCGGCTTTACCCGGCAATTGAATCAGAGGATATTTTACTATGTAAAAGTGTATAAACTATACATATATGTATATATATATGTCACAATGACATGTATATATATATATATATATATATGTATTCTATGTGTGTATATTTAGTGTTTACAAGGAAATAAAGGTTTTTTTTAGTTGCGATATTTTGTCCCATAGACTTACATTGGACTTCCGGTATCGGAATCGGATATCGACGATATTTAGTGATATCGGCGATACCATTCCGATCCGATATTTTTAGATATCGAGCAGTATCGCTCAACACTAACGGCGAGACAATATATTAGCTTGTTTGGTGAAAGTGGAGTCTTCAGAACAAATTCTACGGGCCCGCAGAAATTGGCCAACAGGGATAGAACTTTTTAACTTCGGTGGGTGTGAGGATGAATAGTGTAACACAGAATTTGTTGCGGTAGATTTTCGAAAAATATCTGTGCCTATAAAGCCATCATCCGATTTAGAAATTAGAATGTCAAGGAATTCAATTGATGTTTGACTATATTTCCAAGTAAGATTAATATTGAATTCATTCACATTAAGTAGTCCAAGAAAGGATTCAAGTTGCGACGTGGAGCCCTGCCAAATAAAGAATACATCGTCGATATAACGTAGCCATGAGATGACAGAACTATGTCCTGGAGTGTCAAGGACCGTATCCCTCTCCCACAGCCCCAGGAAAAGGTTGGCATACGAGGGTGCACAGGCTGCCCCCATAGCCGTTCCCTGGAGCTGTAGGAAGGGGCAGTCCTTGAACACAAAATAATTATGAGTAAGAATAAAATGCAATAAGTCAGAAATGAAATTAGTAAGATTAGGCTCTAGATTAGTCATCCCCAGAAAGAAATTAACAGCCCGCATCCCATGGCCATGTCCTATCGACGTGTATAAGGACTCCACATCGCAAGTCACCAGCCACATGTCTTGTTCAAGATAGAGACCATCTAGTCTCTTCAGGACATCAGTTGTATCCCTAACAAAGGAAGGTAATGTCTCGACACTTTTTTGTAAGTAGAAGTCAACGAACTTGCATGCAGGTTCACAAAGACCCCAATGCCCGAGACGATAGGTCTACCCGGGGGACAAAGGGGGTCCTTGTGAACCTTAGGAAGCAGGTAGAAAGTTGGAGTGATAGGAAAATCTGGTAACAAAGCCACTCTCATTTTGTTGGTTATGGCGTGAGATTCACAGCCATCATCCAATAGATGTTTTAATTCATTTTTAAAACTGGTAAGGGGTATAGTATCTAGACGACGATAGTGTTGTTGAGAATTGAGCTGTCTAAAGGCTTCTGTTTCATACATCTGCACCGGCCATAGCACCACATTGCCCCCTTGTCCGCACGTTTGATAACAATATCTCTCATGTTCTTTAGAGATTCTATGGCCTGTCTAGAAGCAAAGGATAAGTTGTCATTAGATACATATGAATCAAGTTTGCCAAAGTCTTCTCTAACCATCTTTACGAAAATTTCCACAGGAGGGCAAGCGGACAAGGGGGGAAAAAGCTGCGACCGCCGGTGCAGATGCACAGGAGCAGATTGGTCATCATATGAAAGATTTTCAGCCTGAAGAGATTCAAGATCATGAAGCGTTTGTAGTTCAATTTCAGACATAGAGGGATCGGCTTTAGGAGAAAAATGTTTTTTAAAGATTAATTTCCGAGCAAATAATTCAAGATCTTTAATAAGAGTGAAATAATCAGAACCCCCACCGGTGAGAAGGATAAGCCTTTTGAGAGAACATTGATTTGTGATGAGGTTAACACATACTGTGAAAGGTTAATTACCTTCAGAACCTCCTTGTTTTCTTGTCCCTCATATTGTACGTATGCTTTTTCCTTTTTACAACTGGTGTATTGGGGTTTGGAATTAATTTGTTTATGAGAATATTTTCTCCAGTTGTTCCAGTTCTTTTTTCTAAAAAAGAGTCGCCACATGTTCCCTCTGATGCTGAAGAGATGCTCGATATAGAGTGAGATCTAGGCTGATTATGAAATACTTTTTTTCGCCACCGGTATACTTTTTTATTTTGATAGTCTTCAAGATCTCGTTGGTATTTTTTCGCTTTATTACTTTGAATCTCCTGCTCCCATTTGGACAGATCTTCGTTCAAGGATGAGTCGAATTTTTTAAATTCGTCACTGGGCAGAGCTTCTTTGATTTTATCACGTATAAGTTCAATTTCACGTTCTATCACTTCTAATGTTCTTTTATCAGTACCGATAAGTAATTCCAACAATGTACGAGAACATTTAGTAAGAGTTTCCTCCCACTTGCCAGTAAAAATGGGATCTTCAATATCCAATGTAGGAAATAGCTGAATACGCAATCCTCTAGGGATTATGTCTTTTTGCAAATAATTTTCCAATGCAGCTTTATTCCACCAAGTTTTTGTACGTTTTTTAAACAATTCCCTGATTTTCAGTTTCAAGTCTTTTACATCATGAGTTTCTCTTTCATTAATTTGTCGCTCACCAAATACCACCCGAGTTGTGTTACCCAGGTTTTGTCGCGTTTCTTGAAGTCCATGAAACCTGTGGAAGGGTCTATAGACAAGAGGCAACAGAATGAGAGTATCTAAACCTATATTATTGTCCCCATGGCTAATTGGGACCTGCCCCTCAGCCAAAGTACATAAAAAACCAAAAAAGAAAATTTGAACAAAAAATAGCAGTAACTATTTTGATTGTGGTACAATTAAGTCATATTTAAACAGCAATATTAAACTATATAAACCACAAAAGAGGGGTCTCTATAAAAATATATTTTTATTATAACAAAATATTTAATAATTGGACAAGGTATAGGCAAGACAGAAAAGATGAAAAAAATATAAATTAATGAATGGTGCCGACCAAGAAAGGTTTACAGCTGAAGAGAAACTGACGTCATCCAGCATAGTCAATGGTATAAATTGGAATACATAATATGTATAAGGAGCGAGAACCCAGTTGTTAATACTAAACAATACATGTAATACGTACTGCAGAAAGAATCCTGGTGGGATTTTACCAAGTAATTAGAGCCAGGATTTCAGATGGAAGACTGATTAGCGGTCATAGTAAGAATCGCTCATATAAATTACCTGCAGAGTGTATGAAACTGAGCATAGTGATAACAGGGGACACGCTGAACAGTATAAGGGTAAGAAGGATATTGATCCAATGTTAGGAATTACCTTGCGACATGGTGGGAATCGCTCCAAGGGTGGCTGGAATGGCGTGTGTGATGGCCCCGACGCGCGTTTCACCGCACTCGGCTTCGTCAGGAGGCGTGGCTTAGTAATGATGGGCAAGGGTTTATATAGTGCAGGAGGGATAAGTTCACGAATCGGCGCGTATTGCAGCATGATGCGCCGCCCCTTCGGCCGAGCACTTCTGGCGTTGTCTGTTGGTCATGAGAGGCTTGACACAAGGAATGCGACACTTGTAGCCCATGTCCTGGATACGTCTGCGTGTGGTGGCTCTTGAAGCAATGACTCCAGCAGCAGTCCACTCCTTGTGAATCTCCCCCAAATTTTTAAATGGCCTTTTCTTAACAATCCTTTCAAGTCTGCGGTTATCCCGGCTGCTTGTGCATCTTTTTCTACCACACTTTTTCCTTCCACTCCACTTTCCATGAATATGCTTGGATACAGCAGTCTGTGAACAGGCGGCTTCTTTAGCAATGACATTTTGTGGCTTACCCTCCTTGTGGAGTGTCAATGACTGCTTTCTGAGGTCAGCAGTCTTCCCCATGATTGTGTAGGTACTGAAACAGACTAAGGGACATTTTTAAACACTTAGGAAGCGTTTTCAGGTGTTTTTTGTTAATTTTTCTAATTTACTGAGATAATGACTTTTGGGTTTCCATTGGCTGTAAGCCATAATCATCAACATTACCAGAAATAAACACATGAAATAGATCACTCTGTATGTAATGCCTCTATATAATATATGAGTTTCACTTTTTGTATTGAAGAACTGAAATAAATTCACTTTTGATGACATTCTAATTTAGTGAGAAGCAATTGTACATACTAACTGTGGCACCCCTGGTGTTACATACTTAATATTGGGCCCCCAGGTGTTACATAATTTATATGGCACCCACTAATGTTACATACTAGAAATGGCGCCTCCTGGTTTAGCATTCTTGTAATGTCGCCCTTGCTGTTGCATACTTGTTATGGCGCCCCCTGGTGTTACATACTAGTTATGTCACCCCTGCTGTTGCATACTTGTTATGGCGCCTCCTAGGGTTACATACTAGTTATGGTGCCTACTGGTGTAGCATACTTGTTATGGTGCCTCATGGGGTTACATACTAGTTATAGTGCTCCTGGTGTTATATACTTGTTATGGCGCCCCCTGCTGTTACATACTTGTTATGGTGCCCCCTGGTGTTACGTACTTGTTATGGCGCCCCTTGGTGTTACATACTTGTTATTGCACCACCTGGTGTTACGATGCTATGGCGCCCCCTGGTGTTACGTAGATGTTATGAGGTCCCTGGTGTTACATACTTGCAGATGCTTTACCTTATCTTGTATGAGTAAACCTGATCTTTTCAGTGATATACTGTGATTAGGGTTGAGCATTCCGATACCGAAACCCGGTTCCGATACCTGAAATCCAATGTAAGTCTATGGGAACAAAATATCGGAATTAAAAATATTCCGATATTTTGTTCCCATAGACTTACATTAGATTTCAGGTATCGGAACCGGGTTTCGGTATCGGAATGCTCAACCCTAGCTGTGATGAGTTCCACTACGGGACACTGTAAACACCTGATTGAAGTGGTTTCTGGCAGACGAGAATAGGAAAGCAGGTAGTCTCTATAATAACACTGTTTATGTCTGTAACTTAAAGACAATCTGTCCACTCTCCTGATATCCATTCAGATTAGAAAATACTTGTGTCCCTCATCATATACAGTCATGGCCGAAAGTGTTGACACACTTTAAATTGTTCCAGAAATTGAATTATTTCTCCTTGTAAATTATTGCAATTCCCCATGTTTTGTTATACACATGTTTATTTCCTTAGTGTGTATTGGAGCAACACAAAACAGGAGAAAAAGGGCAAATTGGACAAAATTTCACACAAAACCCCAAAATTGTCAGGATAAAATTGTTGGCACCCTCAGCTTAATATTTGGTTGCACACCGTTTGGTATAAATAACTGCAATCAGTCACTTCCTATAACCATCCACAAGCTTCTTACACCTCTCAACTGAAATTTCAGACTACTCTTCTTTTGCAAACTGCTCCAGGTCTCTCATATTTGAAGGCGCCTTCTCCCAACAGCAATTGTAAGATCTCTCCACAAGTGTTCAAAGGGATTTAGATCCAGACTCATTGCTGCCACTTCAGAATGCTGCAGCACTTTCTTTCCATCCATTTCAGGGGGCTTCTTGAAGCATGTTTGGGGTCATTGTCCTGCTGAATGACCCATGACCTAGGACACAAACCCAGCTTTCTGACATTGAGCACTATATTACAACCCAAAATCCTTTGGTAATCTTGAGATTTCATGATGCCTTTCACACATTCAAGGCACCCAGTGCCAGAAGCAGAAAAACAACCTCAAAACATGTTTGAACCTCCACCATATTTTACTGTAGGTCCTGTCTTCTTTTCTTTGTAGGCCTCATTCCGTTTTCGGTAAATAGAATGATGTGCTTTACTAAAAAGCTCTATATTGGTCTCATCTGTCCACAAGAAGCTTTCCCAGAAAGATTTTGGCTTACTCACACACATTTTGGCAAACTGCAATCTAGCTTTTTTAAGTCTCTTTGTCAGTAGTAGGGTCCTTCTGGGTCTCCTGCGTAGCTTTTTATTTCCATTCAGATGTGGACGAATAGTTTTCTCTGACGCTGATGCACCCTGAACCTCCAGGACAGCTTGAATTTCTTTGGAACTTGATTGGGGCTTATCCATCATCCAAACTATCCTGAGTTACAACCTTTCATCAAAATTTCTCTGACGTCCATGTTCAGGGGGAATAGCTACAGTGCCATGGGTTGCATACTTCTTGATTATGTTGCACACCATGTACAAAGGAACACCAAGATGTCTAGAGATGGACTTGTAAGTAACCTTGAGATTGTTGAAATTTTTCAACAATTTTGGTTCTCTTCTCCTCTTTCTGTTCTCCATGCTTAGTGTGGCACACACAGACATGCAATGCAAAGATTCAACTTCTCCCCTTTTTATCTGGTTTCAGGTGTGATTTTCATATTGCCCACACCTGTTACTTGCCATAGGTGAGTTTGAACGAGTATCATATGCGTGAAATAAAGTTGTTTACCCATAATTTTGCCTGGTCCAATTTGATTTTTTTTCTGTTTTTTTTTGTGTTGTTCCAATACACACAAAGGAAATAAACATGTGTATAACAAAAATGCGTCATTGCTGTAATTTTTATGAAGAAATACTTTCTGGAACAATTTCAAGGATAGCAACACTATCGGCCCTGACTGTAACAGTTTTGGAGCATTTTTTCTTACATCTCTTTGTTATGCTGTTATTCCTTCTAGAAATGTATGAAAAGAAATTGCAATTTTGGGGCTGCCAATTGTGAGCGTCTCTTCACAGTGAGATACTATCCAATCAGTGCAGATAGTACTACACCGTGTAGGGACACACCCCCTTTTACAAGTTGAGTGG
>JARQOD010000001.1:981097111-981156072 GCA_033576555.1 Oophaga sylvatica | reverse complement strand
CCACTCCATTTTTCCATGAATATCTGGATACGCACTTGAACAGTTTCTTTACAAGACTTTTTTTGCTTCCCCCCTTTTGGGGATGTCAAACTGCTTTCTGGGGTCGCATCTTCCCCATGATTGTGTGGGACGAAACAACAAAGACTTTTTAAAAAACACTTAAACTTTTCATGTTTTTTTTAATTTTTCAAATTTACTAATAATGACTTTTGGGTTTCCATTGGCTGTAAGCCATAATCATCAACATTACCAGAAATAAACACATGAAATAGATCACTCTGTATGTAATGCCTCTATATAATATATGAGTTTCACTTTTTGTATTGAAGAACTGAAATAAATTCACTTTTTGATGACATTCTAATTTAGTGAGAAGCAATTGTACATACTAACTGTGGCACCCCCTGGTGTTACATACTTAATATTGGGCCCCCAGGTGTTACATAATTTATATGGCACCCACTAATGTTACATACTAGAAATGGCGCCTCCTGGTTTAGCATTCTTGTAATGTCGCCCTTGCTGTTGCATACTTGTTATGGCGCCCCCTGGTGTTACATACTAGTTATGTCACCCCTGCTGTTGCATACTTGTTATGGCGCCTCCTAGGGTTACATACTAGTTATGGTGCCTACTGGTGTAGCATACTTGTTATGGTGCCTCATGGGGTTACATACTAGTTATAGTGCTCCCTGGTGTTATATACTTGTTATGGCGCCCCCTGCTGTTACATACTTGTTATGGTGCCCCCTGGTGTTACGTACTTGTTATGGCGCCCCTTGGTGTTACATACTTGTTATTGCACCACCTGGTGTTACGATGCTATGGCGCCCCCTGGTGTTACGTAGATGTTATGAGGTCCCCTGGTGTTACATACTTGCAGATGCTTTACCTTATCTTGTATGAGTAAACCTGATCTTTTCAGTGATATACTGTGATTAGGGTTGAGCATTCCGATACCGAAACCCGGTTCCGATACCTGAAATCCAATGTAAGTCTATGGGAACAAAATATCGGAATTAAAAATATTCCGATATTTTGTTCCCATAGACTTACATTAGATTTCAGGTATCGGAACCGGGTTTCGGTATCGGAATGCTCAACCCTAGCTGTGATGAGTTCCACTACGGGACACTGTAAACACCTGATTGAAGTGGTTTCTGGCAGACGAGAATAGGAAAGCAGGTAGTCTCTATAATAACACTGTTTATGTCTGTAACTTAAAGACAATCTGTCCACTCTCCTGATATCCATTCAGATTAGAAAATACTTGTGTCCCTCATCATATACAGTCATGGCCGAAAGTGTTGACACACTTTAAATTGTTCCAGAAATTGAATTATTTCTCCTTGTAAATTATTGCAATTCCCCATGTTTTGTTATACACATGTTTATTTCCTTAGTGTGTATTGGAGCAACACAAAACAGGAGAAAAAGGGCAAATTGGACAAAATTTCACACAAAACCCCAAAATTGTCAGGATAAAATTGTTGGCACCCTCAGCTTAATATTTGGTTGCACACCGTTTGGTATAAATAACTGCAATCAGTCACTTCCTATAACCATCCACAAGCTTCTTACACCTCTCAACTGAAATTTCAGACTACTCTTCTTTTGCAAACTGCTCCAGGTCTCTCATATTTGAAGGCGCCTTCTCCCAACAGCAATTGTAAGATCTCTCCACAAGTGTTCAAAGGGATTTAGATCCAGACTCATTGCTGCCACTTCAGAATGCTGCAGCACTTTCTTTCCATCCATTTCAGGGGGCTTCTTGAAGCATGTTTGGGGTCATTGTCCTGCTGAATGACCCATGACCTAGGACACAAACCCAGCTTTCTGACATTGAGCACTATATTACAACCCAAAATCCTTTGGTAATCTTGAGATTTCATGATGCCTTTCACACATTCAAGGCACCCAGTGCCAGAAGCAGAAAAACAACCTCAAAACATGTTTGAACCTCCACCATATTTTACTGTAGGTCCTGTCTTCTTTTCTTTGTAGGCCTCATTCCGTTTTCGGTAAATAGAATGATGTGCTTTACTAAAAAGCTCTATATTGGTCTCATCTGTCCACAAGAAGCTTTCCCAGAAAGATTTTGGCTTACTCACACACATTTTGGCAAACTGCAATCTAGCTTTTTTAAGTCTCTTTGTCAGTAGTAGGGTCCTTCTGGGTCTCCTGCCGTAGCTTTTTATTTCCATTCAGATGTGGACGAATAGTTTTCTCTGACGCTGATGCACCCTGAACCTCCAGGACAGCTTGAATTTCTTTGGAACTTGATTGGGGCTTATCCATCATCCAAACTATCCTGAGTTACAACCTTTCATCAAAATTTCTCTGACGTCCATGTTCAGGGGGAATAGCTACAGTGCCATGGGTTGCATACTTCTTGATTATGTTGCACACCATGTACAAAGGAACACCAAGATGTCTAGAGATGGACTTGTAAGTAACCTTGAGATTGTTGAAATTTTTCAACAATTTTGGTTCTCTTCTCCTCTTTCTGTTCTCCATGCTTAGTGTGGCACACACAGACATGCAATGCAAAGATTCAACTTCTCCCCTTTTTATCTGGTTTCAGGTGTGATTTTCATATTGCCCACACCTGTTACTTGCCATAGGTGAGTTTGAACGAGTATCATATGCGTGAAATAAAGTTGTTTACCCATAATTTTGCCTGGTCCAATTTGATTTTTTTTCTGTTTTTTTTTGTGTTGTTCCAATACACACAAAGGAAATAAACATGTGTATAACAAAAATGCGTCATTGCTGTAATTTTTATGAAGAAATACTTTCTGGAACAATTTCAAGGATAGCAACACTATCGGCCCTGACTGTAACAGTTTTGGAGCATTTTTTCTTACATCTCTTTGTTATGCTGTTATTCCTTCTAGAAATGTATGAAAAGAAATTGCAATTTTGGGGCTGCCAATTGTGAGGCTCTTCACAGTGAGATACTATCCAATCAGTGCAGATAGTACTACACCGTGTAGGGACACACCCCTTTTACAAGTTGAGTGGTAACACCCAGTTGTAAATTTATTCAAATATTAAACAGACGGAGTACCAGAGGATTGGCCCAGTGAACTAATCTATATCCCCATATCAATGTGTGATGTATAGGTAGGTGTAGAACTATGCAGCAGGCCTGTAGCTTAGCTATTGTGGGGAAGAGGGATCAGTTGCCCTGGGCCCCGCAGTTACAGAGGCTCACACAGAGTGATCACCACCCTAAACTGTGTTGGCGAGCGGTGCTGTGCACGTCAATACTGTTAAACACTGATGTAAAGCCGACATGGTTTCCCTGCAATACCGCTCCCTGTTCTGTAGGCAGGTCTCTTTAGATCTGTAGCCTACAGAACAGCAGGAATACGTCACTGGAGAAGGCAATGTCATCATCGGGAATACACCGCTTTGGATCCACACTTTCATCCTGTTTGCCGGCGGGTTCGCCGGATCCAGGCTTAGGTTAGTATAATATGTTTTGTACATTATACAGTGTGGGGGGGGCTTCCAGGCGGCCATTATACAAAACGGGTACCTACTGGGGGTCATTATACAGAATGAGAGGCTACTGGGGGGCCATTATACAGAATGAGAGGCTACTGGGGGCCATCCTACTGTGTGTGGGTGAGTTACTGGGGGGTCATCATACAGTGTGTGGGTGCTACCGGGTGCTATAATACAGAGGAGGTTACTGGGGTCTGTCATATAGTGTGGAAGGCTTCTGGGGCTGTCAGTCAGTGTGGGGAGCCAACCAGGGGGCCATCATAAAGAGTGGGGGACTACTGGGATTCATCATTCAGTGTGGAGGACTACTGGTGTCCATCATTCAATGTGTGGGGATACTGGGGCTATGCTATTATATAGTATGGGGTGCTACTGGGGTCCATAATACAGTGTGGTTAGGGTCACTGTGCACCATCATACCGTGTGGGGCCTACTCATACATGGAGCAAGGCAATGCATGTGGGAGGCTATCATACAGTGTGAGGGGGTCATTTGGGCCATCATACAATGTAGGAGTGCTAGTGGGGGCCATCATACAGTATGGCGGTACTAGAGGTCATCATACAGTGTGGAGTGGGGGCTGCTGGGTGCTATTATGCAGTGTGTGGGGGCTATCATTCATTGGGGGTCATCACACAATTTAGGGTGGCCATCATACAGTGTAGGTGCTATCATGCAATGTGTGATGGTTACTGGGGGCAATAATATAGTGTGGGGGCTACTGGGGGTCATCATACAGTGTGAAGGGGCAACAAGGGGACCATTATACAATGTAAGAGCTACTAGGGGCCATGCCAAGATTTGAACCCAGCAGCTTTTGTGCACCAGGCGGCAGTTCTTCCCTCATAGCTATTCAGCTCACTGGACAGTGCCATGCTAAATCAGATAATAGTACCTGTGTTGTTCCTGATGTCTCCAACCCAAGTTCCTGATTGGCTCACCCTGTGATCTCCTAATTGAGCACCCTACTTAAACTTGAAACAGCACTTCCTTCATTGCGAGATTATTGAGCTCCCAGCCATTAGTCTAGCTTCTTCCCACCTGCTGCTTATCTTCAAAAACCTACTGCTGCTCCATGTACCGACCTCTGGCTATATCCTGACTACGTTACCTGCTTATCCTCCCAACTATACTGTTGCTTCATGTACCGACCTTTGGCTATATCCCGACTATGATACCTTCTTATCCTCAAGATCATACTGCTTCTTCGTGTACCGACCTCTGGCTATATCCTGACTACGTTAACCGCTTATCCTTCTAACTATACTGCAGCTCCATGTACCAACATCTGGCTATATCCTGACTATGATTCCTTCTTATCCTCAAGATCCTACTGCTGCTCAATGTACCGACGTCTGGCTATATCCTGACTATGATTCCCACTTATCGTCAAGATCCTACTGTTGCTCCATGTAACGACCTCTGGCTATATCCTGACTACGATTCCTGCTTATCCTTCTAATTACACTGCTGCTCCGTGTACCAACTTCTTGGTATATCCTGATGATGCTACCTGCCAGTGCTGCCCTAGTAGTTGCAATATCACTACTCCAACTCAGGTCAGTCCTTGACAGGCCATCGTACAGTGTGTGGGGGGGCTACTGGGGGCTATCATGCAGTGTGTGAGAGCTATCATACAGTGTGAAAGGACTACTGAGGACAATCATGTAATGTAGGGGACTATTCGGGTCATCATACAATGTGAGGGCTATTGGGGGCCATCATGCAGTATGGAGGGCTATCATACAGTATGGGAGCCATCATACAGTGTGAGGAGCCATCATACAGTGTGAGGGGCTACTTGGGGCCATCACACTGTGTAGGGACTATCATACAATGTGTGGGGGCTACTGGGGCCATCATACAGTATGGGGGATACTAGGGTCCATCATACAGTGTGGAAGGCTACTGGGGGGCATCATGCAGTGTGAAAGGCTATCATACAGTGTGAGAGGGCTACTGGGGGGTTATCATAAAATGTAGGGGGCTACTGATGGTCATCTTGCATTGTGATGAGTTATCATACAGTATGTAGGTTACTGGGCCTTCATACAGTGTGGGAGCTACTGGGGACCAACAGGCAGTGTGAGGGCTACTGGGGGCCATCATGCAGTGTAGGGGCTACTAGGGTCCATCATACAGTGTGGGACTACTGTGGGTCCCATCATACTGTGTCTGGGGGGAGATGGGGGAAATGTGGACCCATCATGCTGAATGTAGGGAGACGTGGGGGACATCACACTGTGTATAAGGAGATGTGGGCCCATCCTGCTGTGTACAGAGGAGCTGTGTGCTCATCATACTGTGTAAATGGGAACCATATATGGGGGAACTCAGAAGACATTATTACATTTATGTGAGCACTTAAGAAGCATTATTGTTATGGGGCATTCAGGGTATTATGACCATGAAATATGCACATAGAGGGCATTATTTGTTATGTTCTGCGACAAACACTAAGGAAAGAAAGGGAAATTTGTCCCTACAATAGAACTAAGCTCAATCCCTACGATGTAACGGGGAACCTGATCCTGCGATCAGACCCGCTAAAGTCCTCAGCTAATCTGAACGAAAACCTATAGATGCGAAGAAGGGATCCCTACAAGCACTAGGGACTGGGAGAAAAGATGGACACCTGATAACAGAAGTTGTAGCAGTAAAAAGAAAAACAAAACAACATAGAACATAGAGGTCAGAAGACCAAGCAAAACTATTTGAGTAAGGTACCAAAGCACCGGGCTAGCTTAAGAGTAGAAGTTACAATGAAGTACAGCAAAGCCAGAAGGGCGGAGCAGGATTAAGTAGGCAAAAAAGGTCATGTGACCAGCAAGATAGAAAAAACCTAACAGGAGAGTTCTAACAGTACCCCCCTTCTAAGAGGATCCTCCGGATCCCCTAGGCCCAGGCTTACCCGGAAACCTCTTGTGAAACGCTCTGACAAGTCAGTACGCAGAAACATCATCCGCCCTCACTCATGAGTTATCATCGGGTCCGAAATCCTTCCAAACAACGAGATACTGCAAACTCCCTCTATAACGTCTAGAATTTAGGATGCAGGAAATTTCATATTCCCTGTCCTCCACCACCGGGGGAACGGAGGCAGAGGCGTCTCTATCCGACACATCAGCTCTTTTCAACAGAGAAACATGAAACACCGGATTAATCTTCCAGGAGGTAGGATCCTCCAACCTAACAGCAGATTGGTTAACAACCTGAAGCACCTTAAAGGGCCCTACAAACTTGGGACCCAATTTTTTAGAAGGAATCCTCAACCGCAGATTCTTAGAGGACAACCAAACCATGTCACCAATAGCAAACAAAACCTCTTGCCTTTTCCTATCAAAGTACCTTTTAGATTTTCTGTTAGCCTCCTGAAGATTACCACGTACATCCGTCCAAACTCTCTCCAAATCACCGGAAAAATTCTCCTCTTCAGGCACAGCCGATACCAATTTGGAGAATGACCCAAACAACGGATGTCTCCCGGTACAACAAAAAAAAGGCGAACAACCAGCAGAAGAGGATGTATGGTTGTTAAGAGCAAATTCAGCAAGTGGCAGAAACTCAGACCACCCCTCTTGATTGTCTGCCACAAAACAACACAAGAACTGCTCAACATCCTGGTTTTCCCTTTCTGTCTGGCCATTAGACTCAGGATGATATCCGGACAAAACGACAAATGAACTCCCAACTAGTGTTGAGCGATACTGCTCGATATCTAAAAATATCGTATCGAAATGGTATCTCCGATATCACTAAATATCGTCGATATCCGATTCTGATACCGGAAGTCCCATGTAAGTCTATGGGAACAAAATATCGCAACAAAAAAAACCCTTTCTTTCGTTGTAAACACAAAATATACACACATAGAATACATATATATATATACATGTCATTGTGACATATATATATATATACATATATTTATAGTTTATACACTTCTACATAGTAAAATAGACTCTGATTCAATTGCCGGGTAAAGCCGTGACATACCCCATAGAAGTCGACGGGCTCGGTGCCGAGTACCCCCAAAACCTCTGGCTCTGTGCGACTCAACTTGGGCGTCACGAACAGGATTCTGTAGCTCGCTATAAGCGAGTCCTGTGTGCCTGAATTGAACTGGTTTTGTGCTTGAGAATTGCTAAAATCATCAGAGAATGTATTTGCCATTTTTCAGCCATATCTGCGTCACGACCAGGCACTGGTGAAGAAGAAGGGCGTGCTCTTCGTGGGTGTACACTCACTCAGTGACGCGAAAACGATGGCTCTAAATGGTACTGCAATGTAAGATCGTGCCCCACAGCTCTTCAGTTCCGCCTCCTCATCCTCCTCAGTGTGCGGAAACTAACTAAGGTCCCGCCTCCCTACAAAAGAGGGGCCCTCTCCTGATGCTAATGACACATGTGACTTGGCAGAGATGGCTAATGGACACGAGCAGAAGTGTGAAGGGATGGAGCAGTCAGACTCAGAGCTCTCACCCCACGGAAGCGACCCGATCGCCACGGAACCACCGTTGGGCACCCGGCCTGGAAACCCTCCTACGCTGCAAGAAGCGGAGGATACCCTAAGATGCCTGGCCCGGCACCGGGAGGAGGTCGCCAGGATGGAAGTCAGCTGGCGTGCCCTAAAAATAAACTTGGAGCGGCGCCAATCCCTCTTACCTGAAGTGTCTGTACCGGAAGGTGAGGCACCCGTTATAGTAGAGGAGCCCTTGCAATGTGATCCGGTTGACGTTGTCGCAGTGGAGGCACCCGTTCCTGCAAAAAACTCTGCACCGGCAGCACCCCAGATCCCGCTGGAGGAGGCCGCGCAGGCACCAGAGGTCTACCTGCCTGTACCGGAGCCCCGACTGTCATCTGTTCCAGAGCCGGCTGCTTCCTCCGCAGTTGAGCGCCGCCAGGACTGGGGGGCGCCAGGAGAGCTGCCGCAAACCGGACACTGTAAGCTGGCATTTGATGGTGGAGACATGGAGCAGCTGGTGGAGGAGAATTACAACCGGCGTCAGGAGGAAGAGTGGAGACGTTGGGAGCGGGAAGCAGAGCGACAAAGGGAGCAGCGAGAATCCCAAAAGCTTCGCCAACGTCAGCTGGAGAAGGCCCGGGCAGAGAAGGACCGGATGAGAAAAGATAAAGGAACCCTGTGGGAGCCGCGGCGTAAGGGTGCAGTACGGAGCTTTAAATTGAAAGGTGGTTGGGGCTTCATTTAGAAGTTTTTGTGAACCGGCGGGACGTGGAGGCTCACCTCCCAGAAGGACCCCCGGGGAGGGACCTGTTGCCAGGAGACTTGGTGACTTACACCCGACACTGGGGTTACAATGGATGGTACGCCCTAAATGTTACCAGGTGCGACCCCTACTCCCCAGAGTGTCAGGAACCTGTGAGACCCTCGGAGCCTTCAGCCTCCCACATCCAGGCCTCTGCAAAAGTGCCCACCCCACGCCGTAAATCTCCCCAGCCTCCCTCAGTGGTCTCCTCAGCAGCCCCAGCTATGGACATGATAAGTATAGCTGGCCCGTACCCGGCGCCTGTTAGGCCCCCTGGGGTTCGTTCAGTCCGGGACATAGGGTTCCAGACCCGGAGGGAGATGAAAGAGGTGGCCACACAGACCAGATAGCGGGTCACGACTTGACTGTACAGGCCACACGACGTCATCAGGTCCTGGTGGTCCTTGGTGCCTCGGATGTTTGGCAAGCATCAGAAGAGTACCAGGTGGTACCTGGAACACCCCTGCCAAAGAATTATAAATAACCCGGACAGGGTCCCTGTATGTAAATAGTTAACTTGTTGATGTACCCGGACGGGTGAATGTTCATAAAAAAGTTTTTTAATTTAATAAAAAAAAAAAAAAACACAGTTTTCATTACTTTTATTACAGTCTCATCCTGCGACGCCATCGATCTCCTGTAAAAAAATGAAAAAAAAAAAAAAAAAGTATACCACCTGACCGACGCAGTCCATAGTAACGAGTGTCCCACGACGATCCAGCTCTGCTACATCAGAATGACAGGCAGAGCCTGTCATCCCGGCGCAGCACAGCTGATTACCTGCTTCCTCGGCGGTGACGTCATCGGACTGGTTTACGGCCGGGATTACCCTGCAGTCACTGCAGTTATCGCGAAAAACTGCATGTGACCGCCAGGGAGAAGATAATGGCGGCCATCAGGCAGTCCAGGACGTGACCGCCGGAGATCTTCTGCCAGGTAAGTGCCACTGACTCCTGACAGACCCGACCGACGGACACTCACAGTGACAGTGACAAATCCGATTCCGGTATTCGATAAGACGAAAATATCGAAACGAATTATCGAAAGGCCGATAGAGCTAATATCGGCCGATACCCGATATTTGCAGTATCGTATCGCTCAACACTACTCCCAACCTGTCACAAAAGGAGCGCCAAAAATGAGCCACGAACTGAGGTCCCCTATCAGAAACAATGTCAGTAGGAACGCCATGTAGTCTGACAATTTCCTTGACAAAGGCCTTAGCGAGAGTCTTAGCGCAGGGCAGTTTGATGAAAGGAACCAAGTGACACATCTTGCTAAAACGGTCCACGACCACCCAGATGACAGTGAAACTCTCAGAGGGGGGAAGGTCAGTAATAAAATCCATGGCCAAATGTGTCCAAGGTGCACTAGGGATCTCCAGAGGGCAAAGCAACCCCCCAGCAGGAGTATGTGAAGACTTAAATCTAGCACACAGTGCACTGACGCACCCATTTAATGACTTCCTTCTGCCATCCAGGCCACCAAAAACTGCGACCCACAAGTCTCTTGGTCTCAGAGATTCCAGGATGACCTGCCAACCGAGACTCATGACACTCAACAAACAAATCTCTCCTAAAGGTCCCAGGCACAAACAACCTCCCATGGGGAGTGTTAGATGGGGCATTCTCCTGTGCTTTAAGAATCTCATCTTCCAACACAGAGTCCAAAGCAGCAATCACAACCCCTTCTTGTAAAATGTTCTCCTCCTCCTCAGCATCAACCATGGGAGAAAAGCTGCGAGACAAAGCATCGGCTTTCACATTCTTAGTACCTGGGATGTAAGTAACGGAAAAATTAAACCGCGAGAAAAACAATGCCCACCTAGCCTGACGGGCATTCAAGCGTTTGGTAGCATCAAGATAGATCAGATTTTTATGATCAGTGAAAACCTGAACGGGAAATTCAGCACCTTCCAAGAGATGACGCCAGTGTTCAAATGCGAGTTTAATGGCAAACAATTCCCTATTACCAATATCATAATTCAGTTCAGTGTCAAAAAATTTTTTTTGAAAAAAAAGGCACAGGGATGTATTCCATCCGTGTTTTCCTGAGACAACACCGCGCCGACCCCCACAGAAGAAGCATCAACCTCAACCAAAAACGGTTTAGTCACATCAGGCTGCATAAGGATGGGAGCAGAGCTGAACCTCTCCTTTAAAAACACAAAAGCTTCAATGGCCTCAGTAGTCCACTGAACCGCATTAGCACCTTTCCTGGTGAGATCGGTCAGTGGTTTGACAATAATAGAAATTTTTTTAATGAATTTTCTATAATAATTGGCGAAACCCAAAAACCTCTGTAACGATTTCAAACCAATAGGCCTAGGCCATTCCTGCACAGCTTGAACCTTCACCAGATCCATCTCAAAACCTTTGCTGGAGATAATGTAGCCCAAAAAACTAATTCTCTGTACAGCGAACTCACATTTCTCCAGCTTAGCAAAAAGCGAATTGTCACTCAATAACTGTAATACCTCACATACGCTCCGCCAATGAGACTCCAGATCCGGCGAATAAATCAAAATGTCATCCAAATACACAACCACACTTTTGCCGATCAAAGGTCTAAGGATGTCATTAATAAGATTCTGAAAAAATGCAGGAGCATTGGTAAGGCCAAAAGGCATAAACAGATTCTCAAAATGACCCACAGGAGTGTTAAAAGCAGTCTTCCATTCTTCACCCTCATTCATGCGCAACAAATTGTATGCCCCTCGAAGATCAATTTTAGAGAACCACTTGGCACCCGCTAACTGGTTAAACAAATCAGGAATCAATGGCAGTGGGTAAGGATTGTGTACCGTAATTTTATTAATCTCACGAAAGTCCAGACAAGGACGTAAACCACCGTCCTTTTTTTTAACAAAAAAAAATCCAACAGCCACAGGAGACTTGGAAGGCATAATGTGACCGGCGGCCAAGCTTGTCTGTATGTATTCCTCCAAAGCCTTTCTCTCAGGAATAGTAAGATTAAATTTACGACTTTTAGGAAGAGTCGCTCCAGGGACAAATTCAATAGTACAATCATAGTCTCTATGGGTAGGTAACATCTGCGATTCCTTCTCAGAAAAAACTTTCCAAAAATCCTGAATAGGTACAGGTAGTTCCCCTTTATCCACAGCAGCAATACGCCCGTTACAACACTTGTCATAACACCGAGGGCTCCAGGACTTAATTTCATTGGTAGACCAATCCAGAACAGGATTGTGCAATTTTAACCAGGGTAACCCCAAAACCACCGGAGAAGGCAAATTATTCAATACTACCAAATCCAAATTCTCTTGGTGAACACCATTAATAGTGAGGGGAAATTCACAGACCTTGAGAGTAACATTCTTCAAGTGAGAGCCATCAACAGAAACCACGGCAATAGGGGATGACAAAGGTTTGGGTTTTAATTTAAGTTTTTCCAAGAATCCCCCATCAATCACATTCAGAGTAGAACCACAATCGACAAATACCCGAAATTCCATTAATTCTTCCTGAGCAGCAGTAGTGGCAGAAAGAAATACACTCTTAGTGTTTAAACAGGCTATACGGGCGACACTGACCTCCTTTTTTTTTTTCTTTATTCATACGCAGCACACAGTTCTTAATGAAATTGTCAGATTTGCCGCAATAAAAGCACAAACCCTCCGAAAACCTGCGTTCTTTTTCCTGAGAGCGGAGTGCCATCGCTCCAATCTCCATCAGCTCTCCAATGTCAGTACAAACCCTCTCAAGACTAGGAGCTGACATGGCAGATTTACTCTCATTAACCCTTGCACGCAGTCTCCTATCCACCCGTATAGCTAATTGCATTGCCTCCTGCAAGTTACCAGGTATGGGATAAGCAATCAGCAAATCTTTAACCCTTTCACCTAGCCCTGCAAGAAACAAACTTTTCAAAGCTGAATTGTTCCACTCCACCTGAGTAGACCACCGTCGGAAGTGTGTACAATATTTTTCTACATTACCAGATCCCTGCCTCAAAAGTCTCAATTCTGTCTCAGCTGATGAGACACGATCAGGATCATCATACAGCAACCCCAAAGCAGAAAAAAAACTATCCACTGATCTAAAGCATGGATCAGTAGGTTGCAGAGAAAAAGCCCATTCCTGAGGTTCTTTGCGCAAAAGTGACATTATAAACCCTACGCGCTGCGATTCATCACCAGAGGATCTGGGTCTCAGACGGCTAGCTTAAGAGTAGAAGTTACAATGAAGTCCAGCAAAGCCAGAAGGGCGGAGCAGGATTAAGTAGGCAAGAAAGGTCATGTGACCAGCAAGATGGAAAAAACCTAACAGGAGAGTTCTAACATTATTGCTTTCTAGGGGCAAAATGTGAGCACTGTTTTCTAGAGAATTTGCACAGGGCATTAATATATTCTAGGGCACAAAGGAGGCTTTATTATTATGTAACGGGCACAGTGGTGGCATTACTATGTGGGGCAGCAAGTAGAACGCTGTCTTTATGGCACACTGCAGGTGCAGTAATAGGGACACATACTGCAGCAGCTGCTCAGCATTAGGGCATTAGCAGGATGAGGAGTTTGTGCAGGTTGGGAATAGATGCGAACACTGCTGGAAATGTGAAGTCAAATGTCTTTGTTGTAATCTCTGCAGATGAGTCATGACTGGAGAAGTCGCCATGTGGGTCTGGGCCAGATGGAAGAGATGGAAAAATGAATGAGTCCATCAGAAAGAACATCACCTGTAAGTCACCATCTATAATTGTACTGTAAGGGAGAGACCAGGCTGTAGTCTGACCTGAATTAATGCAATTTCTATGTCCTGTCCTTCCCCCACATGAAACTGTATTCTGCTCTTCAGTGTACCTGCATCTCCAAATGCAGCTTCTCCTGGGCACTTCCCAGGCGCAACGGTCCCTCTTCCAGGCAAACCACAGTAATGGAGACACAGTCCAGGATAACTTGAACATACTCTTTACTTAACTCTTCACACTTTACATCCACAGTTGGCAAATCAGGTGTTCCACTCGTTTCCTTATCTTTCCCTGCTTTGCTGTCACTTCTGTGCAGTACACGCCTGGACTGGACCTACTAGACTGCTCCCCAGTTCCTTCCAGGCCTGTCCTCGCTATAATGACATTTCCTTCAGCCTGCTTCGCCTCAGAACTGAATTCATCAATCACTACATTTGGTGGCCCCCGGTGAAGCATCCGGCCCGTCTTTACCGAACTCGTCGAAGCTCCAGCTCCCTTCATTTCCTTAGTCCAGCCAACTTCTGCCCTAAAAGCATTGGCCCGGCGGTAAGACGCCACATCTTTCTTCTCTGTAAAGTCCCCACTGATATGGTATACAGTGGCCAAGGGTAACGTGGGCTGGAGCACTTAAACGTTGCGTGGCTGCCGGTTGTCCGGCCTAAGCCCATGTGGACACTTGGGCACACTGGCCCTGTCTGAGCTAACTTCCTACAAACTCCTCACTACTATCTGGCAGTCCCTGCTACACTTATCCCTTTGTGAACTTCCTATCAGCTATACCTACCAAGGCCCACTAGTATGCCCCTACCTAGTGGCCCACAACAGAACTACACTTACCCCAAGTATATAGGAACTATATACTAAAGTGTCCTCCTCTGTTGTCCCAAAAGGATGCACTTCCCTTTCCCTAAACTGTACATGACAACGAGCAAAAGTCACATTATATTATACAAAATTATACAGAAGAAACACAAGTCATAAGCAATTATTATACACATAATGGTAACACAATAGCAGATGTGGCAATACCATTGCTATGTGTGGTAATTAGTGTTGAGCGATACTGCTCGATATCTAAAAATATCGTATCGGAATGGTATCGCCGATATCACTAAATATCGTCAATATCCGATTCCGATACCGGAAGTCCCATGTAAGTCTATGGGAACAAAATATCGCAACAAAAAAAACCCTTTCTTTCGTTGTAAACACAAAATATACACAAATAGAATACATATATATATATACATGTCATTGTGACATATATATATACATATATTTATAGTTTATACACTTCTACATAGTAAAATAGACTCTGATTCAATTGCCGGGTAAAGCCGTGACATACCCCATAGAAGTCGACGGGCTCGGTGGCGAGTACCCCCAAAACCTCTGGCTCTGTGCGACTCAACTTGGGCGTCACGAACAGGATTCTGTAGCTCGCTATAAGCGAGTCCTGTGTGCCTGAATTGAACTGGTTTTGTGCTTGAGAATTGCTAAAATCATCAGAGAATGTATTTGCCATTTTTCCGCCATATCTGCGTCACGACGAGGCACTGGTGAAGAAGAAGGGCGTGCTCTTCGTGGGTGTACACTCACTCAGTGGCGCGAAAACGATGGCCGACCACTCTAAATGGTACTGCAATGTAAGATCGTGCCCCACAGCTCTTCAGTTCCGCCTCCTCATCCTCCTCAGTGTGCGGAAACTAACACGAAGGTCCCGCCTCCCTACAAAAGAGGGGCCCTCTCCAGATGCTAAAGACACATGTGACTTGGCAGAGATGGCTAATGGACACGAGCAGAAGTGTGAAGGGATGGAGCAGTCAGAGCTCTCCCCCCACGGAAGCGACCCGATCGCCACGGAACCACCGTTGGGCACCCGGCCTGGAAACCCTCCTACGCTGCAAGAAGCGGAGGATACCCTAAGAGGCCTGGCCCAGTACCGGGAGGAGGTCGCCAGGATGGAAGCCAGCTGGCGTGCCCTAAAACTAAACTTGGAGTGGCGCCAATCCCTCTTACCTGAAGTGTCTGTACCGGAAGGTGAGGCACCCGTTCTAGTAGAGGAGTCCGTGCGGGCATCCCAGCCCTTGCAATGTGATCCGGTTGATTTGTCGCAGTGGAGGCACCCGTTTCCTGCAAAAAACTCTGCACCGGCAGCACCCCAGATCCCGCTGTCTGCCCCCGTCGCTGAGACAGAAGAAGCGACACCCGTCCTCATGGAGGAGGCCGCGCAGGCACCAGAGGTCTACCTGTCTGTACCGGAGTCCCGACTGTCATCTGTTCCAGAGCCGGCTGCTTCCTCCGCAGGTGAGCGCCGCCAGGACTGGGGGGCGCCAGGAGAGCTGCCGAAAACCGGACATTGTAAGCTGCAGTTTGATGGTGGAGACATGGAGATGCTGGTGGAGGAGAATTACAACCGGCGTCAGGAGGAAGAGTGGAGACGTTGGGAGCGGGAAGCAGAGCGACAAAGGGAGCAGCGAGAATCCCAAAAGCTTCGGCAACGTCACCTGGAGAAGGACCGGGCAGATAAGGACCGGATGAGAAAAGATAAAGGAACCCTGTGGGAGCCGCGGCGTAAGGGTGCAGTACGGAGCTTTAAATTGAAAGGTGGTTGGGGCTTCATCCAGGAGCCTGGACTTTATTTAGAAGTCTTTGTGACCCGGAGGGACGTGGAGACTCACCTCCCAGAAGGACACCCGGGGAGGGACCTGTTGCCAGGAGACTTGGTGACTTACACCCGACACTGGGGTTACAATGGATGGTACGCCCTAAATGTTACCAGGTGCGACCCCTACTCCCCAGAGTGTCAGGAACCTGTGAGACCCTCGGAGCCTTCAGCCTCCCACATCCAGGCCTCTGCACAAGTGCCCACCCCACGCCGTAAATCTCTCCAGCCTCCCTCAGTGGTCTCCTCAGCAGCCCCAGCTATGGATATGATAACTATAGCTGGCCCGTACCCGGCGCCTGTTAGGCCCCCTGGGGTTCGTTCAGTCCGGGACATAGGGCTCCAAACCCGGAGGGAGATGAAAGAGGTGGCCACACAGACCCAGATAGCGGGTCACGACTTGACTGTACAGGCCACACGACGTCATCAGGTCCTGGTGGTCCTTGGTGTCTCGGATGTTTGGCAAGCATCAGAAGAGTACCAGGTGGTACCTGGAACACCCCTGCCAAAGAATTATAAATAACCCGGACAGGGTCCCTGTATGTAAATAGTTAAATTGTTGATGTACCCGGACGGGTGAATGTTCATAAAAAATTTTTTTAATTTAATAAAAAACACAACACAGTTTTCATTACTTTTATTACAGTCTCATCCTGCGACGCCATCGATCTCCTGTAAAAAAATGAAAAAAAAAAACAGCAGTATACCACCTGTCCGACGCAGTCCATAGTAACGAGTGTCCCACGACGATCCAGCTCTGCTACATCAGAATGACATCAGAGGCAGGCAGGCAGGCAGAGCCTGTCATCCCGGCGCAGCACAGCTGATTACCTGCTTCCCCGGCGGTGACGTCATCGGACTGGTTTACGGCCGGGATTACCCTGCAGTCACTGCAGTTATCGCGAAAAAACTGCATGTGACCGCCAGGGAGAAGATAATGGCGGCCATCAAGCAGTCCAGGACGTGACCGCCGGAGATCTTCTGCCAGGTAAGTGCCGCTGACTCCTGACAGACCCGACCGATGGACACTCACAGTGACAGTGACAAATCCGATTCTGGTATCCGATATGACGAAAATATCGGTACTCGGAATCGAAAGCCCGATACAGCCAATATCGGCCGATATCCGATATTTGCAGTATCGTATCGCTCAACACTAGTGGTAATACATGTTCCAATGTAGCAATACCACCGAAATATTTACAACCATTATCATATATACTGTATATACATTAGGAGCATTTAAGGAGCAGGGCGAAGCAGTGATACTCCTTCACCCCCTTACGAGACTTTGATCACTTGTATATTGAGAAGCACTGGTATCTAACACAGAAGATGCCGGCTGTTTTATACTGCCTGAACCTTCCTCTAACAGCAGCTACTGTAGCTAGATCTGATGGTGGTTGTTAACCTCATAAATGCTGCAATCAATCTCTTACAGTGGCAATTATGGCACACAATTACACTGTTTCTCTGTTTCAGGCGTCCATCAACCCTTACGTGAGACTACCATAGGGTGCTGATGGGACAGCATGGGAACCGGGAACCTGTAGAACTCCCCTGTGGCTCTCATGTCAGTATTCCTGTGAATAAAAAGATATGTATGAAAATTTAAAAACTTGAATCAATCCCGTTTGCCCAGTTTAAAAATAAATAATATTAAAAAAAAAACATATGTTCATAAAAATTCAGTCTATCAACATATTAAATTATTGTTGCCAAAAAATACAATCAAAACATCCTTTGTTATTTAAAAATGTACCAATAAAGATGTCAGCTCGCCGCAAAAGATAACAAACCTCATATAAGTCCAATAGAAAAATACAAATGTTATGGGTCTTCGAAAATGCGGAAATTTGTTTTTTTTTTTCTAATGGTAAGATTGCGCTTTTTTGTTTTTCATAATTTGACCCCACTTGGAATTTTTGATTCATTTTTAGTAAAGTGAATAGTGTCAATTCAAAACTAGAACTCATCCTGCAAAAAAGAAGCCCTCATAAGGAGATATCTAGGGAAAAATAATAAGGTTCTGGCTTTTGGAAGAAGGGGAGCAAGAAAATGAAATCGAAAAAACTTTAGCTTTATAGCAAACTACAAATTGTTACAGATAGAGTCTAAGGCACAGGAGAGGCGGCTGACTGCTCTGTGCAGCACCGTGCCTGGCACAGGCATTGAGTATTATTGGTAATATTTTGTTTGTATTTTTCATACTGAGGCGCAAGGGAATTTTTTATTTTTACCAATGTTTTCCAATCACTCAACGAACGACGTTTGTGTTTCAGCAGGTGATCGCCGCCACTCCGTTCACAAACTGCATTGTTTTACTAAGATTTAGCAAAACTGCAGCCTAACGTTGATTTTTTTTTCCATGGTTGCAACAAAAAGACCCGAAATGTAATGTGGGAGCTCAGTCTGATACTAGAAAATCAGCATTCTAATTAACGCTCATTCAAAACGATGGGATCGTCTGATTGAGCCTTTGCAGATGGCACCTAAAGGATGGTTCAGACAAGGGTGTAATCGTCCCGTGTGATGTCCAAATGTTTTTCATGGATCCATAACAATTGCTAAAATAGGAAACTGTGCTTTACCTTTTGTAATTTATTAAATTGTTCATGTAAAAATGGATGTCGTATGAACAAAAAAAACGAGCACACGGATGGCATATGGATATAGAAAGTGGACACACAGATGTAAAGATCAGACATACGGATGGCACACGGATATTAAAAGAGGACCAGGGGCGGAACTATAGTGGAAGCAGGGGAAGCAGCTGCCACAGGGCCCGGGCTAGAAGGGGGCCCGTCCCTGCTGCAGCTGCCCTGTGATTTAGGAGCAAAAAGGGGGCCCGAGCACGCTGGCAAATGGATCCGCGCTCGGGCCCCCTCCCAACATTTTGTTCAGGCTTCTGACTCTGAACGCTGATGCATAACAACACTGTGTTGTTTTAAAGAGACACTACAGTGTTGTAAATGCAGACAGCGAACAGAAATGAGCACTGTAGCTTTAAGCTGCGGCCCAGTGCATTATGGTCCGTCTGTCACAGCGTGTGTGCATGTGGGGGCGGACAGCAGACGGCCAGGCAGACCACATGAAGCATCAGGCTGACTGGACAAGCAGGTGGAAGCCCGGGCGAGCAGGGTGAGTACCGTGAGTCTCTCAACAGTGAGAAGAGGCTTGGCTGCTCAATGGTGACTGGGAGGGCAGGTGCAGGCAGGATCTAACAGGGCCCACATTCAACAGGGCCCAGGCTGCAGTGCAGGGGGCCCACATTCAACACAGGGCCCAGGTAGCAAGGGGCCCGCATTCCAACAGGGCCTCGGGCTCCTGGGCCCTGTTTGACGCAAGCCTCAAGTCACCACTAACCTCCCCCTGGGCCCTGTTGGGCACGGGACCTCAGTCACCAGTAGCATCCCCCTGGCCCAGTAACAGCCTCATGGTTGCTACAAGTGACGAGTGACACCCTGATCTCTGCTACATGTGACAAGTAACAACCTCAGCTTTGCTACATGTAACAAGTAGCAACCTCAGCTCTGCTCATGTGACAAGTAGCAACCTCAGCTCTGCTCATGTGACAAGTAGCCTACTCTACGTAAACTCAGCTCTGCTACATGTGACAAGTAACCTCAGCTCTGCTACATGTGACAAGTAGCAACCTCAGCTCTGGTACATGTGACAAGTAGCAACCTCGGCTCTGGTACATGTGACAAGTAGCAACCTCAGCTCTGCTCATGTGACTAGTACAACCTCAGCTCTGCTACGTGACAAGTAACCTCAGCTCTGCTACATGTGACAAGTAACAACCTCAGCTCTGCTACATTTGACAAGTAACAACCTCAGCTCTGCTACATGTGACAAGTAACAACCTCGGCTCTGCTACATGTGACAAGTAACAACCTCAGCTCTGCTACATGTGACAAGTAAGCAACCTCAGCTCTGCTCATGTGACAAGTAACAACCTCAGCTCTGCTACATGTGACAAGTAACAACCTCAGCCTGCTACTGTGACAAGTAGCACCTCGCTTGCTACATGTGACAATAACAACCTCAGCTCTGCTACATGTGACAAGTAGCAACCTCGGCTCTGCTACATGTAACAACCTCAGCTCTGCTACATGTGACAAGTAGCAACCTCAGCTCTGCTCATGTGACAAGTAACAACCTCAGCTCTGCTCATGTGACAAGTAACAACCTCAGCTCTGCTACATGTGACAAGTAACAACCTCAGCTCTGCTACATGTGACAAGTAACAACCTCAGCTCTGCTACATGTGACAAGTAGCAACCTCAGCTCTGCTACATGCGAGGAGTGACAGCCTCATCTCTGCTACATGCGCGGAGTGACAGCCTCAGCTTTGCTATACAAGTAGCAGAGCTGAGGCTGTCACTCCTCACATGTTGCAGAGATGAGGCTGTCACTCCTTACATGTAGCAGAGCTGAGGCTGTCACTCCTCGAATGTAGCAGAGCTGAGGCTGTCCCTACTCACATGTAGCAGAGCTGAGGCTGTTCCTCCTCACATGTAGCAGAGCTGAGGCTGTCACTCCTCACATGTAGCAGAACTGAGTCTGTCACTCCTCACATGTAGCAGAGCTGAGGCTGTCACTCCTCACATGCAGCAGAGCTGAGGCTGTCAACTCCTCACATGTGTAATTGGTGAGGGCGTGGTGCAGAAGTACGGTATACAGAACAATCTTAGATTATTCTGTATACCGGACTGTTGTTCTACTGAATAAATCATCCGTTTTGAAAGCAATTTGCAGGCTGGATTACAAGTTTCTTCACATATTTACTCTGGAGAAAGCCTACCTTCGTCACTACCTCAGTTGCTTCCTGGGAGTTGGTTCTTTTCTGTTATTTCACTATCATTACTCCAAAAACCTCTAATTTTGGATAATAAAGGTATCTTTCTTAACACAACTTGGGTAGACCGGGATTGGCAACGCGCGCGAGGGGGGGGGGCCCCATTGTGAAGTTTGCTGTGGGGCCCTGCCGTTCCTAGTTACGCCCCTGAAGAGGACACATGGTAGGCCCGCAGACATAAAATGAAGATATACGGAAGGTATATGGACGTAAAAAATGGACACATGAATGGCACTTGGGTCTAAAAAACAGACATACGGATAGCACATAGACATTAACACAGAGATTCATGGATGGAAAAAACAGATATATTGATGGCACATGGACGTAAGAAACATATACGGATGGCACGTGGACATAAGAGTGTACACATGGATGATACATGGATGTAAAAAACTGACATACGGATGGCACATGGATGGAAAAAGCGGATACATGGATGGTACATGAATGTAAAATATGGACTCATGGATGGCAACTAGACCAAAAAACAGACACATGACTGGCACATAAACCTAAAAACAGAACATCACATGACTAAGACACATGACACTACTAAAAACAGACACATGACTGGCACATAAACCTAAAAACAGACACATGACTGGCACATAAACCTAAAAACAGACGCATGACTGGCACATAAACCTAAAAACAGACACATGACTGGCACATAAACCTAAAAACAGACACATGACTGGCACATAAACCTAAAAACAGACACATGTATGGCACATGGACATAAGAAAAGGGACATACAGATGGCACATGGTTGTAAAAACAGACACTGATCGGCACATAAACATAAAAACAGACATACGGATGGCACATGGACATAAGAAGAGGGACATACGGATGGCACATGGACATAAGAAAAGGGACATACAGATGGCACATGGACATAAGAAAAGGGACATACGGATGGCACATAGACATAAGAAGAGGGACATATGGATGGCACATAGACATAAGAAGAGGGACATATGGATGGCACATAGACATAAGAAGAGGGACATACGGATGGCACATGGACATAAGAAAAGGGACTTACAGATGGCACATGGACATAAGAAAAGGGACATACGGATGGCACAAGGACATAAGAAGAGGGACATATGGATGGCACATAGACATAAGAAGAGGGACATACGGATGGCACATGGACATAAGAAAAGGGACATACGGATGGCACATAGACATAAGAAAAGGGACATACGGATGGCACAAGGACATAAGAAGAGGGACATACGGATGGCACATGGACATAAGAAGAGGGACATACGGATGGCGCATAGACATAAGAAGAGGGACATACGGATGGCACATGGACATAAGAAGAGGGACATACAGATGGCACATAGACATAAGAAGAGGAACATACGGATGGCACATAGACATAAGAAGAGGGACATACGGATGGCACATAGACATAAGAAAAGGGACATACAGATGGCACATGGACATAAGAAGAGGGACATACGGATGGCACATGGACATAAGAAAAGGGACATACAGATGGCACATGGACATAAGAAAAGGGACATACAGATGGCACATAGACATAAGAAGAGGGACATACGGATGACACATAGACATAAGAAAAGGGACATACGGATGGCAAAAGGACATAAGAAGAGGGACATACGGATGGCACATGGACATAAGAAAAGGGACATACAGATGGCACATGGACATAAGAAAAGGGACATACGGATGGCACATGGACATAAGAAGAGGGACATACGGATGACACATAGACATTTGAAAAGGGACATACGGATGGCACAAGGACATAAGAAGAGGGACATACGGATGGCACATGGACATAAGAAAAGGGACATACGGATGGCACATAGACATAAGAAAAGGGACATACGGATGGCACATAGACATAAGAAGAGGGACATACGGATGGCACATGGACATAAGAAGAGGGACATACGGATGGCACATGGACATAAGAAAAGGGACATACGGATGGCACATAGACATCAGAAGAGGGACATACGGATGACACATAGACATAAGAAAAGGGACATACGGATGGCAAAAGGACATAAGAAGAGGGACATACGGATGGCACATGGACATAAGAAAAGGGACATACAGATGGCACATGGACATAAGAAAAGGGACATACGGATGGCACATGGACATAAGAAGAGGGACATACGGATGACACATAGACATTTGAAAAGGGACATACGGATGGCACAAGGACATAAGAAGAGGGACATACGGATGGCACATGGACATAAGAAAAGGGACATACGGATGGCACATAGACATAAGAAAAGGGACATACGGATGGCACATAGACATAAGAAGAGGGACATACGGATGGCACATGGACATAAGAAGAGGGACATACGGATGGCACATGGACATAAGAAGAGGGACATACGGATGGCACATAGACATAAGAAGAGGGACATATGGATGGCACATAGACATAAGAAGAGGGACATACGGCTGGCATATGGACATAAGAAGAGGGACATACGGATGGCACATGGGCATGAAAAACAGATATACGGGTGGCACATGGACATAGGAAACAGGCATACCAAAGGCACATGTAAATAAAAAACGGACATACGGATGAAACATGGACTTAAAAATGAATACACAGATAGCTCATGAACTTATCAACAGACATAGGATGGCCCGTGGATATAAAAAATGGGCACACGGATGGCACATCGGCATAAAGAAATGGACATAGTGATGGCATATGGACATGAAAAATGGATATAAAAAAACAGGCATATGCCCTATGGACATAAAAAAACCAGACATTCTGTACATATGGCACAAGGACATATAAACAAGACATACGCATGGCACAAGAACAATGAGAACAGATATATGTATGGCACATGGACATATGGAAACAGACATACCGATGGCACATGAATATAAAAAACGGACATATGGAGGGCACATGGACATAAAAAATGGACATACAGATGGTTTAGGGATGAAAAATATTCTATGAAAAATGGAATCCTTTTATTTTTGCTCATGCTTGTCTGAACCAGGCCTAGGGCACAAGAGAGGCTGCTGACTGTGCTTTGTGCAGCAGCACGCATGTCATTATTAATCGGCAGTAGTTTGGTGCATTCATACATTCCAGAAAAGACATATATTTTTTTTAATTATATTTTAATGATGACTTTGGAAATAGGTATGTGTCACAGCATGGTCTTTACCATCCTGTATCACCGTACCATCTAGTCCAGTTGTACAGCCCTTTAAAGCTCGAGTTATTTACTTGGTCTCGGCAGGATTTCACAGATTTTCCGAGAGCCTACTGAGAACATCTCCGTAACTTTTGAGTGACATTCTGATTTCCTGACCCTCAAAGCTCGATATATTTTCTTTCGACATCACCGGGGGAGAGGGGAACCCTACTTAAACTCCAGGCATTCGCCTATTTGATCGGGTCTTCACACTGTCGCAGAATGTAATCAGAGGCGGCTCAGGCTGACTTTGACCTATTCCGCTTACGAGATAAAATATGAAATTGAGGACATGTCCATGACGGTGGAGAGACGCATTACCGGATATTCCGCTAGATCCAATTTACACAATTTACAAGCCATTTGTATATATGTACGTGGATGAATATTGGGAGCGCATGGCCTACGTTCCCCGTCATGTAACACTCTCTAAACTGCGTAGGATTTTTGTGGAAATGCACTTTCAAGATTGAATAGAGTATATGGAGTGCGGGCGAGCGGGGGCCGCCTCACCCTGAGCCAAGCCGTGCGTGATAAATCTCTGCCTTATCTGAACGTTACAGTCATGCCATCACTATTATTTGGTATTAAGTATCAGAGAGGGAGTAAGCGGGTTCCCACTGGCAGCCAGTTTTGTTGATTGCAACGAGCCCCGCTGGGATGTTAGAATTATTGCCAGATCTTTGCTAGAACTTCCAAACCTGTAGAAGCTTCCAAACGGCTTAATTTTCAATTTCTTCTCTTTGACTAAAGGCTTATATATTTTTTTTTTCTATATTCAATCAGAAATGCAAAGAAAACAAACAATTAGTACAGGAAAAGCTCTCCTCTTTTATGTGGAACTAATGAATAGGATAAAGTCCAATTTGGCATGACAGAAAGAAATAAATGGGCCACCAATGGATGACGACTGCTTGACCGTCCTTGCTTCGTTCTTAGGCGTATAAATACACGAGACTAGGCGGAACAATAGCCGCTCGCTCTCGTGTTAATTCCCTGTAAATTGCTGTATAACCTCATTCTGCATCACAGGCCAATGACACAATATAGTATAATATAGAGGAAATGGGAAGGAGAAACGAGAGGATAGAAATGGTGGCAACATCTAGAGGAAGAGATTCACCAGGGGGAGCTCATGTGTCACATACATTAAAGAAGTAGTGACCTCTAGTCATCCATCAATAGGTAGGAAATACTGTGAGAGATAGATAATAGATAAAAATATACATAGATAGATAGATAATTGATAGATAATAGATAGATAAATAGATAGATAATAGATAGATAGAGAGATAATATATAGATAATAGATAGATAATAAATAGATAGAAGATAGATGGTAGATTGATAATAGATAATAGATAGGTAGATAATAGATATATAATAGAAAGACAGATAATAGAAGATAGATAATAGATAGATAATATATAGATATCTATCTATATAAATAGATAATAGATAAGATAGAAAATAGATAGATAGATAATAGATAGATTTATAGATCGATAGATGGATAGATAGATTTATAGATGGATAGATAATCTACAGTATATTAATGTAATCTTGGGATAAAGATGTCCTAAAATAATGATAATTGATTTAGATGGAGCACAGGGTCTTCTTTGGATACCAGTCATTTTGGTGTCAATAGATAAAGAGATAAAAACATCGATCATAGTTTACATACGTTATAAACACAACTGATAAGATAGATATGAGATATTATCATATTTTGAAAATAGATTAGAGATAACTATGTAGATTGTGAGCCCCAATTGGGATAGAGATGATGATGTCTGTTAAGCGTTGCAAGAAGATGATGGCGCTATATAAGCGAGTAAAATAAATCAAATAGGTAGATTGATATTTTCCTTTTTGATGTTATCCCTGGCCTTTGTGCACATGCTTGAGTCTCTGCCTTGCACAAATTCTCAGCTGTTTTTCAGCTACAAAACATGCGTGGATTACTTGCCAACCACGGTAATGCTGTAGCCATGTTGGCAACTGGCATTACTGTGATTAGTCGGCTGCTTCATGTCATTGGGTTTATATAAGACCCGGTGATGCTCGCCACACTGTACTCTGGAAAAAAATAGGCAGAAGTGCTGCAGAAGGGAAATGTATCATTAGAGGCATAATCACAGTTTATGTTGCATTACAGGCCTTGCTGCAGACACGTAAAACCAACAGTCCTTATCAGGGCTGCATGCGTTCTATTCAATACCTCTGTTACTGTATTTACTGTAGGGATTGCTGCTGGAGAAAGGCTAGTAGTGCATTACAGGCTTTGCTGCAGAAAACAAAAAATAAAATATCTACACTATTCTAGTCGTTATTAATATCACTCTTAGCTGCATACCTAATTTAATATACCCCACCTCACATGTAAAGCTCCATGGAATAAATGGCACTATAATAATAATAATAATAATAATAATAATAAATAATAATAATAATATGCGCAAGGCGTGTGGTAATGTGGTGCCCCTGAGGGTCCAGGTACTGCACCTCAACCAGGGGTGTGGAATCCCACCTTTCAGGTAAGATAGAGACACCTGGCCGGCTCTGACACAACACTACATCCATCTCACACACTAGCAGCAGTTCCTGTCTCATTCCTGCTGGCTAAGAAAGGGTGTTAGAAGGAGGGTGGAGCTTGAGGGTTAGAGCGGAGAATAGAGGGAGGTAAGAGGAAGTCTTCACATAGAGGAAGAAGGGGAAAGACGTGCATAGGCAACCTTCCCATAGGGGAAGGAGGGAAGAGATAGAACCGTGCAGCAGTCTCCTGGTCTGGAGGAGCTGCTGAACAGACAGAAAGACAGAAGGAAGCTCCCTGAAGAGGAAAGGGATTTCTCAGAGGCACGGGTTGAGCAAGAGCTACCCATGGGGCTCGTTCCAGGCTGACAGATGTCAGCTGGGGGGAAAATCCAGGTTGCAGAAGGATCTCGGCCCCTAGACTAGTGGAGCGTACAACAGGACTCAGCTAGCAAGCCAACAGCTGTGGCAACTTTAGGGGCCACAGCCAACAACCACAATTATCTTCTCCGGAAAGGCAGCTAAAAGGAATCAAGGAAATGCTTAGGGCACGTTATCTGACAGGGACACTGATTGTGTGGTGCTGGGAAGGGAGAGGAGTGGAAATCAGCACAGTGAGACGGCCAGGGAAGGCATATACTGACAGGGAGTTCTGGAAAGGTGTTCTCCATCTGCCTGGAAGTTGGCTGGATCCCTCACCTGGAGGACGTGGCACCAAGCAGGCATCTGTTTGCACCAGAACAGTGAGTAAAGCTTTGGAAACTGCATCTGACTGTGTCTTCTCAAGTTCTTCCTACCACACTCACTCACCACTGCTACATCCCTTGCCAAACACTCCATCTTCATCATCTTCTACATTTTACACCTGCCCTTTAATTAAGCTCTGCCTGTGGAGAGCTATATCAACTCTGCTGCATTACCACTAGTCCCAGAGGATCTGCACTGCAGCGCTGGTCACCTCTGACCAGAAACCACAGGTGGCGTCATGAACACGTTACTACAAACTCTATCATCCCTTGTAAATATTCCCTTTCTATTGGACGCCCAGGGCCACGGACCGGGTCACTGCCACTGTGACACTTCCCCTTTAAGGGTCCTTCAGGGTACATAGAATGTAAGGGTATAGGATGGAGGAGAATCTGACGGTAGGAGTAATAAGATGGACACACACACATAAGTCTCTTTCTGTACCTTTACTGTTGTTATTGCAGGCATGTCCCGGGGCGCTGTAGGGTGAAGGATGTGTGGAGCCCAGCTGCGACTGGATCCATATCTCCCAGAACGGTGCACTGAAGGAATACACCACTAGAGGCCAATATATACATTCACACACCTTCACCCATCCCCAAAAACCACCAGAGGGAGCTGTTTAGACATATAAAAGGAGAGTGAACACAGGAAAGAGAGCTCAGTCAATCTGCAGTAAGGTGAAGTGCAGAGCTGAGATTAGAAAGATTGCGGAGTAATTCAGTTCAAGAGAGTGGAGGCTAGTAAAAGTGGAACAGAAACCACTCCAGCCTAGTCAGAGCTGAAGAAAGTAGTGCAGCTCAGTGAGAAAGCGTGCCGACGCTTAGAGAGCGGTGAAGAGGCAGCCCACCAACTGCCAGTGTGTGATCGTGTGAGGGCCCGGGTAGGCCGAAGGCGAGTGGAAAGTTAATGAGACAGAGGAGCCTTCATAGCTCATCTCAGCAAGTATTGACCGGACGCTGGGGTCTGAGCCTATAGGGATCTCCACGACCCATTAGGAGAACACCGGAGTTCCTGGAGGACTACAAGTCCCAGGAGTACCACAGAGCTGATACGTAGCAGGATCAGGAGGACAGAGTCTGGCAGGATCCGCCATAAAAGACCCTGTCCTTCCAGAGAGAAGGTCCAACCACAAGGTCAGCCAGGTACAAGACGGAGACCAAGTTAGGCCCAGCTACACGCAGGCCAGACTTTATTACAATAAGGCAAGGAACAGGAGGCCATACACCTACTCAGTGGAGGAATCTGGATGTGCACCCTTCACCCTACAGTGCTCCAGGGAGTGCCTGCAACATCTTCAGTAAAGGTACCAAAGTGACTTATGTGTGTGTCTCCCTTATTACTCCTAACTGCCGGGTCCCCGTCTGTCCTGCATCCCTACACATCTACCTGCCCTGGAGGACTCAGCCTTACCTGTGGAAGGCTTAACATCTAGCTGCACAATATTAACCCTTCAGTGGATCTGCACAGCAGCGCTGGTCACTCTGACCAGGTACCACAGGTGGCGTCACGAATCCCCATACCAATATTCAATTCACCTATAAATATCCCACATTAAAAGGTGAGCCCCAGAGCCACGGACTGAGCTGTGTTGCCATGACATCCCCCATAGTAGTCTATAGGCTCAGATCCGAGTTCCCACTGCTCTGGAGGGCGACTCATCTTTAATCTTGGCGTCACTAACAGGATTTCGTGCCCTGCAGCAACGGAGTAACTCGTGCCCGTTGCCACCGGGTACTGTGTGCCTCAATAAAAGACTGTAGCATATAGTGGTGAAGATTTCCCGCCATTTGCCCGCCATTGCCCGCCATTTACAGTGCCATGGCGCGAAAAAACTAGTGGGCGTACCTGCAAAAGCACGCTGAGTCCTGGACACGCCCCCAGCGCTGACGCGGCGGCACGTCCTGTGGAGAGCTTCAGTGAACGCTCTGACGTCAGAGCGCCGGCGACGCAGGTCCTTCTCACAACTGTGCCCTGCAGAGCTGCGGCCTACAGGAGAAGGTAGGCCACGCTTAACTAGGGGGGTGCAGAGATGTCGCAGCAGCAAGCTGACAGCGCGGCCCAGGCTGACCGCCCCAATGACTTACCCATCGGCGCTGCCGCGAAGGATGGAAACGCTGGCCCTCACCTGGTCCTGTGGCCCTGATAGTACCGCTGACGCTGCCATACGTGCCTGGAGCGAAGTGGCTCCCTCAGTACAGTGGTAAGCCAGACACCCTGTCAGGGTTCCAGCGAAAAATATGCAGTATAATGGACATGTACCCTATGTCAGAAAAGCAGAGAGCTGCAGTGGTAGTGGGACAATTGACTGGTGCTGCAGAGAGAGAAGTGAAGACATGGACAGCTGCAGACCAGGAGTCAGTGCTTGCAATTTTCTTAAAGCTACAGACTATCTTTGAGGACCGCACTGAAACAGATCTCCGGATGAGGTTTTACCAAAGCTCCCAGAAACCAGATGATAGCATTAGGGACTACGCCTGCTGACTACAAGGGGCCCTGCGAGCACTCAAACAGGTTAACCCTATGAATGTCGCCAAAGAGAATAAAATGTTAAAAGAACAATTTGTACAGGGACTGAGGTCCCAAGCTGAAAGCAGGACTGTGCATTGGTGGTCCTTGGATCATCCTGACGCTACCTTTGATGCCCTTAAGAATATGGCTATAAAAGGACTGCGACCCTGGAAACGCCCGAGATGGCAACCCAGCGTCACACGGGTGAAGCCACTCTAAAGCCAGCAGCATCCACCTTTTCCCCGCTGGTTGCGGAAGCCAAAACACAGGTGGCGCCCCCTACTGAGCTGGACTGTCTGCGCTCAGAAGTGCTCCAGCTGACCAAAAATCTGGCCACTGTAATGAGTGCCCTGCAATTGCCGACGGAGGAAGAAGGAAAGATCCTGCTAGCTGACTGCCCAGAGGATGTCCCCTGGATGAACTGGAGGAGAAGGAGGACGTCACCCCACCGGAGGAGGACAACGTCACCCCTTGGAAGGACCCGCGACCAGCATCATCCTCGCCGAGAGATCGTCTGCTACCGCTGCCACAGAGAAGGTCACCCAGCACGTCGGTGTCCTTTAAACGAGCAAATCCTGGGTCCGAGGGCCAACACCCAGGAATAGACTCCTCAGGCCCCTCAGACTGGAACCGCAGGTTTGTGGGAGGAAGACCATACCTGTCCATCATACTGGATGGGATTGCAATCCCTGCCCTGCTGGACACTGGATCTCAGGTAACCGTCATACCTGATGTTCTTTACAATAGATACTGGTCCATTGACAGTCTCCAACCCCCAAACCCTGACTTTGCCGTATACGCCTCTAATGGCCTCCCTCTTGACTTATTGGGGGCTAAAAAATAGACGTAAAAGTGGGGAGAGTGGAGCTAAAGGATCAGGGACTTCTTGTAGTGAAGACTGTTAATGATGAAAATGGATTGAATGTGGTTTTAGGCACTAACATTATTAGTAACTGTTTGGAGGAGGTTGTGTTTTTACTCCAACAGCTCGCCGATGTTGCCAGACCAAGGCAAAAGGGAGTGATCCGGAAGGAGATCCGGACCCTGATGTGCCAGCAGCAAGTGAAACTGACCGGTGGTGAGATTGGTAATGTACGGGTAACAGACCCGAACCCCATTGTGATACCCCCAATGAGTGAAATGCTTATTTGGTGTAGAGCAGCAATAGGTCTGAGAGGACAGAACTACCAAGCAGTAGTAGAGCCCATTGTTCGGAGCGCAGATCTACACTCTTGACTGCCAGAGGGGTACTGGAGGTACATAATGGGAGGGTGCCAGTGTGTCTTCTCAACTGGGGAGAGGATGAAGTCAAATTACCACGTTATGCCACTGTTGCTAAGTTACATGCTGTGGATAATAACTCCATTCACCCGACGGAGCCCTTAACCTCCCCACAACCAGTGGAGGATAACGGCCCGACCACCAAGGTGGAGGATTGGTGTCAACAGCTCCATGTCGGGTCGGACACCACTCCAGCCCACCAGAAACAAGGAGTACATCGAGTAGTTCAGGAGTACGCACAGGTATTCAGCAAACACCCACTCGACTTTGGAAAAATTAAAGGGGTCCAACATCACATCCCACAGGCAATCATCCTCCCATTAAAGAACGGTATAGGCCTATACCACCAGCACACTACCAGAAAGCCAAGGAGATATTGCATGATATGAAGGAAGCAGGAGTGATAAGGGATAGTTGTAGTCCCTGGTCAGCACCTCTAGTCCTAGTCAGGAAAAAGGATGGAAGCATGAGAATGTGTGTAGATTACAGACAAGTAAATCGCATTACACATAAAGATGCATACCCTTTACCACGCATTGAGGAATCCTTAGCTGCTTTAAAGACTGCTAATTACTTTTCCACCCTTGACCTCACTAGTGGGTACTGGCAAGTAGCTGTGGCTGAGGAGGATCGGGAGAAGACGGCTTTCACCACCCCGATGGGACTCTGTGAGTTCGACAGAATGCCGTTTGGGCTCAGCAGTGCCCCTGGCACGTTCCAGAGAGTGATGGAGAGCTGCCTGGGACATCTCAACTTCGAAACTGTGTTACTGTACCTGGACGACGTAATTGTGTACTCCAAGACGTATGAAGATCACTTGAAGCACCTGGCGGAGGTATTCGAGTTACTGTCCAAGTATGGGATGAAACTGAAGCCTTCAAAGTGCCATCTGCTCAAACAAAAGGTACAGTACCTGGGACATATTGTCAGCTCAGAAGGAGTAGCGCCAGAGCCCGAGAAGGTCACCGCCATTCAGGAATGGCCGAGCCGAAGAATCTCAAGGAGGTGCGACAGTTCCTGGGACTGACAGGATACTACCGGAGGTTTGTAAAGGACTACACCAAGAAAGCAGCGCCTCTGCAAGACCTCCTGGTGGGACAGTCCCTCAAGAGCAGGAATTCTCCATTCCACTGGGGTAAAGAACAGGCTGAAGCATTCAAGGAAATGAAGGAGATCCTGACAGGTGACGAGATCCTAGCCTACCCTGACTACAGCCAACCGTTCCTGCTGTATACTGATGCCAGTAATGAAGGATTGGGAGCTGTCCTCAGTCAGAAGCAAAATGGCCTGGAGAAAGTCATCGCCCATGCAAGCAGGAAGCTCCGCCCGACTAGAGAGGAACGCAGAGAACTATAGCAGCTTCAAGGTGGAGGTCCTGGCACTGGTCTGGGCCATCACGGAGAGGTTTAAGCACTACCTAGCCTCCAGCAAGTTTACTGCCTACACTGATAATATCCCCTTGACGCATCTTGAAACAGCTAAGCTGGGAGCCATGGAACAACGCTGGATGGCTCGGCTGTCAAACTACCAATTCACAATCAAGTACCGAGCTGTTATGATTTGGTAGCTGAGGAGAGCAGGCAAAAACGGCAATACACCAGAGAGGTTGGAATCTACTGGATTGCAGTACCCTGACTAACAACCACAACTAAAGGCAGCCGTGGAGCGTTCCTACGTTGGTCCTAGATGCCTCGTCACAGCCTGAGAGGTTAACTACACCTAAAGATAGAAAGAGGAAAGCTATCTGCCCCGGAGCAGATCCCCAAAGAACATAGGAAGCCCCCAAACATGTAATGGCGGTTAGACAAGGGGAAATACAGACACAGACAGAAAATAGTAAGAGCAAACGTTGGGGCCCAATCTGCCTAGAAAGAAAAAGGATAGGAAGGACACTTGCTGCAATCCAAAAAACCCTAAAAAATACCAACTCTACTAATTGCAAAAACACCTGAGATCACACGACCTCTACCACCTAAATTAGTTCTCTGGTGTAACAAAACCAAGCCGCAGCCACTGAAAAAACTGGAAAGGCAAATGAACAAATAACAGTGGCTCAGATAAACTGAGAGGAGCACAAGCCCCCGGAGGGGACCTGGCTGACCTCCACAGAAGTGCAGGGAACAATGCAAAAAGCAAGCACAAAAATAAAAACAGAAAATATCTTATCTGAGAGCAGGAGAAGAGACAAAACTCAGCAAGCTTCCAAGTGAACCAGGAACCACAGTTGAGACAAGAACAATTGATCACCGGCAACCATGATGGGAGGGGACCTCCCTTATATAAGACCAGTCTGTAACTCCTGATTGCCAATCCTCATTGAATGGTTCAGTACTGTTTGTAACCACCAGAGGGAGCTTCTGCTCAGAATTCATTGTCTAACACATTCACAACAGTACCCCCCCTTGAGGAGGGGTCACCGAACCCTCATTTTGGCAACCAGGTCGGTCAGCATGAGCTCTGTGATACGCACGGATCAGTCTCCTAGCATGGATGTCCGAAGCAAACACCCAAGAATTGTCCTCCTGACCATAACCTCTCCACTTAACCAAATACTGGAGTTTCCGTCTAGAAAAACGAGAATCCAATATTTTCTCAACCACATACTCCAGATTGCCCTCAACCAAAACAGGGTCAGGAGTCGCAGCCATAGGAACCACTGGCTCGACAAACCTCTTCAATAAGGACTTGTGGAACACGTTATGGATCTTAAATGTCCCTGGAAGAAGTAAACGAAAGGAAACAGGATTAAGAATCTCCATGATCTTATAAGGTCCAATGAACCTAGGCTTAAACTTAGGAGATGCAACTCTCATAGGGATATTTCTTGAGGACAACCAGACCAAGTCCCCCACTTCAAACCGAGGACCATCAGTCCTATGCCGGTTGGCAAACCGCTGGGCCCTCTCCTGAGAGAGGGACAACCTCTCCACTACCTGGTTCCAAATCTGCTGCATACGCTCCACAACAGAGTCAACACCTGGACAGACAGAAGCCTCCGTCTGTCCCGAAGAAAATCGAGGGTGAAACCCAAAATTGCAGAAAAATGGAGACATCAAAGTGGCAGAGCTAGCCCTATTATTAAGAGCAAACTCAGCCAAAGGCAAAAAAGAGACCCAGTCTTCTTGATCAGCAGACACAAAGCATCTCAGATAAGTCTCCAATGTCTGGTTTGTTCTCTCAGTTTGTCCATTTGTCTGAGGATGAAAAGCCGAGGAGAAAGACAATTGAACACCAAGTTTAGAACAAAAAGTCCTCCAAAATCTGGAAACAAACTGGACTCCTCTGTCAGACACAATGTTCTCAGGAATGCCGTGTAACCGAACCACATCTTTTTCCATGTGGTTTCCTGGAGGCCTGACAGGTACCTCACATAAACTTAAGCTCTGCAGTTCGTGCATGTGTGACTCAGCAGGGGTGAGCGGGCAGCAGCCACATACAGCCGCTCAGCAGGGCATGGCACAGGTGCGCAGACTGGCGCTGGATTTGTAGAGGCCTGGGACGCTGAGACACGGGTATGCTTCCTGCTTCAGGGACCGGGGAACTGCTTCGGGAGACGTTTAGGGCATACCACCCCTTAAACCCCCAATGCCGCGTGTAGGTGACTAAGTCCCCTATTAACAGGTCCCTGTCCGGGTGTCCCTCAGGTAAATGAGCCTCTATGCCCCGGCGATTGACAAAGATTTCCTGATAGAGGCCGGGCTCGTGTATGAAACCCCAGCCTCCCTCGAGCTTAAAGTCTCGCACCGCCCCCTGGCGCCGCGGTTCCCGGAGCATACCTTTATCTCGCCTGACGTTCTCCTTGTCGGCGAGATCTCTCTCCCGGTACCTCTGGCGTTGCCGCTGCGCCTCACGCTGGTCACACTGTTGCTGCTCTTCCTGCTCACGGCGTCTCCATTCGTTTTCCTGCTGTGCAGCGTACTCCTCGTCGTCCAGGAGCTCCATCTCCTCCCAATCGACCTGGATATCGCCGGGTAGTATTTCCTCCTTTGTCCCTGCCGGGGGACAGCATTCCTCTGCTACAGGTACGGTGTCTGGTTCCGGGCCTGGCTGGTATTCCGGTCCGGGCAAGGCCTCCGCAGCTTCCTCTCCTCCCGCCGCGTCCTCGGCGGAGGCAGGAACAGCTTCTTCGGGATCAGCCTCTGGCCAGATTCCAGCCACTGGCTCAGGTGGTGGCGCGGGTGACAGTCGCGCATCCGGAACAGAGAGCGGTCGGCTCTGCTGCAGCCGCAGCTTTAGAGCCCGCCAGCTTCGCTCCATCTGCTCCACTTCAGCTCGGTGCCGGGCCAGATCCAGCAGGGCCGCGTCCACCTCCTCCTCCTTATATCGCTCTCCATCTCCTTCCAGAACTGGGGATGGTTCAGGCACAGGCTGCGCCTCTTCGTGAGGGAAGGGTTTGCACACCTCCATTCCCCCACACAGCGACTCCTGTCCTTCCGCCATCTCTATCCAGTCCAGACTGAACTTTCTTACAGGAATGGACTGGTCTTTTCCGTGGAGGCAGGACTTTCGCTTTCTTTTCCTCCCACTGAGGAGGATGAGGAGGCGGATCTCCTTTGCAGTGGGGCATGATCTTATGTTGTAGAAACACTTAAACAGGGCAGCCATAATTTTCACGCCACAGGGGGGGTACGCCCACGAATTCACGCCCCTCTTCTTCACCAGCGCCTCATGGCGTGAACATGGCGGCAAAATGGCGGCAAAAATGGCGGTAATTCTCAAAAACGGTAAATTCAGTCTTTTTGCACAAAACAGTCAATTTAGGCACACAGGACTCGCTTATAGCGAGCTTCAGAATTCTGTTCGTGACGCCAGATAGATGAGTCGCCCGCCAGGGCCGTGGGGTACTCGTCACCGAGCCCTCCACTTCTACGGGGGATGTCACGGTAGCTGCAGCTCAGTCCGTGGCCCTGGGACTCACCTCAAAAGGGGATATTTACAGGGGATTAAAAGTTTTGTTGAATGTTCGTGACGCCACCTGTGGTGCCTGGTCAGGGTGACCAGCGCTGCTGTATAGGTCCGCTGAAGGGTTGGTATTGGGCAGCAAGGTGTTAAGCCTTCCACAGGTAAGGCTGGGTCCTTCAGGGTAGATAGAATGTAAGGCTATAGGACGGAGGAGAATCCGACGGTAGGAGTAATAAGATGGACACACACACATAAGTCTCTTTCTGTACCTTTACTGTTGTTATTGCAGGCACGTCCCAGGGCGCTGTAGGGTGAAGGATGCACATCCAGTTCCTCCCACTGAGTAGGTGTAGGGCCTCCTTAATCCTAAAATGAGTCTCTGACCTGTGTGAAACTAGGCCTGAGTCTGTCTCCACTCTTTACGCCCGGCTGACCTTGTGTAGGGCCTTCTTTTGAAAGAACACAGTCTCTAATGGTTGCGCCGACCAAACTCGTCTTCCTGACCCAGTTACGTAACAGCACTAAAGGGCTCCTGGAACTTGAAGCACTCCAGGAACTCCGGTATCTCCTACTGGGTCGTGAAGATCCCGGTAAGCTCGGACCTGGTGTCCGGTTGTAATGATTGGGATGAGCTGATTAGGCTCCTCTGTCCCTCACTTGCTCCACTCGCCTTCGCCTACCCGGGCCCTCACACGATCACACACTGGCAGTTGGTGGGCTGCTTCTTCTTCGCCGCTCTCTAAGCGTCGGCACACTTTCTCACTAAGCTTCACTCATTAGATTCAGCTCTGACTAGGCTGGAGTGGTTTCCATTCCACTTTTACTAGCCTCCACTCTGTTGAACTATACTGCAGTCTCTCTCTATCTTCCAACTGCTCTGTGAGCTAGACTGCACAAAACTGAGCTCACTGCTCTCACTGCGCTCACTACGAGGTGACACTGCAGGCTGCAGCCCTCAGACTAACCAACCCTTTCTGCACTTCACCCTCCTTTTATATGTCTAAACAGCTCCTTCTGGTGGTCTCAGGGATGGGTGAAGGTGTGTGAATGTAAATGTTGGACCTCTAGTGGTGATTACCTTTAGTGCACCCTTCTGGAGATTAGGTATCTAAGCACAGCTGGGCTCCACATGTGCATGCTGCGGGAGCACAACAAAAATATCATCCACAAAACCTAGCTTCCTGTCCCACTCTGCAGGGGGGCGCAGGACACCACACGTGAAGCCAGAATAGTGTGAATACATGGTTGGTTGGATAGCAGCTAATACTTCCAATATGATTCCAAGTACCACTTTGTCTTCTAAATGGTCCAGTCTCACTAGCCAAGAGTCTGGGTCACATAATCCTCACCCTGTTCTTCCTTCCTCCAACCATGGCCACTTCCAGGAGGCTCGTGATCCCACACTTGGACACTCTAAGTAGCTCCTTTACATGTCCATTTATTGACTCTGGCCTCTCACACTGCATGTTTCAAGAGGGACATGAGGAGCTCATGTTTAGTGATGCCCAAATATTTGAGCACCCACAGTCAGAAGATGACAGTAGGGAACTGCAATTACTGTCACAAGAGGTGGATGATGATGAGGCACAGTTGCCAATGTGTCATGTTAAGTCAACAAGTCAGGAAGATGACAGAGTGTAGAAGTGGAAAAAGAGGTGGTGGACGATGAAGTCACTTACCAAACCTGGAAAGGTGCCATGCACAGCAAGTACAGCAGCGCAGACAGGGAGGGAGTCGCAGCACTGCAACAGGTAGGCATAGGCAGTGGGGTGGCCAGAGGGAGAAGAACTGTTCCAGAGAGCACCCACACATGACCAGATCCCAGACCAAGGGTTAGATCGGTGTTCCCCAGTATGGAGCTTTTTTACAGAAAGAAAGGTCATTTGCAATCTGTGCCGTACCAAGATCATTAGGGGCCTAACTACTACCAACCGGACCACCACCAGCATGCTCAGGCACATGTCATCAAAGCACCCAACTAGGTGGGCCAAACGCCTTGTTCCACAATCAGTGCCTGCTGGTGACACCACTGCCTTTTTCTCTGTTCTACATGCTTGCCAATCCCCTGTCCAGAACGCAGGTGTGAATTACTACAGCCCTACATCTGTCGCTGCACATTCGCAACTACCATCAGCAACCACATCCACTATGTTGTCCCAGCCCAGCGTTCAGCTGTCCCTACCTCAGGCCTTGTAACTAGTGTTGAGCGATATTGCTCGATATCTAAAAATATCGTATCGAAATTGTATCGCCGATAGCACTAAATATCGTCGATATTCGATTTCGATACCGGAAGTCCCATGTAAGTCTATGGGAACAAAATATCGCAACAAAAAAAACCCTTTCTTTCGTTGTAAATACAAAATATACACACATAGAATACATATATATATATATACATGTCATTGTGACATATATATTACATATATTTATAGTTTATACACTTCTACATAGTAAAATCGACTCTAATTCAATTGCCGGGTAAAGACGTGACATACCCCATAGAAGTCGACGGGCTCGGTGCCGAGTACCCCCAAAACCTCTGGCTCTGTGCGACTCAACTTGGGCGTCACGAACAGGATTCTGTAGCTCGCTATAAGCGAGTCCTGTGTGCCTGAATTGCACTGGTTTTGTGCTTGAGAATTGCTAAAATCATCAGAGAATGTATTTGCCATTTTTCCGCCATATCTGCGTCACGACGAGGCACTGGTGAAGAAGAAGGGCGTGCTCTTCGTGGGTGTCACTCACTCAGTGGCGTGAAAACGATGGCCGCCCACTGTAAATGGTACTGCAATGTAACATCGTGCCCCACAGCTCTGGAGTTCCGCCTCCTCATCCTCCTCAGTGTGAGGAGGTCCCGCCTCCCTACAAAAGAGGGGCCCTCTCCAGATATGACACATGTGACTTGGCAGAGATGGCTAATGGACACGAGCAGAAGTGGGAAGGGATGGAGCAGTCAGAGCTCTCCCCCCACGGAAGCGACCCGATCGCCACGGAATCACCGTTGGGCACCCGGCCTGTAAACCCTCCTACGCTGCAAGAAGCGGAGGATACCCTGAGAGGCCTGGCCCGGCACCGGGAGGAGGTCGCCAGGATGGAACCCAGCTGGCGTGCCCTAAAACTAAACTTGGAGCGGCGCCAATCCCTCTTACCTGAAGTGTCTGACTCTGTACCGGAAGGTGAGGCACCCGTTCTAGTAGAGGAGCCCTTGCAATGTGATCCGGTTGACGTTGTCGCAGTGGAGGCACCCGTTCCTGCAAAAACCGCAGCACCGTCAGCAGCACCCCAGATCCCGCTGTCTGCCCCGGTCGCTGAGACAGAAGAAGCGACACCCGTCCTCATGGAGGAGGCCGCGCAGGCACCAGAGCACTACCTGCCTGTACCGGAGCCCCGACTGTCATCTGATTTAGAGCCGTCTGCTTCCTCCGCAGGGGAGCGCCGCCAGGACTGGGGGGCGACAGGAAGGCTGCCGCAAACCGACACTGTAAGCTGCAGTGGAGTGGTGGAGACATGGAGCAACTGGTGGAGGAGAATTACAATCGGCGTCAGGAGGAAGAGTGGAGACGTTGGGAGCGGGAAGCAGAGCGACAAAGGGAGCAGCGAGAAACCCTAAAACTTCGCCAACGTCACCTGGAGAAGGACCGGGCAGATAAGGACCGGATGAGAAAGGACAAAGGAACCCTGAGTGAGCCGCGGCGTAAGGGTGCAGTACGGAGCTTTAAATTGAAAGGTGGGTGGGGCTTCATCAAGGAGCCTGGACTTTATTTAGAAGTCTTTGTGACCCGGCGGGATGTGGAGGCTCACCTCCCAGAAGGACACCCGGGGAGGGACCTGTTGCCAGGAGACTTGGTGACTTACACCCGACACTGGGGTTACAATGGGTGGTACGCCCTAAATGTTACCAGGTGCGACCCCTACTCCCCAGTGTGTCAGGAACCTGTGAGACCCTCGAAGCCTTCAGCCTCCCACATCCAGGCCTCTGCAAAAGTGCCCACCCCACGCCGTAAATCTCCCCAGCCTCCCTCAGTGGTCTCCTCAGCAGCCCCAGCTATGGACATGATAAGTATAGCTGGCCCGTACCCGGCGCCTGTTAGGCCCCCTGGGGTTCGTACAGTCCGTGACATAGGGTCCAGACCCGGAGAGAGATGAAAGAGGTGGCCACACAGACCCAGATAGCGGGTCACGACGTCACTGTACAGGCCACACGACGTCATCAGGTCCTGGTGGTCCTTGGTGCCTCGGATGTTTGGCAATCTCAAGAAGAGTACCAGGTGGTACCTGGAAGAGGCCAGCCAAAGAAGTCTAAATAACCCGGACAGGGTCCCTGTATGTAAATAAATAGTTAAATTGTTTATGTACCCGGACGGGTGAATGTTCCAAAAAATTTTTTTTAATTTAATAAAAAAAAAAACAACACAGTTTTCATTTCTTTTATTACTGTCTCATCCTGCTGCGACGCCATCGATCTCCTGTAAAAAAATGAAAAAAAAAAAAAAAAAGTATACCACCTGACCGACGCAGTCCATAGTAACGAGTGTCCCACGACGATCCAGCTCTGCTACATCAGAATGACAGGCAGAGCCTGTCATCCCGGCGCAGCACAGCTGATTACCTGCTTCCCCGGCGGTGACGTCATCGGACTGACTGCTTTACGGCCGGATTACCCGCGAAAAACTGCATGTGACCGCCAGGGAGAAGATAATGGCGGCCATCAAGCAGTCCAGGACGTGACCGCCGGAGATCTTCTGCCAGGTAAGTGCCGCTGACTCCTGACAGACCCGACCGACGGACACTCACAGTGACAGTGACAAATCCGATTCCGGTATTCGATAAGACGAAAATATCGAAACGAAATTATCGAAAGGCCGATAGAGCTAATATCGGCCGATAGCCGATATTTGCATTATCGTATCGCTCAACACTACTTGTAACGCAAACAGAAATACGCAGCCACCCACCCACATGCATAAACACTGAATGGCCACATTTCCAGACTGCTTGCCCTGGAAATGTTGCAGTTTAAGCTTGTAATGTAGTTACTGGGAAGATCCACTTAAGCAACCACACGTGGATAAGTGCTTGTGGCTAGGGGTGCTACATTCCATTGGTGGCACTCTAGGTGAACCTTGTGGAGTCCAAGACAGAGTCAGACCCTGGGATGGCACAAGTGCTACCGATGTCTAGAATTGTGGGCCCTAGTTCAATCAGGGTTTCCCCCACCTCCTACAACAGTTTCTGCACCCCCTCTTTCATTTCCGAATTATCATCCATATTGGTCACAAGCTGGAAGCACTGCCTCGGTGACGTGACAACAGGCTCTGCTGAAACTCAATTGCTTAGATGAAAACATCACGCGCTGCAGAGTTGTTGAAAGGTATATGAGACCAGGCAGAATTGTAGCTCTCGCCTCTGAACCTACAACCAAGCATGGTCATGTGTGATAGTGGCTGTAACCTGGTGGTGGCTCTGATGCTTGGAAAGCAGGCACACATACCATGCCTGGCCCACGTGCTCAAGTTAGTGGTTTAGTTATTTTTGAAAACTTATTCAGATTTGCCTGAGCTACTTGTGAAGGTGTGCCGCGTCTGTGAAAAGTGAATAGAGAAAATGTTTTTTTCAGCTCACCCTTGGTAAATTTCTTGAAATGAAGCACGTGATCTCGTGCCGCGTGTGCGCCCATTTCCCCAAGTCACTTACAGCTGCCACCAGTCTGGCAGTGCTGCAACGGCACTTGCCAGCTTACAGACGGTTTTGTGACCTGATCACAAACTGGAACTCAACATTACAAATTACAAATGTTGGCAAAGCTGTGTGAGCAGCAGAGAGCAGTAGTTGAATACCAGTTACAACATGCCCCCTCGGTATTCCGGTCAGCCTCCCCACATAAGTTACAATGAGTGGGCATGGATGTCTGATATCTGTGCAGTTCTCCAAAACATTGAAGAAGCAACCAAGATGGAGAGTGCAATGACGGCATAATCAGCATAACCTTTTCGCTTCTGTGTCTCCTCAAATGCTCGCTGCTCACAATGAAAGAGGAAGCTTTGCATGTGGACCAGGTGAAGATGGAGGAAGAAAGTACACAGGGTGATACTACCCAGCTTCATTTACTCTTCTCAATGCAGATTGAGTGATAATGAGGAGGAAGAGACTGAGTAGGAGGAGGAACAGAAGATGGTTGCCTGCACTACAGAGGGTACTACTAACACCAGCTTCTCATCTATTTGGCATGCATGGCCTGAAGAGGAGGAGGGAAGGAGGAGAAGGAGTAGATGGAGAGTCGTCCTCCTGGTGGGGACAGGAAAGTCTTGCCTTTTGGGACTGACTTTATGTATCACTGCCTTTCGAATGACCCTCGCGTTCTACACATTTTGGCCAACATTGGTTAATGGTTGTTCAGTATTCACCCTTCTCAACCCATGTAACAGGGAGAACTTTCAATCTCTCCTTCCCGAAGTGGAGAGAACTAGTAAAATAGTGCAATACAAGAAGGCCCGAGTTGAACAATTCCCATCTGTCAACGCTGGTGGCAGAGGTCAGAGTTCTTTGGAAAACCAAAAAGTAGATAAACACAGCAGATTCAACAGAGGCAGGGGAACACTATCAAAGGTTTTGGACAGTTTTATTAAACCCTCCCAGCACCCAGGCCCTAATGCTCTGACAAGGGTGCTCTGACAAGTAGGGAAAAGTTTTGGAAGATAGTGAAAGAGTACCTACCTAACCCTACCAGCATTCTCCATAACTTCTCTGTGCTGTACAAAAAATTGGGTATTCAAGCTGGATACATGGCATGAACTGTCCCTCTACATCTTGGAAGTGCTGGCCTGCCCTGGAGCCAGCATTTTATCTGAGTGAGATTTTAGTGCTTTCGTGGGACAAATAAGTGATAGGCGCATCCTGTTAATTGAAAATGCTTGGAGCCACATGTACCCAGGAGGATGCACCGAAGATAAACCCACACACACCTGATATTCATTCACACCTTCACTATTTCCTGGAGCCACCAGAGGGAACCCTTGAAGAGTATGTATATATGTATATAAGGGTCATGGAGGCACAGCAGTCAGATCTCCTCAGAACACCAGAGAGAGAGGTTAGGCTACTTTCACACTTGCGTTTTTTTGCGCTGCGTTTCGAGCGCACATGAAGCGCATTAAAAAAACGCATGCAAACGCTTGTAAACGCTGCGATATTTGTCGCATCAGCATGCGCATTTCGACAAAAAAACGCAGGGTTTGTCTGCGATTTCATGCGTTTTTGCATGCGTTTGCGTTTTTTTGGGCATGCGTTGTCTATATGTCACATTTCTATCATCTCTGTCTCTATCATCTTTGGCTCTATCATCTCTGTCTCCATCATCTCTGTCTCCATCATCTCTGTCTCCATCATCTTTGGCTCCATCATCTCTGGCTCCATCATCTGTCTCCATCATCTCTGTCTCCATCATCTGTCTCCATCATCTCTGTCTCCATCTCTGGCTCCATTATTTACAGAAAAATCGCATGCGTGCAAAAGCACTGACGAGCACAAAGCCATGCGCACGCCAGCGCCCCCATAGACTGCAATGTTATTTTTTGCGCATAGCATGCGCACACGTGCGCATGCGTTTTTTTAAAGTGTTTTACCGAAAAAAAAAATGCAACATGTAGCGTTTAGCGCGTATGGGCGCACACCGGGAAAATGCGCAGTGCACGACAAACTCACATGAACACGTTCAAGCGCTAGACCCTGCGCCCGCCATGTTAAAGATAGGGGAACATTGCGCATTCGTCCGATAGCGCAAGATGCGCTGCGCAAAAAAACGCAAGTGTGAAAGTAGCCTTAGTTGGTTTGTTAGAGTGTGTTTTACCTCAGATGAGCTGAGAGGAGAGCAGAATACCTCAGGACGTTGAAAGACTATTAATTCCCTTGGAGGTGGAAAGTTAGCTCTTGAAGTGTGCACAGATCAGTTAGATGGAAGGTCCTGATAGCTGCTTCAGACAGAGCAATAGAAGGAAAGAAGGAAAGGTAACAGCCGTGACAGAAAGACTGAAGACTACAGCTGGAGCTTAGTTTATTGTGTGGAGGCCAGTAAGAGTGGAGAAAGATAGCCACTTCAGCCTGGTCAGAACTGAGTCAACTGAGTGTAGTTTCAGTGAGCAAGCGTGCCGACGCTTTGAGAACGGTGAAGAGAAAGGAGAATCAGCTATCTACTGCTAGTGTGCTTATGTTAAGGGTCAGAGTAGGACGAAAGGCGAGTGGAAGGGAAAAGAGAGTGACAGAGGTTGAAACAGCATTGATCGCTTACCTCTACTCTGAACAACCGGACACCGGGTCCGAGCTTGCTAGCATCTACACGACTAGTAGGAGATACCGGAGACCCTGTGGGACTTCAAGTCGCAGGGGCCCAGCAGTGCTGATACATAACTGAGGTCAGGAAGACGGGGGTCTAGCAGGACGCTGCATACAGAGACACTGTTCTATCCAAGAAAAGGCCTCACCACAAAGTCAGCCGGGCGTATAACTGAAGACAGAGTTAGACTTCGTTTCATACAGGTCAGAAACTCACACAACAGGAGTAAGGAGGCCCTACACCTACTCAGTGGGAATACTGGACGTGCATCCTCCACCCTGCCAGCTTCCCGGGACGTGCCTGCAACTACCATCAGTAAAGGTACAGAAAGAGACTTTCGTGTGTGTGTCTGCCTTATTGCTCCTGCGGCTGAAAGCCCCTTCTCCGTCCTGCACCCCTACACCGCCATATACCCTGAGGGATCCAGTCTTGCCTGTGGAAGACTTAACACCTTGCTGCCCAGTAACAACCCCTCAGTGGATCTACCCTGCAGCGCTGGTCACCCTGACCAGGTACCACAGGTGGCGTCACGAACAAACTGTAAATACTTTAATCCCCTGTAAATATCCCCCATTTTAGTGAGCGCCCAGGGCCACGGACCGAGCTGTGCTACCCGTGACATCCCCCATTGAAGTGAACGGGCTCGGTGCCGAGTACCCCACAGGCCCTGGCTGAGCGACTCATCTTTTGGCGTCACGAACAGGATTCGAAGCTCGCTATATGCGAGTCCTGTGTGCCTGAATTGGACTGTTTTTGTGAAAAAGACTGTGGTTGCTGTTTCAGCTATTTTTGGCGCCATTTGCCGCCATTTTGCCACCATGTTCGCGCCCTGAGGCGCTGGTGAAGAAGAGGAGCGTGTATTCGTGGGCGTACCCCCCCCCCCGTGGCGCGAAAATTATGGCCGCCCAGTCCAAGTACTATTGTAATGTGTGGACCTGCCCTACAGCCAAGGAGATCCACCTCATCCTCCTTGGTGCGAGGAAAAGAAAGCGAAAGCCCCGCCTTGGTACCAAAAAGCGGGCCCCTCCTGATGAAGAGATTCGATGTAACCTGGAGAAGCTGACCCTCTCCATTGAAGAAGAAGTGGATGCTGCCCTGCTGTATCTGGCCCGGCACCACGCTGAAGTGGAGGAAATGGAGCGAAGCTGGAGGGCTCTGAAGCTGCGGATGCAGCAGAGCCGATCGCTCCCTATACCGCCCACGCGTCTGCCACTGGCGCCACCTGAAGCAGAGTCTAAGATCTGGCCGGAGGCTGATCCTGGAAGAGCTGTACCTGACCCCGCCGAGGACGTGGCGAGAGGAGAGGAAGCTGCAGAGGCCTTGACCGGACCGGAACACCAGCTAGGCCCGGAACCAGACACCGTACCTGGAGCAGGGGAGGATCCCGACATCGAAGCTGGCACCACAGCGGAGGCACCCGGCTCCACGGAGGAGCCCACAGAGGAACGTCTTCTCATGCCGCCTGCACAAGATCCGCGCCTGCCACCAGCATCCCCGGAGGAAGACAGGCCCTGCGGCCTAGAGAGCGAGTCGGCTCCGCAGCAAGCCCCAGCACCTGCCTGTGCTGAGCGCCGCCTGTCTCAGCAGCGTCGCCAGGAGCAGCGGATGCGGCAGACGAGAGTTACTGTACACAGACTGCGGCGGTCGGGGGCTGGAGATGATCCGGTAGTGGAATCGATGATCCTGGTGCTAGGCATTGGGCCCGTGAATAGGAACGGTCCTGTGCTGGCACCGCCACCAGGTGTCGCCCAAGCTAAGTAAATGTCTAACCTGGACAAGGTTTCAGTACTGTATATAGTTGATGAAGTATTGCTGCACCTGGACAGGTGCCTGCTGTATTTGAAATGTTTACATGATTAATGCTTGAAGTATACCCCGGTTGGGTAATGGGTAATAGTGTAATTTATGATAGAAATGTGATTTTGCTAAAGGTCTATGATATGGACTGGTTCTGAGGACTCTTGCAGCACAAAGACTCTCTTGTAAATAGTTGGCACTTTGTGCCCCATCTTGGTTTTACGTAAACCACTACCTCAGAAGAAAAACCCGTGTGGTGTGGCCTAGAGTGAGGTCTGCAACAAAAGGAAAGTCCTGCAGCCCACCCAGGACCACCGTGGGAGGTTTTGAATGGGTCCTCCACAAGAATACTGTATATTTGCAATTTGCTACTTTCATACTTGTATTAAAAGTGTACTTGTATTTATTGTAACGTTTAAAGAGTCCTCATCTCTCGCAAGGGACGAGTTATTGTTATGCTGATGTTAATATAAAATTATTTCTTTTCAGCCCGGGAGTGCTGATGATAACTAGGGGGGGATGTGTAGCCCAGCAGCGCTGGGAGCCACATGTACCCAGGAGGATGCACCGAAGATAAACCCACACACACCTGATATTCATTCACACCTTCACTATTTCCTGGAGCCACCAGAGGGAGGCCTTGAAGAGTATGTATATATATAAGGGTCGTGGAGGCACAGCAGTCAGATCTCCTCAGAACACCAGAGAGAGAGGTTAGTTGGTTAGTTAGAGTGTGTTTTACCTCAGATGAGCTGAGAGGAGAGCAGAATACCTCAGGACGTTGAAAGACTGTTAATTCCCTTGGAGCGTGGAAAGTTAGCTCTTGAAGTGTGCACAGATCAGTTAGACGGAAGGTCCTGATAGCTGCTTCAGACAGAGCAATAGAAGGAAAGAAGGAAAGGTAACAGCCGTGACAGAAAGACTGAAGACTACAGCTGGAGCTTAGTTTATTGTGTGGAGGCCAGTAAGAGTGGAGAAAGATAGCCACTTCAGCCTGATCAGAACTGAGTCAACTGAGTGTAGTTTCAGTGAGCAAGCGTGCTGACGCTTTGAGAGCGGTGAAGAGAAAGGAGAATCAGCTATCTACTGCTAGTGTGCTTATGTTAAGGGTCGGAGTAGGACGAAAGGCGAGTGGAAGGGAAAAGGAGTGACAGAGGTTGAAACAGCATTGATCGCTTACCTCTACTCTGAACAACCGGACACCGGGTCCGAGCTTGCTAGCATCTACACGACTAGTAGGAGATACCGGAGACCCTGTGGGACTTCAAGTCGCAGGGGCCCAGCAGTGCTGATACGTAACCGAGGTCAGGAAGACGGGGGTCTAGCAGGACGCTGCATACAGAGACACTGTTCTATCCAAGAAAAGGCCTCACCACAAAGTCAGCCGGGCGTATAACTGAAGACAGAGTTAGACTTTGTTTCATACAGGTCAGAAACTCATATAACAGGAGTAAGGAGTCCCTACACCTATTCAGTGGGAATACTGGACGTGCATCCTCCACCCTGCCAGCTTCCCGGGACGTGCCTGCAACTACCATCAGTAAAGGTACAGAAAGAGACTTTCGTGTGTGTGTCTGCCTTATTGCTCCTGCGGCTGAAATCCCCTTCTCCGTCCTGCACCCCTACACCGCCATATACCCTGAGGGATCCAGTCTTGCCTGTGGAAGACTTAACACCTTGCTGCCCAGTAACAACCCCTCAGTGGATCTACCCTGCAGCGCTGGTCACCCTGACCAGGTACCACAGGTGGCGTCACGAACAAACTGTAAATACATTAATCCCCTGTAAATATCCCTTTTAGTGAGCGCCCAGGGCCACGGACCGAGCTGTGCTACCCGTGACATCCCCCATTGAAGTGAACGGGCTCGGTGCCGAGTACCCCACAGGCCCTGGCTGAGCGACTCACTGACAGGCTGACTCTTATTAAAATGAACAAGGCCTGGATTGGTCTAGACTTCTCAACCCTACCGCATGACAGCAGCAGAACATAAAGTCAACTAAAATGTTCTTTTATTCTGGTCTATTCCCATGCACCCTGTCCTACCCAAACAAGAGTATACGTGTTAGGGTCTGCGGAACACACCAAATATATGAGGTAGAGAGGTGCGTTCGCAGCCCGGGGTCCACCGTGCAGGTGGAACCTGCTGCTAGTAAAATGGCGCAAGACGCAAACTCTGTTATCCCGCAGTCGCCAAAATAAACACCGCAATGCGCTGTGGCAATATGTGCGAACTCTGTTATTTCACAGAGCCGCTAGAAGGAGTGCCGCAGCGCTATATGGCGATGTGTGCGAACTCACTAAACACAACTGAGTCGCAAAATAAACACGCTAGGGCGCTGTCTAGCGTTGAAAGCGAACCCTGTTACGTCACAGAGCCGCAGAGAAAAAGTTCTGTGTCCTGTCAGGCACCCAGGTACACAGTTAAGTGCTAAGCGAAAATAGAACGTGATCATGCGCTAATGTCCTCGCGGGAGACACCCGCAATCTATGGCGTCTGAACGCCAGCCCTGAATACGGCAATCAAACTCCTCACGGTTATGCCGGTAATCTACGGCATCTAGGACACCGACCCTGACCAGCTAGCATACCAAACTCCTCACCGATTAAGTTGGTATTCTAGGGGCTTATTTCAGCCGGGCCCTAACCACACACACGCATGACCACACTGGCGCAAAGCATATAATGGTTGATACTAGCGCATGGCGGCTCAGCATTGCCACCCTTTTATAATAACAGCTACAGGACCTGCCAGAAACAGGGACCAATGAAACCTGTTCCAGAACACCAGTAGTCACAGGACCTTCCTGGCAGACCAATAGGAGCTGCTGAAGTACCTGAGCATGTGACCCCTGATCTCCAATGAGAGATCTCACCCTGGGCATGCTCAAAAGGGAAAAACAAGGACTTTGTCCTAAAGACGTCTGCTCGCCGCTAACCAGTACTGGCCACAATAGCAGACTCTGGAGGAGCAGCTGTAATCCTCTGCACACTGCCAGACTGGGCGAGACGCTGGGACCGACGTCTAAGCTGAGCAGAGTCCACTGCGGCTGGAGACGAATGGGAGACCGCAGCCGGAATGGCTCGAGATTCCCCTTGTGCAGAAGTGGGAACTCGACCCCTAACAATACGTTTCTTGTTTTATAATTTTTCGTGTCCTCTTCCTGTACATGGTCATGATCCAAACCTCACTCTTAACTTTTACAGGTTGTATATGGTTCCCAACTACATAATTTTTTCAGGATGTGTATGACATCCACCTCTACAAATCTCTTACATAAATATATGTATAGCCAACAGGGATAAATGTTTTTCGGCCTTGCATTAGTGCATACGCTTTACCAATCTAGGAGTCCCACTCAGTTTCTTTAGCAAGGCAGTGGTCCTCCAGGAGTTGTGTTTGGGGTCTCTATCATGTTGGAATATTGCCCTGCAGCCAAGTTTCTGATTGGAGGGGATCATGCTTTGCTTCAATATGTCACAGTACATGTTGACATTCATGGTTCCCTCAATGAACTGTAGCTCCCCACAGCTGGCAGCACTTATGCAGCTCCGAACCTTTACACTCCCACCACCATGCTTGACTGTAGGCAAGACAAAATTGTCCTTATACTCCGCACCTGGTTGCCACCACACACGCTTGACACCATCTTAGCTAAATAAGTTTATCTTGTTCTCATTAGACCACAGGACTCGGTTCCAGTAATCCATGTCCTTAGTCCGCAGCAAACTGTTTTCCAGCTGTCTTGTGCATCATCTTTAGAAGGGGCTTACTTCTGGGACGATAGCCATGCAGACCAACCTTTAATGTCTGAAGCAATGCTGGCAACACTCATACATCTATTTAGAAAAACAACCTCTCTACATGATGCTCAGCATGTTCACTCACTTTGGTAGACCATGGCGAGGCAAGTTCTGAGTGGAACCTGTCTTGTTAAATCGCTGTATGGTCTTGGCCATCATGCTGCAGCTCATTTTCAGGGTGTTGGCAATGTTCTTATAGCGTAGGCCATCTTTATGTACAGCAGCAATTCTTTATTTCAGGTCCTCAGAGAGTTCTTTGACATGAGGCGCCAAGATGAACTTCCAGTGACCAGTATGAGAGAATGTGAGAGCGATAACACCAAATTTAACACACCTGCTCCCCCTTCACATCTGAGACCTTGTAACACTAATGAGTTGGATCGCCTGCCAGGGCAGTGGGATACTCGGTACCGGGCCGGTGTCTTAAAGGGATGTATCATGGCAACAGTGACCCGGTCTGTGGCCCTGGGCATCCAATAAAAGGGGAATATTTACAGGGGATGATAGAGTTTGTAGTAAAGTGTTTGTGACGCCACCTGTGGTTTCTGGTCAGAGGTGACCAGAGCTGCAGAGCAGATCCTCTGGAACAGATGGTGTGATGCAGCAGAGTTGGAATAGCTTCCCACAAGTGAAGCTTGTTGTCCCAGGGCAGAGAGATGTTGTAGAGAGTAATGGTGCTGGGAGATGTAGCAGAGTGGAGTGTGTGCCGCAGGAAGAATTTGAGGAGACAGTCAGTTGCAGTTCAGGTGCATGCAGCACAGGTGCCTGCTTGGTGCCACGTACTCCAGGTGAGGAGTCCAGCCAACTCCCAGGTAGATGGAGAACACCAGTCCAAAGCTCCCTGTCAGTATATGCCTTCCCTGGCCATCTCACTGTGCTGATTCCCACTCCTGCTTCCTTCCCAGCACCTCACAAAGCAGTGTCCCAGACCGGTAGCTGCAAATCCTGTTGGACAACGTGACCCAGGCGTTTCCTTGATTCTATATAGCTTTCCTTCCCGGAGAAGATGCTTGTGGTTGTGACTGTGACCCCTAAAGTTGTCACAGCTGTCGGCTTGCTAGCTGAGTCCTGTTGTTTGCTCCACTAGTCTAGGGGCCGAGTCCCTTCTGCGTCCTGGATTCTCCCAGCTGATGTCCGTCAGTCCTGCAACGAGCCCCACGGGTAGCCTTCTGCTCATCCGTGTCTCTGAGAAATCCCTTTTCCCTACAGGGAACCTTCTTTTCTGTCTTTCTATCTGTGAGCAGCTCCTCAGGACCTGGAGCCTGCTGCACGGTTCTATCTCTTTCTTTCTCTCCTACGGGAGAGTTGCCTATGCACGTCTGTCTTCTTCTTCCCCTAAGGGAAGACTCTCTCTTACTTCCCTCTAACTCCTGCTCTGACCCACAAGCTCCACCACCATCTGACACCCTTTCCTAGCTACAGGCATGCTAGTGGAACTGAGCTAGTGTGTGCGATGGATGCAGTGTTGTCAGAGCCAGGTTCAGTGTCTCCATCTAACCTGAAAGGTGGGATACCACATCTCTGGCTGAGATGCAGTACCTCTGTGGCGACTGAACCCTCAGGGGCGCCACAGAATCACATGACGCTGGGCAAGGAAAATGGCTAATTGGGCATATTTTGGCCATTTTCACTTAGGGGGGTACTCAGAGGTTTAAACATTAATGGCTGAATGTTGAGTTATTTAGATTGCACACCATGAAAAGATATAAAATATTTACAAAAATGTGAGAGGCGTACTCACTATTGTGATATACTGTGTAATTCAATAAAATTCAGACTGGAAATTTGACTTAGGCCGGAGTCACACTGGCGAGTTTGATGCGAGTAAGTCGCACGACTTTCTCGCATCAACACCCAGCACGGCCGCCCGCTCTCGGACCCGAGTGTGCGGCTGCATAGAAATACATGCAGCTGCACACTCGGGTCCGAGAGCGGGCGGCCGTGCCGGGTGTTGATGCGAGAAAGTCGTGCGACTTACTCGCATCAAACTCGCCAGTGTAACGCCGGCCTTACAATGAATTTATTTGATGAGAATATAATGAACCCTGATTGCCGTTAAAAAGCGCAATTTTTTTATGCTCTAAGGCGCTTTCTCGAGCCCAATGAATAATTCACAGAAGGGCTGGGAAAGAGTTAAAAAAATATATAAAACATTGTACTCATCTAACCTCTCACCTGTCCCTGTTGCTGCAGCTCCCCAGTGGTTCTTCATGTTTTCCAGAGCACATGCTCCACTCCGTCTTCAGTCCACTCTTTGCTGACACTACTTGTTAGGACATTTGATGAGTGAGTATGCTCAGCACTGCTTGATACTTGATTGAGCATTTGGGTGCTTGACCGAGCATTGAGCAGTGCCGAGAATCGCGAGTTGCTTGGGTCCCTGTAATAAGCTCATTTGAATCTGAGCCACAAGTCGCACTGAAGTCTGGAATTTTACTGCTGGACGCTCAGGGACTCCTATGTCAGCCGAGCTCTTTGTGATCGCTATACCTCTCTCATCTACATCAACCCATCATATGTACACAGCCCCCCCAGAGAGCCAGCCACAGCAGCACAGAGGATGTCAAGAGAGCTATTGAGCCGCACGTACCAGGGCTTTGGGGTACTCGGCACCGAGCCCGTTGATGTCTATGGGGAATGTCACGGGTAGCACAGATCGGTCCGTGCCCTGGGCGCTCACTGAAATGGGGATATTTACAAGGGATTAAATGTTCGTGTAATTTGTCGTGACGCCACCTGTAGTACCTGGTCAGGGTGACCAGCGCTGCTGTGCAGATCCTCTGGGAGGGATGGTGTTGTGCAGCTTGGTGTAAAGTCTTCTACAGGCAAGACTGTGTCCTCCCAGGGCAGGTAGATGTAAGATAGAGCAATGATGCAGAGGGATATAGCAGAGTGGAGTGTGCGACGGAGTAATAATGCAGGAAGCAGTTCTTGTGCAGTTTCAAAGGTTTACTCACAGTCTGTTGTACACCAGATTCCAGCCGGGCACTGTGTCCTTCCAGTGAGTAGTCCAGTAACCCTCAGGTAGATTGGTCACACTTCCAGAGACTCCCTTTATGTTCCTTTCCGGCTTCTTGTGCTACACTCCTTACTCCTCTCTGCACCTCCCTACCACAGAGCCCTCAGACGAGGCAGTATTGGATCCTTTCAGTTTACAGGTACGACCCGATGTCCCGGTGCACTGCTCTCCTCTTCACGAAGACCGGAACACCGTCGGATGCCTGGATGTACTTGATCCCGAGCTACCTCCGGATGGGATTATGGTAGCTAGTGGCTCTTGAAGAGTCCCACTAGACGCGGTGTTACTAATGGCGATGAACTGACCCACTAGTCTGGGAACTTTTTCCCGATATGTGCCTGGTCCTTCCTTCTCCAAGGATGGGGCACAGCTTCAATTGCTGTCTCAGCCCAGGACCCTTTCTTTCTCTTCAGCAAGGCTCCCTGAGGTAAACCCAGGAGAGCTGCAGGCCAGGCCAGTACCCACTTTACTGCCTGCCTGTCTCCAACTGAAACTCTAATCTCACACACGCAGCGTAAGGCTGCTTCAACCCCTCCCATCCAACTAGGTACACCCTGTTCTAACCAGCATGAGCTAGACCATCCCATTGGGTCCGCCTACACTCAGCTGGCATAGTGTACTGATGAATGCAGTGGTTGGAGTCAATGGGGTGCTTCCTCCTTACCTGAGAGTCAGGTGTTTCACCGTTGGGTGCGATGCAACATCTCTGTGGCGACTGGACCCTCAGGGCGCCACACTATCAATAGCAACAACAGCAGCACCGAGGATGTCAGGAGAGCCAGACACAGCAGTACAGAGGATGTCAGGAGAGCCAGCCACAGTAGCATAGAGGATGTCAGGAGAGCCAGCCACAGAAGGACAGAGGATGACAGGAGAACCAGTCACAGCAGAACAAAGGATGTCAGGAGAGCCAGCCACAGCAACACAGAGAATGTCAGGAGAGCCAGCCACAGCAGCCCAGAGGATGTCAGGAGAGCCAGCCACAGCAGCACAGAGGATGTCAGGAGAACCAGCCACAGCAGAACGAAGGATTTAAGGAGAGCCAGCTACAGCAACACAGAGAATGTCAGGAGAGCCAGCCACAGCAGCACAGATGATGTCAGGAGAGCCAGCCACAGCAACACGGAGGATGTCAGGATAGCCAGCCACAGCAGCACTAAGGATGTCAGGAGAGCCAGACATAGCAGCATGGAGGATGTCAGGAGAGCCAGCCACAGCAGCGCACAGGATGTCAGGAGAGCCAGCCACAGCAGCGTACAAAATGTCAACTCAGGAGAGCCAGCCACAGAAGGACAGAGGATGTCTGGAGAGCCATCCACAGCAGGACAGAGGATTCCAGGAAAGCCAGCCACAGCAGCACCGAGGATGTCAGGATAGCCAGCCACAGCAGCACTGAGGATGTCAGGAGAGCCAGATATAGCAGCATGGAGGATGTCAGGAGAGCCAGCCACAGCAGCGCACAGGATGTCAGGAGAGCCAGCCACAGAAGGACAAAGGATGTCAGGAGAGCCAGCCACAGCAGGACAGAGGATGCCAGGAAAGCCAGCCACAGCAGCACGAAGGATGTCAGGAGAGCCAGCCAAAGCAGCATAGACGATGTCAGGAGAGCCAGCCACAGCAGAATGGAGTATGTCAGGAGAGCCAGCCACATAAGGACAGAGGATGTCAGGAGAACCAGCCACAGCAGCCCAGAGGATGCCAGGAAAACCAGCCACAGCAGAACAGAGGATGTCAGGATAACCAGCCACAGCAGAATGAAGGATGACAGGAGAACCAGCAACAGCAGCACAGATGATGTCAGGAGAGCCAGCCACAGCAGAACAAAGGATGTCAGGAGAGCCAGCCACAGCAGCACAGATGATGTCAGGAGAGAAAGCCACAGCAGAACGAAGGATGTCAGGAGAGCCAGCCACAGCAGCACACAGGATGTCAGAAGGGCCAGCCACAACAGCACAAAATAACTCTGGAGAGCCTACAGTTCACTAGTTAGGACTAAATGCACATTTTGATATTTTGACATCATAATGTGCATCTGTACACAAGTATGAAGATGCAGCCGCATAGACAACATTGACAGCGGTTATAAAAAAAGAACCAGGTTATTATTTATTAATTATTTACACAATTAGTAAGGCAAGTCAAAATACAAGAAAATGCCAATTTTACAATAACAGTAGTTCAGGTTGTGTAGCGTTATCAAGGCATTCTCTCTTGGTTTTGTAGAAACCAGTCTGGCCCTAGTCTTGGCCCTGGTACTGAGAAGTGCGACACCGATATCCTATACTTCGACTAACTGTCCTCTTAAGCTTGGCTATAATCCAGTGCAGTATTCTTCCTCACACAGCGTCGGACTGGAACACCTTGGGCCCACCAGAGAAAATCATTCTTGGGGCCCACTATGTAGCTACATAGAAATAAATACAAGACCACCAATTGTGCAGTAAAACACACTAATATCAGGGTATAATATAAGGTAGTACATGTCTTAATTATGTAGCAGGAGTTGGGGTAGCCTCCCTCATATATTATAAAGCAGCCCCCTCATAGGGGATAATGCTGCCCCCCATAGGGATAATGCTGCCTGTTATGATTTGGTAGCTGAGGAGAGTAGGCAAAAACGGCAATACACCAGAGAGGTTGGAATCTACTGGATTGCAGTACCCTGACTAAACACCACAACTAAAGGCAGCCATGGAGCGTTCCTACGTTGGTCCTAGACACCTCGACACAGCCTGAGAGGTTAACTACACCTAAAGATAGAAAGAGGAAAGCTATCTGCCCCGGAGCAGATCCCCAAAGAACATAGGAAGCCCCCAAACATGTAATGGCGGTTAGACAAGAGGAAATACAGACATAGACAGAAAATAGTATGAGCAAACATTGGGGCCCAATCTTCCTTGACAGAAAAGGATAGGAAGGACAATTACTGCAATCCAAAAAACCCTAAAAAATACCAACTCTACTAATTGCAAAAACACCTGAGATCACACGACCTCTACCACCTAAATTAGTTTTCTGGTGTAACAAAACTAAGCCGCAGCCACTGAAAAAACTGGAGAAGGCAAATGAACAAATAACAGTGGCTCAGAAAAACTGAGAGGAGCACAAGCCCCCGGAGGGGACCTGGCTGAACTCCACAGAAGTGCAGGGAACAATGCAAAAAGCAAGCACAAAAAAAAACAGAAAATATCTTATCTGAGAGCAGGAGAAAGAGGCAAGACTCAGCAAGCTTCCAAGGGAACCAGGAACCACAGTTGAGACAAGAACAATTGATCCCTGGCAACCATGATGGGAGGGAACCTCCCGTATATAAGACCAGTCTGTAACTCCTGATTGCCAATCATCATTGAATGGTTCAGTACTGTTTGTAACCACCAGAGGGAGCTTCTGCTCAGATTTAATTTCTAACACATTCACAACAGTACCCCCCCTTGAGGAGGGGTCACCGAACCCTCATTTGGGCAACCAGGTCGGTCAGGATGAGCTCTGTGATACGCACGGATCAGTCTCCTAGCATGGATGTCCGAAGCAAACACCCAAGAATTGTCCTCCTGACCATAACCTCTCAACTTAACGAAATACTGGAGTTTCCGTCTAGAAAAACGAGAATCCAATATTTTCTCAACCACATACTCCAGATTGCCCTCAACCAAAACAGGGTCAGGAGGCGCAGCCATAGGAACCACTGGCTCGACAAACCTCTTCAATAAGGACTTGTGGAACACGTTATGGATCTTAAATGTCCCTGGAAGAAGTAAACGAAAGGAACAGGATTAAGAATCTCCATGATCTTATAAGGTCCAATGAACCTAGGCTTAAACTTAGGAGATGCAACTCTCATAGGGATATTTCTTGAGGACAACCAGACCAAGTCCCCCACTTCAAACCGAGGACCATCAGTCCTATGCCGGTTGGCAAACCGCTGGGCCCTCTCCTGAGAGAGGGACAACCTCTCGACTACCTGGTCCCAAATCTGCTGCATACGCTCCACAACAGAGTCAACACCTGGACAGACAGAAGCCTCCATCTGTCCCGAAGAAAATCGAGGGTGAAACCCAAAATTGCAGAAAAATGGAGACATCAAAGTGGCAGAGCTAGCCCTATTATTAAGAGCAAACTCAGCCAAAGGCAAAAAAGAGACCTAGTCATCTTGATCAGCAGACACAAAGCATCTCAGATAAGTCTCCAATGTCTGGTTTGTTCTCTCAGTTTGTCCATTGGTCTGAGGATGAAAAGCAGAGGAGAAAGACAATTGAACACCAAGTTTAGAACAAAAAGTCCTCCAAATTCTGGAAACAAACTGGACTCCTGTGTCAGACACAATGTTCTCAGAAATGCCGTGTAACCGAACCACGTGCTGAAGGAACAAAGGCACCAATTCGGAGGAGGAAGGCAACTTAGGCAATGGCACAAGATGTAATCATTTTGGAAAACCTATCACAAATCACCCAGATAACGGTCATTCTCTGAGAAACAGGGAGGTCGGAAATGAAATCCATAGAGATATGGGTCCATGGTCTCTTGGGCACAGGCAATGGCATCAACAAACCACTAGAGTGAGAGCAAGGCTTGGAGCGAGAGCAAGTCCCGCAGGACTGCACAAATTCCCTGACGTCACGAGACAAAGTAGGCCACCAAAAGGACCGACTAACCAAGTCTCTGGTACCAAAAATTCCGGGATGACCGGCCAACGCGGAACAATGAATCTCAGACATCACACTCTTTTTCCACCGGTCTGGGACAAACAATTTCCCAATAGGGCAGCGCTCGGGTTTATCCTCCTGACACCCTTCCAGAGCCAGTCTCAAATTGGGCGAGATGGCGGAAAGAACTACACCCTCTTTCAAAATAACAGCAGGATCAGATAACTCAGGAGAGTCCGCAAGGAAACTCCTCGAGAGGGCATCCGCCTTAACATTCTTAGTGCCAGGAAGAAAGGAAACCACAAAATTAAAACGTGTGAAAAACAAGGCCCACCTGGCCTGTCTAGGATTAAGTCGCTTGGCTGATTCCAGATAAACCAGATTCTTATGGTCCGTGAGGACCACCACCTGATGTTTGGCTCCCTCCAGCCAATGTCCTCCACTCTTCAAAAGCCCACTTCATGGCCAATAACTCCCGATTACCCACGTCATAATTACGTCAGTTGGAGAAAATTTTCAAGAGAAAAAGGCACAAGGGTTACTTTTAGAGGTCTCTGGATCTCTTTGGGACAAAACGGCACCTGCCCCAATTTCAGAGGCATCAACCTCCACCTGAAATGGGAGAGAAACATAAGGCTGCCATAGAACAGGAGCAGAAGTGAATCTCTGCTTAAGTTCCTGAAATGCAGAGACAGCCTCAGGAGGCCAATTCACCACATCAGAACCCTTTTTGGTCAAATCAGTCAATGGTTTAAACAATAACAGAGAAATTACCAATAAATTTACAATAAAAATTGGCAAAACCCAAGAATCTCTGAAGAGCCTTTAATGAAGTAGGTTGGACCCAATCACAGATGGCCTGAACCTTGACCGGGTCCATTTCAAAAACAGATGGGGACAAAATGAATCCCAGAAATGAGATCCTCTGTACGCCAAAAAGACACTTTGATCCCTTCACATACAGAGCATTCTCTCTCAAAATCTGGAACACAGTCCGAACATGTTTAACATGAGAGTCCCAGTCATTGGAAAAAATCAAGATATCATCCAAATAAACAATCAGAAATTTATCCACAAAATCCCTGAAAATGTCATTCATGAAGGACTGGAAGACAGAAGGAGCATTAGTGAGCCCAAA
>JARQOD010000001.1:981080246-981097011 GCA_033576555.1 Oophaga sylvatica | reverse complement strand
GCGATTGTATAAAAAAGGCATGTCAAGAACCAGCAGAGTGCTGCAGCAGGGATAGGTGAGGGTCTAGGTGAGTAATATTTATTTATTTTTAATAACTTCCAATTTCAGCTGGTGGTCACAGCCACAGCACCTGCCCCCTCCCTGAAATGAAGCATTTCAAGGGTTGGGATAGTCCCTGCATGTGCACAATGACAGCGCATTCTCTGTTCCTGGCTCAGATAAATTGTAACGAGTCAGCAACAGAGCATGTTGTCAGAGTACCAAGCATGCAGAAACTAGTGACATCATTCACTTGTGGGAGCAGTGATGGTCTCTGCATGCCAGGTATTCTGCTCTATTGCTGGGTCATTACAGCTGATCTGAGCTGGCAACAGAGAGTGCACTGTCATTGTGCACAATGCACAGTGCGCAGAGACTATCCTGGCCCCTGAAACGAGCATCCCTGATGACGCTTCATTTCAGGGAGGGAGCAGATGCTGCAGTATTGATCTCAGCCTCTGCCCCCTGATGATTCTTAGTTTGAGCATTCCAGCATACACTGAGATTCTTAAAAAATGCACCATCAAAAAGGAAGTAGAAAAAAAAATAGAGGAAAGCAGTTAGATAGTGTAGTGAGGGAAGGGTAGGGATTGTTAATTCAAGTGTATTAGAAGATAGTTTAGATTATTGCATCAAATAAATAGGGAATACGGATGAAAATTAATTTGGATTTTCCTGGGAATTTAATGTTCCTTGTTCTGCTCTTGAGTCTTGAGTCTTTCGAGGGCATCAGAAGATGTAACGAGGAATGGACGGATGACAGTGAGGAGCGGAGAGACTGATGAGGTGAGTGGTGAGATATAAGGGTTTTTATTTTAATCATTTGATGACCCTTTACATTTTAGAAAAATGGCTACCAGCTACCACTTTGCTCAATCTGCGCAGAAGCAAATTACAAAAAATTTGCATTTTAATGAATGCGGATTTTTTGCAAAATTCAAGTAGAATTCAATAATGCTCAAATTTATTCTCTCATCTATACTATATCTTCAAAATGGTCAAAAAATTAAAAAGAAAGAATGCAACAAAAATAAAACTTCAATAAAAAGGCTCTCCTCATTCTCTTTTTCTACATCTTGACTAGATGAAAAGATTACGACCCCATGCTTCATGAGCTAAATTAAAAAAGTCATTTTTCAGGTTTCCTGTTCACTAATGAAAATGTTTAATATTTTTGGAAATGTATAAATGGGATCCTATAGTGTTATCTACTTGAGAATATTTAACTTTTTTTTAAAAAAAAACAAACTATTGTGGTTTAATTCATTACAAGTTCTATACGTAGAGGACAAATTTCAACTCCGCGAGTCAGCCCTCGACTGTAGTACGGAGCGTTCCTGTGGTTTGCCTCTTGTTGTCCAAACAGCTGTTCTTGATAGACCTCCCTGCAGGTATCTGTTTGGATATTAGTGATGCTTCACATGACTGTACATCAGAAGAAATGAATGTGTAATTACATTACCACATGCTTCATCTACGTAGACTCACTTTCCCTAAGTCGCTGATAACTGGCTCAATGGGATGAAGTTTCTGAGACGGCAGTGGGTAATATATTATCCGGAATGTATAAATATGGAGAAGAAGCCCTTCTTTAACTCAATCTCAAGGTGAACTTTACAGTTTGAAGGGAAGATTATCAATAAAAAATCCATCCAGTTTACTGTAAAATAAAGCCCTCCTGACTCGAAACGTAATGAGGTCTAGATAGGAGTTGTTCTTCATAAATCAATATAGTCACCTTGTAGTCGCAGCAATCAAATTACCATCAATTTTCCGGGTAACTGGTTGAAGTCTTGACAAGACTCCATGAATAAGGTTGAAAAAAAAAATGTATAAACTGTTATGGATAAAAGACATTCATGTCTTCGGATGAAGAGAACATTGAGGCTTAACGCCTATAGGACCAAATTAATTTGGGGGTTAGGACCATTGAAGACTTTGCTTTTTCTTTCCATTTTGGAATTTAGAATTTTGATTTTTGCAGAACTTCACCATTTTAGAATATGTATATATGTTAACATTTTAAATCTCTGAATTAAAGCAAAAGAATAAAAAATATTCCACCATAGATTTATTTTTCCCTGGTACATTTGTTTAAATCCTTACGTTACCTGTTGATTTTTATTCACATTTTTTCTTACTCTTCTTCCAAGAACCATAACGCTTTTATTTTTCCATCATCATTTTTCTTGCAGTTTTGAATTACACCATTTATTTTACCATATAATGTATTGAAAAATGGAAAAAAAAATTCCCAGTGGGATGAAATGGTGAAAAATGTCATTATTTTTGGGGTTCATTTTGTGGTAAAATTGACCTGGCGTTATGATGCTTCAGGACAGTATGATTATGCAAAATTAAACTTTTGGATTTTTTTTTATATTTTAGTTGTAAAAAAAAAATCGTAATTTCATGAACCATTTTTTTGTTTTGGTGCTATTGTGAGACCAGTAACTTTTTTAAAAGTTGACATATATGTGCGCTTCTCTTATGTGTGGCGAGCTAATGTTTATGTTAATATCATTTTGGGGTATATAGTACAATGTTTAATTGATTTTTATTGCATTTTTTGTTGAAGGTGTAGTGACAGAAATACATCAAATTTTATTGACTTTCATGGACATGCTGATGATGTCTCCACTTTGGTCAGTCATTTTTGTTGAAAGGGTCTCTTGACAATAAGATAATTATAAAGCCTCCACTAGGGTTCAATTTTTATCTGTATAAGTATTTAATTTTCTACAAGCGCCAACCACGAGTTAAATAAAGCTATTAGCTCTCACTTGGTCAGGTGGATTCACAAAACAACAGTTCCTGGCGGACACATGGATCCATGACATTGGCACAGCAGACGGGACGGAACATGGAACAGAAAGGATCCAGATGACATTGGCACAGCAGACGGGACGGAACATGGAACAGAAAGGATCCAGATAACAGGAAATACTGTGCAGCACATAGATGTAGGTTATAGAATTCATAGCATATTGTAATGTAATGTGAACAAATTGAAACACCGGTTTGAAATGCTTACAGCAAATGATGGCTTAACTAGAAGCTCATAGAATGAGTAGATGCAAATTTCAAAATCCACACCAGATTGTAGTGTAATATGAACAGACACTAATAACAGTTTCTAGTGTTAAAGCAAACGTTGGAGTAACCACGGTCACAAAAGCAGTAGATGCAACTTTAAGAATACACAGCAGATGGCAATGTAATCTGTACAGACTACTAAGAGTTTGTAAAGCTTACAGCAAACGTAAACCATGGCCTTGTGGAACATTGGTGCAAATTATAGAGGGTAATTCAGTGAGACTACTATTTTACCAGGAAAAATTGCTATAAGTTACAAAGGAGCCTGTCAACTGTACTAAAATTTCAACTGTACATACTTTGGTTCATGAGAAATGAGAGTACAATGACCCTCAGCGACAACGACGAGCAATATCCTCGCGCCAAGTGGTCTCACTGACTTGTTGCCCCATCAGTCATCTCTACTATGAAATGGACTTGCTGCATGCATTTCTGTGCTTTGGTAGTTTATGTGTGCTGCTAGCATTTCACTCCTGCCGAATTCCTTCTTCATTTGTTAACAATGTGCAGATACAGTTTGGAGGAGTGTCTTTTCATCGTGAAAACTTATTAGAAAACTGAGTCCTTAAAGAGGTGCCAAAGTGAATTTCTAAAGAAGTTTGGAGGTCGAAATCCACCGTCCAAGCTGTGTCTTCTGTCAAGGCATGATGGACGACGTCCTAAAATGTCTGAGGAAACAATTCAAAATGTGAAACAGCGACTTCTGGCATCTCCATTGCACAGGCATTCCCAGGAGACAGGCATGTTGTATTCCACATGTCAACGAATGGCAGAGAAAAGTTGTATTTGCTTGTACAGAGTCACTGTCCATCAGGAATTGAAAGGGCCAGGTGAAGAGAAAAGAATTCATTATTGATGGATTTTTTTCATTTGGGACAATTTGAAGGGTCGGGTGTACGGTAACATGCCTCGAATATTACAGGCACTCCGAGAGAACATACAGCGAGAAATTCAGGCTGTGACTCCAGACTTTCAACAGTATTAAACATCACGTGCAGGCGTGATTGGAAGTGAACGGTGGACATTTTGAACACCTGCTTTAAAGCATCAGTTTCTCATGAACCAAGATATGTACAGTCCCATTTTTAGTACGATAGATGTCCCTTTTAGAAGTTACAGCAATAAAGTAGAGCATGAATCACCCTGTAGAAATGACAGGAGTCTGTAAATATGATAGCAGCAGAAGAAAATGGATGGTGGCAAAGTACAAACAAATGGCAACTGAACACATTACAGTCTCAATGCCCAGACACAGGGGTGTGTCCAAGTGGGCCTTAAAAGGCATGGGGAGATGACTTCACTGAGAAACTCTGGGCCTCTTGTAAGTCCAGACGTGGAGCACAGCAAAACAGCCATAGGGGAAGGAAGTGGAGCCCAGTCCAGAAGACAAGACAGGGGCATAACAAAAGCATTACACAAAGAGTCCATTCAAATCAATGGGCTGTCTGTACAGTGCGGGACAGGTCAGCTCCTTCAGAGCTAGAGACACTCTTAAAACTTCTTATCATTCTGACCAAAGATCCAAAATGGAGAACCCAACTATTATTAAATCATAACACCCTAATACATAAAATGAATTTCCTAAACTGGACGACTCCTTTAAGAGCCATGCCAGATTGGCATGAAAAATTTAACAATTCCAGGTCTTTGTGGTTTAATGATATTTTAGGAACTCTAGGTCACTCCAGAAGGTTGTTTTCTATAGAAAGAATCAAGAGTGAAAATAGAATGGGGAAAAGTAGCCAAAAGTGAAAAAAAAAATAGGAAAATTATCTTTTGGATTTCAGATGATTTCTTTGAAGGAACCCAGATGCTTTTCTATCTGAATCACATCGTTTAAGGATCATCTCATGGGGTTCAGCTGTATACGGTTTGGGATTTCTGGTTTATCTAATATTTCAGAACAAACTTTTCCCAGCTCTTGATAATTATCAATAATCCCTTTTTGGCCACAATGGTCAAACTCAGGAAATTGTTAGCACACTATAAAATATTTACTATTAATTTTTTCACAATTTATAAAAAAAATGATATCTGCATAACCAAGGTCATAATATAATATATGGTTGGCCATGTGGGTCCCAATGATTTCTTTGTTAAACCCTGGTTTACACATACAGTACCATAAATATATCATAATAATATTGACAGTAGGGAGGATTATGTTGAATGTGTAGGAGACACTGACTTAATCACTCCTGTGAAGACAAATCTATAGTTGAAAGATGAATGTTATTAACTCTGCAGGTCATAAAGTAACAATAGCAGTAGAAGAGGAAGGGGATGAATGTTCAGTAAGAAGTGACCTCCTCTATGGATTATGCTTGAAAGGCAAGAATATATGTGATAGGGTTTGTGCCATGAACACTCTCTAAATAATAAGATGACGGGGAGACAGCAGAAGGAGAGGAGAATGCAGACATTGTTGACGGCAGTGACCATGTTTAATTGTAGGTAGGACAGAACAGTGTATGATAAAGACCATGTCATGAAACAGATAGGGTACAATACAAAGCATTAATTAGTAGTAGTGACAGCAGCAGGAGAGTAGTTGTCAGAATTTGAAGGAGGCAGTGACCTATCTATTTATCTGATTACTATACCTAAGGCCAGGCTTCATGTAAATATTGCTTTGCTGACAATGAAATAAGAAGATTGATGACAGCAGCAGAAGAGGAAGATTCAGACTTTGTTGAAAGCAGTGACCGGTGGCATTGTGGATTATGTAAGACAAGGATACATGACTTATGATGAGATTTGTGACTGTATAAGATGTAAATAATCAGATGATTGGAATGATGAAAATAGCAGAAGAGAATGCAGACTTTGTAAAATGCAGTGACCTGCCCGCTCCCTATTAATTTTAGTTAGGACAGGACTGTGTATGACAAAGTCCAGGTCAAAGATTGGGTAAGATAGAATACCCAAGAGCTAATGAGATGAGGAATGGTGACGGCAGCAGGGGAGAATTGTCAGCTGTTGAAGGAGGCAGTGACTTATTTGTTTATCTAATTACTATACTGAAGACCAGGCTTCATGTAATATGGCAATATAATTGATGCTCAAATTAAATTTGCTCAGGCAAATGATGGAAAAGAAGAGAGCAGCAGGAGAAGAGGATGTTGACCTTGTTGAAGACAGTGACTTTTCCACTAATAATTAATATTAGTGAGGACAAGATGTTGACTATTAAGTGTTGAAATGGGTAGGATGGAATATCCTAAAGCAAATCAGGAGAAGAATTATAACAGCAGCAGAAAAGTGGTGGTCAGATTTTGAAGGAGGCAGTGACTTGAATACATATTAGTATACTGCAGACTAGGCTACATGTAATGAACAGGCAATGTAATTATGGCCAAAATTGGGAGTGCTTGGGGATTGGAGTTGAGAAATACTACTGTAGGCAGGAATGATGATGGAAATGATGGCACCTACCGAGGAGGAATATACAGACCTTATTGAAGGCAGTAACCTGTCCACTCAGTGTCAGTTATGACAGGGCTATATAGCAAGAGTTGCATTACAAAGAGAAATAATTCACAATAGGTTGGGAAACAATCATCTCAGGAAATGAAGGCAGCAGCAGGAGACTAGTGAGCAGACCTTCCAGTAGAAAGTGAACTATCCAATGTAATTATGTAATTAAAAATCTGGCATTTTGTGATGAGGCAGTAATGTGAACTCTCCAAAATCAAAGAAATAACAATGTCAGCCGTAGGAGAGGACGACGTTAATCTTGTAGAAGAACTGTGTGTGAGAAAACTTTGCCATAAATTTGGTCAGCAAAGAATAGCCAGGAGCCAATGAGATGGGAAGGATAACAGCAGAACAAGAGTATGATGAGCTTGAGGCAGGCAATGACCTGGAGACTCATGTTTAATGTTAACGGGGAAAAGTTTTATTTAACTAAAGTTGTTAACTCTTATTAGTTAATATGGGGAATTATGGTGGCAGCGGGGGACTGGTGAGCAGAATTTTTTGGAGGCAGTGACCTTCCATAATGAGCATGTGCAATTTATTGAACTTAGCTAGCTCTATAACCTCAGACAAACTCAAACTTACTACATCTGTACATATAAATATTCTGATTTATATTGACTTGGCATAACAAATGATCTATTAGTATTTTTTTCTGTCCTATAATTAAGGTAACCCGTCATTTCTTGGAAAATAAATTTTTGCAATTTTTATGTCAAAGCACGTCTGTTTCTGCGGACCAGTCACAAAACTTTATACGGGCAAAACTCCAACCTGACTGTAAACACAATTTTTCCGGGTTGATATATTGAAGCCGACACATTTCACCTGGTTAATAGTGAGACTGGGAACATAAATTTTATTTTGTACGCTGTGTAAAGCATCAAGAATTCGACGCATTCCAGAACCTTCCCTCACATTGGGTCATCTGCTTTTTGTCTAGTTTATGTGTCAACAAGTTTTGCTTTGACTTTATTATTATTATTTTTTTAAGTTTGCCAAAAAAGATAGCCTGTCTGTAATTCTATTTTTTTATTCTGTTTTATTCCTGAAGGACGCTCTGTACGGGGGGAAATTTATAGAATTTTAGCTTACAACTTAAAAAGAATTCAAGAATTGCAAAGTGAACTTTCTCTTTGAATAATAGGAGTTTGAAGCCTTTCATGTATAATTTATATATTGTACTCGGGGAATAATTTCAGTCGAGTGTATTCCCTCATTTCATTGAAATTGATACAATTAAGTTGTAGGCTCTAGTATCTCACCATGAGTAATCATTGGAGGACGTTGCCTGTGTACAAATGTGTTCTTCTGCCCATGTTTAATTGGTACCAGCCACATGGACAAACATTGATTAATACCTCCAACCAAGGTGGGTCGTTTCAACTCCACAGATTTGCCATCAGAAACCTCAAGAAAGCCATTGAATCGATCAAGAGGGTCTTAACGAGATAATTGAGGGAAGCTCGGAGAACACGCATCATGATATGACACAGGAGAATAGATGCGTGACTGGCTGAAGGGGAGCTGGTGGTGCATGTATCTAGGGTGGGTTGTAAGAAAATTACTTTGCTTTTGCCATTGTACTACCTAATTTTTCACCTTCTGGAATGCCACCAGGGGCCAGAAGACCAGGACCATGGAATTCCATTGGATATCAAGTTTGAACCATAAGTCTTGAGGAAAAAGTTCTGAACATCATAGAACAAGACTTAATATGTCTACAACACAAGTGTATTTCTTTGTAATTTCCAATTTTGGCTGTTGGTCAAATTTTATGGCCTCAGTTCTACAGTTTTTTATCATTTCTTTCCATGAATGTCAGCCTTATAGTTTTTAATTTATTTGAAATTTTCAATTCAATGTACAAAACCAATAATTTGTGTTACTTGTCCTGGCTCCTGGTCTTAACACATCTTCCCTCTTTCACAGCCAGCTCTCTCTGCTATCAATCAGGTTGGGTTATGATGTGTGTCTACTAACGCGTGTCTACCAATCCGGCTGTGCATTTCCTGTGTGCTGTATACACTCTCAACTCTAGTACAAGTTTCCTGGCTGCCAATCCGGCTCTGCTGTTCCAAGGTGCTCGTCTGCACACCCTGTTCAGCTGTTCAATGTGCTGTCCGGTTACCCTGTTCCTTTGTATCTCTGCTTTAATACCTCCAGTTCATGCTTTCCACACCTATGGCTTAGCAAATCTACCTAACTCTGTGAGCCATAGTAACTGTATTATTTTGTTGATCAACCATCATGGTAATGTAACCAACAGTCCAAGAAATGTATGTTCCTTGGATGTGAACCTATAAGATGACGTTTGCACTTAGGTTGTTGGGGCAAAGTGTAATTCTCTTTCTGCCATGTTGCTTTTGCTTGGTTTCTCCCATATCTACTTGATTAGAAAAAATTGTATAATAGGTTAGAGATCAATGTTAGAATCTTGCGTCCCCTACATTAGGAATAGTTTGAGCATCATCGTTTCACCTACAAGCTAGTCTGCCAATAAAATGATTACTGTGGATTTAAAACCTGGTGATTCGCTTTGGCCAACAGAAGTGGGTCCAAGCCAAGGATACCCCTCCATGATGCCAATAAGTCTATACCAGACCATAGGCTTCACAAAACAACCCCTTTGTGAATCTTTAGTCCTATCAATTTTGTTTAACCAAGTCTTTAGAATTACAGATGAGTTATTGACACTACTAGAGGCTTCTTGTCATCAAAACCAAGATTTGCCTATTCTTACATTATTCTTACATAACGTTTACAATGTATTGTGAAACGATAAGCTGAAATAATAAATATCACAATTGTACATGAAGGAGAGGCGCACTCGGCACTAGTTAATCTGTGTTCAAAGTCTGTTCCTATCATCCTAAATCATGTTTAAAAGGAATCTGTTCCTGAAAAGATCACCTTGTAATTATAAATGTTCTTTTCATTCCACGACTCCCTCGGCTTCCTTTGCTCTTGACACATTCACCTACCACTGTTTCCCCCCTGTCACTAATCACACAAACAGCATTATCTTCTGAACCATTAGGCATTCTGTAAATGCTTTATTTATTCCACAAGCCAGAAATAAAGTCTTCAAATATTAGAACACTATCAAAGTATCGAATGACATCTCGGAAGAAGAAAGTGAATTTAAATGTGAGCTACACGCTGCTGAAGGCGAACGGAAAAAGCCTACAAGATAGTTAAAAATACCATGTATTATAAATGAAATAATCATGAGAATGGCAGGAGAAGTAGAGAAGGTTGGTTTTGAGGGGAGCAGTGACTTGATTATTTAGGAAACAGAGCAACTGGCCAGGTAATAATTAATGGAAACAATAATTTCTTTGGAATTATGAGGGCAGAATAGGACTGTGCTTTAATGCGAGGAGTAAGGACGCAATTTGATTACTATAATGGGGTTCATGTGATGAAGTGGGCAATGAGAGAACACAATATAACCACTCATATCATGGGAATTATGACAATGGGAGAGGAGTGTTTTGGTTTTGTGAGGAGTAGTGACTTGATTTGATTATTTTAGCAGTGACAAAACTTCAGGTGAAAAAGTTGGTAATTGTAAAACGCAATGTAACAACTATTATCATGGGACTTCTGACAGCAGGAGAGGAGTGAGTTTTGTCTTTAGCAAGGCCATAGATACAAATGATGAGGCGAGGTAGGCAATGATAGTGTAAATGGAGGGAACGAGGGATTCAGGATTAGTAAACTTATCAGTCCGGCGACGTCAGAGTGTAGTCTCTGGGATGGAGACATTGGGGCCAAGGCTGGGGCACGTGGGGATTCCGGCGTTGTCCCGGTGAAGAAGAAGACCTGGATCCTGGCGGCGGCGGTGATCCTCAATGGTACAGTGGACGATACTGAGGTTACGTGAAGAAATGCAGGAACGGTAACAGTCTCTCTTTTTATCACACCTTAAAGCCAAAGGACGGGCGGGAATGGGTTTGTCGGGGAGCCACTCACTGCGTGTGGCCTGGTTTTCCCCGTCTGTACGTGCGCGCATCTGGGCCTTGTTTGGGTGGTGAGTCACTCGTGGTCGGCGATGTCAGCAGGGACTGGAAACGTCCCTGTCGACAGTCTCTGCAACAGCCCGCAGACACTTCAGGCTTGGGCCATCTCTGTCTGTAAGCTGCAGTGCAAGGGACCTGACACAGGCCTCCAGTGCTCTGCTCGTTCCGCCACAACTGCCTGAGTTCCCATGTGCTGCCACTTTTATCCTGACCACACCCACTACCTCCGAGTTCAAGGGACGGTCCAGGGACTTAAACTTTCCCCCTGGAACTTGGATGACAGTTCCGACTGTCCCGGATCCGTCCTGGAGAAAGCACGCCCAATCCGGTTCTCCTCCTTACAATAGAACATGATGTAACCACTTGTTTCATTGGGCAGATGACAGCAGTGAAGGAGTGTTCTGGTTTTGTGGGAAGTAGTGACTTGATTTGATTATTTTAGTAGGGACAGAGTTACATGTGAAAAAGTTGGCCATGGTAAAACACAATGTAACATCTTATATCATGGGAACTATGACTATAGGAGTGTTGATTTTGTTGGGAAGAAGTGACTTGATATGACTTGTTTTTAGCAATGACAGAGTGACATGTGATGAATTGGGCAATGATAGATTGAAATATACACTAACCACTTATTTTAGTGGACGGAAGACAGCAGTGGAGGAGTGCTCTTGTTTTGTGAGGGCGAGTGACTTGAATTGATTATTTTAATAGGGACAGAGCTACATGTAGCAAGGATGGCAAGGATAGCAGACAATGTAAAAACTCATCATGGGACAAGTGAAAACAGGAGAAAAGCGTGTTGGTTTTGCAGGGAGCATTGAGTAAAATATAATCAGAATGGCCATAGCTGCAAAAGAGTAATGTCTGTGCTGTCGTTTGAGGAAAAGTAATATTGTAGCAAAGACATTATTTCTACACATGTGATAAATTGAGCCAAGATAGACCATATTGCAAACAATCATTTCTTCAGAATGATAAGGGTAGAACTGATCTGTGATTTTTTTCTGTAGGGAGTAGAGATTAGATTTATTTGCTTTGATGAAGACAGAGTGACATGTGATGAAGAAGGCGACGACAAAACACAATGTAACTACTTGTTTCACTGGACAGATGGCAGCAGTGGAGGAGTGGTCTGGATTTGTGAGGATTAGTGACTTAAGAGTGTCTCTTCGGTCCGTATCGATGAGGGCTGGTCCTTGACTGTTGACCGGCATCGCCTGGGTCGGGAACCTTGACCAACATTGTTTGGGTCTTCAGTGTTTGACAGTCGACGGGTGCAATCTTGACCTTGACTGGTGTAGCTCTGGTCTTCAGTGCTTGACTGTCATCTGAGTCTGGGCTTTGGGGATACATGCCACTGCGGCCTAGGGTCCCGGCCACTGAAGCTGCAGCAGGAGTACCAGCTCCTTCCCTTGGCACCAGCTCTGCTACCATTTTAGCACACTGGCCTTTTATATTGCGAGTTGACTTTGTCACTGTCTAATTATGTTCCTCCTGTAACATTTCTCCTTCAGATCAGTTCCTCAAGGTTTTGTTCAGTCCTGAAAGTCCTGCATTGCAGTGTTTTCTCTCCTATGCTCAGTTCAATGGCTGATAATACCTCAATATACAGTACATAACACAGGATCCACCATTCACAATAGGTGATGTTACAGCTCACCTCCTCCTCCTGTACAATGACTGATAACACCTCTATATACAGTAGATAACACAGGATCCATCATTCACAATAGGTGATGTCACAGCTCACCTCCTCCTCCTGTACAATGACTGATAACTCCTCTATATACAGTAGATAACACAGGATCCATCATTCACAATAGGTGATGTCACAGCTCACCTCCTCCTCCTGTACAATGACTGATAACACCTCTATATACAGTAGATAACACAGGATCCACCATTCACAATAGGTGATGTCACAGCTCACCTCCTCCTCCTGTACAATGACAGATAACACCTCTATATACAGTAGATAACACAGGATCCACCAATCACAATAGGTGATGTCACAGCTCACCTCCTCCTCCTGTACAATGACTGATAACACCTCTATATACAGTAGATAACACAAGATCCACCAATCACAATAGGTGATGTCACAGCTCACCTCCTCCTCCTGTACAATGACTGATAACACCTCTATATACAGTAGATAACACAGGATCCACCATTCACAATAGATGATGTCACAGCTCACCTCCTCCTCCTGTACAATGACTGATAACATCTCTATATACAGTAGATAACACAGGATCCACCATTCACAATAGATGATGTCACAGCTCACCTCCTCCTCCTGTACAATGACTGATAACATCTCTATATACAGTAGATAACACAGGATCCACCATTCACAATAGGTGATGTCACAGCTCACCTCCTCCTCCTGTACAATGACTGATAACACCTCTATATACAGTAGATAACACAGGATCCACCATTTACAATAGGTGATATCACAGCTCACCTCCTCCTCCTGTACAATGACTGATAACACCTCTATATACAGTAGATAACACAGGATCCACCACTCACAATAGGTGATATCACAGCTCACCTCCTCCTGTACAATGACTGATAACACCTCTATATACAGTAGATAACACAGGATCCACCATTCACAATAGGTGATGTTACAGCTCACCTCCTCCTCCTGTACAATGACTGATAACACCTCTATATACAGTAGATAACACAGGATCCACCATTCACAATAGGTGATGTCACAGCTCACCTCCTCCTCCTGTACAATGACTGATAACACCTCAATATACAGTACATAACACAGGATCCACTATTCACAATAGGTGATGTTACAGCTCACCTCCTCCTCCTGTACAATGACTGATAACACCTCTACATACAGTAGATAACACAGGATCCACCATTCACAATAGGTGATGTTACAGCTCACCTCCTCGTACTGTACAATGATTGATAACACCTCTATATACAGTAGATAACACAGGATCCATCATTCACAATAAGTGATATCACAGCTCACCTCCTCCTCCTGTACAATGACTGATAACACCTCTATATACAGTATATAACAGAGAATCTCACCTCCTCTCCCTCATGTACTGTGACTGATAAAAGCTCTACAGTATATATAGATTATACAGTATTCCCATTCACAATAGGTGATGTCATAGCTCACCTACTCCACCTTTCTTTACAATATTGTTTGCTCAGATTACAGAATGCCTAGTTTATACTTCTAAACAAGCAAAAAGGGTCTGAGTTAGTCTTTTGTTTCTAATGTTCCCATAAAAAACAAGATGTCGAAGTCTAAAATAAGGGCTAGTGGCCAGAGTAAAAATTGTAAGATTTCAAATACAAATCATATTATCCTAATTTTATAAAAGATTAATTTAACTTAAAAACTTCATTTAAACAATGTTTCATTATTTGATGACACATTCCCTTTAGACGTAACTGCTTGCTGTCCTTAACAACAGTTTTTTCACTCTTTTCCTATTGTATCTGGTTTTACTTCCATTAAAAATTTTTCAAAGGAATTAATCTTTGCCCCAGTTAGGGATTCACGATTCAGCTGATTTCTTCTACCCTAACCATAGTCATAAAAATGAGGTTAATAAACAGTAGTGGCGAAAAGTATTGAGACTGACGCAGATTTTAGTTTTCACACAATTTGCAGCTTCAGTTTTTACAGTGATGATCAAATAAATTAAGGCAATCAAAAGAATTATGTTCAAAGAGAAAGGTCTACTTGCTGGGACGAATACTTCAGGGTGCCCAGGAAAGTCCAGCACGGAGTCAGCTATGTAATCAGTTCAACACCTGTGCAGAGCTTGCTCAGGAATGGCAGCAGGCAGGTATCAGTGCATCTGCAAGCACAGCGAGCCCCTTCAGACTGTTTGAGACATTTGTAAGAATGAAGAAAAAGTGAGTGCTACCATGAGTCCTGTGTCTTACCAACATTAAAATATCCTGATACCATTCATGTGTGGTGGCTTTTCATCCATTCCAGTAGCATAGCTTTTCAGGAACCAGAAGGAGCGGTTGCCTCAGGCCCTGACTTGGATGGTCCCGTCTGGAGTAACTGCCACTCTTAAATTCTGACGTACATTTACGACATATGTTGTATCCTGACATTTTTTTGCAAGCTCGCAAACTGAGTCCGCATCTTTTCCAGCACTTATGACTGGTTTAAATTCCATAATGCCCCCACCGATTTAAACCTTGTTAAGAGGTATTTTTGTAAATACCTCTCGTTGCCATCTGTGCCTGTGAGTTGCGCTATCACTGATTTCTTACTCAGCATCACGTGACCCCGGCTGCAGCTGCTGCTGACGTCACGTCAAGTTCCAGAATCCCTTGCACCATCCAGGTGTGACCTAGTGACGTGTACCCCTCCTGTTTGCATGGGTGGTGGGCAGAGTTTCACCACACGTCACAGCCCAGTAGCTAGCGCGCATTTGAGGCTCATGAAAGCAGAGGAGAAAGGGAAAGCGCGCGCTGGATACTGGGCTGTGACATGCTATGAAACTCCACCCACAGCCCAGTCAATCAGGAGGGGTGCACGCGACTGGGTAATGCGCGGGTGATGTGAGAGTTTCTGGAACTTGATATGAAATAAACGGATATCAGTGACGGCTGCAGCCGAGGTCACGTGATACCGATTGAGCAGTCAGCGATAGCGCCGCTCATAGGCACAGATGGCAACAAGCGGTACTTGCAAAAATACCACTTTACAAGGTTGAAATTGGGGGTGGGAGCATTATAGAATGTAGTGGACAATCAGCTATCATTTAACATGTGATGACGGGGAGCCTGTCATTCTATGCTCCAATTGGTGTTCCCGCAATGTGATCATGGGGTACAGATGGGTTGCTATGACCGCTGGGGGATTGCTGATGACCTCAGTGCCTGTCATTACAATCCTCCTGTGAAAGCCAGCCTGTGGCCGGCGTTCATAGGAGATCGTGATTACTGCTGTACATAGCAAGGCTGAAACATTGCTATGTATGGAACAAGTGATCAGAAGATCACAGTTTCAAGTTCCCTTAAGAGACTATTAAATACAGTGAAAAGTAACAAAAAAGGTTTTTAAAAATCTGAAAAAAAAAATAAAAAACAGTTCAAATCCCCACACTTTTGCCCTATTGAAAATAAAACATTAATAAATATAAAAATACACATATTTGCTATTGCTGCCTATGTAAAAGTCCGATCTACGAGGGCGTTCATTAAAGATTTCCCCTGACCCACTTCTATTTATCACAGGATGCTGAAACTGCACATGTGTAATGATATAAGTCTCTATAGGTTATGTGCCAATTTACAACTCAGAACTGATAACGGTCTTGATTTTACAGGTGCTGAAGTGGTGTGAGGTCTGATAATAGACCCAGTGGAATACAGAGCAGTCATCAAGTTCCTTTACTTGAAAGACCTCACACGAAAGGAGACGTTCGATGAGATGAAAGACGTTTATGATGATGATTCCCCATCATATGATGTAGTCAAGAACTGGCATCGTCAAGTCAAATGTGGTCGGACTTCAGTGCAAACAGCTCCAATTCCAGGGTGACCCACTCTGCTATTGATGAACACACCATACGCCATACAGCATACACCATACAACAAGTGGAGGTCGCCATTTTGGAAAATCGCCGCGTAACCATTTGCCACCTATCCCAAAATGTCATGATTAGTGTGGGGTCCATGGAAAAAATCATTCTAAACCATCATTCACATGCATAAGATATCGGCTCGCTGGGCTCCCCGGCTGCTCACATGTTTCCAGAAGCAGGAACGAGTCAAATGCTCTCAGGCTCTATTGACGATGTGCCATGGAAACGAGGATGACTGGGTCCATCACTATGATGCTGAGACTAAAGTCTAGTCGATGCAATGGAAGCATCATGACTCACCTCCTCCAAAGAAGGCACGTGCCCAACCTCGGCAGGCAAGGTCATGCTCACAGTGTTTTGGGACCAGCACGGAGTAGTATTGATGAATTTCCAAGCAAAGGGTACCATGATCACTGGGGCAGACTATGCTTCACTGCGGCGGAAATTGCGAAGGCCATCAAAACCAAGAGACGTGGCATGCTCACCAAAGGTGTCCGCCTTCTGCAAGACAATGCACCAGTT
>JARQOD010000001.1:980964742-981080146 GCA_033576555.1 Oophaga sylvatica | reverse complement strand
GGTTAAACAATGTTTCATTATTTGATGACACATTCCCTTTAGACGTAACTGCTTGCTGTCCTTAACAACAGTTTTTTCACCTTTTCCTATTGTATCTGGTTTTACTTCCATTAAAAATTTTTCAAAGGAATTAATCTTTGCCCCAGTTAGGGATTCACGATTCAGCTGATTTCTTCTACCCTAACCATAGTCATAAAAATGAGGTTAATAAACAGTAGTGGCGAAAAGTATTGAGACTGACGCAGATTTTAGTTTTCACACAATTTGCAGCTTCAGTTTTTACAGTGATGATCAAATAAATTAAGGCAATCAAAAGAATTATGTTCAAAGAGAAAGGTCTACTTGCTGGGACGAATACTTCAGGGTGCCCAGGAAAGTCCAGCACGGAGTCAGCTATGTAATCAGTTCAACACCTGTGCAGAGCTTGCTCAGGAATGGCAGCAGGCAGGTATCAGTGCATCTGCAAGCACAGCGAGCCCCTTCAGACTGTTTGAGACATTTGTAAGAATGAAGAAAAAGTGAGTGCTACCATGAGTCCTGTGTCTTACCAACATTAAAATATCCTGATACCATTCATGTGTGGTGGCTTTTCATCCATTCCAGTAGCATAGCTTTTCAGGAACCAGAAGGAGCGGTTGCCTCAGGCCCTGACTTGGATGGTCCCGTCTGGAGTAACTGCCACTCTTAAATTCTGACGTACATTTACGACATATGTTGTATCCTGGCATTTTTTTGCAAGCTCGCAAACTGAGTCCGCATCTTTTCCAGCACTTATGACTGGTTTAAATTCCATAATGCCCCCACCGATTTAAACCTTGTTAAGAGGTATTTTTGTAAATACCTCTCGTTGCCATCTGTGCCTGTGAGTTGCGCTATCACTGATTTCTTACTCAGCATCACGTGACCCCGGCTGCAGCTGCTGCTGACGTCACGTCAAGTTCCAGAATCCCTTGCACCATCCAGGTGTGACCTAGTGACGTGTACCCCTCCTGTTTGCATGGGTGGTGGGCAGAGTTTCACCACACGTCACAGCCCAGTAGCTAGCGCGCATTTGAGGCTCATGAAAGCAGAGGAGAAAGGGAAAGCGCGCGCTGGATACTGGGCTGTGACATGCTATGAAACTCCACCCACAGCCCAGTCAATCAGGAGGGGTGCACGCGACTGGGTAATGCGCGGGTGATGTGAGAGTTTCTGGAACTTGATATGAAATAAACGGATATCAGTGACGGCTGCAGCCGAGGTCACGTGATACCGATTGAGCAGTCAGCGATAGCGCCGCTCATAGGCACAGATGGCAACAAGCGGTACTTGCAAAATACCACTTTACAAGGTTGAAATTGGGGTGGGAGCATTATAGAATGTAGTGGACAATCAGCTATCATTTAACATGTGATGACGGGGAGCCTGTCATTCTATGCTCCAATTGGTGTTCCCGCAATGTGATCATGGGGTACAGATGGGTTGTTATGACCGCTGGGGGATTGCTGATGACCTCAGTGCCTGTCATTACAATCCTCCTGTGAAAGCCAGCCTGTGGCCGGCGTTCATAGGAGATCGTGATTACTGCTGTACATAGCAAGGCTGAAACATTGCTATGTATGGAACAAGTGATCAGAAGATCACAGTTTCAAGTTCCCTTAAGAGACTATTAAATACAGTGAAAAGTAACAAAAAAGGTTTTTAAAAATCTGAAAAAAAAAAAAAAAACAGTTCAAATCCCCACACTTTTGCCCTATTGAAAATAAAACATTAATAAATATAAAAATACACATATTTGCTATTGCTGCCTATGTAAAAGTCCGATCTACGAGGGGCGTTCATTAAAGATTTCCCCTGACCCACTTCTATTTATCACAGGATGCTGAAACTGCACATGTGTAATGATATAAGTCTCTATAGGTTATGTGCCAATTTACAACTCAGAACTGATAACGGTCTTGATTTTACAGGTGCTGAAGTGGTGTGAGGTCTGATAATAGACCCAGTGGAATACAGAGCAGTCATCAAGTTCCTTTACTTGAAAGACCTCACACGAAAGGAGACGTTCGATGAGATGAAAGACGTTTATGATGATGATTCCCCATCATATGATGTAGTCAAGAACTGGCATCGTCAAGTCAAATGTGGTCGGACTTCAGTGCAAACAGCTCCAATTCCAGGGTGACCCCACTCTGCTATTGATGAACACACCATACGCCATACAGCATACACCATACAACAAGTGGAGGTCGCCATTTTGGAAAATCGCCGCGTAACCATTTGCCACCTATCCCAAAATGTCATGATTAGTGTGGGGTCCATGGAAAAAATCATTCTAAACCATCATTCACATGCATAAGATATCGGCTCGCTGGGCTCCCCGGCTGCTCACATGTTTCCAGAAGCAGGAACGAGTCAAATGCTCTCAGGCTCTATTGACGATGTGCCATGGAAACGAGGATGACTGGGTCCATCACTATGATGCTGAGACTAAAGTCTAGTCGATGCAATGGAAGCATCATGACTCACCTCCTCCAAAGAAGGCACGTGCCCAACCCTCGGCAGGCAAGGTCATGCTCACAGTGTTTTGGGACCAGCACGGAGTAGTATTGATGAATTTCCAAGCAAAGGGTACCATGATCACTGGGGCAGACTATGCTTCACTGCGGCGGAAATTGCGAAGGCCATCAAAACCAAGAGACGTGGCATGCTCACCAAAGGTGTCCGCCTTCTGCAAGACAATGCACCAGTTCACAACTCACATGTTGCCCAAATGGAAGCATGCTCTTGTGGCTTTGAAATTCTACCGCATCCCCCTTATTCACCCGACTTCACACCATCTGACTTCCACCTCTTTCCAACAATGAAGTTATTTTCGAAGAGCATTTTCCAGATGATGAGACTCTGATTTCCGAAGTCACAATGTGGCTTTTGAAGCAACCTGTCAACTTCTACAAGTGTGGTGTTTATAGTTGCTTAAATAAATGGGAGAAGTGAGTGTCCCTAGGTGGCACCTATGTAGAGAAGGACTAATAACTTTGCCAAGTTTCATTGCTCTCATTCCAGAGGAAGTGGATCAGGGGAAATCTTTAATGAACGCCCCTTGTATCAAGCTATAAAATAAATGTACCAATCGGTAAAAAGCGTAACCAGAAAAAATTAAACACATCAGAATTATGTTGTTTTGACAGCCTAAACATTGTAATAAAATGTAATAAGAGGCGATCAAAACATCGTATTATCTATGCCAAAATGATATCAATAAAAAACGTCAGATCAGGGCGCAAAAAAAAGCCCTCATACAGCTCCATATCCTGAAAAATGAAAATATTACTGGTCTCAGAAAATGGCCACAAATGCAAAAAAAATGTTCTTACAAATTTCTGAATTTGTTTTCAACGCTTAAAAAAAAACTACACATGATTGGTATCTACTTAATCATACTAGCCTGGAGAATCACATTGCCTGGTCAGCACCATACTGGGTCAAAGCTGCAGCTCGCAGAAGAGCTTACTGAGCTTCGGACTGCACAGTGCTGGGGATAGATATCACAGTCGCAGGAGAAATGTTCAACAAAGGAAAATGTTAAAGGTCTTTAATTTACTATAAATTTTGACTACCGTATATACTCGTTTATAAGCCGAGATTTTCAGCCCATTTTTTAGGGCTGAAAGTCCCCCTCTCGGCTTATACGCGAGTCATATACGGGGGTCGGCGGGGGAGCGGGGGTGTTGGATCATACTCACCCCTCCGCCGGCGCTGTCTCTGCAGCCCCCCTGCTTCTCCCACGATCTTCGGCTCCTTCCTGCAGCGGTCACATGGTACCGCTCGTTAAAGTCATGAATATGCACATATTCATGACTTTAATGAGCGGTACCACGTGACCGCTGTAGGATGAAAGCGCTGCGGAGACCACCGGGTGAAGAGGAGACGCTGCAGAGAGTGACGCGCCCGCGGAGGAGTGAGTATAGCGATATTTACCTGTCCCGTTCCACCGCTGCGCTGCTCCCTCGTCCGACTCCTCTGGCTGTGAGTGTTCAGGCAGAGGGCGTGATGACGTCGTTAGTGCGCGTCGCGCCCCTGCCTGATCATTCACTGCCGAGGACCCGGAAGAGGGAGCAGTGCGCAGGGGTGGACTGGTCCGGTGACAGGTAAATATCTCAGGTGCCGGGGCCTTGAGCGAGCGGTGACACCGGCACCTGTCCCCCATAGCGCGCCGGTGTCACTGCCTGCTCAGGACACCGGCACCTGACCCCCAGCGACGAGAGGTGAGTATGTCATTTTTTTTTGCAGCAGCGCGGCAGCATAAGGGACGTATACTATGGGGCATAATCTGGAGCATATGGGGGCATAATCTGGAGCATATGGGGGCATAATCTGTGGATCATACGGGGGCCTAATCTGTGGAGCATATGGGGGCATAATCTGGAGCATATGGGGGCATAATCTGTGGATCATATGGAAGCATATATAATCTGTGCAGCATATGGGGGCCTAATCTGGAGCATATGGGGGCATAATCTGTGGATCATACGGGGGCATTATCTGTGCAGCATATGGGGCATAATCTGGAGAACATATGGGGGCATAATCTGTGTAGCATATAGGGGCATAATCTGAAGCATATGAGGGCATAATCTGGAGAACATATGGGGGCATAATCTGGAGCATATGGGGGCATAATTTGGAGCATATGGGGGCATAATCTGTGGATTATACGGGGGCATAATCAGGGGAGCATATGGTGGCATAATCTGTGCAGCATATGGGGGCATAATCTGTGGATCATACGGGGGCATAATCTGTGCCGTTTATGGGGGCCTAATCTATGGAGCATATGGGGGCATAATCATTTTTCACCCTAGGCTTATACGTGAGTCAATAAGTTTTCCCAGTTTTTTGTGGCAAAATTAGAGGGGTCGGCTTATACACGGGTCGGCTTATACATGAATATATACAGTAATTTTGCATGGGTGAAAAACCCCTTTAAGGCTGAATTTGGATAGAAATTTGATATAATACAACTCAATTTTTTGTAAAGAGGCATTTTTTTGAAGTCTTCATGTTCATGAACACCATTTTCCATAAATATCTACCAGCATCTTCTATTTAGGTTAATATTTACAGAAAATGAAACAGAATAAGTAACAGATGACTAAAAGTCAAAATCAATGTGACTAATGGACTAAAAGCCCGTATCCAAAAAGGCAGACGTCTGCTTCAAAATCACAACTGCTCCGATTGATTAGAATATAATAATATAATAATAATCTTTATTTTTATATAGCGCTAACATATTCCGCAGCACTTTACAGTTTGCACACATTATCAATATACAATATATGCTTAATGTGCAAAGGATAAAAACTGCTTTAGTAATATTAAGGTCCCTGCTAATAAAAGCTGATACTTTGCAGGATAAAGGACCATGCCCCCAGAAAGATGCAAAGGAGAGGTGTCTGCCCATAAGAGCTGACACTGTACAAGAGAGAGGACCCTGCACATAAGAGCTGACACTCTACAGGAGAGAGGACCCTTCCATAAGAGCTGACACTATACAGGAGAGAAGACCCTGCATATAAGAGCTGACACTATACAGGAGAGAGGACCCTGCCCATAAGAGTAGACATTCTACAGGAGGAGAGAAGTCCCTGCCCATAAGAGGTGACACTCTACAGAAGAGAGGACCCTGCACATAAGAGCTGACATTTTACAGAAGAGAGGACCCTACTCATAAGAACTGACACTCTACAGGAGAGAGGACCCAGCCCATAAGAGCTGACACTCTACAGGAGAGAGGAACCTGCCTATATGAGCTGACATTCTACAGGAGAGAGGATTCTGCCCACAAGAACTGACACTCTACAGGAGAGGGGACCCTTCCCATAAGAGCTGACACTCTACAAAAGAGGTCTGTGCCCATAAGAGCTGACACTCTACAGGAGAGAGGACCCTTCCCAATAGAGCTGACACTCTACAGGAGAGAGGTGTCTGCCCATAAGAGCTGACATTGTACAAGAGAGAGGACCCTGCACATAAGAGCTGACACTGTACAAGAGAGAGGACCCTTCACATAAGAGCTGACACTCTACAGGAGTGAGGACACTGACCATAAGAGCTGACACTATACAGGAGAGAGGATCCTGCAAATAAGAGTTGACACTCTACAGAAGAGAGGACTGTTGTGTTTAGGTAGCTGAGGAGAAATAGCAAAAACGGTAATACACCAGAGAGACTGGAACCTATTGGATTGCAGTAACCTGAACTAACCACACAACTAGAGGTAGCCGTGGAGCGTTCCTACGTTGATCGTAGACGCCTCGTCACAGCCTGAGAGATAACTACACCTAAAGGCAGAAAGATGAAAGCTATCTGCCCCGGAGCAGATCCCCAAAGAAAATAGGAAGCCCCCAAACATGTAATGGCGGTTAAACAAGAAGAAAGCACGGACACAGACAGAAAATAGAATGAGCAAACGCTGGGGCCCAATCTGTCTAGACAGAAAAGTACAGAAAAGAATTCTGACTGCAATCCAAAAAAACCCCTAAAAAATACCAACACTTCTGATTGCAAAAACACCTGAGATCACACGATCTCAACCACCTAAATCAGATCTCTGGTGTAACAAAACCAAGCCGCAGCCACTGAAAAAAACAGGAAAAAGCAAATGAACAAATAACAGTGGCTACAGATAAACTGAGAGGAGCACAGGCCCCAGAAGGGGACCCGGCTGAACTCCAAAAGTGCAGAAAACTATGCAAAAAGCAAGCACAAAAAGAAAAGCAAAAATATCTTATCTGAAAGCAGCAGACGCAGGCAAGATTCCAGCAAACTTCCAAATGAACCAGGAACCACAATTGAGACAAGAACAATTGATCACCGGCAACAATCATGGGAGGGAACCTCCCTTATATCAGTCCAGTCAGTGATCCCAGATTGCCATTCCTCGCTGGAAGGTTCAGTACTGTCTGTAACCACCAGCTCAGAAACCATCTCTAGCACATTCACAATAGTATCCCCCCTTGAGGAGGGGTCACAGAACCCTCACTTGTGCAACTAGGCCGATCAGGATGAGCTCGATGATAGGCACGGATCAGTCTCCTAGCATGGATGTCCGAAGCAAACACCCAAGAATTGTCCTCCTGACCATAACCTCTCCACTTAACCAAATACTGGAGTTTCCGTCTAGAAAACCGAGAATCCAATATTTTCTCAACCACATACTCCAGATTGCCCTCAACCAAAACAGGGTCAGGAGGCGCAGCCATAGGAACCACTGGCTCGACAAACCTCTTCAATAAGGACTTGTGGAACACGTTATGGATCTTAAATGTCCCTGGAAGAAGCAAACGGAAGGAATCCGGATTAAGAATCTCCATGATCTTATAAGGTCCAATGAACCTAGGCTTAAACTTTGGAGATGCAACCCTCATAGGGATATTTCTTGAGGACAACCAAACCAAGTCCCCCACTTTAAACCGAGGACCATCAGTCATATGCCGGTTGGTAAACCGCTGGGCCTTCTCTTGAGAGAGAGACAACCTCTCCACTACCTGGTCCCAAATCTGCTGCATTCGCTACACAACAGAGTCAACACCCGGACAGACAGAAGCCTCCGCCTGTCCCGAAGAAAATCGAGGGTGAAACCCAGAATTGCAGAAAAATGGAGACATCAAGGTGGCAGAGCTAGCCCTATTATTAAGAGCAAACTCAGCCAAAGGCAAAAAAGAGACCCAGTCATCTTGATCAGCAGACACAAAACATCTCAAATAAGTCTCCAATGTCTGGTTTGTTCTCTCGGTTTGTCCATTGGTCTGAGGATGAAATGCAGAGGAGAAAGATAATTGAACACCAAGTTTAGAACAAAATGTCCTCCAAGATCTGGAAACAAACTGGACTCCTCTGTCAGACACAATGTTCTCCGGAATGCCGTGCAACCGAACCACGTGCTGAAGGAACAAAGGCACAAACTCGGAGGAGGAAGGCAACTTAGGTAATGGCACAAGATGTATCATCTTGGAAAACCTATCACAGATTACCCAGATAACGGTCATTCTCTGAGAGACAGGGAGGTCGGAAATAAAATCCATAGCGATATGGGTCCATGGCCTCTTGGGCACAGGTAATGGCATCAACAAACCACTAGAGCGAGAGCAAGGCTTGGAACGAGAGCAAGTCCCACAGGACTGCACAAAGTCCCTGACGTCACAAGACAAAGTAGGCCACCAAAAGGACCGACTCACCAAGTCTCTGGTACCAAAAATCCCGGGATGACCAGCCAACGTGGAACAATGAATCTCAGACATCACACTCTTCTTCCACTGGTCTGGGACAAACAATTTCCCAACAGGGCAGCGCTGAGGTTTATCCTCCTGACACCCCTCCAGAGCCAGTCTCAAATTGGGCGAGATGGTGGAAAGTACTACACCCGCTTTCAAAATAACAGCAGGATCAGATAACTCAGGAGAATCCGCAAAGAAACTCCTCGAGAGGGCATCCGCCTTAACATTCTTAGTGCCAGGATGAAAAGAAACCACAAAATTAAAACGTGTGAAAAACAAGGCCCACCTGGCCTGTCTAGGATTAAGTTTGCTTGGCTGATTCAAGATAAACCAGGTTCTTATGGTCCGTGAGGACCACCACCTGATGTTTGGCTCCTTCCAGCCAATGTCTCCACTCTTCAAAGGCCCACTTCATGGCCAATAACTCCCGATTACCCACGTCATAATTACGTTCAGTTGGAGAAAACTTTCGAGAGAAAAAGGCACAAGGGTTACTCTTAGAGGTATCTGGATCCCTTTGGGACAAAACGGCACCTGCACCAATTTCAGAAGCATCAACCTCCACCTGAAACGGTAGAGAAACATCAGGCTGCCATAGAACAGGAGCAGAAGTGAATCTCTGCTTAAGTTCCTGAAATGCAGAAACTGCCTCAGGAGGCCAATTCACCACATCAGAACCCTTTTTGGTCAAATCAGTCAATGGTTTAACAATACCGGAGAAATTACCAATGAATTTACGATAAAAATTGGCAAAACCCAAAAATCTCTGAAGAGCCTTTAATGAAGTAGGTTGAACGCAATCACAGATGGCCTGAACCTTGACCGGGTCCATTTCAATAACAGACGGAGACAAAATAAATCCCAGAAATGAGACTTTCTATATGTCAAAAAGACACTTTGATCCCTTCACATACAGTGCATTCTCTCTCAAAATCTGGAACACAGTCCGAACATGTTTCACATGAGAGTCCCAGTCGTTGGAAAAAATCAAGATATCATCCAAATAAACAATCAGAAATTTATCCACAAATTCCCTGAAAATATCATTCATGAAGGATTGGAAGACGGAAGGAGCATTAGTGAGCCCAAAAGGCATCACTAGGTACTCAAAATGCCCCTCTGGGTTATTAACCCCTTCACCCCCAAGGGTGGTTTGCACGTTAATGACTGGGCCAATTTTTACAATTCTGACCACTGTCTCTTTATGAGGTTATAACTCTGCAACGCTTCAACGGATCTTCGCGATTCTGAGATTGTTTTCTCGTGACATATTGTACTTCATGTTAGTGGTAAAATTTCTTCAATATAACTTGCGTTTATTTTTGAAAAAAACGCAAATATGGCGAAAATTTTTAAAATTTTGCAATTTTCAAACTTTGAATTTTTATTCCCTTAAAACAGAGAAATATATCACACAAAATAGTTAAGAAATAACATTTTCCACATGTCTACTTTACATCAGCACAATTTTGGAACCAAAATTTTTTTTTGTTAGGAAGTTATAAGGGTTAAAAGTTGACCAGCGATTTCTCATTTTTACAGCAAAATTTACAAAGCCATTTTTTTAGGGACCACCTCACATTTGAAGTCACTTTGAGGGGTCAATATGGCAGAAAATACCCAAAAGTGACACCATTCTAAAAACTGCACCCCTCAAGGTACTCAAAACCACATTCAAGAAGTTTATTAACCCTTCAGGTGCTTCACAGTAACTAAAGCAACATGGAAGGAAAAAATGAATATTTTACTTTTTAGCCACAAAAATTATCTTTTACAAACTTTTTTTTTATTTTCACGAGGGTAAAAGGAGAAAATGGACAGATAAGGTTGTTATGCAATTTGTCCTGAGTACGCCAATACCCCATATGTGGGGGAAAACCACTGTTTGGGCACACGGCAGAGCTCGTAAGGGAAGGAGCGACGTTTGACTTTTTCAAACTAAATTTGGCTGGAATTTAGATTGGATGCCATGTCGCGTTTGGAGAGCCCCTGATGCGCCTAAACAGTGGAAACCCCCACAAGTGACACCATTTTGGAAACTAGACCCCCTAAGGTACTTATCTAGATCTGTTGTGAGCACTTTGAACCCTCAAGTGTTTCACAAAAGTTTATAAAGCCTGGGTGTGAAAAAAAAAAAATCAATTTTCCACAAAAATGATTTTTTAGTCCCAAATTTTTGAATTTTCCCAAGGAAATTGGACCCAAAAGTTGTTGTCCAATTTGTCCTGAGTACGCTGATACCCCATATGTGGGGGGGAAACTGTTTGGGCGCACAGCAGGGCTTGGAAAGGAAGTAGTAACGTTTTGGAATGCAGACGTTAATGGGGGTCATGTTCCGTTTGCAGTGCCCCAGATGAGCCTAAACAGTGGAAACCCCCCACAAGTGACCCCATTTTGGAAACTAGACCCCCTAAGGAACTTATCTAGTGCTTCACACAAGTTTATAATGCCCGGCATGAAAATAAAAAATCCTATTTTTTTCCCACAAAAATTATCTTTTAGTCACTAATTTTTTATTTTCCCAAGGGTAACAGGAGAAATTGGACCACAAAAGTTGTTGTCCAATTTGTCCTGAGTACGCTGATACCCGATATGTGGGGGGGAACCACTGTTTGGGCGCACGGCAGAGCTCGGAATGGAAGGAGCACCATTTGACTTTTTCCAACCAAAATTGGCTGGAATTGAGTTTGGATGCCATGTTGCATTTGGAGAGCCCCTGATGTGCCTAAACAGTGGAAACCCCCCACAAATGACCCCATTTGGGAAACTAGACCCCTAAGGAACTTATCTAGATTTTTGATGAGCAATTTGAACCCCCAAGTGCTTCACACAAGTTTATAACGTAGAGCCGTAAAATTTAAAAATCATATTTTTTCCACAAAAATGATCTTTTCACCCCAATTTTTATTTTTCCAAGGGTAACAAGACTCCAAAAGTTATTGTGCAATTTGTCCTGAGTGCGCTGATACCCCATATGTGGGGGTAAACCACTGTTTGGGTGCATGGCAGAGTTTGGAAGGGAAGGAGCGCTGTCTGACTTTTTCAACGCAGAATTGGCTGGACGCCATGTCGTGTTTGGAGAGCTCCTGATCTGCCTAAACAGTGGAAACCCCCATAAATGACACCATTTTGGAAACTAGAACCCTCAAGGAACTTATCTAGATGTGTGGTGAGAACTTTGAACCCCCAGGTGTTTCACTAAAGTTTATAACGTACAGCCGTAAAATAAAAAATCTTTTTTTTTTTTTTACAAAAATGATTTTTTAGCCCCCAATATTTTATTTTCACAAGGGTAACAGAAGAAATTGGAACCCAAAAGTTGTTGTCCAATTTGTCCTGAGTACACTGATACCCAATATGTGGGCGAAAACTACTGTATGGGCACACGTCGGGGCTCGGAAGGGAAGTAGTGACGTTTTGGATTGCAGACTTTGATGGAATGGTCTGGGTGCGTCATGTCGCATTTGGAGAGCCCCTGATGCGCCTAAACAGTGGAAACCCCCCACAAGTGACCCCATTTTGGAAAATAGACCCCACAAGGAACTTATCTAGATGTGTGGTGAGCACTTTGAACCCCGAAGTGCTTCACAGAAGTTTATAACGCACAGCCGTAAAAATAAAAAATCTTTTTTTTTTTTTTTTGCAAAAATGATTTTTTTGCCCCAATATTTTATTTTTACAAGGGTAACAGGAGAAATTGGACCCCAAAAGTTGTTGCCCAATTTGTCCTGAGTACGCTGATACACAATATGTGGGAGAAAACTACTGTATGGGTACACGTTGGGGCTCGGAAGGGAAGTAGTGACGTTTTGGATTGCAGACTTTGATGGAATGGTCTGGGGGCATCATGTCGCATTTGGAGAGCCCCTGATGCACCTAAACAGTGGAAATCCCCAACAAGTGACCCCATTTTGGAAAATAGACCCCACAAGGAACTTATCTAGGTGTGTGGTGAGCGCTATGAAGCCCCAAGTGCTTCACAGAAGTTTATAATGTACAGCCGTAAAAACAAAAAAATATTTTTTTTTTGTACAAAAATGATATTTTCGCCCCCAGTTTTTTATTTTCCCAAGGGTAACAGAAGAAATAGGACAAATTGCACAATAACTCTTGGGGTCCAGAGTACGCTGATACCCCATATGTGGGGATAAACTACTGTTTGGACGCATGGCAGAGCTCAGAAGTGAAGGAGCACCGTTTGACTTTTTCAACGCAGAATTGGCTGGAATTGAGATCAGACGCCATGTCACATTTGGAGAGCCCCTGATGTGCCTAAACAGCGGAAACCCCCCAATTCTAACTCCAACCCTAACCCAACACACCCCTAACCCTAGTCCCAACCCTAACCACAAACCTAACCCTAACACACCCCTAATCCCAACCCTAACCCTAATCCTAACTTTAGCGCCAACCCTAACCCTAACTTTAGCCACAACCCTAACCCTAACCCTAATGGGAAAATGGAAATAAATACATTTTTTTAATTTTATTATTTTTCCCTAACTAAGGGGGTGATAAAGGGGGGTTTGGTTTACTATTTATAGCGGGTTTTTATGATTGGCAGCTGTCACGCTAAAAGACGCCACATTTTGAGAGCTATAATTTTTGCATGTTTTGGCCCACAGAGTCATGTGAGGTCTTATTTTTTGCGGTACGAGTTGACGTTTTTATTTGTACCATGTTTGAGCATGTGACATTTTTTGATCGCTTTTTATTTCGATTTTTGGGAGGTTAGAATAAACAAAAATCAGCAATTCATGAATTTCTTTTGGGGGAGGCGTTTTTATTGTTCCGCGTGTGGTAAAATTGATAAAGCAGTTTTATTCTTCAGGTCAGTACGATTATGGCGATATCTCATTTATATCATTTTTTTTATGTTTTGGCGCTTTTATAGAATAAAAACAATTTTATATAAAAAATAATTATTTTTGCATCGCTTTATTCTGCGAGCTATAACTTTTTTATTTTTTCGCTAATGATGCTGTATGGCAGCTCGTTTTTTGCGGGACAAGATGACGTTTTCAGCGGTACCATGTTTATTTATATCGGTCTTTTTGATCGCGCGTTATTGCACTTTTTGTTCGGCGGTATGATGATAAAGCATTGATTTTTTGCTTCGTTTTTTTTTTTTTTTAAGGGGTTCACTAAAGGGGTTAACTAGTGGGACAGTTTTATAGGGGGGGTCGTTACGGACGCGGCGATACCAAATATGTGTACTTTTATTGTTTTGGTTTTTTTATTTACAGGAAGAAATGAATTTATTGGGGAATATTTTTTTTTTTTATTTATTTTGGATTTTTTTTTATAACATGTTTATTTTTATTTTTTTAACTTTTTTACTTTGTCCCAGGGTGGGACATCACTGTATTTTATCAAATCGCTGGTGTGACAGTGTGCACAGCACACTGTCACACCAGCGATCGCTCAGGCAGTGCAGCAGGCTTCTCAGTGCCTGCTCTCAGCAGGCACTGAGGAAGCCACCTCCCTCCAGGACCCCGGCGCCATCTTGGATCCGGGTCCTGGGAGGGAGGAAGCCCTCAGAACAGCGCGATCACATCGCGCTGGTCTGAGGGTCTCAGGGGGGCGCGCAGGGAGCCCCCACCCTGCGCGATCCTCCCCTGTGCCCCCAGTACACCGCGATCATGTTTGATCGCGGTGTGCTAGGGGTTAATGTGCCGGGAGCGGTCCGTGACCGCTCCTGACACACAGTCACGGGTGTCAGCTGTGATAATCAGCTGACACCCGGAGGCGATTAGCTGCGCTCCCCTCAGGAGCGCAGCTGATCGCCTATGACGTACTATCCCGTCCATGGGCAGAATGGCACGGGTTTTATGGACGGGATAGTACGTCTAATGTCAGAGAGGGGTTAACGCCGTCTTCCATTCATCCCCGTGCTTAATGCGAATAAGGTTATACGCCCCCCTGAGGTCAAGCTTGGTAAACCAAGTAGCACTTTTCACTCTGGAAAACAGGTCAGAAATCAAGGGTAACGGATATTGATATTTCACAGTGATCTTATTCAGGAGGCGATAATCAATACACGGCATCAAGGAACCATCCTTTTTGGCCACAAAGAAAAAAACAGCGCCCAAGGGTGAAGAGGATGGTCTGATATGACCCTTCTCCAATGACTCCTTGATATAAGATCGCATAGCATCGTGTTCAGGTACAGATAAGTTAAAAAGGCGACCCTTAGGAAATTTACCACCAGGCACTAACTCAATAGAGCAATCGTAGCTTCTGTGAGGAGGTAAGGACGCAGACTTACTTTCACTAAACACATCAGAAAAATCAGTCAAAAAGTCAGGGACATCCTGAGACTGGGGAGAGGCAGAAAAAACAGGAGTGTCAGTATTAACACATTGGCAACCCCAATTGGTCACAGACACAGATTTCCAGTCCAAAAGAGGATTATGAGTCTGTAACCAAGGGAAACCCAGTACAATGATATCATGCAGATTATGCAACACCAGAAATTTGCAACTCTCCTGATGATCTGGTTCAACCCTCATTATCACCTGAGTAGAAAATTGGGGTTTATTCTCCGCCAAAGGGGTAGAATCAATGCCCAGTAAAGGAATAGACTTCCGCAGGGGTATCATGGGAAAGCCACAACGTTTGGCAAAGTCAAAATCCATCAGGTTACTAGCCGCTCCTGAATCAACAAAAGCCTGAGCCGAAAATGTGGACATGGAGCAAATGAGGGTAACAGTCAACAGAAATTTAGTCTGAACACTACCCAAGACAACTGAGCGCGCAAAACGTCATCCCCGTTTAGGGCAGACGGAAATAGCATGGGACGCGTCACCACAGTAGAAACATAACCCATTGCGCCTACGAAACTCATGACGCTGAGCCCCAGAAGTCACTCCATCAAACTGCATGGGCTCAGGAGCTGGCTCACAAGGCAACACTATCTCATGTATACCTCTGCGCTCACGCAATCGTCTGTCAATTTGAATGGCCAAAGACATAGAATCATTGAGACCAGAGGGAACAGGGAATCCCACCATAACGTCCTTTACTTTTTCTGACAGACCCTTTCGAAAAAGGGCTGCCAAAGCATGATCATTCCATTTGGTCAGAACTGCTCACTTTCGAAATTTCTGACAGTACAACTCAGCGTCATCAAGACCCTGATTTAATGCCAACAGGATCTTTTCAGCTTGATCAGTGACATTAGGTTCATCGTACAATAACCCCAGAGCCTGAAAAAATACATCAATATCATTCAAAACAGGATCCCCAGGTGTCAGGGAAAAAGCCCAATCCTGAGGGTCGCCGCGCAGCAGAGAGATGACAATTTGAACCTGCTGTGCTGCGTTCCCTGAGGACTTAGGCCTTAAGGCAAAAAACAACTTACAGTTATTTTTGAAATTCAGAAATTTAGATCTATCCCCCAAAAACAAATCTGGCATGGGAATCCTAGGTTCCACAACCGGCAACCCAGCAAGATAGGTAGCAATACTCCGAACCTCAGTGGCAAGCTGCTCCACACGGCCAGACAACTGTGCAAACTCCATTGAGAGAGAAAAAAAAATCCTCCTCAGCACCCAGAGAAAAAGAGGGAAAAAATGCAACAAACAGAAAAAAAAAAAATCTCTGACAACTCTGACATCTTTTTTCTTTCCACACTATTTTTCCCTTCTGTGAGTACCATATAATTTTCAGTTTGGCCGGTGATACTGTTATGTGCGGTAGCTGAGGAGGACAGGAACAACAGCAGGGCAGCCGAACACCTGAAATGTTGGTATCTAATGGGTTGCAGAAACCTGAACTAACCACACAACTAGAGGTAGCCGTGGAGCGTTCCTACGTTGATCCTAGACGCCTCGTCACACGCTGAGAGCTAGCTATACCTAAAGATAGAAACAGGAAAGCTAACTGCCCCGGAGTAGAGCCCCAAAGGAATAGGCACCCCCAAACATATAATGGCGGTTAGACAAGATGAAAACACAAACGCAGGCAGAAAACAGATTGAGCAAACGCTGGGGCCACAAGCTGACTAAATAGGAAAGGACAGGAGAGATTACTTTCTGCAACCCAGAAAACCCTACAAAAATCCAACAATTCTGATTACAAAAATACTGAGATCACACGATTTCGCCACCCACTAAATCAGATCTCAGTGTGAACAAAACCAAGCTGCAGCCGCTGAAAAAGCAGGAAAAAGCAAATTAAAAAACAACAGTGGCTACAGACAAACTGTGAGGAGCTCAGGCCCCAGGAGGGGACCTGGCTGTGTGGAGCCCAGCTGCGACTGGATCCATATCTTCCAGAAGGGTGCACTGAAAGAATATACCACTAGAGTTCATTATGCACATTCACACACGTTCACTTATCCCAAAGACCACCAGAGGGAGCTGTTTAGACATATAAAAGCAGAGTGAACACAGAAACATCAAGGCATTCAGCCAGTGAAGCCACTCAAGGCAGTCACCTCAGAAAGCTCAGTCAGTCTGCAGTAAGGTGAAGTGCAGAGCTGAGATTAGAGAGGCTGCAGAGCTATTCAGTTCAGGAGAGAGTGGAGGCTAGTAAAGGGTGGAACAGAGACCACTCCAGCCTAGTCAGAGCTGAATCTAGTGAGTGCAGCTCAGTGAGAAAGCGTGCCGACGCTTAGAGAGCGGTGAAGAGGCAGCTCACCAACTGCCAGTGTGTGATCGTGTGAGGGCCCGGGTAGGCCGAAGGCGAGTGGAAAGTTAATGAGACAGAGGAGCCTTCATAGCTCACCTCAGCAAGTATTACCGGACACCGGGGTCCGATCCTATAGGAATCTCCATGACCCATTAGGAGAACACCGGAGTTCCTGGAGGACTACAAGTCCCAGGAGTACCACAGAGCTGATACGTAGCAGGATCAGGAGGACGGAGTCTGGCAGGATCCGCCATAAAAGACCCTGTCCTTTCAGAGAGAAGGTCCAACCACAAGGTCAGCCAGGTACAAAACGGAGACCAAGTTAAGCCCAGCTACACGCAGGTCAAGACTTCATTACAAAAAGGCAGAGAACAGGAGGCCACACACCTACTCAGTGGAGGAATCTGGATGTGCACCCTTCACCCTAAAGTGCTCCGGGGAGTGCCTGCAACATCTTCAGTAAAGGTACCAAAGTGACTTATGTGTGTGTCTCCCTTATTACCCCTAACTGCCGGGTCCCCATCTGTCCTGCATCCCTACACATCTATCTGCCCTGGAGGACTCAGCGTTACTTGTGGAAGGCTTAACATCTAGCTGCACAATATTAACCCTTCAGTGGATCTGCATAGCAGCGCTGATCATCCTGACCAGGTACCACAAGTGGCGTCACGAATCCCCATTCCAATATTCAATTCACCTGTAAATATCCCCCATTAAAAGGTGAGCCCCAGAGCCATGGACTGAGCTGTGTTGCCGTGACATTCCCCATAGTAGTCTATAGGCTCAGATCCGAGTTCCCATTGCTCTGGAGGGCTACTCATCTCTTTCTGGCGTCACAAACAGGATTTCGTGCCCTGCAGCAATGGAGTGACTCGTGCCTGTTGCCACCGGGTACTGTGTGCCACACTAAAAGACTGTAGCATATAGTGGTGAAGATTTCCCGCCATTGCCCGCCATTTACAGCGCCACGGAGCGAAAAACTAGTGGGCGTACCTGCAAAAGCGCTCTGAGTCCTGGACACGCCCCCAACGCTGACGCGGCGGCAGGTCCTGTGGAGAGCTTCAATGAACGCTCTGACGTCAGAGCGCCGGCGATGCAGGTCCTTCTCACTACTGTGCCCTGCAGAGCTGCAGCCTACAGGAGAAGGTAGGCCACGCTTAACTATGGGGGTGCAGAGATGTCGCAGCAACAAGCTGACAGAGCGGCCCAGGCCGAAAGCCCCAATGACTTACCCACCGGCGCTGCCGCACAGGCTGGAAATGCTGGCCCCTCACCTAGTCCTGTGGCCCCGATAGTACCGCTGACGCTGCCATACATGCCTTGAGCAAAGTGGCACCCTCAGTACAGCGGCAAGTCAGACACCCTGTCAGGGTTCTAGCGCAAAATATGTAGTATAATGGACATGTACCCTATGTCAGAAAAGCAGAGAGCTGCAGTGGTAGTGGGACAATTGACTGGTGCTGCAGAGAGAGAAGGAGAGACTTGGTCAGCTGCACACCAGGAGTCAGTGCTTGCAATTTTCTTAAAGCTACAGACTATCTTTGAGGACCGCACTGAAACAGATCTCCGGATGAGGTTTTACCAATGCTCCCAGAAACCAGATGATAGCATTAGGGACTATGCCTGCCGACTACAAGGGGCCCTGCGAGCTCTCAAACAAGTTAACCCCATGAGTGTCACCAATGAAAACAAAATGTTAAAGGAACAATTTGTACGGGGACTGAGGTCCCAAGCTGAAAGCAGGACTGTGCACTGGTGGTCCTTGGATCATCCTGATGCTACCTTTGATGCCCTTAAGGATATGGCTATAAAAGGACTGCGACCCCTAGAAACACCCGAGATGGCAACCCAGTGTCACCCGAGTGAAGCCACTCTAAAGCCAGCAGCATCCACCTTTTCCCCGCTGGTTGCGGAAGACAAAACGCAGGTGGCGCCCCCTACTGAGCTGGACTGTCTGCGCTCAGAAGTACGCCAACTGACCAAAAACCTGGCCACTGTAATGAGTGCCCTGCAATTGCCGACGGAGGAAGAAGGAAAGATCCTGCTAGCTGACTGCCCAGAGGATGTCCCCTGGATGAACCGGAGGAGAAAGAGGACGTCACCCCACCGGAGGAGGACAACGCCACCCCCTGGAAGGACCCGCGACCAGCATCATCCTCGCCGAGAGATCGTCTGCTATCGATGCCACAGAGAAGGTCACCCAGCACGTCGGTGTCCTTTAAACGAGCAAATCCTGGGTCCGAGGGCCAACACCCAGGAATAGACTCTTCAGGCCCCTCAGACTGGAACCACAGGTTTGTGGGAGGAAGACCATACCTGTCCATCATATTGGACGGGATCGCAATCCCTGCCCTGCTGGACACTGGATCTCAGGTAACCGTCATACCTGATGTTCTTTACAATAGATACTGGTCCATTGACTGTCTCCAACCCCCAGACCCTGACTTTGCAGTATACACCTCTAATGGTCTCCCTCTTGACTTACTTGGGGCTAAAAATGTAGACGTAAAAGTGAAGAGAGTGGAGCTAAAGGATCAGGGACTTCTTGTAGTGAAGACTGTTAATGAGGAAATTGGGTTGAATGTGGTTTTAGACACTAACATTATTAGTAACTGTTTAGAGGAGGTTGTGTTTTTACTCCAACAGCTCGCCGATGTTGCCAGACCAAAGCAAAAGGGAGCGATCCGGAAGGAGATCCGGACCCTGATGTGCCAGCAGCAAGTGAAACTGACCGGTGGTGAGATTGGTAATGTACGGGTAACAGACTCAAACCCCATTGTGATACCCCCAATGAGTGAAATGCTTATTTGGTGTAGAGCAGCAATAGGTCTGAGAGGACAGAACTACCAAGCAGTAGTAGAGCCCTATTGTTAAGAGCACAGACCTACACTCTTGACTGGCAGAGGGGTAGTGGAGGTACATAATGAGAGGGTGCCAGTGCGTCTTCTCAACTGGGGAGAGGATGAAGTCAAATTACCACGTTATGCCACTGTTGCTAAGTTACATGCTGTGGATAATAACTCCATTCACCCGATGGAGCCCTTAACCTCCCCACAACCAGTGGAGGATAACGGTCCGACCACCAAGGTGGAGGATTGGTGTCAACAGCTCCATGTCGGGACGGACACCACTCCAGCCCACCAGAAACAGGGAGTACATTGAGTAGTTCAGTAGTATGCACAGGTATTCAGCAAACACCCACTCGACTTTGGAAAAATTAAAGGGGTCCAACATCACATCCCCACAGGCAATCATCCTCCCATTAAAGAACAGTACAGGCCTATACCACCAGTACACTACCAGAAAGCCAAGGAGATGTTGCGTGACATGAAGGAGGCAGGGGTGATAAAGGATAGTTGTAGTCCCTGGGCAGCACCTCTAGTCCTAGTCAGGAAAAAGGATGAAAGCATGAGAATGTGTGTAGATTACAGACAAGTAAATCGCATTACACATAAAGATGCATACCCTTTACCACGCATAGAGGAATCCTTAGCTGCCTTAAAGACTGCTAATTACTTTTCCACCCTTGACCTCACTAGTGGGTACTGGCAAGTAGCTGTGGCTGAGGAGGATCGGGAGAAGACGGCTTTCACCACCCCGATGGGACTCTGTGAGTTCGACAGGATGCCGTTTGGACTCAGCAGTGCCCCTGGAACGTTCCAGAGAGTTATGGAGAGCTGCCTGGGACATCTCAACTTTGAAACTGTGTTGCTGTACCTGGATGATGTAATTGTGTACTCCAAGACATATGAAGATCACTTGAAGCACCTGGCGGAGGTATTCGAGTCACTGTCCAAGTATGGGATGAAACTGAAGCCTTCAAAGTGCCATCTGCTCAAACAAAAGGTACAGTACCTTGGACATATTGTCAGCTCAGAAGGAGTAGCGCCAGACCCCGAGAAGGTCACTGCCATCCAGAAATGGCCGGAGTCGAAGAACCTTAAAGAGGTGCGACAGTTCCTGAGACTGACAGGATACTACCGGAGGTTTGTGAAGGATTACACCAAGAAAGCAGCGCCTCTGCAAGACCTCCTGGTAGGACAATCCCTCAAGAGCAGAAATTCTCCATTCCACTGGGGTAAAGAACAGGCTGAGGCATTCAAGGAAATGAAGGAGATCCTGACAGGTGATGAGATCCTAGCTTACCCTGACTACAGCCAGCCGTTCCTGCTGTATACTGATGCCAGCAATGAAGGATTGGGAGCTGTCCTCAGTCAGAAGCAAAATGGCCTGGAGAAAGTCATTGCCTATGCAAGCAGGAAGCTCCGCCCGACTGAGAGGAACCCAGAGAACTACAGCAGCTTCAAGTTGGAGTTCCTGGCACTGGTCTGGGCCATTACAGAGAGGTTTAAGCACTACCTAGCCTCCAGCAAGTTCACTGCCTACACTGATAATAACCCCTTGATGCATCTTGAAACAGCTAAGCTGGGAGCCATGGAGCAACGCTGGATGGCTCGGCTGTCAAACTACCAATTCACAATCAAGTACCGAGCGGGCCACAAGAATGCCAACGCTGATGCCCTATCCAGGATGCCTCATAAATCGGACACAGAAGAAGAAGTGGATGATCTGGAAGAGATTGAACTACCTGCCTTTCACCGGAATGGGATGATCCACGAGCAACAAGCCTGCAGGAGGCAGCGTGGTAAGACGTTAAATCCTTTACCTCACCACAGCTGGAAGGAGACTCAGGACAGTGACCCAGTTGTCAGCTGAATCAAGGAGCTGATAACTCAAGAAGGTTCCTCCTTGGAGAAGGACGCGTCTCTACAAGCAAAGCAGCTGTGGAATGAGAGAAGCCGGCTGTTTATCTATCATGAGAAGCTGTGCCGGAGGTACGTCAATCCAGGAACCCACGAGATGGTTTGGCAGATAGTAGTTCCCAGAGCCGACATCCAAATGGTATTGGAAGCCTACCACGATCAAGCGGGGCACTTTGGCTGGAAGAAGCTGGAGACCCTGTTGAAGTGTCGTTTCTACTGGGTGGGAATGCGCAGCTCCATTGAGAGGTGGTGCCATAACTGTGGACCCTGTGGCCTCAGAAGAAAAGACTACAGCAGTCAGAAGGCACCCCTGCAACCCATCAAGACGACTCGTCCCTTAGAGATCGTGGCCCTGGACCATGTCAAGTTGTCACTGTTATGATCTGCTACAAGTACTAAGGAAAGGAGGGAATTCTGTCCCTACAATAGGACTGAGCTGGATCCCTACGATGTAACGGGGAACCTGATCCTGCGACCAGACCCGCTAAAGTCCTCAGCTAGTCTGAACGAAGACCTATAGTTGAGAGGGAGGAATCCCTACAAGATCTAGGGACTGGGTGAAAAGGTGGACACCTCCTAACAGAAATTGTAGCAGGGAAAATAAAACAGAAAACAAATACTAAGAGATCCTAAGATCAAGCAAAACTGACAGAGTAAGGCACCTAAGCACCCGGCTAGCTTAAGAGTAGATAATACAATGAAGTCCAGCAAAGCCAGAAGGGCGGAGCCAGACTAAATAGGGAAAAAAGGTCATGTGACAGCAAACTGAAACAAAATCTGACAAGAGGGTTATAACAGTCACCCAGCCGGTCAGGATACTCCTATGCCCTGACTATGGTGGATCACTACTCCAGGTTCCTGGTGGTCGCCCCTGTCAAAGATCTGACGGCAGAGACAGCAGCAAAGACGTTCCAAGTGTATTTCTGCGGACCACAAGGATACCCTGAGCAGGTGCTAACTGATCGAGGCCAGCCTTCGAGGCCGAATTGTTCAAAGAGTTCTGCCATCTGTACAGGTGTAAGAAGATAAGAACCACACCGTACCACCCCCAAACCAATGATCTCTGTGAGAAGATGAATCACATCGTCATTGACCTGTTGAAGACTGTACCACTTGAAGAGAGGAATCGGTGGCCAGACCTACTACCTGATCTGGTAGATCTGTACAATCACATACCTGTGAGTTCCACCAATTGCACCCCAGCTTATCTCATGCGGGCCAGACCAGGAAAGCTGCCTATGGATCTGGAGCTTGGTGTTGTAGAACCAGAAGCAGATGTGACTACAGAAGACTGGGACTCAAACAGACAGGAACAGTACAGAAAAGTACAGGCCTGCGTTGAAGATAGTCTCAATCGAGTAAGGGATAAACAAGAAGATCGCTACAACAAAAGTGCGCCAGCTGAACCTTTCGCACCTGGTGAAGTCGTGCTGAAAGAAAGAGGAGGATACACAAACTTGATGATCAATGGGAAAGAGAGCCCTACATCGTACAGAATTCAAGGTTTGACAACAAGAAAACGTGCATAATTAGCAAGGATGGAGGAAGAACAACTACCACTGTATCCAGAGATCACCTAAAGTTGTGTCCGGATCCGTTAAAGCTTCGAGAGAAAGAACCTGTTGTCAATCAGAAAGAGCGTGATGAAGCAGTCATACATACAGACTTAGGAGATTTCCCCACGGATTGGCCCAGAATTGCCAATTCTGCACCATGTCATTTTGACACCGGACATCTGTACATCTGGCCTCCTGATGAGCCCATGGGGCGAAACGCGTTGAGGCGCTACTATTGATGGTGGTGGGGTGACCATGAGAAATGATGAGTATCGTTACGCATTTCTTATTAATAACATTTTATAATGGAGTTTCTCAGTGTATCCACATCATGATGAGGGGTGATTAGTATTATACGTACGTATTATACGTACAGGAAGGCAATATATATACCTATTCCCCATCTAGCACCATACCTGTAGGAATGTTATATCTGTACCTATTTCCTATTCGGTACATCGGGCATTGCTAGGGAAGGTATACATCAATTATATCTTGCTGCCTTATACATTTATCTTCAAATATTGCTATCCCCTAACACGACACTAAAATCAAGTGTCAATGACCTTCTCATGACGCCGATGCGTCTTATTCATTCCAGTCATTATATGCTCTAGTCATTCTTTCAGTGTGTTTATAAGTTCAGACTAGACTTTTGGTCCAATAGCTGACAATTATAGATCGCATCTTAGCTTTTTTTGACTGTCTGGTATGCACACACATTTAGATTTCCTATACACTGGAGGAGCTTTGACTAGTGAGTGAACAAGTATGAGACTGTTCACATTCACTTTCATTAAGCTGTGGCACAAGAAGGCAGTTTTATCATAACTCCTGTTCATAAAAGGAGGCTGCTGTATACTAGCAGTGTTGTACAGCAGATCTGTGCCAATCTCCATTATACTCCCTACCACCCCGTGTGTTGTGAACTGTTTTTAATACTTTGGGGACTTAGGGTCACCTTTAATGTTAGCTGGTCTCTGTATTAACGTTAGGGGTCTCCCTACTATCTGGGTAGAGGTATCCCCTAAGGTGTAAGGGCCTAACAGGGACCCTAGGGTCAGCCATCGTGGAGCGGGGGCGCCACAACGCTTCCCCCTAGGGTGCCAACCTCCGCTGTTAGGCAGGTGACAGCCCAGACCTGCATCAGGGACTCTAGGCTATCCCCATAGCTTTTAAGTTAGGAATACACTTTGTTTTTTGTTTTTTTATCACGGTTGTTTTTGGGTGCTACCCATTGAGGTATTTTATCAATAAAGGATTGCCTATAGGGCATGATTCTATGATTTTGGTTTTGAAGCCCTTCTGTACCTATTATATTTCCAGAATTGGAGAAGCTGTAATCATTCCCATACTTCAATTCTATCAACAACAAGGAGAACCTCTACATCCAGTTGCACCGGTTGTTGCAGTAGAGTCAGTTCCAGACGAACCCCAAGAAGCATAACCCCAAGACGCGGAATCCCAAGAAGCTGAATCTCAGGAAGAAGGATCCCGTGCAGAAGTCGAGCCAGTCCACCCAGCTCACAGTGTACTTGCCAGTCCTGTAGAGAGGTTAAGGCAATTCTATAATTTACTTTCACGCAGAACAAACAGGGAAACTGCTACCTCACAGGTCACTGGACCACGCAGATAAGAACGTAGCACAAAAGGACACATCCCTGCTAGGTTTAGAGATTAGTTCAACCCTTGGCAAATGTAAATAATTGTCTAGAGTCACTGTACATAAATGTATATATTGTTGCTTATAATATGCCTTAATATACCGTTATTTATTAATCTGTTTTCCTTTTTGATATCGAAACAAGTGGAATGGACATTATTTTTACTTGTTCCCTCTACCCCCTTTGAGCATCCTTTTTCCAAAAGAGACTGGGACTTTTATGGTTGCTCAATTCCTCATTGTGCTAATGTATATAGTTATTCATTCATCTGTTATGTAACGTTTAAGATCCTCACCTCCCGTAAGGGAAGAGTTAAATTATACAATGTTTTATTGTTATCTGTTTTTGTATTTCAGCCCCGGAGTGCTGAGTTCTACTAGGGGGGAATGTGGAGCCCAGCTGCGACTGGATCCATATCTTCCAGAAGGGTGCACTGAAAGAATATACCACTAGAGGTCATTATGCACATTCACACACGTTCACTTATCCCAAAGACCACCAGAGGGAGCTGTTTAGACATATAAAAGCAGAGTGAACACAGAAACATCAAGGCATTCAGCCAGTGAAGCCACTCAAGGCAGTCACCTCAGAGAGCTCAGTCAGTCTGCAGTAAGGTGAAGTGCAGAGCTGAGATTAGAGAGGCTGCAGAGCTATTCAGTTCAGGAGAGAGTGGAGGCTAGTAAAGGGTGGAACAGAGACCACTCCAGCCTAGTCAGAGCTGAATCTAGTGAGTGCAGCTCAGTGAGAAAGCGCGCCGACGCTTAGAGAGCGGTGAAGAGGCAGCACACCAACTGCCAGTGTGTGATCGTGTGAGGGCCCGGGTAGGTCGAAGGCGAGTGGAAAGTTAATGAGACAGAGGAGCCTTCATAGCTCACCTCAGCAAGTATTACCGGACACCGGGGTCCGAGCCTATAGGGATCTCCATGACCCATTAGGAGAACACCGGAGTTCCTGGAGGACTACAAGTCCCAGGAGTACCACAGAGCTGATACGTAGCAGGATCAGGAGGACGGAGTCTGGCAGGATCTGCCATAAAAGACTCTGTCCTTTCAGAGAGAAGGTCCAACCACAAGGTCAGCCAGGTACAAGACGGAGACCAAGTTAAGCCCAGTTACACGTAGGCCAAGACTTCATTACAAAAAGGCAGAGAACAGGAGGCCACACACCTACTCAGTGGAGGAATCTGGATGTGCACCCTTCACCCTACAGTGCTCCAGGGAGTGCCTGCAACATCTTCAGTAAAGGTACCAAAGTGACTTATGTGTGTGTCTCCCTTATTACCCCTAACTGCCGGGTCCCCATCTGTCCTGCATCCCTACACATCTATCTGCCCTGGAGGACTCAGCCTTACTTGTGGAAGGCTTAACATCTAGTTGCACAATATTAACCCTAGCAGCGCTGGTCATCCTGACCAGGTACTACAAGTAGCGTTACGAATCCCCATTCCAATATTCAATTCACCTGTAAATATCCCACATTAAAGAATGAGCACCAGAGCCACAGACTGAGCTGTGTTGCCGTGATATCCCCCATAGTAGTCTATAGGCTCAGATCCGAGTTCCCATTGCTCTGGAGGGCGACTCAGCTGTCCTCCACAAATGTGCAGAAAACAATGCAAATAGCAAGCACAAAATGAAAAGCAGAAAAAATCTTATCTGAAAGCAGCAGATGCAGACAAGACACCAGCAAACTTCCAAATGAACCAGGAACCACAATAGAGACCAGAACAATTGATCACCGGCGACCATCATGGGAGGGAACCTCCCTTATATTAGTCCAGTCCGTGATCCCAGATTGCCATTCCTCTCTGGAAGGTTCAGTACTGTCTGTAACCACCAGAGGGAGCATCTGCTCATTCACAACAGATATGGGTCCATAGCCTCCAGGGCACAGGCAGTGGCATTAACAGTCCACTAGAGCGAGAGCAGGGTTTGGACCAAAAACAAGTCCCACAGGACTGCACAAAATTCCTGACATCACGAGATAAAGTAGGCCACCAGAAAGACCCACTCAACGAATCTCTGGTACCAAAAATACCGGGATGACCAGCCAACGCGGAGCAATGAATTTCAGACATTACTTTCTTCCTCCATTGGTCGGGGACATACAATTTCCCCAAAGGGCATCGTTCAGGTTTATCCCCTGAAATTCCTCCAGGGCCAGTCTCAAATCGGATGAGATAGCGGAAAGAACCACACCCTCCTTTAGAATAGCAGTAGGCTCAGTCACATCAAGAGAATCCGCAAAGAAACTCCTAGAGAGGGCATCCGCCTTAACATTCTTAGTGCCCGGAAGAAAGGAGACCACAAAATTAAAATGCGTGAAAAACAAGGTCCACCTGGCCTGTCTAGGATTTAATCGCTTGGCTGATTCGAGATAGATCAAGTTGTTGTGGTCAGTGAGGACCACAACTTGATGTTTGGCTCCCTCCAACCAATGTCTCCACTCTTTAAAAGCCCACTTCATAGCCAATAATTCCCAATTCCCCACATCATAATTACGTTCAGCTGGGGAAAATACCATACCGAAAAAGAGCTGCTAGGGCATGATCGTTCCATTTAGTAAGGACTGCCAACTTTCGGAATTTCTGACAATATAACTATGATACTTCCATACCCTGAGAAAACCAGGCACAAAAAAACAAATATCCTAAAATAAAATAAATAATTTTTTTTTTTTTTTGCAAAAAATGCATGAAGGTAGTAATAATTATAAGGGTATTTAGTAAACATAATTTTGATCAAAAGAATGTACAAGCCATCCCGCACGTCAAGGCAACCCTTGTGGGACAGTCCTAACTCTAGTATTAAAAACCTTTCTACTTGTCAAGTGATGTAAATGTGAACATCTCTCCGGTGGGTGTCCATATCTGGAGAAAAGATGAGAATGTCATCCAGATAGACTACCACAGAGGTGGCAAGCATGTCCCGGAAGATGTCATTTACGAAATCTTGGAAGATGGCTGGAGCATTACAGAGCCCAAATGGCATCACTAGGTATTCGTAATGTCCATCTCTGGTATTGAACGCCGTCTTCCATTCGTCCCCCTCACGGATGCGGATCAGGTTATAGGCACCACGAAGATCCAGCTTAGTAAATACCCTTGCTCCCCGGAGCCTATCAAAGAGCTCAGATATTAGGGGCAAAGGATATTTGTTCTTAACGGTAATGGCGTTAAGACCCCTATAGTCGTAACGGTCGTAATTCTACATTCTTCTTCTGCACGAAGAAAATCCTGCCCCTGCTGGTGACACTGACTTCCTAATGAACCCTCTTGCTAGATTTTCCTGGATGTATTGTGACATGGCCTCCGTCTCAGGAAGAGAGAGAGGATACACTCTTCCCCGAGGGGGCTCCGTTCCAGGCAAGAGGTCTATAGGACAGTCATAGGGGCGATGAGGCGGAAGAGTCTCTGCTGCCTTTTTGGAGAATACGTCCGCGTATGACCGATAAACCTTGGGGAGAGAAGCAAGGTCTATAGGTATCTCTGTGGTGGAAACCTGAACGTCCTCTCTGAGACATCTGTCTCTGCAATGATCACCCCAACCCAGTATTCTCCCAGAGGACCACTCAATATGGGGAGAGTGGTGGCGAAGCCAGGGTAACCCCAACAAAACCTCATCCATTCCCTCAGGAAGAACAAAAAGGGATATATTCTCCTGATGAGAAGGGGACATAGAAAGAGGTAGTGAGACAGTCTGGTGGGTGATTTGTGAGGGCAGGATTGCTCCATTCAATACTCTTACCGATATTGGCTCGGCGAGCGTCACAAGCGGTATGGAATGGCGAGAGGCAAAGGAGGAGGACATAAAATTCACCTCTGCCCCAGAGTCCACACAAAGCTTGGCGGGAAGAGTGGCTGAACCTAGAGAGATTAACCCTTTAAGGAGCACTTTCGGAGCAAAATCCCTCGAGTCTAATGACCCTGCACCCATGGTCACGGAACATGACCGTTTACTCATTCGCTGAGGACATCGGTTGGCATAATGTCCTGGCTGCTGACACACTCTACAGACCACGGATACTCAAGTGGTCCGAGACTTAGATCTCACTCGAGTAGTCTCCACGATCTCTGGGGAGTCGGACGCCCGAACGGGAAATTCAAGAGGTTAGGCCTCTGCCTACACTGGGTCCGCTCTAACCTCCACTCGTGAAAATGGAGGTCGATGCGGGTAGATATAGAAATGAGTTTCTCCAGTGTGGCAGGAATCTCCCTGGTAGCCAAAGCGTCCTTTACATGGTCTGCCAGTCCTCTCCAGAACACTGGAATAAGAACTTTAACTGGCCACTCTAATTCAGAGGCCAAAGTCCGAAATTGAACTGAGAACTGGCTGACCATGGACAAGCCCTGTGACATTGCCAGCAGTTGGAGTGCCGTATCGTGCGTGACCTGAGGTCCTAAAAAGACCTTTTTCAGAGCCTCCAAAAACCGAGTAGCACTCTGCACCACACGATCGTCGCGCTCCCACAGCGGCGTTGCCCACTCCAATGCTCTGCCCGACAGAAGAGACACAATAAAAGTCACTTGTGCCCGTTCCGTGGGGAAACGTGTTGCCAGAAGCTCAAGCTGTATAGAGCACTGACTCACGAATCCCCGACAATGTTTACTATCACCCGTAAACTTGTCTGGAAGTGGGAGGTGGGATAATGTCGGAGCAGAGGTAGCGGTGGACAAACTGGCTGCAGCTACGCTAGCAGCCTGAACCGCTGTAACCGCGGTAACATCCACAGCTGAGGTTGTGCGCTCAAGGACCGCCAACCTACCCTCCAGCTGCTGGATGTACTGCTGTAGACGCTGATCATTTTACTAGCCAGATCCTGGCGCTAGTATTTTATTAGGGTCTGCGGAACGCACGTAATAGATATTGTTGAGAGGTGCGTTCGCAGCCCGGGGTCCACCGTGCAGGCGAAGCCCGCTGCTAGTAAGATGGCGAAAGTAGCAAACTCTGTTATCCCGCAGAGTCGCTAAAATAAACGCCATAGCGCGCTGTAGCGGTTAGTGCGAACTTTGTTAATCCCCAGAGCCGCTAGCGGGAATGCCACAGCGCTATATGGCGATAAGTACGAACTCACTTAACTTCAGTGAGCCGCAAAGTAAAATGCTAGGGCGCTGATCCAGCGTTATAAAGCGAACCCTGTTGCGTCACAGAGCCGCTGAGAAAAAGACTGTGTCCTGTTAACACCACAGGGATACACAGATAACTGCTGTGCGGATAGCAGTCCGTGATCATGCAGACAGCAACGCAATCAAGCAATCTCCTCACCGGAGAAGCCGGTATTCTAGGGGCTTATTTCAGCCAAGCCCTAACCACATGCGTACATGATCACACTGACGCAAAGCACATAATGCAATTGATACTAGCGCATGGTGGCCCAGCCATGCCACCCTTTTATAGTAACAGCTACAGGACCTGCCAGAAACAAGGACCAATGAGAAACTGTTCCAAAACACATGTAGTTTCAGGGCCTTCCTGGTGGACCAATAGGAGCTGCTGCAGTACCTGAACATGTGACCCCTGATCTCCAATGAGAGATCTTACCCTGGGCATGCTCAGAAGGGGAAACGCAGGACTTCGTCCCAAAGACGTCTGCTCCAGCACTGGCTATAATAGCAGATCCAGGAGAAGCAGCAGCAAGTCTCTGCACAGTATTGGAATGGGCAAGATGCTGGGACTGACGTCTCTGCTGAGCTGGCTTCACTGCGGACGGTGGTGGATGGGAAACCGCTGCGGGACTGGTTTAAGACTCCCCTTGTACAGCAGCGGGAACTCGAACCCTAACAATGTGTTAATATGCATTTACATTTTGCATACACATTAACTTACTTTTTCAGTTCAGAACTAGTTTCTTGCTTTGTTCAGAGTGCATCTTCTGCATATAAGGGTGTGACTGCCCTGTTTCTGAGCTGAGAAATCCATACTGTCTGGTCTATGCATTAACTGGTGGGTTCAGTCCCTCTGCCCTTGTTCACAGTTACGTCACTTGACAAGTAGAAAGGTTTTTAATACTAGAGTTAGGACTGTCCCACAAGGGTTGCCTTGACGTGACAGGATGGCTTGTACATTCTTTTGATCAAAATTGTGTTTACTAAATACCCTTATAATTATTACTACCTTCATGCATTTTTTGCAAAAAATTTTTTTTATTTATTTTATTTTAGGATATTTGTTTTTTTTTGTGCCTGGTTTTCTCTGTGTAATGGTCATGTGTTAATATGTATTTACATTTTGCATACACATTAACTTACTTTTTCAGTTCAGAACTACAGTAGTTTCTTAGTTTCTCACTTCCTGACCCTGGTTCAATGCCAACAAGGTTTTCTCAGCTTGATCAATAACATTAGGTTCATCATACAACAACCCCAGAGCCTGAAAAACACATCAACATTAGCCAAAACAGGATCCCCAGGTGTCAGGGAAAAGGCCCAGTCCTGAGGGTCGCCACGCAACAGGGAGATGACAATTTTAACCTGCTGCACCGCGTTCCCCAAGGACTTAGGTTTCAAGGCAAAAAACAATTTACAATTATTCTTAAAGTTTGAAAATTTAGACCGATCCCCAGAAAATAAATCAGGAATAGGAATCCTAGGTTCCACAGCAGACAACTGAGTGAGATAGACCGAAATTCCCCGAACTTCAGCAGCGAACTGCTCAACACGATCAGGCAACTGCCTAATTTCCATTGAAGAAAAAATCCTCCTACGGCCCCCAGAGAAAAATAGGAAAAAAATATATAAAAAATGCTGAAACTTTTTTTTTTATCTTTACTATTCTTTCCTTCTTTTGAGTACCCTAGAATTTACAGTCGGGCTGGTGATTCTGTTATGATTTGGTAGCCGAGGAGGACAATAGCCAAAATAGCCTAGGCAACCAGACACGCAGAGATGTTGGTAACTAGCGGATTGCAGACCCCTAAATTGACAGCACAACTAGAAGCAGCCGTGGGACGTGCCTACGGTACCCTAGATGACTCGACACAGCCGGAGAGTTAACTAAGCCTAGAAAGAAAGGGGAAAGCTAACTGCCACGGAGTAGAGCCCCCGAAGGAATAGGTATCCCCCAAACATATAATGGCGGTGAGACAAAATTAAATACAAACACAGGCAGAAAAAAGAGCAAGCAAATGCTGGGGCCCAAACTGTCTAGATAGAACAGGACAGGAAAGAATACTGTCTGCAATCGAGCAAAAATTTGAAGAAAAACTCCAACACGTCTGATATGCAAAAATACTGAGACCACACGATCTCTCCCCCGCTAGATCAGAACTCTGATGTGAACTGGTAGCAAATCAGTAGATACTGAAATAACAGAGAACTGAAAATACATAAACAGTGGCAAATGATAAACAGAGTCCAGCGCAGGCCCCCGCAGGGGAACCTGGCTGTACAAACTCCAGAAGGGCAGAAAACTGAGATAGACAAAAACAAATGCCACAGAAATAAACAGCAAATAACTTATCTGAAAGTTGCAGGTCAAAGCAGGAAGCAAGCTGACTTCCAAATGGGACCAGGAAGAAACAAATCACCGGAAAGGATCATGGGAAGGTTGCTCACTAATATCTCAGTCAGTAACACCCGATTGCCAATCATCACCCCCAGTTGATAGACCCCCAGCTTCATTACTATCAGCAGCCACCAGGGGGAGCCCAAACTCAGAAGTCAGATCCAGAGCGTTCACAACAGAGGACCCTGTACATAAAAGCTGACACTCTACAGGAGAGAGGACCCTGCCCATAATAGCTGACACTCTACAGGAGAGAGGACCCTGCACATAAGAGCTGACACTCTACAGCAGAGAGGTCCCTGCACAGAAGAGCTGACACTCTACAGGAGAGAATAAGTTAAAAAATTTCAAAATAAAACTCCCATACAATTTAAAAAAAAAGAAAATAACCAAAACAGGTTTTAATCAAAATAAGACAAAAAATGTTAAACCCCTATGGTAAACCTTAGCATATTCCCCGAACCATTGACCGTGTAATTCTATTTTCTCAGGTTGCAGCCGCAGCCTGTGAGATATTTCGAGTTTCCACGCGGGGAATATCATGGACGTGTTTTACCTTCATTACTGTACAAACGTAGATGCCTCATCTTAATAATTGCAAAGGAGTTGGAAACAACGGATGGGAGAATATGACAGCAGTCTCAGGTTATTCCGTGTGATACACTACTGGGTCCTTTGCCTCTTAGCCGCCCATGAGTACAGCCTGGCAAGTGCTGACTGTAACATTTCCATTGTATGGTTTATGCTAAATATGCAAAACTTAATTGCATTAGTCAAAATAATTAGCTAATATATTTTTGCATAATGACGAGGTAAGCAAATATCACTATAGCTCAGTGCTTCGTGCCTGAGTAAATCTGAAAAATTAATAGTCTCCCAATTTTCTAATTATCAGCTTGTATTCCGTACCCAAACAATGGAAAGCTACGATGTACACCAGGGCTTCTGAGAATCGGTAAACTTCTACGCACCTGTGTTTGTTTTTTGTCACTTTTTTTTTTACCCTATTAAAATTGAAAATCTTTATCTGTGATATTTCTAAAAAAAATAAAATAAAATAAAAAATCTACTCAATCGCCTTCATTTATTACCGTTGACACAGTGGGTAGGTTATTATAACATAATTAGACACAATGGATAATTAGAAGACAACTAATAATAAAAGAAAAGATAATTCCATTCGGTGAAATCGTATGAAAAGAGATGTCCTTAATCCTCCGAATGGAAATTTTAATGGTTTAACCTTTTTAATTATGTATTCTTAAGCGCTGTTGGTTTAGACGTAAAATAAACAAACAAGATGTTACAGACTGCGAGAAATTAATGAACGATTAAATCCCTATGTCTAACGTAGGGGACGTATCGTTTGGTGAGTAATTAAAAGAAAAGGCCAAAAGAAAAAAATAATGCTGTCTTTTTCAAGTGAATGACACGGGATATGCAGGACTACAAAGTAGTAAAAGTGTCAAAGCGCCCCCCAGCTGGAACTCTTCACAGTGATAGGAAGTTTGCCTAATTTTCTGTAAGGGGGTGAAGAACAAGAACAGACAGAAGGAGGTTACTTACCTTGCTCCGTGTCCGGAACCATGTGGTGGGGCAGCAGGCTTGCAAGGGGGAAGACTGACTGACCTGGACCAACCGCACCATGTGACCGATAGGAGATGTGAGGGACGGGACAGGGTGGTGGACGGGAAGGCAGAAGGCGCGGAAGCAGCGCGCGCAGAGCAGAGAGCAGCGTGCGTCTCTGAGAGCAGATACTGCATCCTCGCGCCGCAGTAAAGAGGGGACCATCGGTCAGGGCTCTGACTTAGCAGTACGTGACATAGTGAGGTCCACCTGTGAGCATGTAAACGCGGAAGCCTCGGTGTCTGGAGGAGGTTTCCCTCAGGAGAGTACAGAGTCAGAAACCTTTGGCCTCGGCCCTGACTTTTCCCCGGTGACGGACCAGAGACCTTGAGTGTTCCATAGAGACTTTCCAGTTTCTGCATCATCGTTCTGGCTCAGAGATTGTAAGCCTGATATATAGAGACTCAGAGCAGGAGATACACAGCTCCTCCGTGTAATTCCTGTCTCCCGATTCAACCCCAGAGTTTCCCCTCTGTTTGCCAAAAATAGGAGAGAGACTTCAGAGACTAAAAGTGCTGCTGTTGACGGTGCACACGTTGGAGAAGACCGTCCTTTCAATCAAGGTTTCATCGAACTGATAAGTTCCCAGAATACCCTTTCTTCTTTTTCTGCTGTTTAGTGAACTGTTGCTAAATCTTGCTTAGCTTAAGTGTATTGTTTGAAATTACGTTTATTCCCCATTATATCTCCCTGCGTGGAGATATTCTCCCCTGTAAATAAATCCTTCAGCTGTTGGTCTGTCTCTGGTCTGTGGTGACATTCTTAGCTCCTGCACGATTCTTACGTTTTACATTTCCAACAGCATCACCACAGGAGAAATGCAGCATTACACCGATACACTGGACAGGTCGGGTTCACCAGAATGAGAGAGACGCTGGATAAAATAGGAGTTTTCTGAATGGGTGAATCCCCTATATTAATTCTTAAAAGTGTATTTGAAAATGTTAAAGGCATACAGTGGGTTCGGAAAGTCTTCAGACCCCTTTAAATTTTCCACTCTTTGTTTCATTGCAGCCATTTGGTAAATGCAAAAAAGTTCATTTATTTTCTCATTAATGTACACTCTGCACCCCATCTTGACTGAAAAAAACAGAAATGTAGAAATTTTTGCAAATTTACTAAAAAAGAAAAACTGAAATATCACATGGTCATAAGTATTCAGACCCTTTGCTCAGTATTGAGCAGAAGCACCTTTTGAGCTAGTATAGCCGAGTATTCTTGGGAATGATACAAGTTTTTCACCCCTGGATTTGGGGATCCTCTGCCATTCTTCCTTGCAGATCCTCTCCAGTTCCGTCAGGTTGGATGGTGAACGTTGGTGGACAGCCATTTTCATGTCTCTCCAAAGATGCTCAATTGTGTTTAGGTCAGGGCTCTGGCTGGGCCAGCCAAGAATGGACACAGAGTAGTTCTGAAGCCACTCCTTTGTTATTTTAGCTGTGTGCTTAGGGTCATTGTCTTGTTGGAAGGTGAACCTTCGGCCAAGTCTGAGGTACAGAGCACTCTGGAAGAGGTTTTCATCTAGGATATCTCTGTACTTGACCGCATTCATGTTTACTTCAATTGCAACCAGTCGTCCTGCCCCTGCAGCTGAAAAACACCCCCATAGCATGATGCTGCCACCACCATGTTTCACTGTTGGGATTGTATTGGGCAGGGGATGAGCAGTGCCTGGTTTTCTCCACACATACCACTTAGAATTATCACCACAAAGTTCCATCTTCATCTCATCAGACCAGAGAATCTTATTTCTCATAGTCTGGGAGTCCTTCATGTGTTTTTTTTAGCAAACTCTATGCGGGCTTTCATATGTCTTACACTGAGGAGAGGCTTCTGTCGGGCCACTCATAAAGGCCTGACTGGTGGAGGGCTGCAGTGATAGTTGACTTTGTAGATCTTTCTCCCATCTCCCTACTGCATCTGTGGAGCTCAGACACAGTGATCTTGGTGTTTTTCTTTACCTCTCTCACCAAGGCTCTTCCACGATTGCTCAGATTGGCTGGACGGTCAGGTTTAGGAAGACTTCTGGTGGTCCCAAACTTCTTCCATTTAAGGATTATGGAGGACACTGTGCTCTTAGGAACCTTGAGTGCTGCAGAAATTCTTTTGTAACCTTGGCCAGATCTGTGCCTTGCCACAATTCTGTCTCTGAGCTCCTTGGCCAGTTCCTTTGACCTCATGAATCTCATTTGGTCTGACATGCACTGTGAGCTGTGAGGTCTTATATAGACAGGTGTGTGCCTTTACAAATCAAGTAATAAATGTGCTAATTAAGCACAGCTGGACTCCAATGAAGGAGTAGAACCATCTCAAGGAGGATCACAAGGAAATGGACAGCATGTGACGTAAATATGAGTGTCTGAGCAAAGGGTCTGAATACTTATGATCATGTGATATTTCAGTTTTTCTTTTTTAATAAATTTGCAAAACTTTCTACATTTCTGCTTTTTTTCAGTCAAGATGGGGTGCATAGTGTACATTAAAGAGTGAAAAATTTAAAGGGGTCGGAATACTCTCCGAACCCACTGTTTACGGAGAAAGCTGCTGATTTTTAGTAAGTGTTTGTTTCACCCCAGAACTGGATTCACAGCGGGACTGCTCAGTTCTGCTGTATAATGTTCTCCATGCTTCTGCTTTTTAGTATTTATCTCACATCAGTGCTGGATTCACAGCTACACTGTTCAGTACTGATGTGTAATGTCCTCCATGCTGCTGCTTTCTTGTGTTTATCTCAAATTAGTGCTAGATTCACAGCTATTCTATTCAGTATGACTGAGTAATGTCTTCCATGGTGCTTTTTTCTAGTGTTTATCTCACATCAGTGATGGATTCACAGCTACACTGTTTAATACTGCTATATAATGTCCTACATGCTGCTGCTTTTAGTGTTTATATCACATCAGTATTGGTTCCACATCTACATTCTTCAGCACTGCTGTATTATGTCCTCCATGCTGCTGCTTTCTAGTCTTTTTCCCCACATCAGTGCTTGATTCACAGCTACACTGCTCAGTACAGCAGTATAATGTCCTCCATGCTGCTTCTTTCTAGTGTTTTTCTGACATCAGGACTGGATCCACATATACATTGTTAAATATTGCTGAATAATGTCCTCCATGCTTCTGCTTTCTGGTGTTTATCTTGTTTATCTCACATTAGTGCTGGATTCACAGCTACAGTGTTTAATAGTGCTATATAATGTCCTACTTGCTGCTGCTTTTTAGAGTTTTTCTAACATCAGTGGTGGATCCACAGCTACACTATTCAGTACTGCTGTATAATGTCTTTCTTGCTGCTGATTTCTAGTATTTATTTTAGTGCTGGAGTCACAGCTACATTGATCAGTGCTGCTATATAATGTTCTTTATGCTGCCGCTGCTACTGAAGATGTGCTACATAAAGACAGGAGAGCAGGGATCCCTCATGTTTTCGTGTGCTGTATTTGGAAAACATCACCGCAGCCAGTCTCTATTGAAATAATAGTCACAATCAAATAGTTAAAAAATAATTGTGAAGCTTGCAGAATAATCATGGTTAATCACATACTAGTCAAGAATATCTTAGCTGAACCTGTCGTATCTAAATTGTGGGGGAAGTAACACATAGCCTTCAAGCTAATAAACACATGCGGTGTCCATAATGGGGATTTCCTGTTTAGAAAATCCTCTCCCACAGCTCCAGCTTGTTTTTTAAAAATTAAAGTTTTTTTCATCCCCCCGTGGTCCAGCACCGGATCTTCGTTGTTGGCTGCTGCACTGTTGATGCCATAAATGTTAAAATACCTTTACTTTATCAGGGCCCAAACATTTTTTAAGCTTTTAATTGAGGGTCACTTTCATGTCCCACAAATCGCTTACAATATTTAATCTTCTAACTTTCACATATTGGTTAAAGTGCCTACCTATGCCAAAATCAGTTCCCACCATTCACATGTAGAACACACCCAACTTCACATTGGGATCAACAGGCAATTAATTCCATTTATTTTTTTTTATAGTGAGGGAATAAATGGAGGTAAAAAACCAATAGTGAATATCTGGAATTAGAGCTTGTTAATATGTTGTCTTGTCCTGGAACGTAAATCAATCATTTTCTTGTTACAGATTTTATTATACTTGTACGGTATTATATTGTAGTGAACACGTTCCCTGCAGAATTACCTATTCAATTTGTCAAAACTTTATTGATCCAGCCTCGTGTTAGCAGATCATGTGGCTGGCCCTGGTGGACTGTATGTGAGTCTCGTAATTACACTTTACAACACGAAGATTCCTTGTAATGGACCCAGCAGAATATTGTATACAAAATATGTCCCCCGAGCATGACAGTGACAACACATCATCTACCAAACATTTATGAATTGGGGTTTATTGCTAGGAAATGAGTAAGACTGAGGCTTAAAGGGATCCTGTCAGTAGGATCGTCCCTCCTGAGCCATCTATATGGGCATGCAGGTCATAGGAAGCTGAATAAAATGATACCCTGGTATCTGCGATCTGATATCTTATGCCAGAGAAATCCATGTTTTTCTTAATATGTAAATGAGCTGTTAAGATCTATGGGAGGGACATAGGTCTTCCTGTGAATCTGCCTTTTAAGCTTATTTTGTATTAACCCCTTCACCCCCAAGGGTGGTTTGCACGTTAATGACCGGGCCAATTTTTACAATTCTGACCACTGTCTCTTTATGAGGTTATAACTCCGGAACGCTTCAACGGATCTTCGCGATTCTGAGAATGTTTTCTCGTGACATATTGTACTTCATGATAGTGGTAAAATTTCTTCCATATAACTTGCGTTTATTTTTGAAAAAAACGCAAATATGGCAAAAATTTTGAAAATTTAGCAATTTTCAAACTTTGAATTTTTATTCCCTTAAAACAGAGAAATATGTAACACAAAATAGTTAAGAAATAACATTTCCCACATGTCTACTTTACATCAGCACAATTTTGGAATCAAAATTTTTTTTTGTTAGGAAGTTATAAGGGTTAAAAGTTGACCAGCGATTTCTCATTTTTACAACAAAATTTACAAAGCCATTTTTTTTAGGGACCACCTCACATTTGAAGTCACTTTGAGGGGTCTACATGACAGAAAATACCCAAAAGTGACACCATTCTAAAAACTGCACCCCTCAAGGTACTCAAAACCACATTCAAGAAGTTTATTAACCCTTCAGGTGCTTCACAGGAACTAAAGCAACGTGGAAGGAAAAAATGAATATTTAACTTTTTAGCCACAAAAATGATCTTTTACAAACTTTTTTTTTTATTTTCACAAGGGTAAAAGGAGAAAATGGACAGATAAGGTTGTTATGCAATTTGTCCTGAGTACGCCAATACCCCATATGTGGGGGAAAACCACTGTTTGGGCACACGGCAGAGCTCGTAAGGGAAGGAGCGCCGTTTGACTTTTTCAAACTAAAATTGGCTGGAGTTGAGATTGGACGCCATGTCGCGCTTGGAGAACCTCTGATGCGCCTAAACAGTGGAAACCCCCCACAAGTGACACCATTTTGGAAACTAGACCCCCTAAGGTACTTATCTAGATCTGTTGTGAGCACTTTGAACCCCCAAGTGTTTCACAAAAGTTTATAATGCCTGGGTGTGAAAAAAAAAAAAAAATTCCACAAAAATGATTTTTTAGTCCTAAATTTTTGAATTTTCCCAAGGAAATTGGACCCAAAAAGTTGTTGTCCAATTTGTCCTGAGTACGCTGATACCCCATATGTGGGGGTGGAAAACTGTTTGGGCGCACGGCAGGGCTTGGAAAGGAAGTAGTAACGTTTTGGAATGCAGACGTTGATGGGGGTCATGTTCCGTTTGCAGTGCCCCAGATGAGCCTAAACAGTGGAAATCCCCCACAAGTGACCCCATTTTGGAAACGAGACCCCCTAAGGAACTTATCTAGATCTTTGGTGAGCACTTTGAACCCCCAAGTGCTTCACACAAGTTTATAATGCCCGGGCATGAAAATAAAAAATCCTATTTTTTTCCCACAAAAATTATCTTTTAGTCACTAATGTTTTATTTTCCCAAGGGTATCAGGAGAAATTAGACCACATAAGTTGTTGTCCAATTTGTCCTGAGTACGCTGATGCCCCATATGTGGGGGGGAACCACTGTTTGGGCGCACGGCAGAGCTCGGAAGGGAAGGAGCACCATTTGACTTTTTCCAACCAAAATTGGCTGGAATTGAGATTGGATGCCATGTTGCATTTGGAGAGCCCCTGATGTGCCTAAACAGTGGAAACCCCCCACAAATGACCCCATTTGGGAAACTAGACCCCCTAAGGAACTTATCTAGATCTTTGGTGAGCAATTTGAACCCTCAAGTGCTTCACACAAGTTTATAACGTAGAGCCGTAAAATTTAAAAATCATATTTTTTCCACAAAAATGATCTTTTCACCCGAATTTTTATTTTTCCAAGGGTAACAAGACTCCAAAAGTTATTGTGCAATTTGTCCTGAGTACACTGATACCCCATATGTGGGGGTATACCACTGTTTGGGTGCATGGCAGAGTTTGGAAGGGAAGGAGCGCCGTCTCACTTTTTCAACGCAGAATTGGCTGGACGCCATGTCGTGTTTGGAGAGCTCCTGATCTGCCTAAACAGTGGAAACCCCCCACAAATGACACCATTTTGGAAACTAGACCCCTCAAGGAACTTATCTAGATGTGTGGTGAGAACTTTGAACCCCCAGGTGTTTCACTAAAGTTTATAACGTACAGCCTTAAAATAAAAAATCCTTTTTTTTTTTTACAAAAATGATTTTTTCGCCCCCAATATTTTATTTTCACAAGGGTAACAGAAGAAATTGGAACCCAAAAGTTGTTGTCCAATTTGTCCTGAGTACGCTGATACCCAATATGTAGGAGAAAACTACTGTATGGGTGCACGTCAGGGCTCGGAAGGGAAGTAGTGACGTTTTGGATTGCAGACTTTGATGGAATGGTCTGGGGGCGTCATGTCGCATTTGGAGAGCCCCTGATACGCCTAAACAGTGGAAACCCCCCACAAGTGACCCCATTTTGGAAAATAGACCCCACAAGGAACTTATCTAGATGTGTGGTGAGCACTTTGAACCCCGAAGTGCTTCACAGAAGTTTATAACGCACAGCCGTAAAAATAAAAAATCCTTTTTTTTTTTACAAAAATGATTTTTTCGCCCCCAATATTTTATTTTCACAAGGGTAACAGGAGAAATTGGACCCCAAAAGTTGTTGTCCAATTTGTCCTGAGTACGCTGATACCCAATATGTGGGAGAAAACTACTGTATGGGCGCATGTCAGGGCTCGGAAAGGGAAGTAGTGACGTTTTGGATTGCAGACTTTGATGGAATGGTCTGGGGGCGTCATGTCGCATTTGGAGAGCCCCTGATGCGCCTAAACAGTGGAAATCCCCAACAAGTGACCCCATTTTGGAAAATAGACCCCACAAGGAACTTATTTAGATGTGTGGTGAGTTCTATGAAGCCCCAAGTGCTTCACAGAAGTTTATAATGTACAGCCGTAAAAACAAAAAAATCTTATTTTTTTTACAAAAATAATATTTTCGCCCCCAGTTTTTTATTTTCCCAAGGGTAACAGAAGAAATAGGACAAATTTCACAATAACTCTTGGGGTCCAGAGTACGCTGATACCCCATATGTGGGGATAAACTACTGTTTGGACGCATGGCAGAGCTCAGAAGTGAAGGAACACCGTTTGACTTTTTCAACGCAGAATTGGCTGGAATGGAGATCAGACGCCATGTCACATTTGGAGAGCCCCTGATGTGCCTAAACAGCGGAAATCCCCCAATTCTAACTCCAACCCTAACCCCAACACACCCCTAACCCTAGTCCCAACCCTAATCCCAACCCTAACCCTAATCCTAACTCTAACCCTAATCCTAACTTTAGTGCCAACCCTAACCCTAACTTTAGCCGAAACCCTAACCCTAACCCTAATGGGAAAATGGAAATAAATACATTTTTTTTATTTTATTATTTTTCCCTAACTAAGGGGGTGATAAAGGGGGGTTTGATTTACTATTTATAGCGGTTTTTATGATTGGCAGCTGTCACGCTAAAAGACGCTTTTTATTGCAAAAAGTAGTTTTTTGCATCGCCACATTTTGAGAGCTATAATTTTTGCATATTTTGGCCCACAATGTCATGTGAGGTCTTAATTTTTGCGGGACGAGGTGACGCTTTTATTGGTACCATTTTTGAGCAGGTGACATTTTTTGATCGCTTTTTATTTCGATTTTTGGGAGGTTAGAATGAACAAAAATCAGCAATTCATGAATTTCTTTTGGGTGAGGCGTTTTTATTGTTCCGCGTGTGGTAAAATCGATAAAGCAGTTTTATTCTTCGGGTCAGTACGATTATGGCGATACCTCATTTATATAATTTTTTTATGTTTTGGCGCTTTTATAGAATAAAAACAATTTTATATAAAAAATAATTATTTTTGCATCGCTTTATTCTGCGAGCTATAACTTTTTTATTTTTTTGCTGATGATGCTGTGTGATGGCTCGTTTTTTGCAGGACAAGATGACGTTTTCAGCGGTACCATGTTTCTTTATATCCGTCTTTTTGATCGCGTGTTATTCCACTTTTTGTTCAGCGGTATGATGATAAAGCACTGATTTTTTGCTTCGTTTTTATTTTTTATTTTTTAAGGGGTTCACAAAAGGGGTTAACTAGTGGGACAGTTTTATAGGGGGGTCGTTACGGACGCGGCGATACCATATATGTGTACTTTTATTGTTTTATTTTTTTTATTTACAATAAGTAATGAATTTATTGGGGAATATTTTTTTTTTTTTTTTTATTTTAGGATTTTTTTTTACACATGTTTATTTTTACTTTTTTTTACTTTTTTACTTTGTCCCAGGGTGGGACATCACTGTATTTCATCAGATCGCTGGTGTGACAGTGTGCACAGCACTCTGTCACACCAGCGATGTGACAGGCAGTGCAGGACGCTTCCTCATGTCTGCTCTCGGCAGGCACTGAGGAAGCCGCCTCCCTCCAGGACCCCAGCGCCATCTTGGATCCGGGTCCTGGGAGGGAGGAAGCCCTCAGAGCAGCGCGATCACATCGCGCTGCTCTGAGGGTCTCAGGGGGGCGCGCAGGGAACCCCCACCCTGCGCGATCCTCCCCTGTGCCCCCAGTACACTGCGATCATGTTTGATCGCGGTGTGCAAGGGGTTAATGTGCCGGGAGCGGTCCGTGACCGCTCCTGACACACAGTCACGGGTGTCAGCTGCGATAATCAGCTGACACCCGGCGGCGATTAGCTGCGCTCCCCTCAGGAGCGCAGCTGATCGCCTATGACGTACTATCCCGTCCATGGGCAGAATGGCACGGGTTTTATGGACGGGATAGTACGTCTAATGTCAGAGAGGGGTTAAAGGGGAGTTACCAGTGTGAGACATGTAATGACTGACAGTCTGCTCTCCTGATCTACAAATTCTCCTTAATTAACAGTTACAGCTTTCCATAGAATCTTATAAGCACCAACTGTCATCTCCTATTTCAGTAATGGGAAAATCTGTATTCACCGAATACACATTTTATTCTTGAATAATGGGAGTGATTCACGAGTCCAGGAGGAGAAAGAAGCAGATTTCCCTGATATGACATATTCCAAAGTTGCTTATTTTTACGTTTACTATCGATTTCTTAAAAAATAGATGTTTACTCTTTCAGGGTTAAATGGCCACTAATGCTTATTATTTCTGTATTTAATAAGCAGAAAATCTCTTTCACAAGTATAAATCCGGACATCACATAGAGGTAAAGCTGCAGGGAAAAAGATGTTTTCATTTGCAAATGGAGTCGTTCCTTAGACGTAGAATTACGATATTCTCTCTTGAAATGACACAAGTTGTGGTTAACCAGCGGCTTTCCATATTGTGCCTCTAGACGCTTCCGATTGTGGCCGCGCACAATTACTTCTTGCCGGCATAAAACCTACAGAACATGGCAGACAATCGTTTTTAATTTGTAGCAAACACAAATCCTTTTCAGCAAATGATTAGTCATTTACATATGCTTGAAAGCATCGGCTCCTAAGCCACTCCTCGGAGGATTCCTTCTTGACCGGATTTTAAGACGAACCGGGGCACCTGCACGCACAGGTGGATGTAGCTCATTTTAATATGAATGTCGGACTGGCGGGAAGCCAGGAGAATCTGGTCTGGTTGGGGGGATCCCAGAGGAGGCGTTGGTAAGACGTCTGGAACAACCCCTTGCTACTCTCTAAAGAAAAGACTGTAACCCCCCTCATCGACATCGCGTGTCCAGAAATAATGAAAACCAAAGCTGAATGCTGTATCCTGTGTATGTCCATATATCACTCTCACTCTTATCACATGTATTAAAATACGCTACAATAAATCAGAAAGGAGCCATGATGTGACCAAGAAGGCATAAAACGGAAACATGCCAACAAATACTATACGCCTAATCGTATCCCATAGATACTTAATAACCAAAACTTATATTAATTGTCAAGTCCTGGAACCCACAAAAATTTTGGATGGTGTCCTCTGGCATCTTAAATCAAGAGTAGATCGAAAAAGTTAAAAAGGAAGTCAGAAACAAGAACAAATAGCAAAGAAACAGGAAGTAAAGAAGAAAATAAAAGAACAAATAAAAAAAAAAAAAAAAGAGAAGTAGATGGTGGCAGATCAATTCGAGGGATTCGAGTCCATTGGCCAGGTCAGAAGTCTCTGGCCACTGGACGATGGGCTCTAAATCCTCTGAGATCCTTTCACAGCTTTTGATTAGCGATATCATCATTGTGGTGTGCTACACAGATGATGTTGCGCCAGCCCCGAAAGGTAAGTCATACATGAGCCTCCCATCCAGTGGCTAAAAACTACCGATCTAGCTGATGAACTGGAGTCCTGCAAATCGATCTGCACTTCTCTAGTCAGCAGAACATCCTGTCTGTTGCTCGGTGTGGCCTCCATTGACCGGATTTGTTTAATCCCACACATCCCACAGATGATCGATCGGATTGAGGTCAGTAAAGACAAGTCATCACCTTCAACCTTCACACAGAGTTGCCAACCTCCTGGTGAGGGAGTGGAGTGGACTGGAGCTGCCGGAGAGAAAGAGAGCCACCGGGGATAGGGAGTGAGCCGCCGGAGAAGAACTAAGACGAGTCTAACTGGAAGAGGGAGCCGCACGCCAGAAGAAGATGGCCCGTGGTGGGAGTTTCGTCTGATGCTGAGGTGGGGCAGGCTGAGAAGGATGAAGGGTGGTGCAAACGGTAAAAGTCACTAATGTCTGAGAGAGGCCTAACTCATTTATGTTAACAAAGAAGAGGGCTGTTGTACGTAGGTCTCAGTGAGGGTGTGTGTTTTGAGTTTGGCAAAGTTCTCCTTCACTTGTGGGCACAGACAGAAAAGCGCCATTGGCAAGATCAATATATGGGCCCTTTGCAGTCCAATAGCTCATCATAATGCAAAATTCCACATGTTTCGGAGGTAGAAGTGGGCCCCTTACCTCTTGGGCCTCTATGCAGCTGCACAGGCGGCACCAATAAAACGTTCACTCTTGCTCAACTGTGTTGGTGGACTGCTACATCTTATCCTGCCTGGCCAGTTTTCTGATAAGGTTTTAATAAGTAGGAGATTGCTGGTGGGTTGGGATGAAGCTGTGCACTGTCCACATTGCATTAAAAAAAAACATAATAATTTAACAACCTGGAACTGAAAACCAATTTGAGTTAACTCCTATCTAATTCAATGAAAGAATTGTTCTAAAGAAACTATGTGCAATTGTTTCTTTACATGATGTGGACAGAGTACAGATTCATCCTGACACACTAGTAATTTCCACCGTTATCTCATTTATGTGTTTTTTTTCTGAGCCCCCTCACCTGACCTACAACCACATCAAAGTTCAGCTCAACTTTGATGTGATCTTTTGTTAGAAATCAACAAAAGGAGTTCAGAAAAATGAAATTCATCCAGACACGCCAGCAATCTCCCACTTATCTCTTTTATGTGTCATGTCATGTTTTCTGAGCTTCTCTCAACTGACCTACCACCACATCAAAGTTCAGCTCAACTTTGATGTGATCTTTGATTAGAAATCAACAAGGAGGAGTTCACAAAAATGCAATTTGCAAGAAAAAAAAACAAGCCTCAAATAACCGAACGGTTTTTAATAAAATCCAATTGCAAAAAATATATAAAAACCCAACAGTGCAACATTTTTAATAGAATCCAATTGCAAAAATAATATATACGTGCTTCTCACAAAATTAGAATATCATCAAAAAGTTAATTTATTTCAGTTCTTCAATACAAAAAGTGAAACTCATATATTATATAGATTCATTACAGAGTGATCTATTTCACATGTTTATTTCTGTTAATGTTGATGATTATGTCATCAGCCAATTAAACGCAAAACTCATTATCTCAGTAAATTAGAATAAGTAAAAAAAACACCTGCAATAGCTTCCTAAGAGTTTAAAAAGGTCCCTTAGTCTATTTCAGTAGGCTCCACAATCATGGGGAAGACTGCTGACTTGACAGATGTCCAAAAGGCAGTCATTGACACACTCCACAAGGAGGGTAAGCCACAAAAGGTCATTGCTAAAGAAGCTGGCTGTTCACAGAGTGCTGTATCAAGGCATATTAATGGAAAGTTGAGTGGAAGGAAAAAGTGTGGTAGAAAAAGGTGCACAAGCAACCAGGATAACCGCAACCTTGAAAGGATTGTTAAGAAAAGGCCATTCACAAAAATTTGGGGGAGATTCACAAGGAGTGGACTGCTGTTGGAGTCATTGCTTCAAGAGCCTCCACACACAGACGTATCCAGGACATGGGCTACAAGTGTCGCATTCATTGTGTTAAGCCACTCATGTCATGACCAATAGACAACACCAGAAGCGTCTTATCTGAGCCAAGGAAAAAAAGAACTGGACTGTTGCTAAGTGGTTCAAGGTGTTTTCAGATGAAAGTAAATTTTGCATTTCATTTGGAAATCAAGGTCCCAGATTCTGGAGGTAGAGTGGAGAGGCACATAATCCAAGCTGCTTGAGGTCTAGTGTGAAGTATCCACAATCAGTGATGGTTTGGGGAGGCATGTGGATCACCCGCCAGGGCAGTGGGGATATTAGGTACCGGGTCGCTTCTTAAAGGGGCAGTGTCACGGCAGCAGTGACCCGGTCCGTGGCCATGGGGGTCCAGTAAAAAGGGATATGATGAAAAGGGATAATAAAGAGTTTGTAATAAAGTGTTTGTGACACCACCTGTGGTACTCAGCAATAAAGATGTTAGCCGACGCTACAAATTCAGTCCACTGGGACAGTTGTTGATGCAGCAGAGTTGGTTCAGCCCTCCACAGGCAGAGCTATGTCCCAGGGCAGTTATGATGTAAAAGGTGATGTTGATGGTGAGTGTGGTGCAGGGCAGGTAACGCAGGAATAATTCAGAGGACACAGCGGGGTGCAGTTTCCAATACTTTACTCACAGTTCTTGTGTACATAGATGCTCGCTTTGTGCCGTGTCCTCCAGGTGAGGGGTCCAGCAAACTCCCAGGTAGATCAGGATCCACCTTTTCAGGACTCCCTTCAATATATTCCTTTCCTGGCCGTCTCACTGTGCTGACTTTCCGTTCTTCCTGTCCAGCACCTCACAGTCAGTTTTCCAAGCAAGCAGCCACAGACCTTGTCGGGTGATGTTCTCTAAGTCCCCTTGCTCCCTTATGGCTGCCTTTTCGAAGAAGATAACTGTGGCTGTGGCTGAAGCACCTAGAGTTGCCCCTGCCTCCGGATTGCTAGCTGAATCTGGTGATTTCTCCACTAGTCTCGGGGGCCGGTACCCCACTGCGACATGGTCCCTCCACTACTGGATCGGGCCCCATGGATGGATTGCTCACTTTCCGTGCCCTTGGACCCTTCTTTCCTTCCAGAAGCTTCCTTCCTTGTTTCTTTCTTACTACTATCTCTCCTTGTCTGGGGCAAGCTCCTCACAGCTTGAACTCCCCTCACCTGTTCTGACTGACTCTACAGTCTCCTTCCCGCTCACTAAGCTCTACCACCTTCCTTCTACCTTCTACACCCACCCTCCCAACACCATTTACTACCCAGCCTGGGATGAGACCATCCTCCCTTAGAGTACGTGCAGGGTGCCCTGCTGCTATAGTCTGTGTTGGGCGCAGGTGTTAGATTCCTGGGTGGTGCTCCCTCCTTACCTGAGAGTGGGGTACCACACCTCTGGATGAGGTGCAGTATCTCTGTGGTGACTAGACCCTCAGGGGCACCACACATGTCATCTGCTGGTGTAGATCCACTGTGTTTTATCAAGACCAAAGTCAGCGCAGCCACCTACCAGGAAATTTTAGAGCACTTCATGCTTCCCTCTGCTGACAAGCCTTTTGGAGATGGCAATTTCATTCTGCAGCATGACTTAGCACCTGTCCACACTGCCAAAATTACCAATACCTGGTTTAATAACAACAGTATTACTGTGCTTGATTGGCCAGCAAACTAGCCTGACCTTAACCCCATAGAGAATCTATGGGGTATTGTCAAGAGGAAGATGAGAGACACCAGACCCAACAATGCAGATGAGCTGAAGGCTGCTATCAAAGCAACCTGGGCTTCCATAACACATCAGCAGTGCCACAGTCTGATCGCCTCCATGCCACGCCGCATTGATGCAGTAATTGATGCAAAAGGAGCCCCGACCAAGTATTGAGTACATTTACTGAACATACATTTCAGTAGGCCAACATTTCGGATTTTAATCTCTTTCTGACATCAGGCGTAATAATAATCCATCCATGTGTCCTGGGCCTATTTGACCACGAACGGATTATTACGTCTGCATGATCAACAGGTGGTGTGCGGGCCATTGCTGCCAGGTGCCAGCTTATTCTGATAGCTGACACTAGGCACTAAGTGCCAGAAGCGGTCACAGACCGCTCCCGGAACTTTAACCCCCAAAATGCTGCGATCAAACACAATCGCAACATTCCGGGTGCCGGCATGGGGATGACAGCCACTCTGCCTTTGGATCGGAGACCCCGCGGCGTGACGCAGGTTCCTGATCATTGCCATGGTGACCGGATGTCATCATGACGACATCCGGATCACCAGAGCTAGGAAACATGCTGATCATGAGCAGTACATGGTGAGCAAGTTTGTCTGTCAGTGCAGAGCTGACACTTTCTATAGCATGGGGATGCTGCTGCATCTCCATGTTGTAGAAGCGATCAGCTTGCAAAGAATGATAGTCCCATAGAAGGACAAAGTAAAAAAGTTAAAAAAAAAATAAAAAAAATTGTTTTAAATAATTGTAAATATATTTAAAACAAAAAACAAAATAATAATAAAAACAAAAGATCTACAAATAAATATTTGAATAAAAAAACAATAAAAGTACATATATTTGATATCACCGCGTCCACAACGACCCGTCCTATAAAACTGTCCCATTAGTTAACCCTTTTAGTGAATACCATAAAAAATAAATAAAAAACAAGGCAAAAAACAATGCTTTATCATCATACCGACAAACAAAAAGTGGAATAAAACACGATTAAAAATATGGATATAAATAAACATGGTACTGTTGAAAATGTCATTTCGTCCCGCAAAAAATAAGCTGCCACACAGCTCCGTAAGTGAAAAAATAAAAAAGATATAGCTCTCAAAATAAAGGGATGCAAAAATAATTATTTTTACTATAAAATAGTTTTTATTGTGTAAAAGCATCAAAACATAAGAAAACTATATAAATGAGGTATTGCTTTAATTGTACTGACCCGAAGAATAAAACTGCCTTATCAATTTTACCACACACGGAACGGCATAAAACCTCCCCCCCAAAAAAAATTCCTGTATTGTTGTTTTTTTTTTCATTCTACCTCCCAAAAATCGGAATAGAAAGCGATCAAAATTTGTCATGTGCCCGAAAATTGTACCAATAGAAACATCAGCTCGTCCCGCAAAAAACAAGCCTACACATGACTCTGGTGGAAATATGGAAAAACTAAAGCTCTCAAAATGTGGTGATGCAAAAACTGTTTTCTTTTACAATAAAAAGGGTCTTTTAGTGTGTGAGAGCAGCCAAACATAAAAACCCGATAGAAAAATCAGATATTGCTGTAATCGCACTGACCTGAAGAATAAGGTCACCTAATCACTTATACCGCACTCACGAGGAACGGCGTAAAAAAATAAATAAAACCAATTCTTCACCTACTGTTCAATTTTTCATTCTGCCTCCCAAAGATCACAGTAAAGCTCGGCGCACATTTATCCTGCGCTCTGCTTTGAGCCCTTACACCGGGGCTTCTGTGTAAATCTCTAAAATACGTGATTCAGACGGAACCTCTGGCAGAAGATTCCCTATAATGGGGCAGATGGAGGCACTGTGGATGCCGTCTGACCTGTGATCCGGCGGTGTCCATCTTTATAGGATTGCATAAAAGTGCTGTTGACCACAGTTTTGTACACTTCTGAAAAGAAGGACACCACTACACATAGGCCAGACGGAGTCCAGAGTGACTATGCTGCTGCATTATAGTGAATGGATCCCTCGTGGGTTTCATCTAAATCACGTCACTCAGAGATTTCGATGGAAAGTAAGTGCTCAACGTAGAGCGCCAGATAAATGTGATCCCAAATGTTACCTAAAATGTTCCCAATAAAACCTTCAACTAAATCCACAGAAAAGGCAAGTCATCACTTGAGTCCGTCATCTGTTAACAGAAATATAGGGGCTTCCACTTTACTGGTAGTACAAAGGCTCTGGAAAAGCAAAATGCCTCCTCACCTGCCAAAAGAAATTCAGCAAATTCTGTGCTCCCAAATCCAAATGCTCAACTCCCTTCTGAGCCCCACAGTGTACCTAAACCAAATAATGCGTCCACATTTGGCATTTCTGAAGTGATGAGACACCGCTTAACTTACAGGTGCATGCCTCCAGAAGCACAGGTTGGGCATAACGTACTGGTGACTGCAATGTACTGGTCACTACAACGGCAGTTTGCAATTTTCACATGGCAACATTCATTGCTGCTTGTTTTTGGAAAATACCCATGGAATCAAAATCGTCACTGTACCTGTAGATAAATTCCCAAAGGGGTATATTTTCCAAAATTCGGTAATTTGAGGGGGGATTCTGCTCTTCTAGCAATTAGGGGCTCTGTATATGGAGTCCGCAAACTGTTCTAGGAAACTCTGCACTCCAGGAGGCGAATAGTGCTCTGTTGCTCCCGAGTCTCTCCTAATGTGATGTGGTCCCTAAAAAAATGATGTTGTAAATTTTGTTGAAAAATGAAAAATCTCTGGTCAACTTTTAACCCTTATAATTTCCTAACAAAAAATGTTGGTTCCAAAATTGTGCTGATGTAAAATAGACATGTGGGAAATGTTATTTATTAACTATTTTGTGTGACATATCTCTGTGATTTATGCTATGTGCACACGTAGAGGAATCTTTGCAGAAATTTCCTGAGAAAAAACGGACTTTTTCCCAGGAAATCCGGATGCGTTTTTCTCGCGTTTTTTTGTGCGTTTTTTTGCTCTTTTGTTTTGTGGATTTTTTGCGTTTTTTTCCTGAACATCCTAGAGTCAATAATATAGCGGGAAATTAATGAACATGCTGCGTTTTTTACCGCGATGTGTTTTTTTTGCGGAAAAAAACGCACCATGTGCACAAAAATTGCAGAACGCATTCTAATAATAGGATGCTTACTGCATGCGTTTTTAAGCGTTTTTGCAGCAGAAAACCGCCACAAAAACACTAAAAAAATGTGAAAAATCCTGAACGTGTGCACATAGCCTTAATGGCATGAAAATTCAAAGTTTGAAAATTGCAAAATTTTCCAATTTTTTGCCAAATTTCCATTCTTTTTCACAAATAAATGTCTTACCAAAGAAATTTTACCACTATCATGAAGTACAACATGTCGCGAAAAAACATTCTCAGAATCACCGGGATCCGTTGAAGCACTCCAGAGTTATAACCTCATAAAATGACAGTGGTCAAAATTGCAAAAATTGTCCCGGTCATTAATGTGCAAACCACCCTCGGGGGTAAAATCATTTTTCATGCTGGTGTTATAAAGTATTCTAATTTACTGAGATAATGACTTTTGGGTTTTCATTGGCTGTAAGCCATAATCATCAACATTAACAGAAATAAACACGTGAAATAGATCACTCTGTGTGTAATGACGCTATAGAATATATGAGTTTCGCTTTTTGTATTGAAGAACTGAAATAAATTCACTTTTTGATGATATTCTAATTTTGTGAGAAGCACCTGTAGGTTAAAAAAAAAAAAATATATATATATATATATATATATATATATATATACAGGTCCTTCTCAAAAAATTAGCATATAGTGCTAAATTTCATTATTTTCCATAATGTAATGATTAAAATTAAACTTTCATATATTTTAGATTCATTACACACCAACTGAAATTTTCAGGTCTTTTATTGTTTTAATACTGATGATTTTGGCATACAGCTCATGAAAACCCAAAAATCCTGTCTCAAAAAATTAGCATATTTCATCCGTCCAATAAAATAAAAGTGTTTAAAACAAAATAAAAAAAAAACCCATCAAATAATAATGTTCAGTTATGCACTCAATACTTGGTCGGGAATCCTTTTGCAGAAATGACTGCTTCAATGCGGCGTGGCATGGAGGCAATCAGCCTGTGACACTGCTGAGGTGTTATGGAGGCCCAGGATGCTTCGATAGCGGCCTTAAGTTCATCCAGAGTGTTGGGTCTTGCGTCTCTCAACTTTCTCTTCACAATATCCCACAGATTCTCTATGGGGTTCAGGTCAGGAGAGTTGGCAGGCCAATTGAGCACAGTAATACCATGGTCAGTAAACCATTTACCAGTGGTTTTGGCACTGTGAGCAGGTGCCAGGTTGTGCTGAAAAATGAAATCTTCATCTCCATAAAGCATTTCAGCCGATGGAAGCATGAAGTGCTCCAAAATCTCCTGATAGCTAGCTGCATTGACCCTGCCCTTGATGAAACACAGTTGACCAACACCAGCAGCTGACATGGCACCCCACACCATCACTGACTGTGGGTACTTGACACTGGACTTCAGGCATTTTGGCATTTCCTTCTCCCCAGTCTTCCTCCAGACTCTGGCACCTTGATTTCCGAATGACATGCAAAATTTGCTTTCATCAGAAAAAAGTACTTGGGACCACTTAGCAACAGTCCAGTGCTGCTTCTCTGTAGCCCAGGTCAGGCGCTTCTGCCGCTGTTTATGGTTCAAAAGTGGCTTTACCTGGGGAATGCGGCACCTGTAGCCCATTTCCTGCACACGCCTGTGCACGGTGGCTCTGGATGTTTCTACTCCAGACTCAGTCCACTGCTTCCGCAGGTCCCCCAAGGTCTGGAATCGGTCCTTCTCCACAATCTTCCTCAGGGTCCGGTCACCTTTCTCGTGTACAGCGTTTTCTGCCACATTGTTTCCTTCCAACAGACTTCCCATTGAGGTGCCTTGATACAGCACTCTGGGAACAGCCTAATTGTTCAGAAATTTCTTTCTGGGTCTTACCCTCTTGCTTGAGGGTGTCAATGATGGCCTTCTGGACATCAGTCAGGTCGGCAGTCTTACCCATGATGGCGGTTTTGAGTAATGAACCAGGCAGGGAGTTTTTAAAAGCCTCAGGAATCTTTTGCATGTGTTTAGAGTTAATTAGTTGATTCAGAAGATTAGGGTAATAGCTCGTTTAGAGAACCTTTTCTTGATATGCTAATTTTTTGAGACAGGATTTTTGGGTTTTCATGAGCTGTATGCCAAAATCATCAGTATTAAAACAATAAAAGACCTGAAAAATTTCAGTTGGTGTGTAATGAATCTAAAATATATGAAAGTTTAATTTTAATCATTACATTATGGAAAATAATGAAATTTAGCACTATATGCTAATTTTTTGAGAAGGACCTGTATATATATATATATATATATATTATTATATATGCACAGACTAGAAATAAGGACATCTGGAATAAGATTTAAAAATATACATAAATAAAAGTATAACAAATATGAAAGAAACATGATAATAAACATAATAATAATGATAAAAACAACTGAAAATAAGATAATTTCATCTTCCTTCTTCAGTTTTTGACTGAATGATAAGTCGTAGTAATTACTTCAGGCGTCACGTCACCGAACATCAATCTCGTTCATAAAAAATGACACTTGGGATAATTACCCGATGGTATCTATTTTTATGTGGTGTATTTAAATTTCATTATTATCTGTTTTTAGCCTATCTGGTAACATAAACGCTGATAGTAAAACCCAAGGAGCAGCTTACGGGGCAGCGTGCGGATTTATATCATATTAATAATGTAAAATATGCAGCTCAACCTATTTCTGCCGATAACTCATGTGAGTGGCCTTAATTTTTGCTGTCTGGTTTATTTGTGCGCTGGGTTTACAGACACAATTTTCGAGAGTTTTTTTCCTGCATAACATAAAGCTAAGGTACGCTGTGGATTTGCTGACAGTCGATCGGGGATTATGTTTGCTTTGTTTCTCGTTAAACAAATGTAATGAATAAATCATTGTTGTTCAATGCTCTTTATGAAGTATCAGATGCCTTCACTTCCAAGCCTTGGTGCGTCGCACTCTTATAAGAGCAGTAACCTATTTTTTTTCTTATCATTTCATGTTGCTTAGAACAGAAGAGGGAACAGACAACTTAAGAAACCTTTTTATGTTTGAAGATAAAAGGTTTCCCCCCTCTCCCCGTTTTATGTCCTATTACCAAGAATTTCCATTTTCGAGCTTGAACCGCCTCTCTAAAATTTTAGATTTTTTTTTTCTCCCAATGTAACTTAAAAAAAAAATCCTTTTGTTTTGTATCAACAGCTTCTATGTAAAACTATGTATCTCCATAGTTGCAGATAAAGATGAGCAAATCTGACGAGATTTTTCTTGGAAATCTGTTTCGAAACAAATTTATTCTCTATCTAATACTCACCTCGCTGCTTACCTCAACTGCTCACCGTCCTTAGCACCTGTTCTTATTGCCACCGTGGTCTGAAACACTGACCTGGTATCTCTGGCTGTGGCCAAGCCTTAGATGTCTCCGTGCATACGCCGGTCGGTCTCGGCCCACCGTGCACACCATAAGGTTACTGTGCGCAGCATGATGTCACAATGTCACCAGGATCTTACAATGTTCATGTCCACAGACATCCTGGACATAGTTGCAGCCGAAAGTCCTGGCCCTAAGTGAGCGTCTTTGGTTGCAGATAGAGATGAGAAGATCTGACTATATTTTTAATGGAAATTTGTTTTTTCTCCATCTGGAGAGACCCTAGAACATAATGATTGGAAGATCTAGAAGAAAAGCAGCTAATACTCATCTAGCTGCTTACCTTACTGCTTGCTGTCCTTCAGCATCTTTTCTTTTTACCTCCATGGCCAGAAACACTGAGTTGGGACCTCTGGCTGTGGCCAGGCCTGTGATGTCTCTGTGCATATGCCGGTCTGTCCGGTCATAAGGTTGTGGTGCACGTCGTGATGTCACAACGTCACCACGACTTTATAACAATCATGTCCAGAATTCCCGCACAGTCAAAGACAAGTATGCTGAAAACGTCTGGTCTCAGATAGGATGAAAGATGACTAATTTATGGGAAATTCATTTTCTATTGAGAACCTGAACAATGAATGGAAATCTAGAAAAAGCAGCTACTTACTCGCAGTACTCACTGATGCGACTTCGCACTTTCTTTTCCACCATGGCTGAAATGATGGACCTCGGCGGGCTGGGCTGTGATGTCTCTGGATATGACGGTTGGTCCAGCTACAGTGCAACCCTAAGGCTGTGGTGGTGCACATCGTGATGTCACAATGTCACCACAACCTTACAACGTTCATGTTTAGATACATTCTGGACATGACATAGTCGCGGCCGAAAGCACTGGCCCTGAGTAAGCGTCTTTGGTCACAGATAGTGATGAGAAGATGTGACTAGATTTTTACTGGGAAATTCATTTTTCTCCACCTGGAGAGACCCTAGAACATAATGAATGGAAGATCTAGAAGAAAAGCAACTAATACTCACCTCGTCGCTTACCTTCACTGCTCGCTGACCTTCAGCACCTTTTCTTTTTACCACCATGGCCTGAAACAATGAGCTGGAACCTCTGGCTGTGGCCGGGCCTGTGATGTCTCTGTGCATATGCCGGTCGGTCCCAGCCTACAGTGCACACCATAAGGTTGTGGTGCACATCGTGATGTCACAATGTCACCACAACTTTACAACGCTCATTTTTAGATACATTCTGGACATGACATAGTCTCATCTGAAAGTACTGGCCTAGAATGAGCGTCCTAAGATCGCAGCACATGTGATGACATCAAGATTTACAGTGTGTTGTGATCTTATGAACACGACTAAGCATGGACGTCGAGGAGTACAGCCTAGCATGAAGATGTTCAGGTTTTCAGCATGTGGCTGTAGTAAGAAGAGGCGCCGAGGATTGTAAGGGGAACAGTGAGCAGTTGAAGTGTCCGAGAAGTGAGCAGTAAGGTGAGTATTATTACTATTTTTTTTTTTAATCTTTTGCTTGTCCTCAAAGGTTCAGCAAAATTGCATCCGGAGAGCCAACATCTTGCTGAATTTGGGGCGTAGTGGATAAAAAGAAGCAATTTATTCAGGAGAATACAGATTTTTGTAAAATTAGAGTAGAATACAATTCCATTCACATAAATTTGTCCACTCTAGTCACAGACTATGTTGTGATAATTCCTTTGATTTTGCTTTTACTTATGAAGGGGTGCCCAGTTTGAGATGTTTAGAGACTATCGGCAAACAATTCACAAACACATACATTATATGGTCAGGTAGCAAGATGCAAAAGGCAAATAGTAAGGGGTATGACTGCAGAAACAGACAGCAAAATGTACTATCTTTTAATATAGAGACACATTGATCTAAATAGGAGCCATAAGTACAAAACAAAAAGACATTTTTAAAGTATTTTTTTGCAGTTACTTCATAGAGAGTTGCGCAGTACATGTGGCATATGTAGAAATCAGTATAGTACATGCAGTACATATAAGTAGCAATATAGTACATTTAGCACAGGTAGAGAGCAGTACAATACATTTAGTACAGGTAAAACAATACAGAACTTATAGTACAGGTAGAATGCAGTTCAGTGTATGTGGTGCAGGTAGGAAAGAGTACAGTACATGTAGTACAAGTAGAGATCACTGCAGCATATACTGTGTAGTACGTGTAGAACAGTGAGCAGTACAGTACATTTAGTACAGATAGAGAGCAGTACGGTATTTGTAGTATAGCTAGAAAGTAATACAGTTCATGTAATACAGATACAATGTAGTACTGGAAGAGAGAAGTAAAGTACAGCGAGTGTACTATAGGAAGCAAATAGTATAGTACTACAGGTAGAGAGCAGTACAGTACATAAAGTGCAGCTAGAAAGCAGTATAGCACTTGTCATATAGGCAGAGAGCAGTACAATACATGTAGTCCAGGTAAAGAACAGAACGGCACATGTACTACAGATAGAGAGAAGTACAGTACATAAAGTCCAGGTATAAAGAAGTACAGTACTTGTAATACAGGAAGAGACCAGTACAATACATATAGTCTAGATAAAGAGCAGTACAGTACATAAAGTACAGACAGAGAGCAGTACTGTACAGGTTTAGACCATACAATATACATATAGTCTGGGTAAAGAGCAGTACGGTGTATAATCTACCGTAGAGAGCAGTACAGTACATCAAGTACACCTAGAAAGAAGTACAGTACATAAAGTACAGGTAGAGAGCAGTACAGTATATAAAGTACAGGCAGAGAACAGTACATCAAGTACAGCTACAAAGAAGTACAGTACAGGATGAGACCAATATATATATATATATATATATAACAGTGGGCACGGAAAGTATTCTTATTCAGATCCCTTTAATTTTTTCACTCTTTGTTTCATTGCAGCTATTTGATAAATTCAAGAAAGTTATTTTTTTCTCATTAATGTACACTCTGCACCCCATCTTGACTGAAAAAAAACAGAAATGTAGAAATTTTTGCAAATTTATTAAAAAAGAAAAACTGAAATATCACATGGTCATAAGTATTCAGACCCTTTGCTCAGACACTCATATTTAAGTTACAACAACATTTAACATGACGTGAATGACATCCTAAAACAGACATGCCGCCTTTAAGAGTGCTGTAAATCATTCAGTCAGCCCATCCTCTATATTCTCACATATCTTATAGATTAATGCCTGCCGAAACTGCCAATATCAGCGACCTTGGTGGCAATCTAATGTGTTTGGGGGCCTCCCAATCCTTAGATGATGTTGGGGAAACAAGAATCTGGCACGTCCGATTTTCGACAACCAATCCTTTTCCCTCAGTGAGATAAGCCACTCCCAGAGGAGATTGATAATGTTTCTCTCATAGAGATCAAAGGAGAACTAAGCTTAGTCGTGCATTACAGTGTATGTTGGGAGCCAGAGCTGAATGATTAGCCAAACTATAACTATTACCCATAGATATCTATAGTGTGAATGGGGGTCTTTACTCCCAACTGCGCCCACTGCCTCAAAAACTCCTTGACAAAATGGTTTTCTAACCTGAACTAAAATTCCTGTCCTCTGACCCCACCATCCTGATTGTTGAATACGCAATGCTGAATAAGTGTTTTGCATACAGATTAGAAAACATTGACTGCTTTCCTCTCCTCCTCATCCTCTTTTTCCAGACCCAATGATTATGTGATCGCTGGATGTAGGGAAGGAGCAAAAGATGCAGGGTCCAAGGAGACCCATGCAGTTTTGATATGCAGCCAGGGTGGTAAATTTCCCCTGTAACTGGGACTAGCATAGCAGCCTCAGTTGCAGGTGAGTTGAGCAATAAAAATTAAGTATTAATGTGTTTAAAGCCACCCAAAGGTAAATTAATACCTTATGGGGAGAACACTGTATGAATTAGATGGAAAATAAATAAGTCAGTCTGATTTACGGTTTATAACCACACCTTGAAAAAATTAGAAAATAGTTTTTAGAGCCCTGAAAAGCACATGTACGATAAAACCTGAGGAAGAATGGAAAATGACCCAATTCTGAACTGGCGAAGCTCCAATTTATGCCCGTTTTCTGGAATACATTATAGCCTTCTTTTGTTAAGCCTTACTTGCTTTTTGAAAAATGCCAGGGTAAAAAGTCACAGATTGTTGCCCATAATACCATTTTTGAGCCCAGTTTTCTGGCATAGCGGTGATAATACTGTATATTGACCCCTTTATGTATGTAGTAGTAGAGTTTAGAAGTGAGCGAGCGCTAAAATGCTCGGATGCTCGTTACTCGAACGGAGCAATTCCTAATGTTTGGATGCTCGCTACAAGTAATCAGTATAATGGGAGTTAATGGAAATCAGAGCATTTTCCCGGCAGACCTTACAAGAAGGTCTTGGGGGACAGTGAAAATGTTGAAATGGATGGAGAAAGTTCACACCTTGCGGTTATTTAGTGTCCAATCATAAGATCCAGAAAGCCTCACGTAATGCTAGTTGTCTATGCCAGTTGTCCCCACGAATCAATGAACTTTTTCAATCCCAAAAAAGGAAAAATGGGAAGCATCCCCTTTGTGTACCGTTGTGAAATGTTTATCTCCACCAGAATGACCAGTAATATTTTGACAATTACAGTGCATATTCTACAGCTCTCAAACAATTTATTTTACTGTCATTTGATTATTTGTTGGGTCATATCTTTTTTATATTTGACTCGGAAATGTTTTCTTCAAACCCTTGGTGCTCCGATAGGTTCTAAATTTTCACCATTGCTGGCCATCTTATTCATGTCATGGCAGGAGGAATTTCACATGTTTTTGAACTAAAAGAATCTGTATTTTTCTCATTTAGCTTGATACGGCAGATATGTGGACGACATGCTCCTGGTCTGGAAGGGAGATGTGGCATTGTTTTCTGAGTTTATGTTGTATCTGAATTTAAATATATGTAATTTGTGTTTTACATGCGACAACCCTTCTAATCAGGTAGCATTTTTGGACATGTTTCTTTATGGCAATTTCATCTCTAATAAGGTCAATTCTTCTCTCCACAGAAAGGACACAGCAGGTAATTTTACTTTCGCCCAGCTCACACCCTAAACACGCCATCCCCAAGGGAGAATTCACCAGAGCTAGAATATGTTCGAACAATGATATAACAATAGAAAAAGCATAAAACATACATTTAACGGCACAAAAACACTCCATGGTATGATTTACTATACAAAACACAAAATCAGGCAAAATCTCCTAATTCTTCCTCTTCTATTACCTTTTCGATTGTTTACAGTCCACAATTTAATAAATTAAATACCTTTCTGTTGTCAATGAGGACAACACTCTTCGACCATTATTGAAGGGGGTTGTAAGTGTGTGGCCAAAAGAAGTCGCTCACTGGGTGACATGCTGTTACCAACTTTCACACGCCAATCCAGACAATCCACTTCTTGACTTTCAGTTACAGGTTTTTACAGATGCGCAGGCAGCAGGTGCAATGTATGCAGTTTTGCAGATAATAGAAAACATACTATCCATTCTTTACAGGGCATTCACTACCATAATAAATTGTTCACTAATTGTGAAACTAATCACGTTGTACATTGCATTGAATGTCGTGCATGTAACCTATGTGAATACTTTTCCGTCCAATTATGACAAGAGTATTCTTAGAGTGATACCTTTATTGGCTAACCAGAAAATTATAAGTTCGCAAGCTTTCAGAGCGCAGAGGCTCCTTCTTCAGGCAGGATGTCCAAATGTACATCCAAATGTAACCTTGCCTGAAGAAGGAGCCTCTGCGCTCTGAAAGCTTGCGAACTTATAATTTTCTGGTTAGCCAATAAAGGTATCACTCTAAGAATACTCTTGTCATAATTGGACAGAAAAGTATTCACATTGATTTTTCTGGCTAACACGGTACCACAATATAATTTATTATTGTACACCGTGCATGTAACCTGTATTACATAGGATATACAACAAGAAAACTTAAAAAGAGAATAGCAGAACATAGTGCGAACATCAATAGCAATAATAGTGGTTATTCTGGTGCAGGTAAACATTTCACAATTATACACATAGAGGATATTTCTCATTTTTTCCTTTTTTGGGATTGAAAAAGTACATTGTCCAATTCATGGGACAACTGGAAAAAAATAGCATTACGTGAGTCTTTCTGGATCTTACGATCGGACAGTAAACACTCAAAAGGTGTGAACTACAGAAACAATCTATTTTACATCTATTAATTTTATTTTTCCATTGTTATTTATGTTGTGATGATTTATTTATAATTTTCTGTATGTTTGACCATTCTGAGATACCTTTTAATTGAGTTTTTCTGTTCTGTGTACTTGCCTTTCATACTGTGTTTCTATTGGACAAGCGCAGCTGGTGTTTCTAAAATGTTATCAATCATTCCTACAGTATGTGTGATTGGTCTTCCAATAGAAATAGCAGCATGCCTGCTTACCTCATGTCTTATACTATAAATAAGGGTGTCCTTATACACCAGAAACGCGTCAGGTTCTGAGGTTTCTGGTTTTAATTATTTTAACTAATAAAGTTTGTTTTATTATTACCTAACTTTCCTCTTCTACTATGGCTTTTTTGGAGTGTTATATAACACCGTTATGTACCAGAAAGCACCTATTACTCAATTATGAATGACTAATTGAATCCAGAAAATTGTTTCAATGCTTTTTTGGAGTGTTCTATGCCACCGAAATGTACCACCAAGCATGTAATACTCTATGGATGACTAATTGAATCCCCCAAAAAATTTCAACTCTTTTTTTGAGTGTTATTATACCATTGCAATGTACCACAAAACACGTAATACTGTATGGATGAGTAATTGAATCGAGAAAATTTTTTAAACACTTTTTTTGAGTGTTACATACCACCGTAATGTAACATTTACCATGTTAAACTGTATGGATGACTAATTGAATTCAGATTTTTTTAACTTAAATATTTTGAAAGATTAGTTGATATTCTCTTATACTCATAAAGGCTTTGCAGAAAGTGCGAAGGCAGGAAAAATTTATAAGAAGGGTCATCCATAGACACCTGAAAGGCAACAACTGACGGGCCTCATTCAAATATTTTCAAAGTGCTCTTGCTGTAGTCCAACACTCAGGAAAAAAAATATAAGGAGGGTAATACAGTAATCCTCTTCAGGTGTCTGCTTTTTCTTCTCCTTCCTCAGGAATCTGGGGGGACTGCCTCCACTTGCTTCCTGGAGTCCGATTCCCATGCGCCTGGGCTGTAAGTGACCCAGCTTCAGGTAGTGCCAGAGCCCCCGACATGTAGAAATGGGTGACAGCCCTCTGTGTCACCTGCACCATCGCCTGCTCCCACATAGGAGGTGGGGAACCCCAAGGACAGTCCGATCTCTTGGGGGTGGTAGTAGCCCCATCTCGAGCCATCTCGAGGAGCCTCTCCCAGGCTCGTTCAATCCTCAAGAAGGGTTCATCCTGCTCCCTTCCTTCTCAGATCACACCCAACGCATACCAGCGATGTTGCAACTCCATTTTGAGGAACGTGATCCTGGTTCCAGCCATCATCTCTTGCAGCCTTCGAGGCAAATGTTCTGTCTCTACTGCCCTCTGCTTGAACAAGATGTGATGACGGGTTCCAAACTCTTCGATGGACCCCCATCTCCACTGCTGGTTTTACGTAACGACCTCCCCCAGGATGCTAACTATAGGTACCTTGCGCCAAACATGCGAGGCGGGGATTCGAGTTTCAGATTCGAACACCAGCTAATATTCGTCGAGTGCCAAGCACATTCGAGCACCCAGATACTCGAGTGATACCCGAGTATCACCGAGGACGTTCACTCATCCCTAATTACACATATATTTGTTGAAGAAAGGCCACCTAGAGCAATACAAATTCTAGATATATGAAGAAGCAAAGCCAAGTTAAAGTTAACAGATAAGTCAATACAAGTTTGGAATAGTTATCTGTTTTATTGTCCTTGGGATTTTCTTGTTTTAACGCTTTTATTTGTTATTCAGTTTAACTTACAGTATATTATTACGTTTGCAGGTCGCCTCACTTCAGATGGCATATTGTTAGATTGGATCTTTCTAACATATTGAATCACGGGGACAAGCACAGTATAAAACACAGAGAAATGAATTTGAGTAATGTAATTCACAATGTGTGAGTGGCTATCCCAGAAAATTATATTTCTTTATAACATCAATATGTTTGCTAAAATGTAATATATATTTATAGCCTAAAAGGAGCGGGATGTGTGATCTCAATATTCTTTTAGACAATAGTATACAATATCAACATTTTTACCGGGAGCTGATATTGTAATTTTCTTTATCTTGACAGTTTATTCTTTCAGGCTCAATATTGAATAGTTGTTTAAAATAAAAACCATAAAAGCAAAAAAACAAAAACAAAAAATAAAAGAATTGAGCCATCTGAGGCCGAAAGAGATGGACGAGTGTTTCAAACACACTGTCAATAATTTCACCCAAAAATGATGCTGTCTTTTTAAATGAGTAGCGTCCCTTCCGAGGTTTGTTATTTATCACAGTCTGGAGATATTCATGGGGTTATTATATTAAAAGTGATGACATTCAAGAGTCAAGGGCCATTATTTATCCCATGATGAGGACACGGTTTTCTAGTTTATATACTCTCCTTTGTTTCAGCAGATTTAGTTCTGGTTTGTTTTTTGCTGATTTAGCTGTTTTTGTGTTTTCTGTCCTGTATAATATTATAAATATGAAATATAAACATAGCAATAAGAAATATTAATACAAATATGAAATAAATATTCCTAATTGAAAATGCATTTTAAAGCTTTATCACACTTACAACTTTCTTTTTTGGCATTATGGTTTTTCCTCCCCTTCTTCTAAGAGTTATAACTTTCTTTTTACATCGGCATAACCATATCAAGTCTAGTTTTTTTTGGCATGTTAGGGGTCGAGTTCCCGCTTCTGCACAGGGGGAATCTCGAGCTGTCCCTGCTGCGGTCTCCCATCCGTCTCCAGCCGCAGTGGACTCTGCTCAGCATAGATGTCGGTCCCAGCGTCTCGCCCAGTCTAACATTGTGCAGAGGATTACTGCTGCCTCTCCAGGTTCTGCTGTTGTAGCCAGTGTTGGTTAGCGGCAAGCAGACGTCTTTGGGACAAAGTTCTTGCTTTCCTCTTCTGAGCATGCCCAGGGTAAGATCTCTCATTGGAGATCAGGGGTCACATGCTCAGGTACTGCAGCAGCTCCTATTGGTCCACCAGGAAGGTCCTGAAACCACTTGTGTTCTGGAGCAGTTTCCTATTGATCCTTATCTGGCAGGTCCTGTAGTTGCTACTATAAAAGGGTGGCATGTTCTGCCGCCATGCGCTAGTATCAATTACATTATGTGCATTGCGCCAGTGTGATCTTGCACGCATGTGTTAGGGCTCGGCTGAAATAAGCCCCTAGAATACCGGCACCTCCGGTGAGGAGATTGTATGCACGTGTTTAGGGCTTGGCTGAAATAAGCCCCTAGAATACAGGCTTCTCCGGTGAGGAGATTGTCTATTTGCGTTGCTGATTGCATTTACTACGGACTACTGTCCGCACAGCAGTTGTCTGTGCATTCCTGTGGAGTTAACAGGACACAGTCCATATCTCTGCGTCTCTACCTTAGCGACACTGTGATGTAACAGAGTTCGCTTATACCGCCGTATAGGGCCACAGTGTCTAAAATTGCTACTCTGTGAAGTAACAGAGTTCACCTTACCGCCCTCTTACCAGCAGCAGGCTCAGCCTGCACGGTGGACCCCGGGCTGCGAACGCACTTATTATTTATATTATTTTGTGCGTTCCACCAGCCCTAACAGTATAGTAGCGCCAGGGTCTGGCTAGTAAAATGGCGGACGACCAGTGTCTGCAGCGGTTTATCCAGCAGCTGGAGGGTAGGTTGGCGACTCTGAGCGCACAACCTCAGCTGTGGATGTTACCGCAGTCGCGGTTCTGGCTGCTAGTGTGGCCGCAGCCAGTTTGTCCTCTGCCACCCCTGCTCCGACTATTTCCCACCTCTCACTTCCAGACAAGTTTACCGGTGACAGTAAACAATGTCGGGGTTTCATCAGTCAGTGCTCCATACATTTAGAGCTTCTGGCTGCACGTTTTCCCACGGAGCGGGCGAAAGTGGGTTTTATCATATCCCTTTTGTCGGGCAGGGTGTTGGAGTGGGCAACGCCGTTGTGGGAGCGCGATGATCGTGTGGTGCAGAGTGCTCCTCTCTTCTTGGACACTCTGAAACAGGTCTTTTTAGGACCTCGTGTCACCCACGATACGGCTCTCCAACTGTTGGCAATCACCCAGGGTTCATCCATGGTCAGCCAGTTCGCCGTCCAATTTTGGACTCTGGCCTCTGAGCTGGAGTGGCCAGATAAAGTCCTTATACCAGTGTACTGGAGGGGACTGGCAGACCACGTGAAGGATGCCTTGTCCACCAGGGAGATTCCTGCAAGACTGGAGGAGCTCATTACTATATCCACCCGCATCGACCTCCGTTTTAACTAGCGGAGGTTGGAGCGGGTCCAGTGTAGGCAGAGGTTCCGGCTGGCACCCACCTTCGCCAGACCTCTTGAATCTTCCAGTCAGGTGCCCGATTCCCCTGAGGCCATGGAGATTTCTCGAGCGAGACCTAAGTCTCGGGCCGCTCGAGTACCTGTGACTTGTAATGCTTGCCAACAAGTAGGGCATTATGCTAATAAATGTCCACAGCGGTCGGGAAACGACTGCGTCTAGTAACCATTGGAGGGGGTTCACTAGACACAGCGGTACACGCCTCCAAGTTGTCCTTTAGGGGGACAATCAATTTTGGCTCATTCACTTTAACAGTCACGCTTTGTGTGGACTCTGGAGCCGAAGGAAATTTCATGTCCTCTACCTTCGCTCTCCGCCACTCTATTCCTCTGGTGATGCTTGCCAAACCCGTGACTGTTCGAGTAGTGAATGGGTCGACACTGCCTTCACCAATCACACATCAGACCATCCATTTCAATTTGTCAATGTCCCCTTCCCATCAGGAGATTATCTCCCTTCTGGTCATTCCTGAGGGAATAGACGAGATTTTGCTGAGGATGCCCTGGCTCCGTTTCCACTCCCCACACATTGAGTGGATCTCTGGGAGGATATTGGGTTGTAGTGAGTCATGTAAAGAGAAAGAGTTTGGTCAAAGACCAAAAAGACGACCACAGATCCATTATTTAGAAAAATAGCAAATGCTTTATTAGGGAATTAAATACAGGATACTGAACAGGTGCACTAGAAGACGGTGACAAAGAGTGGAGTATAATGTCACACCAGGACATACACCAGAAAACACACTAATGCTGAACTCCCTGACTGTTACAGAAAAATCCTGTGGGCACACTCTATGGCAGAACATACAACATTTTTATATATCCCTATATGGCAGTTATGGGGCATCATTAGCCTAAAATGCAAGTGCATATACAAATAGTGTGCCACCATAATTGGTAAACATAAGCAGATGAAAAGATCACTTGCTTCTAAGAGAGACAAAATGAAAGCTGTATGTTAAATAGATAGCCTATAGTAGATTGGGCCCAAATGTGACCTATTGCTGCCCACTAGATAGACAAGGTGCCGATATGTATCATAGGGTATTACCTCTCGTGGTGTTGTGAGCGGCACGGTCAGGGAGGGTCAGGTAAGTGCGTACGTGCCCAAACGCACGTTTCGGATACTCGTCCTTCGTCAGGGGGCGTGTCGACTCAATTAACCGGGTGCTTTAAAAATACGCCGGACCGGAAATGGTCAGCCGCGGACCGGAAGTGACGCATGCCATACTGATGACACACCGCGGTGCACCGCGCCTGCGTCAAGCGAATGGAAACCAGGAAATCCCCATGGTAACCACAAGCCACAGACACAGGAAGCGGAACAACACAATGAGGCCCAGCATGTATGCGTACAGGACCGCGGTCGCCACAAGATGGAGTATAAGATACGTCACGAATTAGCCACACAGTCATTCACTACATGGTGGTATTTTTGAAAAACGGTGTCAATATCCATAAATAGTGACAAAAAAAATCACCAATGATCACAAATATGGCCATAATAAGGACACCATGAAGTAATATTATTTTTAGATAGTTATAGTGACACCTTAACATAATCTCGTTGTGAAATTAGATATAAGCACTATGAATATTAGATCGGGGCCATGTGTCTATCAAAGCATAAACATACATGATATACAAAGTACAAATCAATGTACAAATCAATGGTCATACATAGTTATGTCCAAATTAGGAGCTATACAACAACATGTAATAGGTGTCCACATATATCCCCAAATGAGCATGGATATGAACATTAAACCAGAATGACATCTATAACATAGTTTTAGACATACACATACATGGCATATGAAGGTATCAATCAATAAAATACATTATTATTCTTAAATTGATAGGCTATACATATATTACTCAAGCAGAATAAATACATCAAATAAACCCCACATGAGGCGTATACGATTGATGACATCAGCTGATTAAGATTGATCATGGCGTCATCCATATTATCGGTCCAAATTAGCGGATAATAATCAAAATAAACCTAAAATATGTAAACAAAAATTATAAACAAAAATAATACAAAAACAATAAAAGAATATGACGGTTAAAAACAATGGTGATGTCGCATGAATGACATAAACCCACAACAGTAGGTAAGATCACAGAAATTATGCAAAATTCAAATTTTCATTTAAACCATTGGGATGGACTGTATTGAGAGTCCAGATCCATCGGGCTTCTAACTGTGCTAACCGCTGTGAAATCCCACCTCCCCGGATCCCTAGATCCAGACAGTCTATCCCCTTAATGCGTAGTGTCCTACTATCACACTGGTGATGAATCTTAAAATGCCTGGGGAGTGTCTTAAGGGTTGACGGATCCTCTTCGTTAACTGCTGCCTCTATCCCCAACACATGCTCCCTGATTCTAACCTTGAATTGTCGTGTGGTAAGACCCACATAAATCAGGGAGCATGGGCACGTGGCATAATAGATGACACCTTTTGTGGTGCATGTTATCCGTTTCTTAATATTGAAGGATTTGGTCCCAGATGAATCCATGAAGGAGTCACTCCGGTCAACGTTTGCACACGCCACACAATGTCCACATTTGAAGCAGCCCTTACTATTACCCAAATCATCCAAAAAGGTTCGAGGAGAGTTACTTTGGTAATGACTTGAGGTGAGAAATTCACATAGATTCTTGGACCGTCTATATGTGATACACGGCCTAACTGGAATAATTTTAGCCAAACTGGGGTCCGTTTTCAAGATGGGCCAAGCCTTCTCCAATATATTCCTGACATTGTCAGATTGGGAATTAAAGGTGGTAATGAATCTAGCCACATCAGGCTGAGGCCTATCTTGAGTTTTATATAGTAAAGTATTTCTGTGGCTAAATTTAGCTCTATTGTAGGCTTTCTTAATAGATCTATTACTGTAACCCCTTTCGGCTAGCCGTCTTTTGAGATCACTAGCCTGTCTATCATATTCGGTATCAGTTGAGCAAATACGACAAAGTCGTATAAACTGGCCTGTTGGTATGGCTCTAATCATATGTGACGGATGAGAGGAGGAGGCGTGCAACAGTGAATTGGTAGCAGTAGACTTCCTGAAAATGGTGGTCTGTATCATTTGATCTGAATCCCTTGTGGCACGCTAGTGCCACCATCACTGAACACCTGATCCACTTGTCCTAGCCTGGATTTTTCTCTGGCCCTAAAATCCATAGTGTCATATGTAACACCTGTGCGAAACACAGAAACATTAGATACAAAGCCAATATGACATAGCAACCAAATAAAGGAAAACAACATGATACAGTTATTTATGCATAGAGTTAAATGTTGCTAATCAGGATATAAAGGATCTATCGCAAAATTTACATGAGAAAGAGTTTGGTCAAAGACCAAAAAGACGACCACAGATCCAGAGGGTCAGGTAAGTTCGTACGTGCCCCAACGCACGTTTCGGTTACTCGGCCTTCGTCAGGGGGCTTGTCGACTCAATTAACCGGGTGCTTTAAAAATCCGCCGGATCGGAAGTGGTCAGCCGCGGACCGGAAGTGACGCATGCCATACTGATGACATACCGCGGTGCACCGCGCCTGCGTCAAGCGAATGGAAACCAGGAAATCCCCATGGTAACCACAAGCCACAGACACAGGAAGCGGAACAATGCGATGAGGCCCAGCATATATGCGTACAGGACCGCGGTCGCCATAAGATGGAGTATAAGATACATCATGAATTAGCCACACAGTCATTCACTACATGGTGGTCAATCAATGGATCGACTCAATCCTATAACCATTGGTTGCGGAATTACCTTCCTTCCTAAAGGATACGAATCAATTGCTTCGTAGAGTCGACGGTCTGGTGCTGGACTCTGACTCCACATTGGTGACTGCTGATGTGGAGTCGTTGTACACCAGCATCAGACATTGTGATGGTTTGCGTGCCACGGAGTTCTTTCTTCAGACCTCCAATATTCCTCCTGCACTAAAGGAATTCATACTTGAAGTTTTGGAGTTTACATTAACCCATAACTTCTTTGTATTTAAGGGGTCCTTTTTCTGCAGACCCAGGAACAGCCATGGGGGCGGCGTTCGCGCCCTCCTATGCAAATCTGTTCTGGGTCTGTGGGATCGGCATGAGTCTATGGACCGTGTCCTTCTGTGGACGCGGTACATAGACGATATTCTGCTGATCTGGCAGGATTCTTCATACTCATTAGAGGCATTCTTCGATTGGTTAAATGACAACAATATGAACATCAAATTGACCTTCTGTCATGACAAGAATAGGATTGAATTCCTAGATGTCACTTTGACAAGGGATTCAGATCAAATGATACAGACCACCATTTTCAGGAAGTCTACTGCTACCAATTCACTGTTGCACGCCTCCTCCTCTCATCCGTCACATATGATTAGAGCCATACCAACAGGCCAGTTTATACGACTTTGTCGTATTTGCTCAACTGATACCGAATATGATAGACAGGCTAGTGATCTCAAAAGACGGCTAGCCGAAAGGGTTACAGTAATAGATCTATTAAGAAAGCCTACAATAGAGCTAAATTTAGCCACAGAAATACTTTACTATATAAAACTCAAGATAGGCCTCAGCCTGATGTGGCTAGATTCATTACCACCTTTAATTCCCAATCTGACAATGTCAGGAATATATTGGAGAAGGCTTGGCCCATCTTGAAAACGGACCCCGTTTGGCTAAAATTATTCCAGTTAGGCCGTGTATCACATATAGACGGTCCAAGAATCACGTGAATTTCTCACCTCAAGTCATTACCAAAGTAACTCTCCTCAAACCTTTTTGGATGATTTGGGTAATCGTAAGGGCTGCTTCAAATGTGGACATTGTGTGGCGTGTGCAAATGTGGACCGGAGTGACTCCTTCACGGATTCATCTGGGACCAAATCCTTCAATATTAGGAAACGGATAACATGCACCACAAAAGGTGTCATCTATTATGCCACGTGCCCATGCTCCCTGATTTATGTGGGTCTTACCACACGACAATTCAAGGTTAGAATCAGGGAGCATGTGTTGGGGATAGAGGCAGCAGTTAACGAAGAGGATCCGTCAACCCTTAAGACACTCCCCAGGCATTTTAAGATTCATCACCAGTGTGATAGTAGGACACTACGCATTAAGGGGATAGACTGTCTGGATCTAGGGATCCGGGAGGTGGGATTTCACAGCGGTTAGCACAGTTAGAAGCCCGATGGATCTGGACTCTCAATACAGTCCATCCCAATGGTTTAAATGAAAATTTGAATTTTGCATAATTTCTGTGATCTTACCTACTGTTGTGGGTTTATGTCATTCATGCGACATCACCATTGTTTTTAACCGTCATATTCTTTTATTGTTTTTGTATTATTTTTGTTTATAATTTTTGTTTACATATTTTAGGTTTATTTTGATTATTATCCGCTAATTTGGACCGATAATATGGATGACGCCATGATCAATCTTAATCAGCTGATGTCATCAATCGTATACGCCTCATGTGGGGTTTATTTGAGGTATTTATTCTGCTTGAGTAATATATGTATAGCCTATCAATTTAAGAATAATATTGTATTTTATTGATTGACACCTTCATATGCCATGTATGTGTATGTCTAAAACTATGTTATAGATGTCATTCTGGTTTAATGTTCATATCCATGCTCATTTGGGGATATATGTGGACACCTATTACATGTTGTTGTATAGCTCCTAATTTGGACATAACTATGTATGACCGTTGATTTGTACATTGATTTGTACTTTGTATATCATGTATGTTTATGCTTTGATAGACACATGGCCCCGATCTAATATTCATAGTGCTTATATCTAATTTCACAACGAGATTATGTTAAGGTGTCACTATAACTATCTAAAAATAATATTACTTCATGGTGTCCTTATTATGGCCATATTTGTGATCATTGGTGATTTTTTGTCACTATTTATGGATATTGACACCGTTTTTCAAAAATACCACCATGTAGTGAATGACTGTGTGGCTAATTCATGACGTATCTTATACTCCATCTTGTGGCGACCGCGGTCCTGTACGCATACATGCTGGGCCTCATCGTGTTGTTCCGCTTCCTGTGTCTGTGGCTTGTGGTTACCATGGGGATTTCCTGGTTTCCATTCGCTTGACGCAGGCGCGGTGCACCGCGGTGTGTCATCAGTATGGCATGCATCACTTCCGGTCCGCGGCTGACCACTTCCGGTCCGGCGTATTTTTAAAGCACCCGGTTAATTGAGTCGACACGCCCCCTGACGAAGGACGAGTATCCGAAACGTGTGTTGGGGCACGTACGCACTTACCTGACCCTCCCTGACCGTGCCGCTCACAACACCACGAGAGGTAATACCCTATGATACATATCGGCACCTTGTCTATCTAGTGGGCAGCAATAGGTCACATTTGGGCCCAATCTACTATAGGCTATCTATTTAACATACAGCTTTCATTTTGTCTCTCTTAGAAGCTAGTGATCTTTTCATCTGCTTATGTTTACCGATTATGGTGGCACACTATTTGTATATATGCACTTACATTTTAGGCTAATGATGCCCCATAATGCCATATAGGGATATATAAAATGTTGTATATTCTGCCATAGAGTGTGCCCACAGGATTTTTCTGTAACAGTCAGGGAGTTCAGCATTAGTGTGTTTTCTGGTGTATGTCCTGGTGTGACATTATACTCCACTCTTTGTCACCGTCTTCTAGTGCACCTGTTCAGTATCCTGTATTTAATTCCCTAATAAAGCATTTGCTATTTTTCTAAATAATGGATCTGTGGTCGTCTTTTTGGTCTTTGACCAAACTCTTTCTTATGTAAATTTTGCGATAGATCCTTTATATCCTGATTAGCAACATTTAACTCTATGCATAAATAACTGTATCATGTTGTTTTCCTTTATTTGATTGCTATGTCATATTGGCTTTGAGTCATGTAAAGGCAGATGTATGAGGGAATGCATTCAGGTGGCCACTACAGAGATACCAGCATATCTTACTTCACTTCCTAAATACTATTGGTCGTATGCAGACGTGTTCTCCAAAAAGGCTGCGGAAATCCTTCCGCCTCACCGCCCCTATGATTGTCCTATTGACCTCTTGCCCGGAGCAGAACCTCCTCGGGGACGGGTCTATCCCCTTTCTCTCCCGGAGACGGAGGCTATGTCTCAATATATTCAGGAGAACCTGGCAAGAGGATTCATTAGGAAGTCAGTGTCACCTGCAGGTTTGGGGTTCTTCTTCGTGCAGAAGAAGAACGGAGAATTACGTCCATGCATCGATTACAGGGGTCTTAATGCCATCACCGTCAAGAATAAATACCCGTTGCCCCTGATTTCTGAGCTCTTTGATAGGCTACTGGGGGCAAGGGTATTTACGAAATTAGATCTGCGGGGTGCTTATAACCTGATTCGCATCCGTGAGGGGGACAAATGGAAGACGGCTTTTAATACCAGGGTCGGGCACTATGAATATCTGGTGATGCCCTTCGGGCCTATAATGCCCCAGCCATCTTCCAAGACTTTGTTAATGACATCTTCCGGGATATGCTCTCCACCTCAGTCGTATTCTATCTGGATGATATTCTCATCTTTTCCCCAGATATTGACTCCCACCGGAGAGATGTCTGCAAAGTCTTCGACCTCTTACGGGCAAATTCCCTCTACGCAAAGTTGGAGAAATGTGTGTTTGAGCAGGAGTCCTTACCCTTCCTGGGCTATATCATCTCCGCCCAGGGATTGGCTATGGATCCTGCCAAACTACAGGCGGTGATGGACTGGCAAGAACCCCATTCTCTGAAGGCGGTGCAGCGCTTTATGGGGTTCATTAATTACTACCGCCAGTTTATCCCTCACTTCTCAACTTTGGTAGCTCCCGTGGTAGCCCTCACCAAAAAGGGAGCAAATCCCAAATTATGGTCTGAAGAGGTCTCCAAGGCCTTCACTTCTATTAAGTCCCATTTTGCTAGCGCTCCCATCCTACATCGCCCCGATGTTGATAAGCCATTTATATTGGAGGTGGATGCCTCGTCCATTGGTGCTGGAGCAGTCCTCTTCCAAAAGGATGCTCAAGGTCGGAAGCACCCGTGCTTCTTTTTCTCCAAGACCTTCACACCAGCAGAGAAATTCCATCGGGACAGGGAGTTGCTAGCAATGAAGTTGGCCTTCTCTGAGACATCTGTTGGAGGGGGCTCGCTTTCCCTTCCAAGTCTTCACGGATCACAAAAATCTGGTGTATTTACAAACTGCCCTGCGGCTAAATTCCCGTCAGGCCAGATGGTCCTTGTTTTTCTCCCGCTTTCACTTCACCCTCCATTTTCTGTCGGGAGAGAAGAACATTCGGGCTGACGCTCTCTCTCGCTCCCTTGTGTCTGCTGAGGAGGAGGGGCCACGGCTTATTGTCCCCTCTGAGAGCCTGAGAACTGTAGCTCCGGTGTCGCTAGAGTCTGTCCCTCCGGGCAAGACCTTTGTACCATCTAATTTGCGACCGGAGGTTCTCTCTTGGGCCCATTTGTCCAGGGTGGGTGGACATTTTGGAAAAAAAAGGACATCTGAGCTACCCGCGAGGACATACTGGTGGCCACATATGGTCCGGGACGTTGGAGATTATATTCGGGCATGTGTCTCCTGTGCCAAAAATAAGTCCCCTCGTCAAAGGCCAGCTGGGTTACTTTACCCATTGCCGGTGGCAGACAGGCCTTGGGAAATGGTCGGGATGGACTTTGTGGTAAGCTTGCCCAAATCTCATGGGTGCACCATCATATGGGTTATCACCGATCACTTCTCCAAAATGGTGCACTTGGTGCCGCTACCCCAGTTACCCTCTGCATGGGCCTTTGCGACACTGTTTATCAAATATATCTTCCGCTTACACGGTATACCGGACAAAATTGTCAGCGACCGGGGTCCCCAGTTTGCGTCTCGGTTCTGGAGAGAGCTTTGTCGCCTTCTCAGTGTTGAGCTAAATCTCTCTTCTGCTTATCATCCCGAGACAAATGGGTTGGTAGAGAGGGCCAACCAGACCTTGGTCATAAATCTGCGACATTTTGTTTCAGCTAGGCAGGATGACTGGGCATCCTTGTTACCGTGGGCGGAGTTTGCATTAAATAACGCTGTGGCTGATTCCACTGGACAAACCCCATTTCTCCTTAATTACGGCCAGCATCCGCGGTTCCCGTACCTATGCCCGTGTCTTCCGCCGACTCCAGGGAGGCAGACTGGGCTGTGGAGGCACGGGACATTTGGGACCGCACTCAAGATGCCATTCAGGCCTCCAAGGAGAGAATGAGGTCATCCGCCGACGCACATCGGCGCCCCACTCCGGCTTTTGCCCCTGGCGACTTAGTGTGGCTCTCCGCCCGTAACATCAGGCTGCGAGTTGAGTCCACTAAGTTCGCACCTCTCTTCTTGGGTCCCTTCAAGGTCCTCGAACAGGTCAATCCTGTGGTCTACCGGGTTTGCCCTTCCGCCACGCCTGGGTATCAGACACATTCCATGTCTCCCTCCTGAAACCCGTATATTTGTCCCGGTTTTCCGAGTCATCTGCCGGGAGATCGGGTTCGTCTACGGACGATTATGAGGTGAATGCTATTCTGGGGTGCAAGGTGGTACGTGGCAAAAAGTTTTATTTGGTGGATTGGAGGGGTTATGGGCCTGAGGATAGGTCATGGGAGCCTGCTGAGCGTATTCAGGCTCCGCAGCTCATTGCTGCCTTCGAGAGTAACAAGGCCCAAGGAAGGAGGAGTCCTAGAGGGGGGTAATGTTAGGGGTCGAGTTCCCGCTTCTGCACGGGGGGAGTCTCGAGCCATCCCTGCTGCGGTCTCCCATCCGTCTCCAGCCACAGTGGACTCTGCTCAGCATAGATGTCGGTCCCAGCGTCTCGCCCAGTCTAACATTGTGCAGAGGATTACTGCTGCCTCTCCAAGTTCTGCTGTTGTAGCCAGTGTTGGTTAGCGGCGAGCAGACATCTTTCGGACAAAGTCCTTGCTTTCCTCTTCTGAGCATGCCCAGGGTAAGATCTCTCATTGGAGATCAGGGGTCACATGCTCAGGTACTGCAGCAGCTCCTATTGGTCCGCCAGGAAGGTCCTGAAACCACTTGTGTTCTGGAGCAGTTTCCTATTGATCCTTATCTGGCAGGTCCTGTAGTTGCTACTATAAAAGGGTGGCATGGTCGTGCCGCCATGCGCTAGTATCAATTACATTATGTGCTTTGCGCCAGTGTGATCTTGCATGCATGTGTTAGGGCTCGGCTGAAATAAGCCCCTAGAATACCGGCACCTCCGGTGAGGAGATTGTATGCACGTGTTTAGGGCTTGGCTGAAATAAGCCCCTAGAATACCGGCTTCTCCGGTGAGGAGATTGTCTATTTGCGTTGCTGATTGCGTTTACTACGGACTACTGTCCGCACAGCAGTTGTCTGTGCATTCCTGTGGAGTTAACAGGACACAGTCCATATCTCTGCGTCTCTACCTTAGCGACACTGTGATGTAACAGAGTTCGCTTATACCGCCGTATAGGGCCACAGTGTCTAAAGTTGCTACTCTGTGAAGTAACAGAGTTCACCTTACCGCCCTCTTACCAGCAGCAGGCTCTGCCTGCACGGTGGACCCCGGGCTGCGAACGCACTTATTATTTATATTATTTTGTGCGTTCCGCCAGCCCTAACAGCGGACAAGTTGTAGTTTTGAATAATACCATTCATTTTTTTTGCAGCGTTCAGTGTGAATTAAATATAACCTGATCGGTTCGATAACGGAGATATCAAACGTGTGTAGTTTTTACTTGTTCTGTATTTAAGTGGTTAAAAATAAGAACTTTGTAAAGAAAACATTGATTTATGTTGTCATTTTCTGAAAAGCATAACGTTATTTTTCAGTTGATAAAGCTGTCTGTAGGCTTGTTTCATTTGTGTAAAAATCTGTCGTTTTCCAGGTAATATTTTTGGGTACATACAGTGATGTGATTATTTTTTACTGCATTTTTTGAAGGATGTGTGGCATTCAAAATGAGGCAATTTGATTTTTATTTCTTTATGGCCTTTACCATGCTGGATAAATATTTTATTTCCATAGATCAGTTTATCATGAATGTGGTGATATGAAGTAACTTTATTTTTTTTTTCATTATTTCTTATTGGGACAAAATGGGAGTGAATCAAGTTTTTATGTTTTTTCATATTTTTAAATTTTTTTTTAGTCCCCTACATCACTTGTATCTGTAATCATTTAATTGCTTGTACTTAATACTGCAGTATTGCAAAATCCAGTGAAATTACCAATTTCCCATGAGGCCTTGTGGCATGTCTGTTGCATGCACATGCACACCGGACAGATATAGGGAAGGTGATAAACTTATTGTCCACTTTCTAGCTTCATGTCAAATTTAAGTTAGAAATTCGGTTTTCGTTAATATTGTTATATACAGAACTTAAAAATGTTAACTTTCCTTTTTGAATAGCATGTGACAAAGCAAATCTGAAGGTAGGCTTTCTTCTTTCTTTTCAGAGTCCAAGCTGTGTGCAAGAGAAGATGTTTGTAATCTGGGAATGTTATGTGTCTCACACAGGAGAAAACCTTTTCTAAGCTATTGAGGGGGCGTGTTCCTTTTCTACTGCATGACACCTCCTGCTTATGATTGAACAACCTCATGCAGAGGAAGAAATACATTCCCTAGTGAAAAATCTCTAGTAAGATCTCCTGGGACTTATTATAAATTATTACCTAATGTTTACAGGCTAATATCTCTGGTATAGAGAAGAGAAATAAATAATAAGAGCTACACACGTGCTCAAAATTGTTGGTAACCCTCGTTTAATGGTTGAAAAACCCACAATGATCATAGAAATAACTTGAATCTGAAAAAAGTAATAATAAATCAAAAATCTATAAAAATTAACAAATAAAAGTCAGACATTGCTTTTCAGCTATGCTTCCACAGAATTTAAAAAAAAATAAAACTCATGAAATAAGCCTGGACAGAAATGATGGTACCCCTGAAAATAATGTGACAAAAGGGACATGTTAAATCAAGGTGAGTCCACTAATTAGCATCACAGGTGTGAGAGCCCCTGATGTTCCTAAACAGTGGAAACCACTCACAAGTGACACCATTTTGGAAACTAGACCCCTCAGGGGACTTATATAGATGTATATTGAGCATCTTGAAATCCCAGGTGCTTCACAGAAGTTTATAACGTTGAGCAGTGAAAATGAAAAAAAAAAATCACATTTTGATATGTGGCTGTACAGTACTGCTTAGCCTCACGGTGAGACTCGGGAGGACCGGAGCGCTATTTGCCTCCTATAGCGCAGTCTTTCCTAGAATAGTTTGCGGACTACAGATACAGAGCCCCTAAGTGCTAGAAAAGCAGAATCCCCCTCAAGTGACCCCATTTTGGAAATTATACCCCTTTGGGAATTTATCTAAAGGTATAGTGATGATTTTGACTCCATGGGTGTTTTCCAGAAACAAGCAGTTGTTGCCGAGTGAAAATTGAAAACTGCCCTTGTTGTGACCAGTATGTTGAAGTGACCAGTACCTTATGGTGACCAGTACGTTATGGCCAGCTCATACTTTTGGAGACATGCTCCCGGAAATTAGGCAGGCTCTCATCACTACAGAAATGCCAAACATGTGGATGCTAAATGTGGTTTAGATACACTGGGGCTCAGAAGAGAGGGGGAATTTGGATTTGGGAGCGCAGAATTTGCAGAATTTCTTTTGAGGGGCGAGGGCCATTTCACTTTTCCAGAACCTTTGTGCTACCAGTAACGTGGAAACCTGCTATATTTCTGTGAAGAGATGGGGACTTGCTATTTTTGTGGATCGCGTTGAAGCTTTTGCTAGGAAAATTTAAATAACATTTAGGATGACATTTTTCTGGCGCTCTACGTTGACATGAAACCCTGGAGGGATCCATTCACTTTAATGAGGCAGCAGAGTTACTCTGGACTCCATCTGGACTCTGTTCAGCATTGTCCTTCTTTTCAGAAGCGCACAAAAGTGTGGTCGACTGCACTCTTATACTCGCCTAAAAGAACGGACACCGAAGGATCACTGGTCCTCTGTCGTCCACAGTGCCTCCATCTGCCTCATTATAGGGAATCTTTCACCAGAGGTTCCGACTGAATCACATATTTCAGAGATTTACACAGAAACCCCAGTGTAAGCGCTCAGCGCAGGGCGCAGGATAAATGTGCTCCGAGCCTGAATGCGATCTTTGGGAAGCAGAATGAAAAAATCAACAGCAGGTGAACAATTGGTTTTATTTAATTTTGCTGTATAAGTGATTAGATGACTTTATTCTTCGGGTCGGTGCAATTACAGCGATACTAGATTTCTATCAGGTTTTTGTTTGGCTGCTGTCACACACTAAGACACTTTTTTTGCAGTTTTTGCATCACCATATTTATACAGCTATAATTTTTCCATATTTTTGCTGACATAGTCATGTGGGGGCTTATTTTTTGCAGGACGAGTTGACGTTTTTATTAGTACCATTTTCAGGCACATGATATTTTTTGTTTACTTTCTATTCCGATTTTTGGGAGGTAAAACTAACAAAAAACAGCAATTCAGGAATTGTTTTTCTTCTTTTTATACCGTTCCATGTGTAGTAAGGCAGTTTTATTCTTCAAGTCAGTATGATTACAGCAATACCCCATTATATTTTTTTTAATGTTTTTGCACTTTTACACATTTTTTAATGTGTAAAAGCGCAAAAACATTAAAAAAAATATAATGGGGTATTGCTGTAATCATACTGACTTGAAGAATAAACCTATTACTATTTTATAGAAAAAATAATTATTTTCGCATCAATTTATTATGAGATCTATAACTTTTTTATTTTTTCACTGATGGATCAGTATCATGGCTTGTTTTTTGCGGGACAAGATGATGTTTTTAGTGGTACCATTTTTATTTACATTCGTCTTTTTGATCGCATTTTATTGCACTTTTCGTTCAGTGATATGATGATAAAGCATTGTTTTTTCTTAGTATTATTTTACAGTATTCACTGAAGGGGTTAATTAGTGGTTCAATTTCATAGAGTGGGTCGTTCTGGATGCCGCAATGTGTAGAGCATCAAAGCAGTGTCTGACAGACAGGGAAGGAGGTGTGTCTACTCCTGCTCTGAGCAGGCACTGAGAAGCCACCCACCCTGAAGGACCCCGCTGCCATCTTGCGGTCGGGAGTCACCATCGAGACCATCAGCACAACACGATCGCATCTTGCTGTGCTGATGGGAGAACACAGGGAGCCCACTCCCTGTGCGATCTCCTTGATGTCGCTGTCACTATTGACAGCGGCATCAGAAGGGTTAAATGCCCGCGATTGGTGCTGGCACCAATCATGAGTGTTGCTGCAGGGTGTCAGCTTTCACATAGAGCTGACACCCGCACCCGATCGCCGCAGCGCTCATCGTGAGCTCACGCGATTGCGGTGCCGTACATATACTTCTCTTTGCAGGAACACAGCTCCCGCACAGCAGTATCAGTATTGCGCATGTCGGGAAAGGGTTAACTAATGTAAATTCACTTACAATTTAATGATTATAGTACCTATTCATTGACCAGCTGTCATTTCATTTCAATTATAATGTAAACCTTAATTAATGGGATATACTAATTTCATTAATAAGAATTTATCTTTGTATTAATTTGATATTATAAACAATCAAATTCTAACCATTATTATTCTTAATAATCTATATACTTGTATCTGTTGGCTATTAAAACTGGCATCTTAGTATTGCATAAGGCACTTGCAGTTTATTATAATTGTTTTTAAAGAAATATATATATTTTTTCTTATTCATTACATCTTTCACTGTATCATAAAACACCTTTATAAGATTTGTCAATTTAAAGCCACAATATTCTATTACTGGTCCTGCTCTGATATTTGTGCCTTAATTTAGCTTTTATATATTTCTGCTACATATTGAAATCACTATGGATTTTTTTTAAAAAAAAACCTTTTTAAAAAAATTCTAAAATAAAATATCAGTTTTTAATAAATATCAACATTTATACCTCTTTAATCCCATAAACATATTGATCTTTGGGAAATGTTATGTTTCTAATGCCTTGGAGGCTTATGTAACTAGCATTGTGACTTATTTGTTGTGATCACACTTATTACTTTACAATTGTACTTGCTGACTAATGATATATAACTATATCTAATAAATTATGCAGAAATGGAAAAAAATATTATTTTTTAAGTAGCCCTCATAAGGCCCTAATTTATAAAATGTGATAGTTCCTGATAAGACTTTTACATTTCCCTAGTTACTATTAAAGGAACATATCACAGTTATAAACTTCCTACCGGAACGACTTTCCAGCACCTGTGTCTGCTCACAACAAAGTAACCGGCTAAAATATTGCATTTGATAAACCTATAAATCTTGTCTGGTTAATGAAGGGAATTTTTTAGATTGCGGGAAGTATTGGGCACTTATCTTGCTCCATAAGATTAAATACTGTCTGGGCAGAATGCATGGCTCGGCATTTTCCTTTTGTACACATTGCTCAAGAACACATTTTCCATTAAATAATAATCACCTTAATTAATTGACTGGTAAGTTTATCTCCCTCATCTGGTTACAGTCATTTATCAGAGGCATGGAAATGAGGGCCACGGGTAAGGCTGGAAGTGTAAAGTAAGCAAAACTGCGTGCCCGGACTCGGTACTAACAAGGGACGGGGCAAACTCATTTTGCTATGCAATAGGCTGCGCATGGTGATGATATGCTGCAAATATATTGTAGACTTACAGAATTGTGCAAAAGTTTTAGGCAGCTATAGAAAAAATCTGCACAGTAAGAATGCTTTTTTATCAGTTAACAAAATTCAAAATTAATTAAAGAAGAAATCTAAATCAAATCAATATCTGGTGACCGCCCTTTGCCTTCAAGACATAAACTAATCTTCTAGGTACAGTTGTTCGAAGTTTTTGAAGAAGCTCGGCAGGGATGTTGCTTCAAACATCTTGGAAAACTCACTCCAGGTCTTCTGTGCATGAGGCTTGCCCAAATCCGCCTGTCTCTTCACATAATCCCAGACAGACTGGTTGATGTTGAGATCAGGATTTCAGTCAACTTTGAAATCTTTGCCTGGGAGAAACCTTGCCGATGCAATATAACTGCCTTGTGTCTTGTTGCTGCGCTCAGTCTTTTCATGGTTCATGACCTGTGACATGAAACTGTTTTCCACAACCTCACATATGTAGCAGAGTTTGGCTGTTCCTCACCCAGTTTTAAGCCTCCTACACAGTTGTTTCGATTTCAGTTAATGGCTGTGTTTAATGATGATCATTATCCCCTGTTTGTTATAACCAATTGTCCATTTGGAAAACCCATTTCCGCCCAAGCTTTAACTTCCTGGCTGATGTCTTGAGATGTTGCTTCAGTATTGCCACATAATCTTCTTTTCTCATGATGCCATCTACTTTGTGAAGTGCCCCAGTCCCTCCTGCAGCAAAACAACCCCACAACATGGTGCTGCTACCACCGTGTTTCATAGTTGGGTGGGTGTAATTAGGCTTTCAAGCTACTCCTTTTTTCCTCCAAACGTAACAATGGTCATTATACCCAAAAAGTTCAATTTTAGTTTAATCTTTTTTATGTTTCTTTTGAATAATGGTTTCTTCCTGGCAGAGTGGTCTTTCAGCTCATGTTCATACAGTACTCGTTTCACTGTGGATATTGACACAATCTTACCTGCTTCCACCATCATCTTCACAAGGTCTTTTGCTTTTGTCCTTGGGTTGATATACACGTGTTGGACCAAAGCACGTTCATCTCTGGAACACAGAACCCATCTCCTTCCTGAGGTGTGTCTCTAATTAAATCAGATGTTGCCAAAAAAACAGAAGCTTCCAAACACATGACCTCATCATATGGCAGTCCAGAATTGTTTAAAGGCATAGTAATCTTAGTGTATGTAAACTTTTGACTTGGCAGTAAGTAATAAAAATACCATCCTCTCTTTCTCATTATTCTGGCATTTGACAAATATTAATAACTATGGTAATCCTAATTGACCTAAAACGGGAAAGGTTTATTCTGATTTCATGTCAGATATTGAGAAAAACATACTTTTTTGTCTTTTTATATAGTGTATGGAAACTTCTGGCTTCAACTGTATATATTGTAGAAAATCCATGAAGGAATGGGTTAAATCTTAGCACTGCAGGTCTTGATTAGATGCACTTGACTAGATTTGACTAAAAACCAAAGCCTGTGCTGTGATCATTAGGTGTGTCATTCTGCTGGATATTGACCAGAGTTGAGTGTCCTACTGGTGAGTGACCAGCCAAAATGTGAGCTATTGCTGGCAGAGGGACGTGCATGGGTTGGCATGGAAAGCTGAACAGTGTGAGTGTTGGAACTGAAGAGAACCATGTGGAAGATGCATCCTGTTAAGTGTGAACTGTGACCGGAGTCGAACTCTTTTGTTTAGTGCTGGAAGTTGCTGGAGCTCAGGCTGAAAGGCATATCACAACTGGTGGGACTGTGCCTCTCTTTGCTCTGGGAGAAAGGACAGTAATCTGTTCTGGTGAGTCCATACTGACATACAGTATATGTGCCCTGCTAAATGAACTGTTTATTTGCTGTGATACCTTTGTGCCCAGAAGAGGCTGTTCTGGTTTTGAATCCCTTGGAGTTTTATGAAAACAATAAAACTGCACCTGTTTGGATGAAACTGCATTGCCTGTGTGAACGGTACCTAATGTCTACCTAAGCGAGTGAACTCCTAATATATATATATATATATTTATATATCAGTATATACATACATGCAAATATTATTTTTCTTCATTTGCAGATCAGTATCGTCTATCCGTCTAGTGAGTTCCAGAATTCCATAACTTTTCTATGTTGGTGTTGCAATTTCACTTTTGAGGAGTGTATAAAAGCTCTCGCCAAATTGTAGGTATAATCTTCTACAAACTGGCGTGAATTTTGTTTGGGCAACTATGGGCCATTTAAGTCAGTGGGACCCTTTACTACTTTCCATTTACTATAATCCCACTGACGGTAATCCTTCACCAGGTTTTTATGTTATTTGACAGCAGCTTCCCTCACAGGCTGCACAGCTCTCCAGTCTCTAAAATGGCTCCTTGTGATGCAGCATGTGACCAGATCTGTCCATCAGTCTCCACCAATAGAAAAGCAGTTTTCTCATGGAAGGTTTTCTATTGGAGGAGACTGATGAACAGGTCTGGTCACATGCTCCTCCATCGGCAGCCATTGTATGGACTGGAGAGCTGTGCAGACTGAGAGAAGAGCTGAACTAACAAAAGCAGGAGGAGAATTGTAAGTGCCACAAAATCATATCCCCCACACATCTGATAAAATAAAGATAATGTGGCCGACCCCGCTGCCTCATTGTGCAGGCAGCGATAGACAGTAATACATGGGATGCAAATGGTGCAAAATTATTAATGAAATCCAAATGCAACAATGATATTTAGCCCCAAATGTATGCATTTAAGTAAGAAAAAATTATCCCCAAAGGTGGACAACCCCTTTAAGTGTTTATCTATCATGAATTACAGTTATAGACATATTTTTCAATTACGTCTGTAATTTTTACTATGAAAATGCATTTTCTGGACTTATCTGAAAAGTATTAAAAATAAAGTCACAAAAAATGATTTGTCGATTAAGTTACTGTGTATTCATTGGCTGGTAACCGATTCTGGCCCGAATACACCTTCAAGACTCATTGTGCTCAGTTCTGACAATCATTAGTCGGATTCCGAATCCCACCGATTTACCAGTTTTCACCTATCCAGTGGACAGATGGTAATTGATTCTGTGTGGACTAACTACTAGTGCTGGGGCAATTGGTGGGGATTCCACCAGTAAGACATCCACAGATTTGCCAGTTATCAGTCACCTATCCAGTGGACAGAAAGAAACAGATTTTGGCACAGACTGCCTGAGCTAGACTTGTAATTTTCAGTTCTGGAAATCAGTAGGGGTTGCAGCATTCAGAACCCCATGATCTAGCAGTGAATAGGTAATAATTGTTTCTGGCTGGAATACCTCTTAAAGAAGTATTATGCCAAGTTTGGGTTCTTGTTGGTGGTCCCAGCAATCGGACTCTCACTGATTTATCAGTTTTCATCTGAGTTGCCGGATGATAATCAATTTTGACTGGAATACTATTCAAGACTTGTAGTGCCCTTTTCTACCAATCAGTGGGGATCCACCATCAATTTTCCCAATATTACCTATCCAGTGGACATATGGTAATAGATTCTGTCCAGAGTACCCCTTCAAGGCTTGTAGTGCCCGTTTATGATGAGTGCTGGCTATCGCAACAGTCATGACTAGAGTTGAGCGAAACAGGTCGGTCAGATTCAAAAGTTGTCGACTTTCAACAAAGTCGGGTTTCGTTGGCCGAAACACGACCATAGCGTGAGGTCGGCCATGCGGTCGTCGAAGCGAGTGCCAAAGTTGAGTTTCCCAGAATGCTTTCAGGCGCCTTTTTTCAGCCAATGAGCAAGGACGTACACTGTGGGCTACGAGATGACATGTGCAGCGTCCACCACCATCTTAGAGAAGGGCATTGCAATGATTGGCTTGCTTTGGGGGGGCGTCATAGTGTCTATAAAAGCCCTGACCGCCGACCGCCATTTTACTTCTGCTGATCTTAACAGTAGGGAGAGGTTGCTGCCGCTGTTTATCAGTAGGGAGAGAATTAGGGCTGGAAAGAAAAGTTCTTATTTGCTTGTGCTGATAGCGATTGTGCTGTACAGTTAGTGTGCAGTGACAGGGGAGGATTTTCTTGTGTGCAGCAGCGCTGGTTATTAGGCTGCCTGATAGCTGTATTGCTGTGTGTACACTGCTGTGCAGACTGCTTTTTACACAGCACTAATACTTTTATTCTTTTTTTCTGCACAGTTACTGAGCGTTCATTTTTTCCCACACCGTATAGAGCTGTACGCTCCTCACACACTACCGTGTACCGGCTGGTATCACGGACAAATACATGCTGACTATCTGTGTCTGACTCCGGAAATATATACAGAGATTTAAAATTACCCCTACACTGTATACAGCTGTACGCTTCTGATACAGTAAAGTTTTTCTGCTTTTTGTATTCTGTTCAAATCCATACTGATAGAACGTCTGTGTGTGACTCCGGAAATATATACAGAAATTTACAATTACCCCAACACTGTATACAGCTGAACGCTACTTGTACATTACCATATATCTGCTGGTATTTTGGGTACATTTTCCCAAACATGAGGAAGTATGGTGGAAGAGGATGTGGGCGGGGGGGCAGCTGTTATTCCCCAATGACTTGCATTGGGGTCGGGTTTCATTTTTCGGCTGAACTCCAACTGTTGCCGCGAGCTAGTCTACCGATCTCATTCGACTCGACTTTTGCGAAAGTCGGGTGGTCCGAAACCCGAATCGACCCGAAAAAAGGCAAAGTCGCTCATCTCTAGTCATTACCCTTCCGATCTACCAATGTGTAGGTGATATTTCCTTCTGACCATAATACCCATCAAGAATTGTGGCGCTCATAAGCCTCCGATGCAAGGACTTCCATGGTGCACCTTTAGGGCTCATTTACAAGACTGACTTTCATATACGAGTGCTATCTGTTTTTCACAGACTTCACTCATACCTGTCAAAGTCTATGGGACTGAGAGGTCCATGGAAAATTGTGGAAATATGTCAAATTTTTATCCGAGAGTTGGATCAAAATTGGCGATAAAGTCAATGAGGACACTCTGATCAATGTCTAACCAGAATAATCTATCTGTTTTTCTCATACGTGAAACAATCAGAAGTGTGTATGAGTCCTTGTAAGGGAGGCCACTGCAATCTCTGTAGAGCTGAGAACTGTAGAACCTTGGACCTTACCAAGGTTACTTAGTTTGCACAGACCGGTGACATGTCGGTCATCATCCTACGACTTCCCTCACATTCTCCAAACTCATTGTTCATTGCATTAGTCTGACAGTGACAGAAAAGCTCTTGTAACAAGCAACATAAAAGCTCATTGAATGGAGCCCCGGTAGAAAATCTATTGGTAATAAGATAAAACGAGGCTGATTAATGATCACACCTGAGACAAGTGGCACTTTAACCAACTTTAACTGTTGATGTATGATGACATAATGTCCCTTCCAATTAATGACATGGATATAAAACACCTGCATTTAACAGAACAGCTGCACGTTTTATGGTTTGCTGCACAGATTCCAATTACATTGAAAGGACCACCTACAAGTTTATTTTCTAATATTTTGTTATGTATTTTTGAATTAATAAACTGAATGTGGATAATTATGTTCATTAATAACTAGTAAGAGCGAGAACTTGATACCGCAGCTAATCCCAAGTCATTTGCATGATTTTTTTTTATTGCCGGGAAGACGTAAAGGCAAGAAGAGAGCAGCGAGAAGAAAAGGCTGAAAGGGATGTATGTGAGCAGCAAAGGCACACTCTTGTTCGTGGGCTGTGTCTGATATCACAAGTGAGTAAGTCTGACCTTCAAGATCACACACAGACACATCTTAGGACATTGGGCCACTTTTGATCCTAAACAAATGGCCTAAAAAGGACTTTTTGTAGATGCAGCGCTGGTCGACTACTTGATTTCTAAAGGGAATCTGTCAGCAGGTTTTTGCTATGTAATCTGAGAATGACACAATCATAGTTTTCTCTGCTGCAGATCTAGCAGAGCTCTGAATGCTGAGCTGTGTATAACCCCGCCCACACCACTGATTCGCTGCTTTGTGTGTATAGCCCCACCCACACCACTGATTGGCTGCTTTCTGTGTACACTGTGCATAGGCAAGAATCTGCCAATTAGTGGTGGGGGGGCGTGGTTGGACTAAGAAGCACAAGACAGCTAGTCCTCTACTGATAATATTTCACTATCTGAGATGAATATTAGCAAAATCTAGGTGGCACATTCTCTTTAAGGAGAATCAATCGAAAAAAAGGAAAAACAAAACCTACTATTTATGAGAGAATTAATGGGATTTTTGCATTATAGAAACAGGGCTGGATTTATGTTAACCCGACCCAAAAGGGGCATACTTTTCCAGCTTGAAGGCATTCATAGGTAAGATTGGGGGGAATTCCTGAGCGTGACTACAGAGATGGGACCTACTTAGTAACTATGTACATGCCTTACAGGTGTAGAGGTACAGAGGGTGCAGAGGGGGCAGAGGGTACAGAGGGTACAGTGGGTACAGAGGGTGCAGAGGGTACAGAGGGTGCAGAGTGGGCAGAGGGTACAGAGGGTGTAGAGGGTACAGTGGGTACAGAGGGTGCAGAGGGTACAGAGGGTACAGAGGGTGCAGAGGGTACAGAGGGTGCAGAGGGTACAATGGGTACAGAGGGTGCAGAGGGTACAGAGGTTGCAGAGGGTACAGAGGGTACAGAGGGTGCAGAGTACAGAAGGTGCAGAGAGTACAGAGGGTGCAGAGGGTACATAGAGTGCAGAGGGTACAGAGGGTACAGGGTACAAAGGGTACAGAGCGTGCAGAGGGTACAAAGGGTGCAGAGGGTACAGAGGGTACAGAGGGTGCAGAGGGGGCAGAGGGTAAAGAGCGTGCAGAGGGTAAGAGGGTACAGTGGGTACAGAGGGTGCAGAGGGGGCAGAGGGTACAGAGGGTACAGAGCGTGCAGAGGGTACAGAGGGTGCAGAGGGTACAGTGGGTACAGAGGGTACAGAGAGTAGGGTACAGAGGGTTCAAAGGGTACAGAGGTTTCAGAGGGTGCAGAGGGTACAGATGGTGCAGAGGGTACAGAGGGTGCAGAGTACAGAGGGTGCAGAGAGTACAGAGGGTGCAGAGGGTACATAGAGTGCAGAGGGTACAGAGGGTGCAGAGGGTACAGAGGGTGCAGAGCGTACAGAAGGTACAGAGGGTGCAGAGGGTACAGAGGGTTCAGAGGGTACAGAGAGTAAAGAGGGTACAGAGGGTGCAGAGGGTACATAGGGTACAGAGGGTGCAGAGGGTGCAGAGGGTACATAGGGTACAGAGGGTATAGAGGGAGCAGAGGGTGCAGAGGGTACATAGGGTACAGAGGGTGCAGAGGGTACAGAGGATACAGAGGGTACAGAGGGTGCAGAGGGTACATAGGGTACAGAGGGTACAGAGGGTGCAGAGGGTACATAGGGTACAGAGGGTACAGAGGGTGCAGAGGGTACATAGGGTACAGAGGGTATAGAGGGTGCAGAGGGTTCAGAGGGTACATAGGGTACAGAGGGTGCAGAAGGTACAGAGGATACAGAGGATGCAGAGGGTTCAGAGGGTGCAGAGGGTACAGAGGATATAGAGGGTACAGAGGGTTCAGAGGGTGCAGAGGATGCAGAGGGTTCAGAGGGTGCAGGGGGTACAGAGGATATAGAGGGTACAGAGGGTTCAGAGGGTGCAGAGGGTGCAGTGGGTACAGAGGATACAGAAGGTACAGAGGATACAGAAGGTACAGAGGGTGCAGAAGGTACAGAGGGAAGGGTACAGAGGGAACAGAGGGTAGAGCTTCTTTGCACAATGTATGGCTGTCCTATAATGGCATTGAGGGATGAGGTATGTGTCCAGCACCTATGGACTTCACCACACTTCAAAGTTTACATTTAGAATCATAGAATGGTAGAGTTGGAAGGGACCTCCTGGGCCTTCTGGTCCAACCCCCTGCTCAAAGCAGGATTCTCTAAATCATCCCAGACAGATGTCTATCCAGCCTCTGTTTGAAGACTTCCATTGAAGGAGAACTCACCACCTCTTGTGGCAGCCTGTTCCACTCATTGATCACCCTAACTGTCAAAAAGTTTTTTCTAATATCTAATCTGTGTCTCCTCCCATTCAGTTTCATCCCATTGCTTCTAGTCTTTCCTTGTGCAAATGAGAATAAAGATGATCCTTCTACAATGTGACAGCCCTTGAGATATTTGTAGACAGCTATTAAGTCTCCTCTCAGTCTTCTTTTTTGCAAGCTAAACATTCCCAAATCCTGCAACCGTTCCTCATAGGACATGGTTTGCAGACCGGTCACCATTCTGGTCGCTATTCTCTGAACTTGCTCCAGTTTGTTGATGTCTTTTTTAAAATGTGGTGCCCAAAACTGGACACAGTATTCCAGATGAGGTCTGACCAAAGAGGAGTAGAGGGCAATAATGACCTCACGTGATCTAGACTGTATGCTTCTGTTGATACATCCTAGAATTGCATTTGCCTTTTTTGCTGCTGCATCACACTGTTGACTTATGTTAAGTCTGTGATCAATTAGTATACCCAAGTCTTTATCACATGTGCTGTTACTTAGCCCTATTCCTCCCTTTTGTATATGCTTTTTTCATTTTTATTGCCCAGATGTAGTACTTTGCATTTTTCCCTGTTAAAATCCATTCTGTTAGTTGCTGCCCACTGCTCCAGTTTATGTATATCTTTTTGAATCCTCTCTCTCTCTTCTCTAGTATTAGCTACCCCTCCTAGCTTTGTGTCATCAGCAAATTTGATCAGTTTACCCTCAATTCCTTCATCTAAATCATTGATAAAGATGTTGAACAATACAGGGCCCAAAACAGAGCCTTGTGGTACCCCACTTGAGACATTCTTCCAACTGGATGTGCAGCCATTTACAACCACTCTTTGGGTCCGATCACTAAGCCAGTTATGAATCCACCTAACAGTTGCCTTGTCCATTCCATACTTAGTCATTTGACACAGCTGAGTTTATATTTTCCTGTGCCTTCTAATACTTCATGAATAAAAAAGCAAAAATAAAAAAGAGAAATTCAGAGAATTCCTTTAACATCTGACCTCTCAATAATCTCATATGGAGTTCATCTATCCAGATGGTAAAAACTATGTAATAACTAGTTATTTGTAAATCGTCTGTAATGTATTATTATTATGAATTTATTCGGTGACCCCCTTAAAGGAACACTAAGCACAGAAATAAAATATCCCAGAAATTCCTCCTGTAAAGGGATGCGGTACCTGGAATGGAACTGAAACCACTTCTGAAGAAACGTGCACAAATGGACAGCGACATTTTTTTCTTATCTAAATGCAAAAAGGAGAATCTAATTCCCAAAGGACTCTGGATTACAAACCCAATTCTTCACACCTACAATACCCATTATGCACAAAACCTTTGTCACAGGACTTCTGAAAGACTAAGGAACCATCTTTTGCATGTCTGCTACAGCATAAGGAGTAAAGTCCAAGGACAATTGGAAACTCTGAGGAAAACACTTACAGAAAGCACAGAGCAAAAATTACAACAATACTACAACAAACTACGGACCTTTCTGATTCAAAACAAGGAAAAGAAACTACACAGATTGCGCCTCCATTCCGGACTCTATACAAACAGATACAAAACAAAACCAAAACCTGACAACTCTGACAACCACTCCATTCCAGACACAAAAGCATCTAACTGTGTCATCAATCTCTCAGATTACAAACCCAGCAAAGTGGAGCTTGCCGTGCTTTCTAGAGGACTCTCATTTTGTCCTACTAAGGCCCTGGATAAAACCGAACTCTGCAGTGATATGGAACATTTTTTCAGGAGACTGCGCCTGAGGGAATACTTCAATGATACAGAAGATTCAGATAACACTCGGACTGAAGGAAGAGGGATCCCAATAACCAAGAAGAGGTCAGACTGGACACCTCCACCTGGACGTAACCCTCATTTGGATAAATATATAGACTCATTCAGACATTTGATAAAATCCACCATCATAGCCACCAACAAGAGACAAGCCTCCAACATCAGTGCCCAGGAGAGAAAGGCCATACAGTCTCTGAAAACCAACAAAGAAATCATCATTAAACCTGCTGACAAGGGAGGTGCAATAGTCATGATGAACACATCAGACTATATGAAGGAAGCAAACAGACAACTTACGGACACACGCTACTACAGAAAACTGGAGTCGGACCCTACACAGGACTATTACAAGGAACTAAGCAAGTTGGTATCTTGTCTGTCTGACAAATCCATAAGAGCTGATGACCTGATACCAGAGAGTCCAAGAACAGGGACATTCTACATGCTTCCCAAAATCCACAAAGCCGGAAATCCAGGGAGGCCGATTATTTCATGTGTGGACACCCTTACTGAGCAAGTATCTGGATGGGTAGAGGGTGTTCTTAAACCCCTGGTAAAGGATACACCCAGCTACATTCAGGACACAACTGACCTACTGAATAAACTAGCAGCAATAGGTTCTCTACCAGAAGGAACCATCCTGGCCACCATGGATGTGGAATCTTTGTACTCTAATATCCCACACCAGGATGGATTAAATGCCTGCAAAGTCTTCATGGGAAACACCGGGAATGATGCTGATTCTGTGGTGAAACTCACAAAATTCATCCTCACCCACAATTACTTCGAATTTGACAACAAGATCTATCTTCAGGAGACTGGCACAGCTATGGGAAGTAAAATGGCTCCACAGTATGCAAATCTTTTCATGGCCAAGCTTGAAAGCGAATTTTTGTCCTCCTGCCCCATCAGGCCTCGGGCCTACTACCGCTACATTGATGACATTTTAATCATCTGGACGGAGTCTGAACAACAGCTAAAGACGTTCCATGAACAGTTCAATCAATTTCATCCCACCATCAACTTAACACTTAACTACTCCAGCACTGAAATTAACTTTTTAGACACCACCATTAAGCTAAAGAACAATGAAATAGAGACATCCCTGTATCAGAAGCCAATCGACCGTCCAACATATCTTAAATGGGACAGTTTCCATCCTAAACACATAAAAAACTCTATTGTCTACAGCCAAGCCATCAGATACAACCGTATATGTTCCAACCCCATGGATAGAGATGAACACCTTGGTCGCCTCAGAAAGACTTTTTTGAACCAGGGCTACCATCCAAGAACAATTGAAAACCAAATTACAAGAGCCACCAGAATATCAAGGAATCACCTGCTACATTACAAAGCTAAAGAAGAAAATAACCGGGTGCCTCTAGTGGTCACCTACAATCCAAGTCTGGAGATGCTAAGGGAAGCTGCACGGAAACTACAACCTTTACTACAAAAAGATGCCCGATTACAATCCATATTTCCAGACCCCCCACTACTATGTTTTAGGCAGCCCCCAAATCTAAGAAGCATCATTGTCAGAAGCTCCCTGTCCTCCCCAACAGCTGCAGGAACCTTTCCTTGCAGACAAAAGAAATGCAAGACCTGTACATCTATAATGACCACGGACAGAATAAAGATCCCCAACTCCCATCAGGACTACAAGATACCAGGTACTTTCAGCTGCATCACATCTAATGTGGTGTACCTAATTATATGTACTAAATGTTCAACTGGGGGTCTGTATGTGGGGGAGACCGGGCAAAAACTGAGAACAAGGATGAATTCTCATCGCCACACGATAAGAGAAAAAAGAATGGATTTACCTGTGGCCAAACACTTTTGTATGCCCGGTCATAGCATGACAGATATGGAATTACTTGTATTAAAATCTAACTTCAAATCTGAGAAGGATAGAAAAGTCTGGGAATATAAACTTATGATGACCTTTGACACTCTTAGTGCTGGGATGAATATATCCCAGAGTTTTATGTCGTTCTACAACAATTAAGGAATCTGCCTCCCTGACCTTTAGGGTCATCACAACACAATACCAGACCCCAATCAGAGGGTAATAAAACCTTCACTCCTTATCTATGAACTAGTCATATTTATGTTAATCCCTCTGCCATAATGACAGTTCTGCTTCATGTCACTTGTCCTACCTATTGCATTTTTTCTGTGCTATTTTGTGTATAAATATGTGATTCTTCAGATGTTGTATTAGTCTATGCCTGATGAAGAGACCTGAGTAGTCTCGAAAGCTTGCAATTTGTTACCATCTTTTCAGTTAGCCATTAAAAGGTATCAACCACTGAGGACTCTCAAGTCTAAATATTTTCCTGTAAAGGGAACATGTCACATTGTACTTTAGTCCAATCTGCGGACATCGTGTTCTAGAGGACGCAGAAGCTGAGCAGAACCATGTATAGGTTTGTTACAAAAGATTTTGCATCAGTTATATTTTGTACACTGTAATCCTTGGTATTTGTATCCACGAGTCCAGTGGGCGGTCCTACTCATTGATTGACAGCATTCTCTGCATGCACAGTCATACAGGGAAGACAGTCAATCATGGAATAGGACCGCCTACTGTACTTATACGGTGTGTACAGCGGGGAATTTCAATGAGTAAAATAAGTTATACTAAATCTACTGAATGTATATCAATATGATCGGCATCTCCTGCCTGCACATAAAATACCATTATGGATATAAAAGTTTCCCTTTAACCTCCCCGTTTCTTGTCTCAAATTACAAATAAAACAGGAAACTATATGAAGAAACCTTCCCTATGTGTCGCAGGAGCTCAGCCATTTTCCTGTGTGTGGCTGTATGACAAGTGTCTGCAGCAGGAGCCTCTCCCCTCTGCCCTGTCTGTTACAGAACAAAAGATCACTAAGCACTAGTGATGAGCGAACAAGCTCAGATAAGGTGTTATCTGAGCATGCGCGGGTGCTAACCGAGTCCAGGCGACTGAATGTCTCGCGGCTGTTCGACAGTCGCAACATATGCAGGGATTGCCAGTTTGTTAGGGAATCTCTGCATGTGTTGCAGCTGTCGAACAGCAATGGTGACTCCAACATAGTATTCGAGCACAGCAAAGATACTCGGTTAGTACACAAGCATGCTCAGATAACACCTTATCCGAGCACGTTCGCTCATCACTGCTAATCACGTCTCTCTCTCCTTCTCTCCCTTTCTCTTTCTCTTCTCCCGCAAGTCCATTTTAGTGTCCGGAGTTACGAGAAAAGAAAAGAAAAGAGAGAGTCCCCCCTATCCCTTACCATTTTTCAGGCCTTTTACAGCACCAACGTTCAGGTCCTTATTGACTTCTATTGGGTTCGGGTTCAAGTTTGGGAAGAGTTCTGCTACTCAAACTGTACTTTGGACAAAAGCTCAGTCGAACCCGGTGAACGCAAATACCCACGGATCCGCTCAGCCCTATTTGTAACCTTACATTTTTAAAAAATGTAATCACAAAATTAGAATGCAAAAGTTTATACTTTTTTCAACTTTCACATATTTTTAATATTAATTAAAAAATATTCGCATTGAATACAGTACCAGTAGTGTTGAGCATTCCGATACTGCAAATATCGGGTATCGGCCGATATTTGCTGTATCGGAATTCCGATTCTGAGTTCCGATATTTTTGTCATATCGGATACCGGAATCGGAGTTTTCTGACAAAGTCTATGGGAGTTCCTGTGTCACAGAACGAAGTACGTGACACAGGAACTTCCCGAAACTGTCACTGTCAGCGTCGGTCGGGTCTGTCAGGTGTCAGGACTCAGCAGAGTCAGCACTTACCTGGCAGAAGATCCCCTTCCCCGGTGGTCACGTCCTCCTGGATGGCCGCCATTACCCTCTCCTTGGCGGTCACGTGCAGCATCTCGCGATAACTGCAGTGACTGCCGGGTACTGGGTAATCTCGGCCAGCTGTACTCTCTCAACAACTGGCCATAACAACTGGCCGTAAACCAGTCCGGATTATGTCACCGCCGGGAAGCCGCAATGGTAAGCAGCTCTGCTCTATGTGGATGTCAGGCTCAGCCTGTCATCCAGATGTAGCAGAGCTGGACTCGTCGTGGGACACTCGTGATTTTGTACTACGTCGGACAGGAAGTATTTGTGTTGGTTTATTATTTTTGTTTTTTTACAGGAGATCGATGGCGTCGCAGGATGAGCGTGAAATAAAATTAATGAAAACTGTGTGGTGTTTTATTTCATTAAAAGACTTTTTTCTTGCTGTGTGTTTTTTTTAAAAATTTACAAACTATGATTAATAATGGATCGGTGTCTTATTGATGCCTCTCCATTATTAACCGGGCTTATTGTCACCGATCAATCAAAGGTGACATTAACCCCTTATTACTCCGCTTGCCACTGCTACAGGGCAAGTGGGAAGAGCCGGGTAAAGTGCCACAATTGGCGCATCTTTGGATGCGCCATTTGTGGGGCTGCTGCAGCCTGGTATTTTTAGGCTGTTGAGGGCCAAAATCCATGGGCCTTGACAGTCTTATAATACCAGGCCACAGCAGTCTGCTTTTTACTTGGCTGGTTAACAAAAATAGGGGGACCCCCACGCCATTTTTTTTTCGAGGGGATCCCCTATTTTTGTTAACCAGCCAAGCTAAGCAGACTGCTGTGGTCTGGTATTATCAGGCTTGCAAGGTTCATGGATATTGGATCCTTACCAGCCTGAAAAACCAGGCCTCAGCAGTCTGCTTCATCTGGCTGTTTAACAAAAATAGGGGGGACCCCACGCCATTTTTTTTCGAGGGGATCCCCTATTTTTGTTAACCAGCCAAGATAAGCAGACTGCTGTGGCCTGATATTATCAGGCTTGCAAGGTCCATGGATATTGGCTCCTTAACAGCCTGAAAAACCAGGCCTCAGTAGTCTGCTTTATCAGGCTGGTTAACAAAAATAGGGGGGACCCCACGAAATTTTTTTTTTCGAGGGGATCCCCTATTTTTGTTTATCAGTTCACTTCAGGTCAGCCGGGTTTCCCTCTGACGTCACTGATGCTGTGGGTGTCCCTGGCTGACCTGAAGTGAAAGTGGAAAGCAATCAATTATGCTAACCACTTCCTCTCCTGTCAGCCAGGAGAGGAGAAGATTCAGTGGGGAGTTTACTGTGAGGCTGTCAGCATTAGCTGCGGTCTCTGCAGTAAACATTAACCCTTTCAGAAGGATTACATTGGGGAACCTGACTGAACATCGGATAGGTAAGAATAATGTTGCTTTATTATTTTATTTTTATTACAGGTGAACAAGGGCTTCGCAAGGAATGGCAGTAAAATAAAATATGGTCAAAAACTGTGTTTATTTCAATAAAATGATTTTTAATTAAAGTGTGTGTGTTTTATTTTTATTTCATACAATAGGATTAATAATTGATAGTTGTCTAATTGACAGCTCTCAATTATTAACCTGGCTTAAACTCACCTTTCAATAGCAAGGTGGCTTTAACCCCTTATTAACCCATTCGCCACCGCTACAGGGCAATGGGAATAGACGGGCAAAGTGCCAGAAAGGGCGAATCTAATTATAGATTTGCCTTTTCTGGGGTGTCTGGGGGCAGATGTTAGTAGCCGGGGGGGGGGCAAAAATAATGGTCCCTCTCTGGGATATTATTATCTGCCCCCACTTGCTGGCTTTGTCTGTCTGGTTGAGAAAATAGGGTGGGAGCCCACACATTTTTTTTCAACAATTTTACACCTCATATATATATATATACATGTCATTGAATTTGTGACACATGTATATATATATATTTATATTTATAGTACATACACTTCTACATAGTATAATAGCCGCTAATTCAATTGCCGACTTTTGTGAAAATACAGAACCCGACATGAAATGACACATGGTTTACATAGAGTTAACCATGTCTTTTCATGTAGTTTACATGAGTGTATGTGTGCAAAATTTGACACATGTAGGGGTTAATTAAAGGTGTAAATTCGTAGCAAAAAAAATGCGTTTTTTTTACAACCTTAACAACACCGCAGGAAAAAAAACGCATAAAAAATACAGCAAAATAAAAAATCCCCTAGCAACAAAAAACCTTAAAAATTCATAATAATTATTTGCAGAATTTCATGTTTTTTTATGCAGAAAATTCTCAATTATTAACCTGGCTTAAAGTCACCTTTCAATAGCAAAGTGGCTTTAACCCATTATTAGCCATTAGCCAGTGCTACAGGGCAATGGGAATAGACAGGCAAAGTGCCAGAAAGGGCAAATCTAATTGTAGATTTGCCTTTTCTGGGGTGGCTGGGGGCAGATGTTAGTAGCCGGGGGGGCACAAAATAAATGTACCCTCCCTAGGCTATTATTATCTGCCCCCACTCGCTGGCTTTGTCTGTTTGGTTGAGAAAATAGCGCGGGAGCCCACGCATTTTTTTTCAACGAATTTACACCTTTAATTAACCCCTACATGTCTGAAATTTTGCACACATACACTCATGTCATTGATAGTGAAAACCATATATCAAAATACATGAAATGACATGGTTAACTGTATGTAAACCATGTGTCATTTCATGTCGGGTCTGAAATTTCACACAAGCCGGCAATTGAATTAGCGGCTATTATACTATGCAGAAGTGTATGACCTATATATATATTTATTTGCTTTTTGTGTAAATTTTTTTTTTACAATGTGATTTTTACATGATTTCTTACATAGAGAGAACTGCTCTATGTAAAATGTCATGTTAAAATCGCATTGCATACAGATGGAAAACGGATGGAAAACTAATGGTGCGATTAAAAATCGCATGACAATCGCATGACAATTGCATATATTCGGACCGTTTTTTTTCTCGCAAATGAGTATGAGCCCTAAGGCCGGGATCACACATGCGACGAAAATGTCTGACGCTCGCATTTGAAATCCCAGCTCTGGCGCCGGCACTCGGGAGTGAAGCGAGCGGCTGCATATAAATACATGCAGCCGCGCACTCCAATCCCGAGTGCCGGCGCCAGAACTGGGATTTCACATGCGAGCGTCGGACGTTTTTGTCGCATGTGTGATCCCGGCCTAATGTAGTGTGAAAACCTTTGCAATTACTGCTGCCTTCCCCATGAAATCCTGGAATCTTGCAGAGTATTGTGCTGAGATTCATTGATTGCACTTGGCTCAGTTTTTAAACACTTAATCTTAATAAAAAATAAAAATAAAAACATTAGAATTTGAAAAAAAAGTAAACTTGGCATTTTTTTCCCCCTTCACATATTTCAAATATCAAATTCAAAAATAAAATATTTTTTTTAAAAAAATGATACATGATAAATTATATTTGATTTATAATGTTGTAAATCAGAATTTAAATATTTATTTGCGCAAATTACTTACTGAAATATTTTTTGCTTTTTTTTTTTCCCTTCCTCTGAATGATGTTGGAGAAATACAGTATAATGTAATGTGAAAACCGTTGCAATTACTGCTGCCTTCCCCATGAAATCCTGGAATCTTGCCGAGCATTGTGCTGAGATTCATTGTAACTGGGAATGATGCATGAGAGTGTTATCCCATGGTAAAAAATGCTCTGTCTCAGATGTACTGCACGTAACCTAGTTTTTTCTGTGAACTAGGTCCTGAGAGATTAAGGACATCTGGTGCATGCTAGACAGACAAAACGTGCTGGCATTCCATTATGGGTATGCAGCAAACACATTTTCATAAAGGTAAAGACCCACAGATACTAATTAAGGGAGATGCTGGTAACATTGATTTATTTTCCATCAAGCATATCCCTACTTGGCATCTTTGTCCTGTTTTATTTTTTTTTTATTGTTCTTTTTTATCCTCAGATTTCTAAAAATTAAAAATAAATATATAATTCTATCATTTCTGGCACGATCAGATCTGACCACCGGAGCTACTTCACAGCCGCACTTATTTCATGGGTTAAATCAACTTATAAATAATTAGCAAAATTTTCAACTAAACATAATTTCTTGGACTCGTCCCAAAAATACGCAATGTGCATTTCACGGTGAAAATTAAAAAAAAAAAAAAGTTTATTTTGTTGTTATATAATTGCATTAAATAATTTAATTTACAAAGAAAAAAAAAAAGTAAACAAATTCTGGAACATGTTTCATCTTTTCAGCTATAAATTCTTTCATGTTAGGAGTAGATTAGATAAACATGCCAAATTGTCTTCTTGGAAAAATCACCCTCATATTTTATTGAAAAGGGCGGTCTCTTCCTAGGCAGTAGGATCTTACTAAATGGAAGAGCATATGTTAAAATAAATAAATAACAACAGAGATTGAAAAGCAACAGAAATTTTTTTTAAAAAAAATTAAAACAATAAATTAAAATATTAGCAATATACATATATAAATAGTAATAAAGTCAATAAATGACAAAAGTAAAAAATAAATAAAAATAAATAATAAACAATGTATTAAAATATTATCAATATATACGGTATATATATATTGATAATATTTTAATACATTGTTTATTATTTTATTTTTATTTATTTTTTACTTTTGTCATTTATTGACTTTATTACTATATATATATTTATATATACAGTGCAGACCAAAAGTTTGGACACACCTTCTCATTCAAAGATTTTTCTGTATTTTCATGACTGTGAAAATTGTAGAATCACACTGAAGGCATCAAAACTATGAATTAACACATGTGGCATTATACATTACACTTTACAAAAAAGTGTGAAACAACTGAAAATATGTCTTATATTCTAGGTTCTTCAAAGTAGCCACCTTTTACTTTGATTACTGCTTTGCACGCAGAAAAGGTGAACGGATGGACTCTACATGCCTGGTTCCCACCGTGAAGCATGGAGGAGGTGGTGTGATGATGTGGGGGTGCTTTGCTGGTGACACTGTTGGGGATTTATTCAAAATTGAAGGCATACTGAACCAGCATGGCTACCACAGCATCTTGCAGCAGCATGCTACTCCATCCGGTTTGCGTTTAGTTGGACCATCATTTATTTTTCAACAGGACAATGACCCCAAACACACCTCCAGGCTGTGTAAGGGCTATTTGACCAAGAAGGAGAGTGTTGGGGTGCTACGCCAGATGACCTGGCCTCCACAGTCACCAGACCTGAACCCAATCCAGATGGTTTGGGGTGAGCTGGACCACTCACCGCTTCAATTTTGAATAAATCCCCAACAGTGTCACCAGTAAAGCACCCCCACACCATCACACCTCCTCCTCCATGCTTCACGGTGGAACCAGGCATGTAAAGTCCATCCGTTCACCTTTTCTGCGTGCAAAGCAGTAATCAAAGCAAAAGGTGGCTACTTTGAAGAACTTAGAATATAAGATATATTTCCAGTTGTTTCACACTTTTTTGTAAAGTGTAATGTATAATTCCACATGTGTTAATTCATAGTTTTGATGCCTTCAGTGTGATTCTACAATTTTCATAGTCATGAAAATACAGAAAAATCTTTGAATGAGAAGGTGTGTCCAAACTTTTGGTCTATACTGTATATATATATATATTGCTAATATTTTAATACATTGTTTTATTATTTTATTTTTATTTATTTTTTACTTTTGTCATTTATTGACTTTATTACTATATATATATATATATATGTATATATATATATATTGCTAATATTTTAATACATGTTTTTTATGTTATTTTTATTTATTTTTTACTTTTGTATATATAATATATATAGGTAATGTAATAAAGTCAACAAATACAGGTCCTTCTCAAAAAATTAGCATATAGTGCTAAATTTCATTATTTTCCATAATGTAATGATTACAATTAAACTTTCATATATTTTAGATTCATTACACACCAACTGAAATTTGTCAGGTCTTTTATTGTTTTAATACTGATGATTTTGGCATACAACTCCTGATAACCCAAAAAACCTGTCTCAAAAAATTAACATTTCAACCGTCCAATAAAATAAAAGTGTTTTTTAAAAACAAACAAAAAAACCATCAAATAATAATGTTCAGTTATGCACTCAATACTTGGTCGGGAATCCTTTTGCAGAAATGACTGCTTCAATGCGGCGTGGCATGGAGGCAATCAGCCTGTGACACTGCTGAGGTGTTATGGAGGCCCAGGATGCTTCGATAGCGGCCTTAAGCTCATCCAGAGTGTTGGGTCTTGCGTCTCTCAACTTTCTCTTCACAATATCCCACAGATTCTCTATGGGGTTCAGGTCAGGAGAGTTGGCAGGCCAATTGAGCACAGTAATACCACGGTCAGTAAACCATTTACCAGTGGTTTTGGCACTGTGAGCAGGTGCCAGGTCGTGCTGAAAAATGAAATCTTCATCTCCATAAAGCATTTCAGCCGATGGAAGCATGAAGTGCTCCAAAATCTCCTGATAGCTAGCTGCATTGACCCTGCCCTTGATGAAACACAGTGGACCAACACCAGCAGCTGACATGGCACCCCACACCATCACTGACTGTGGGTACTTGACACTGGACTTCAGGCATTTTGGCATTTCCTTCTCCCCAGTCTTCCTCCAGACTCTGGCACCTTGATTTCCGAATGACATGCAAAATTTGCTTTCATCAGAAAAAAGTACTTGGGACCACTTAGCAACAGTCCAGTGCTGCTTCTCTGTAGCCCAGGTCAGGCGCTTCTGCCGCTGTTTATGGTTCAAAAGTGGCTTTACCTGGGGAATGCGGCACCTGTAGCCCATTTCCTGCACACGCCTGTGCACGGTGGCTCTGGATGTTTCTACACCAGACTCAGTCCACTGCTTCCTCAGGTCCCCAAGGTCTGGAATCGGTCCTTCTCCACAATCTTCCTCAGGGTCCGGTCACCTCTTCTCGTTGTACAGCGTTTTCTGCCACATTGTTTCCTTCCAACAGACTTCCCATTGAGGTGCCTTGATACAGCACTCTGGGAACAGCCTATTTGTTGAGAAATTTCTTTCTGGGTCTTACCCTCTTGCTTGAGGATGTCAATGATGGCCTTCTTGACATCAGTCAGGTCGCTAGTCTTACCCATGATGGGGGTTTTGAGTAATGAACCAGGCAGGGAGTTTTTAAAAGCCTCAGGAATCTTTTGCATGTGTTTAGAGTTAATTAGTTGATTCAGAAGATTAGGGTAATAGGTCGTTTAGAGAACCTTTTCTTGATATGCTAATTTTTTGAGACAGGTTTTTTGGGTTATCAGGAGTTGTATGCCAAAATCATCAGTATTAAAACAATAAAAGACCTGACAAATTTCAGTTGGTGTGTAATGAATCTAAAATATATGAAAGTTTAATTGTAATCATTACATTATGGAAAATAATGAAATTTAGCACTATATGCTAATTTTTTGAGAAGGACCTGTAGCAATAGTAAAAAAACATATTAATAAATAAAGTACAATATTAATAAAGAAAAAAAAATAAGGCAACACCTAAAAAATAAGATACATTAAATGCTTTGAAAATAATAAATAAAAGCTATAAATTAAAATACATTTAAATTAAAAAAATAAAAAAATAAATAAAATGTGCATCACCAATAAGCTAATAGAAATAGAAAAAAATAATACTGAATTGTAAATTAAATAAAAAAATGTGCAAAATGAATAGAATATATTTGAATATGCTCAATAAAATAAATATTTAATCATAAATAACAAAAATATGCAAAATATTAAAAAATAGATCAATCTAAAAGTATAAGAAAATGAATTAAAACCATTAAAAAAATACAAAGTCGTAATGAAAAAAAATGGTGAAATTGGAAGCAGTGGTGATTCTAAACTGTGCATGCTGTTTTCTGGGAGTTGCACTAAGAGAATATTGTAACCTGGTTGACTGCCTGCCACCCTCCAGCATCCAAGCTGTCTGTATATCTTTTTCTTCAGCAGTGAGAAGTAATTCACCCCGAGGAAAACAGGAATGTGTAGAAAATATTTTCAGTGTCAGCTAAGTTATTGTAATCCAGAGAATAGGGTGATGGTGTAAAGTTTTTTTTCATTTCCCGGGCTTGTCGAGTTATATTTGGAAGGTTTACAAACTGAGAAGGAGGTTGTGTTAAAGTTGCAGCTGAATCGTTGTTGTAGACATTGACAGTCAATAACGAGCCCCCGAGGCTGTGGGTAAAAATAACTAACTGGGAAATGCAACACATTCCAGTTGGATATATGTCGTGTTTTCTACACACATGTGAATGGTTATGTATGCATTTATTATTGATTTAGCACCGATATATTCCACAGAGAACATGCTCTGACATCCGTTCCTGTGGAATCTCTATCCTAGAACCATGATATTAGGAAACCCTGGAGAAGAATATACTGCTTCCATACAGATGTCCACCATTAGGCAAGCTTGGCAGTTGTCCATGGTCTCTGCTTCCGAGGGGTTCCAGAAGACCGGATCCCTAGGAAAAAACATGAGAATGAGAGTGGAAGGAAGTAATTTTCTAGCCATTCCTGAAATATAATGTATTAGACCCTTTATTGGAGACCTGTTGTGGCTTTATTTGGACTCGATAATGATATTTGGATACTGAGCAGCAGCTGTTGTGAACACGTTGGAGGCGACTTCGGAGCTGGGGCTCCCTCCGGTGGTTGCTGAGGGTAATGAACCAATTGCTGAATGGCTTTCAGCTGGGTCCGAATGGTCTGATATCAGTGACCTGAACTCCATCAGCCTTGCCGGTAATCAATTGTTCTACCAGGTCTTGGTTGGAGCTCAGCTTGCATTCCTGCTTTCATTCAGATAAGTGAATTGCTGTTTTTTTCCTCTGGTTGGATTTTCCTTGCTGATTTGCTGCCTTGCAGTGGTCTTCAGCCTGGTCCCCTTTTGGGGCCTGGCACTGCATTTGTGCTCAGTTGTGTTTGCACTTATGCTCTGTTCCTATGTCACTTTTTATTTGCTGAATTGCTGTGTGTTACACCAGAGATCTGATTTAGGTGGTAGAGATCGTGTGATCTCAGGTTTTTTGTTAATCAGAAGTGTTGGTATTTTTGTCAGGGTTTTTTGGGTTGCAGTCAGAATTCTTTCCTATACTTTTCTATCTAGACAGAATTGGGCCCCAGTGTTTGCTCATTCTATTTTCTGTCTGTGTTCATCTTTTCTTCTTGTCTAACCGCCATTACATGTTTGGGGGCTTCCTATTTCTTTGGGGGTTCTGCTACGGGGCAGTTAGCTTTCATCTTTCTGCCTTTAGGTGTAGCTATCTCTCCGGCTGTGACAAGGCGTCTAGGATCACCATAGGTACGCTCCACGGCTACTTCTAGTGTTGCGGTTAGTTTAGGGTTCTGCAACCCACTAGTTTCCAGCCTCTCTGGTGTATTGCTACTTTGACTATTTTTGCTGTTTCTCCTCAGCTACCGAAACATAACAAGCAGCATTATTTGGGTGGGGTATGGGAGTGCTATAAGGACATTTCATGATAGTATAATTTGGACACCTTATGGAGGTTGTAAGAGCAGCTCCAGCAATTTAAAAATTTCTGGGATTCAGTCGGGAACGGTGAGAAGAACAAAGAAATATAAAGTCATGAGATTTACAAAACTCTTCAAAGAATTTTGGAGTGTCCGTATAGTTATACCCTTCATGAATGTAGGCCCTCTGTACAGAAATGTTGGTGTTTCTTACATGATAGCAAATAGCAGAAAACATGGTTGCATAATAGGTAAAGACACTGTCTATCTCCACCCAGCTTTGTCACATCACACAACAAATCTTTAGGCTCGGGTCACACGACCGTTTTTTTTCGTGGCTTTCACAAACAGCACTTGTACCTACGATATTCTATGGGGCTGTGCACAAGTCCAATTCGTTTCCTAGGACCCAGTGGTCCATGAAAAAAATTGGAAAAGTCCAATTTTGATCTGAGCATTGGATAAAAAAATGGCAATTCAAGTCTATGGGTCCGTGAAAAAAAATCGGACCAACATCCGAGTGCAGTCCGAATTTTCACAGATTGACAGAATGGAGAAGGTGGAGAAACTTTTTTTCTTCTCTCCACATCCAAGAAAAACTGATTCTACTCATCAAACTTTTAGCAAAGTCTGATCAGAAAAATCAGAACGCTTTTCTTATTGGATGTGGAGGAAACGGTCACGTGAACCTCCTCTTTCAGTGTTTTCTCCTGAGAATTGTCACACCCTGTGACATTTGGCAGGCTGAAAAACGTAACCCCCTCCTCAGGGCCGGCTCCAGGTTTTTATGGGCCCCGGGCGAAAGAGTCTCAGTAGGCCCCTTTAACACAGACCACGATTCATGATGCACAGATACTGCAGAATAATATGGGTATAGTACAATGCCAAACACTTCACTTCTTCCATTACATGAGTGATATCTATTGTAAATTGTACAATAGCTCAAAAACCGCCAAATTCTCACAGCGCACAGTACAGACTGGACAGTACAGTCCTCCATACAATATTATGGGCACCACATAGTCCTCCCTACAGTATTATGGACCAAATATAATGCTCCATAAAGAATATTGGACCCCAAATAATGCTCCATACAGGATACTGGTCCCCATATAATGCTCCATACAAAATATGGTGCTCTCCCTGCACTGCGCTGCGTTCTGCACTGTTACAGGCCGGCTCAGGAAAGGGCGCTGTGGAAAGACTCCCATCATCATCATCATTTCCTCCCCATCATCATCATCATTGCCTCCGCATCATCATCATCATTACCTCCCCATCATCATCACCTCCCCATCATCATCATTGCCTCCGGCTCCTCACCACCATCACTGCCTCCCCCCACCACCATCACACATACAGCACCACACACAGACAGCACCGCAGCACTCTCTCACATACACACACACAAAGCACCGCACTACATACACACACACTGATACACAAACACACAGACACATACACCTCACATCTCACCTGTCCGGCGCCCGCGCTTACTCTCTGCCACAGCCGGCCGCTGAATGATGACGTCATTCAGCAGCGCTGCTGTGAGAGGAAGCGCGGGCGCCCTGCAGGCGCCCCCTGGAGCCCGGAGCTGCAGAGGCATGGGGAGAGGTAAGTATTGTGCCAGCTGCTGCCGGGGCCGGGGCCCTGAGCAAGGGGGGCCCAGTGGCAGCGCTGGTAACACTCTCATCTGTTAACGGGCGAGTGGGCCCCCACCTGCTCAGGGCCCCGGCACTTGCCCGGGTAGGCCGGGTACTGACGCCGGCCCTGCCCCTCCTTACACTATCAAAGTATTAAAAAAAGGGTTGTCCAAGACACAGATATTGATTACTAGAGTAGTGGCCATGATGGTAGTATGTGGACACTGGACCAAGACCTGCCTATTCCTACACTACTACCTGTGGCATATTCTGATTAATAGACCCCTTAAAATCACATGCATGTATGACACTAATAGGGCCTACTAATTGGAAGAGGAGCTGGGGATGTCACAGGTAATAGGAGTTTCTCAGAATTATGGACTTAAATGGCTGCTGGATCAGGGACCTTTTTAGTTCAACTTTTTTGATGACCTTTCCTTAAAAGAGACAATCAATGTCAAATTGGTGTAGGTCCTCCGGTGGCCAGATGTAAAACAGTGTACAGAAATGGAGCTTTGTAGCGGTCCTTATTTAGGACTGCTGGTCCTAGAACAGTGAATGGGACATGACCTGCAGTACCGAAGGGCCACTTTACAGTGTAGGGAGCTCTGCTTTTCTGATTCTGTTCATTGTGCCTGTTTTGGGGGGTATGAACCCCCAATCAGTCTGATGTTGCTGACATTTCCAGCTCTAGACAACCACTTTAAAAGGTTATTTTCATCTTAGCAAGTTTTTACTTACTCACAGGATGATTGATAACCTGCTGATCTTTGGGATCCTAACTAGGACCCCACACCATCACTGATCCTGAGAATGGATCCTTTTTAGAATGTAGATTTAGCAATGTGCTTGGTTAACTCCACCCATGCCTTATTCAACCAGATTATGATGCAATTTTTGCCATCCAGGACACATGAGCTCACTTTTGAGCCACTTGCCATGACCTTGGTGCCAAATCTCCAACTCAATATTTGCCAAGAGTACTGATCCAGCACATTTTTGTCAAGACCCAGTAATAAAAATTGATGTCTTTAAGGGCCCCTACCACTGCTTCGTGCCTTACCTCTGTAGGATGCACGTAGGTAAGGCTGGATTTCGAGAAGATATAGACAGAGTAGGGATGCAGGAGATAAAGTCCTGGATAAAAGGTATGTGTCACCAAGGTGGCTGGCCTCGGTGACGTAAGTCCAAGAGAAGAGTGCTCTGGTAACAATAAGTTACTGACAGGACTTTAGTGGATCAGATTTTGGATCTGGAATTTAGGAACGACCAAAAGAGCTTGGGTGGGAAAGGTCGCTCCCAAACAAAACCATTCCAGAGCTTGCAGGTCCTATGAAGGGCAACTGGGTGGGCTCAGGTGTGTTCTGTACTGTTAGAGAGGAAAAGACCATTTAATGGTGGACAGACTGTGCCTGAGGATAAGGAATGCTGATACTGCTCTGATGGTGAGGCCATGCTACTTTATTGTGCCTACCCTGAAAAAGGACTGTTTTTATTATTGAATGTTTAGGCTGAAGAAAAGTTGTTTTCCCTAATTTTGAAAGTTTAAGCAAGAAAATCAACTTTAACCAGTTTAACCCTAAATCTCGTGCCTGTGTGGACCCGAGTGGACGCCAAAGAGAATGAACCCTTACAACCGCTTGAGCCAAGGCGGTTACCGACTGGCTGCTGTGGTTTCAGCATAACGTCAGCACTGCCGACACAATAACATACACCAGGTGCAGCGGCGGAGACTCAGTGCTGGACCCGGTTAGGGCTAGTAAAGTACGGCTTACCCCCCCTACCATTCTACTTTAAATCATCTAATAAGCATTTAAAAAAGTAAACAATTTATATGTTCTACCTGCAAGACGAAGGTAATGAGATACAGTTCGGGCTATCAATGATTAGCCAAATTGTTACATCCATACTCTTCCCTATAGAAATAAGTGACAGATTGTCTACTGACCCCCTGAGTGCACGGCAAAAACAGCCTTTCTCAATAAATACAATAGCCATATCATACCATCATCAAGACGTCAGAGAACATATATGACAATACTAAAAATGTACCAAAACATTTTCTCTAATCAAATGAATATTTCCAGATGGTAAAACCTTATAATTCGATATAGCTGGGAGTTTTTAGAAAAAAATTAAAAATAAAATGACCATGTATATGTTCTCTGCTTCTTCCTCCAGTATTTTGGCACAGGCACGGCTCTCTCGCTGTTTCGTTACCTCTCTAAACCAATTATCCATGTCCCTTTGACTAATGACGTTGAGCTTCTCCATTAATCTCTGACATATTTCCAGTTGCAAATAGATGATTCCAAATTCTAAAATAATATTACTAAGGAAGTTGTAACATTATTGTGATGGATGACAAACAGGTCATTACAAAAACAACGGCGGAATAAACATGGAGAGATACATCAGCTAAGATAATGGCAATATGGGAGGGTGTAATCTCATAGAGCCGCGCGCCGTCCTATAGCGCAATATGCAGTTATAGGTCGCAGGTCGTAATGCTACATTTGTCACCTGAAGGGAAATTGGCAAATGGCATCAAGTGCTGTATGTGATATTTTCATTTATAGACCTGTAATTCGAGAATTATTTGAACACATTATTGGTATGTTCTTGGGTTTGCTCATTTGATCGCTTAGATATGTGAGCTTATTTTTTATTAACTATTTTTGTAGGTTGAGAAGAGAACAGTAGATTCCTTCTCTGTTTTCAAATTTATATGCCATATTAGAATGCAAAATTTATACCAGGACCTCAACTATCATGTGACACTTAAAACTCTGGTCATTTCCTATATATGGGAAATGCTTTTGGCCCCTCATACTAGATGTACAAGTTCAAATTTAAAGATCACTGGCTGCACTACATGGATGTGACATAAAAAAGAAGCTGTCACTGAATGCCACCAGATTCTTGAAGAAACTGGTGCTTAAATACTCTTGAAGACCTGTAGCAAGATTTGGTGGCAACAGTCCTGAGGCTTTAGGCTGCACAGTAAGGTGCATGCTAAATGTTGAAGGCCTCAGTGCCCAACTTCAAGACGTTATCTCTACTGACCCAAATGCACAAGAAAAGTTGGCTCTAATATTCTCAAAATCATATAAATAATCCACAGAAGTTTTGTTTTCTTTTTCTGTGGAGCGATGAAACAAAACTGAAATATTTCGGGCCTATGAATCAGCTGTGTCTGGAAGAGGTAAAATTAAGCATATACTGAAAAGTACACAATGCCTACAGTAAAGCATGGCTGTGGCTCGGTGATGCCAAAGTAAAGTATGGCTGTGGCTCAACCATACCTAAAGTAAAGCGTTGTGTTGGCTTAGTAAAGCATACAATGAGACATGGAAGTGGCTTGTTGATACCTACTGTGAAGCATGGCGGTGGATTGGTGTTGTTTAAGTTGAAGCATGGTGGTGGCTCAGTGATGAGTACAGTGAGGCATGGCAGTGGATTGGTGATATCTAAAGTGAAGCATGGTATTGGCTCTTTGATGCCTACAGTGAACCATGGTGGTAGTTTAGTGATGTCTACAGTAAAGCATGGCAGGGGCTCAGAGTTACCAATAGTAAAGCATGGTGAGGGTTTGGTGATGCCTACAATGAAATATGGCAGGATCTCAGTGATATGTACAGTGAAGAACAGTGGTTCATCAGCGATGGCTCTGGGATGCCTACAGTGAAGCATGGTGGTGGATATGTGATACGTAAAGTAATGCATGGTAGGGGCTCAGTGATAACTATAGTGAAACATGATGGTGGCTTGGTGATGTCTACAGTGAAGCATGGTGGTGGCTTTGTGATACTTACAGTGAAGCATGATTGTTGCTCAGTGCTACCAAGAGTGCAGTATGGTGGTGTCTCCGTGATGGCTACAGTGAACCATAGTGGTGGTTGCAGATACCTATCATTAAGCACAATGGTGGATTGTTATGTCTGTAGTGCAGCATGCGGGGGATTGGTTATAGCTAATATGAAGCATAGCAGTGGCTTGTTGATGCCTGCAGTGAAACATGGAGGTGGCTCAATAATGTTGGTGGGTGCTTGATGTCTGATGATGCATCATGTCTGCAACAGGACAGAATAGCTAAGGTGCACTACTAACTACAAAAAACACTTGTCGATATGGAGTGAACGTTTCTGAGATTGCAGTAGTCAGCAAAAGGGCATTTTGTGTAGAATTTGGGGAAACCACTTGTTAAATTAGTTGTTTCAGCTATTTAAATTGTTTTTGTTTGTTTTTTTGCAAACGGCAGAAAGTTTGTAAATTTAGAAAAAAATCTAATTTGCAGTGGGAGAGCTCACTATCTATTATCTATCTATTGTCTATCTATCTATCTATCTATCTATTATCTATCTATCTATCTATCTAATCTATCTATCTATTATCTATCTATATTTATGTCTATCTATAATCTATATTTCTATCTATCTATTAATATATCTATTAGCTATCTATATTTCTATCTATTACTATCTGTGTATCTATCTATCCATCTATCTATTATCTATCATCTATCTATCTATCTATCTATCTATCTATCTATCTAATATCTATCTATCTATCTATCTATCTATCTATCTATCTATCTATCTATCTATCATCTATCTCTCTATCTATATCTATCTATCTATCTATTTATCTATCTATCTATCATCTATCTCTCTATCTATTATCTATCTATCTATCTATCTATCTATCTATCTATCTATCTATCTATCTATATATCTATCATCTATCTCTCTATCTAATATCTATCTATCTATCTATTTATCTATCTATCTATCATCTATCTCTCTATCTAATATCTATCTATCTATCATCTATTATCTATCATCTATCTATCTATCTATCTATCTATCTATCTATCTATCTACTATCTATCTATCTATCTATCTATCTATCTATCTATCATTATCTATCTATCATCTATTATTATCATCTATTCTATCTATCTATCTATCTATCTATCTATCTATCTATCTATCTATCTATCTATCTATCTATCTATCTATCTATCGCTCCATGTGGCAGGAGAGTGCCATCTAGATGCCCCTTTGCAGTTCTGGTATACTCTTTATCTGTTCCTCTGCTGTTATCTCTCAGAAATGCACCTTGTGACATAGGGATGAGACAGGACATATAAGTGTGTGATACATGTATCAGGACATTTTCTGAAGTGAATCTAACAGCTGTAAGGAGACTGGGAAGGGGCTTCTGTTTTCTGTAATCAGTTGTTCCATGGCAGGTGCATGTCAGGGGGCATGGCTTTCAGCAGGACCACAGGGCTGCCCGGATCATTGCCAATTAATCATGCAGTTAAATACACTTGACAGCTCAAATAAAAGTCTCAGAGTAATTTTCTCATTCACCGACTTCCTCATTGCGCAGCTTTGAAGAGCCGATCATCATGTCTTGTGTTTGTGAAGAGGAATGGAAAAAAATATTCTTAAAAAAAAAATTGGAAAAACCTGGATAATTCTAATATAAAGGAATGGGAGTGGAGTGTGTGGGGGGAAATGTTACATTCCGGCTTTATAGCTTTAAATAACATTTGCACATTTAGCCACTTTGTCTAATTGTCTCTTTATGTAAATGTGTTCCACTTGTGGTTTAATTCATAAATCTCCGAGGCTCCACCGCATCATCTCGTAAATGATAACCTAAACAAATGATGGGACTCAGTAGTCATTATAAGACGACTTCATCTGGATGATGATTAGTGTGGAATTTTGATATAGATAAGATTTTTTTATTTGCCTTTTGGAGATCAGAGGAACAATTGCACAATTCTTCTAATGATGAAAAAATCTAGAAAAAAATCCCCCCAAAAAAATTATTTACTGGAAAATTACAGGAGAAATTTCTCTCTGTTTTTGAATATTAAACTTTTGCATTAATATTTTAATATCAAGGCTATGCAGCTAATTTAGTATTTTTTTTTGGTAGGAGGGTCATTTGTAGATTTTTTTATCCAATATTAACCCCATCAGGGTAATTGCATAGCTGTTTTTTTTTTCTAGTTATGAGAAGGGGAATCTATGCAGATGAAAATGCATGGAATGTACCACAATGGCTCTTTATGGGGCATACATTATGCATAAAGGTCCAATGTGCGATCGATCAGATGAGAATGCTATAATAGAAAGTTGTGTTTCTGTTCAGAAACATAATTGAGTGTATGGAATAGGCCGCAGCCTTAAGGTCCATTAAGGAGAAAGTGCCATTTATTGCCTAAAGATAACTGATGTATGAATCCAGGAGAGGAATTGGTAACTCTAATCAAGCTGCATGATAAAATGGCCAACTGGCACTGTATTATAGTTTGCATAGGTAGGCACAAACTTTATGCAAGCCACTCCATCTGGCAGGTCCTGGAGAAACCATGTTCTACACTCTTTATCCTCTATACAGGTATCTGAACTTAGACAGGGCCCCTTGGGTTGTGTCCACGGAGTAGCTGCTGACTGTTGGAGTGCAATGGCAGAGAATAGTCAGTAAGCAGGGTCAGAACTATGAGGTCACTGCTAGGAACAAAATCGAGAGGCATTTGTGAAGTCAACATACAAGCTAAGGGAATAAACAGGCTGAATCAGAGCAGAGAAGCAGGAGTGAACCAGTGCAAGCATAATCTATAACAAGCAACCAGGGACTGACTTCTGGGGATTTAAACAGGGAGATGCCCTGCTCATGGCTCGCAGCAAGCAGTAAATCAAACTGATAACCAGAGTTCTGCAAATTACAGATGAACTGGAGGAAAGAGAGCAAGTCCAACTATGTAGAAGTTATACAGAAATATGATTGGGTAGGATCTACAGGATTACTGCTATGATGCTTAGTAGTAAAGTAAATATGAGTGAATTAACTAGATGTGAATCGAATTTGTGTTGAGTTTTAGAAAATTCCCTGGACTAGGTGAAATCAGACAATAAGTTTTTTTATTTGTGCTAATTGACAAAAATCACATTACATGTTATAGCACAGCCAATCAGAAAGGACTATCATAGCCTGTATAAAAGCAGAGGCAGAGAATGCAGCAGCCATTTGTGGTGAATCTGGATAGTGAGAGGATGTCAGAGCTTAGTCATAGAGTTAAGGAGAGAAAGTCTTAAAACTCTAAATAAACATCACAGATAGTGTGTAACAGGTCAGCCGTAATAACTCCTTCATCCCTGAGCCGTAAACCAGAGAGGAATGTCATACAAAATAGTTAATAAATAACCAATATAATTTACCATATGTCTACTCTACATCTGCATAATTTCTTACACATATTTTTTTTTGTTAGGAAGTTATATTATAAGGGTTAAAAGTTGATCTGCAATTTCTCATTTTTCCAACAAAATTTACAAAACCATTTTATTATGCATTATTTTCATATATGAAGTGACTTTGGGGGGCCTATATGATAGAAAATAGCCAAAAGTGACACCATTCTAAAAACTGCACCCCTCAAACTGCTCAAAACCACATCCATGAAGTTTATTAACCCTTCAGGTGCTTCACATGAATTAATAAAATGCAGAAGTCAAAAATAAACATTTCATTTTTTTCACAAAAATTTAAATTTAGCCCCAATTTTATTTATTTTCACAATGGTAAGAGGAGAAAATGGAACCCAAAATTTGTTGTGAAATTTCTCCTGAGCATACCGATACCTCATATGTCGGGGAAAACTAGTGTTTGGTGCATGGCAGGGCTCGTAAGGGAAGCAGCACTGTTTGACTTTTTTTGCAATGGCAAAGCCCCTGATGTGCGGAAACAGTGGAAACCCCCCACAAGTGACCCAATTTTGGAAACTAGACCCTTTGGGAATTTACCTAGATGTGTACTCAGCACCCTGAAACCCCAGGTGCTTCACAGAAGTTTATAATGTAGAGACGTAAAAATAAAAAATCAAATTTTTTCACGCAAAAATGTTTTTTAGTCCCAAATTGTTTATTTTCACAAGGGTAACAGGACAAAATGGACCCCAAAATGTGTTTTGCAATTTTTCCTGAGTACTCCGATACCCCATATGTGGGGGTAAACTAATGTTTGGTCGTATGGCAGGGCTCGGAAGGGAAGGAGCACTGGTTGACATTTTGAACGCAAAATTGGCTGGAATTGAGAGCATATGCCATGTCATATTTGTAGCGCTCCTGATGTGCCTAAACAGCAGAATCCCCCCAAGATAGACCCCAGTTTCTAGTGGAAACTAGACCCCTCAAAAAATGTATCTAGATGTGTCATGTGCACCCTGAACCCTTGGGTGCTTCACAGAAGTTTAACCCCTTTACCCCAAGGGTGGTTTGCAATTCTGACCACCGTCCCTTTGTGAGGTTATAACTCTGGAATGCTTCCACGAATCCCGGTGATTCTGACATTGTTTTCTCGTGACATATTGTACTTGATACCCAATATGTGGGGGGGAACCACTGTTTCGACGCATGGCAGAGCACGGAAGGGAAGGAGCGCCGTTTGACTTTTTCAACGCAAAATTGGCTGGAATTGAGATTGGACGCCATGTTGCGTTTGGAGAGTCCCTGACGTGCCTAAACAGTGGAAATCCCCCAATTCTAACTCCAACCCTAACACCAACACACCCCTAACCCTAATCCCAACCCTAATCCTAACCCTAATCCCAAGCGTAACCCTAACACTAACCCTTACCCTAATGGAAAAATGGAAATAAATACATTTTTTTATTTTATTATTTTTCCCTAACCAAGGGTGTGATAAAAGGGGGTTTGATTTACTATTTATAGAGGGTCTTTATATCGGGTTTTTATGATTGGCAGCTGTCACACGCTAAAAGACTATTTTTATTGCAAAAAATAGTTTTTTCATCACCACATTTTGAGAGCTATAATTTTTTCTTATTTTGGCCCACAGAGTCATGTGAGGTCTTATTTTTTGCGGGACGAGTTGACGTTTTTATTGATACCATTTTAGGGCACATGACATTTTTTGGAGGCAGAATGAACAAAAACCAGCAATTTATGAATTTCTTTTGAGGGGGGCCTTTATACCGTTCCGCGTGTGGTAAAATCG
>JARQOD010000001.1:980915241-980964642 GCA_033576555.1 Oophaga sylvatica | reverse complement strand
TTATGTGTTTGAGGGGTATCTAGAAGTTAGATAAAACATACAGTATATAGATGGGACAGGTTGTGGACTGCTTTGTATGTCTGTAACTGCCAGTATATTGCAAATTAATTTACTGGGCAATGGATAGCCAGCAAAGGAACCTAAGAAAAAAGGTAAATAGTACTGCAAAGTCCAATCTTTTTTCTTTTCTAAATTAGTTGGAACAAGTTGAGGATAAGTTTAAGGGGTGCAGAAGAGTGAAGGTGAATCGTGAAGGGGTAGGTTAGGCATGATGTTGATGATGAGGGCATGTACAAGTGTTGTTGTGGAGAGAAAGGTGGATATTATTAGTTGGAGCCTGGAACTGATAGTGTCTTAAAAATGTGGTTTGAAGGGCAGCAAATACTTAAAGGTTAAACCTGACCACTGGACTTGTGGGGGTTGTTAAAGTGTGGAGCTGTTAACTGTGACTGATTTCGTTACTGTAGTTCAGAAAATCATGGTGGAAACATGGTGGACTTGTAAGGAAGGAGAAGGAGAAGATGACTGCTAGAAGTCAATGGGGACAAATGAGGTAATTTCAGAGTTATCAGCATAATGATGGTACTGAAAGCCATGGCCCCCTGGCTAAAGATATAAATTAAGAAGAGGCCCCTTTTCTGAGCCTTAAAGAACTCAAACAATCAAAACTCTAATAATAATAATAATTTTATTTCTATAGCGCCAACATATTCCGCAGCACTTTACATTATAGAGGGGACTTGTACAGACAATAGACATTACAGCATAACAATAAACACACAGATCAAAACAGATACCAAGAGGAATGAGGGCCCTGCTGCTCACAAGCTTACAATCTATGAGGAAAAGGGGAGACACAAAAAGTGGATGGTAACGATTGCTTTCATTGTTCTGACCAGCCATAGTGTAAGAATCGGGTGTTCATGTAATTCTGCAAGAACCAGTTATCAGCCTGAATATGTAAAAGTACAGACACAGAGGACTATTAAATGCATAAAGCGAGTAAGAACATGATACGGGGAACCTGGTTATGGTAAGAATATTGAATGGGCAACACAGGGATGGTTAGATTAATGTGTTGAGGCAGTAGGCCAGTCTGAAAAAATGTGTTTTTAGGGCATACTACTCTAATAAAATATTATAAGCAGAACCTAAATATGGGGGTTGTTGTTTCTTTTTTTTCAAAGACACATGAAGCTACTAAAAACTAGATGTGTTCCTTCTTGTCAAATTGACACCGACCATTCCGTGAGACGTGCAGATGATCGATTGCATAATGGGCTGTCGTGCACTTTATCATATGATGAGTATCTTTCCCATTCTGAACTATATTTACCAGCTGCCCCTTATACTCTCCTGCCTTGCTCCTAAGCTGCCAATATAGGGAATACCTTCCTGACCTGATCGCTTCATGGGTGGAGCCACCTTACCCATGTTCTTCATGGGTTGAGCCACCTTACCCGTGTTCTTCATGGGTGGAGGCTCACTACCATATTCTCTCTTTGTTCATTGAGCCTCACCCTTTCATGCACCCCTCCTGGGTGGAGCTTCTCCATTTTTATCACTCCCAAATCCTTTTATTTTGATAATTGAAACCTAAACTTTGTAGCTCTTGGACTCTAATACAAAACCTGTAACAAAATCCACCCATCCACCATGTGTCATTTAAAGTACTGATGGCTTATGACACATGGACTCTTCAGACCCTTTATGGCTATCCCATTTTAGCTGTACTAATCCGGGAACAAAAGCAGGTCAGAACAAATGAAATTAATTGAAGAAGTTCATTTCAAGGACCAAGTGATCTGCATCTTTCGCCTTATTACATAAGTGTGCCCAACTTTCATTCTGGCAATATTTTATTTCTAGTAGCTGTATGTAACAATGTACAGTCATGGCCAAAAGTTTTGAGAATGACACAAATATTATATTTTCACATGATCTGCTGCCCTCTGGTTTTTATGTGTGTTTGACAGATGTTTTTATCACAGACAGAAATATAATAATTGCAAACATATGAGTAACAAAAGCTTATATTAACAGTTAGAATGAGTTAATGCAGCAAGTCAATATTTGCAGTGTTGACCCTTCTTCTTCAGGACCTCTGCAATTCTCTCTGGCATGCTCTCAATCAACTTCTGGACCAAATCCTGACTGATAGCAGTCCATTCTTGCACAATCAATGCTTTCATTTTGTCAGAATTTTTAGGTTTTTGTTTGTCCACCCGTCTCTTGATGATTGACCACAAGTTCTCAATGGGATTAAGATCTGGGGAGTTTCCAGGCCATGGACCCAAAATCTCTATGTTTTGTTCCCTGAGCCATTTAGTTATCACCTTTGCTTTATGGCAAGGTGCTCCATCATGCTGGAAAAGGCATTGTTAATCGCCAAACTGCTCTTGGAGGGTTGGGAGAAGTTGCTCTTGGAGGACATTCTGGTACCATTCTTTATTCATGGCTGTGTTTTTAGACAAGACTGTGAGAGAGCCGATTCCCTTGGCTGAGAAGCAACCCCACACATGAATGGTTTCAGGATGCTTAACAGTTGGCATGAGACAAGACTGGTGGTAGCGCTCACCTTGTCTTCTCCGAATGAGGCGTTTTCCTGATGTCCCAAACAATCAAAAAGGGGATTCATCAGAGAAAATAACTTTACCCCAGTCCTCAGCAGTCCACTGCCAGTACCTTTTGCAGAATATCAGTCTGTCCATGATGGTTTTTCTGGAGAGAAGTGGCTTCTTTGCTGCCCTCCATGAGACCAGGCCTTGCTCCAAGAATCTCCGCCTCACAGTGCGTGCATGTGCACTCACACCTGCCTGCCTCCATTCCTGAGCAAGCTCTGCACTGCTGGTAGCCCGATCCCGCAGCTGAAACACTTTTAAGAGACGGTCCTGGCGCTTGCTGGTCTTTCATGGGCACCCTGGAGCCTTTTTGGCAACAATGGAACCTCTCTCCTTGAAGTTCTTGATGATGCGATAGATTGTTGACTGAGGTGCAATCTTTCTAGCTGCGATACTCTTCCCTGTTAGGCCATTTTTGTGCATTGCAATGATGACTGCACGTGTTTCTTTAGAGATAACCATGGTTAACAGAAGAGAAACAATGATGCCAAGCACCAGCCTCCTTTTAAAGTGTCCAGTGGTGTCATTCTTACTTAATCATGACAGATTGATCTCCAGCCATGTCCTCATCAACACCCACACCTGTGTTAATGGAGCAATCACTGAAAAGAGGTTAGCTGGTCCTTTTAAGGCAGGGCTGCAATGATGTTGAAATGTGTTTTGGGGATAAAGTTCATTTTCTAGCCAAATATTGACTTTGCAAGTAATTGCTGTTAAGCTGATCACTCTTTTAACATTCTGGGGTATATGCAAATTGCCATTAGAAAAAGTGAAGCAGTAGACTTTGTAAAAATTAATATTTGTGTCATTCTCAAAACTTTTGGCCGTGACTGTAGCTTGTATTGTCCTTTTTATATGTTCAGTATATTTATATATATATATATGTATACAGCAATTGATAACTGTTGTAAAATATTTCGCAATGCCTGGTGTTACATCTGAAAATAGACTGAGAGAGGGACTGAATAATTATTTATCAATACCCGTCTGGGAAGCAGGTGCATCGCTCCAGAAGGTTACAACAAGCTATTGGGTCTACTCCGACGCTGCTGTAAATTGATGAAAATCATTAGGTTGCTGCACCGTCAGCACTCCGGAAAACCCCATATCTCTCATGGAATTTGTGGATCTCAATTAGATAAAAATAGCAAAAAGAAAATATACAAATTTAAAATTCCAAAATATTCAGCTTGTCATTTTTAACCCTTTAAGGAGGCTGTTCTGGATGCAGAGTAATTTATCTACTTTAATGAATGTTGATAGCATAGTTTCTTTGGATTTCTAATATTGCTGTGTAATGTCTTGCTTTCTTTGTATTTGAAAGTGTTTTTATGGGGAACTAAATATGCAAATTGTCTCTTCAGAAAGGTAGAGGACTAGAACTCTAGCGCCACCTATTGGCAGTAGCAATCCTAAAAGTCAATATCAACCCTTTAACAAGCCTTGCCACATGACTTAGGATAAAAGCCAAACTAGAATTTTAATGGGGGAATTGAATTATTTCTGTAAATTAAATTAACATTTAATTTATATTATTTTTTATTTAAAGAAAAATATACAAATAATTAAAGCAGGTGTCCCAATTCGGAAAGTCCAAAGCAAAAGTTATAATTTGTAGATCTCTACCATTTTAAATGCTAGGACTCCCACCAGTCCTGAGGATAGAGCTCTAAAATGCCCCAGTAGACTACAGTGGTGTCCGATTCAATTTGCTGGAGATACAGTAGTAGAGCGGCCACCAATTCATTCCAATGGGACATTTCAGAACTCTGTTCTTTTTTCTTATAATTTCTGTAAAAAAAATCATAGAATCATAGAATGGTAGAGTTGGAAGGGACCTTCTGGGCCATCTGGTCCAACCCCCTGCTCAAAGCAGGATTCTCTAAATCATCCCAGACAGATGTCTGTCCAGCCTCTGTTTGAAGACTTCCATTGAAGGAGAACTCACCACCTCTCGTGGCAGCCTGTTCCACTCACTGATCACCCTAACTGAAGTTTTTTCTAATATCTAATCTGTGTCTCCTCCCATTCAGTTTCATCCCATTGCTTCTAGTCTTTCCTTGTGCAAATGACCAAAAAGATGATAATTCTGCAATGTGACAGCCCTTGAGATATTTGTAGACAGCTATTAAGTCTCCTCTCAGTCTTCTCTTTTGCAAGCTAAACATTCCAAAATCCTGTAACCGTTCCTCATAGGACATGGTTTGCAGACCGGTGACCATTCTGGTCGCTCTTCTCTGAACTTGCTCCAGTTTGTTGATGTCTTTTTTAAAATGTGGTGCCCAAAACTGGACACAGTATTCCAGATGAGGTCTGACCAAAGAGGAGTAGAGGGCAATAATGACCTCAAGTGATCTAGACTGTATGCTTCTGTTAATACATCCTAGAATTGTATTTGCCTTTTTTGCTGCTGCATCACACTATTGACTCATGTTCAGTCTGTGATCTATTAGCATACCCAAGTCTTTTTCACATGTGCTGTTACTTAACCCTATTCCATTTTGTATATGTTTTTTTCATTTTTATTGCCCAGATGTAGTACTTTGCATTTTTCCCTGTTAAAAACCATTCTGTTAGTTGCTGCCCACTGCTCCAGTTTATTTATATCTTTTTGAATCCTCTCTCTCTCTACTCCAATATTAGCTATCCCTCCTAGCTTTGTGTCATCAGCAAATTTAATCAGCTTACCCTCAATTCCTTCATCTAAATCATTGATAAAGATGTTGAACAATACAGGGCCTAGGACAGAGCCCCGTGGTGCCCCACTTGAGACATTCTTCCAACTGGATGTGCAGCCATTTACGACCACTCTTTGGGACCGATCACTAAGCCAGTTATGAATCCACCTAACAGTTGCCTTGTCCATTCCATACTTAGTCATTTTTTCAATAAGGATTGTGTGAGATACTTAGTCAAATGCTTTGCTGAAGTCAAATATACTATATCTACAGCATTTCCCTGATCCACCCAGTCAGTGATTCTGTCATAGAAGGAAATTAAATTAGTGTTGTGAATGGGTTTGAGATGAGTTCTGAGCAGAGGCTCCCTCTGGTGGTTACAAGCGGTACTAGTGAGGATTGTGAAGACTGGGAATCAGGTGTTACTGACTGGTCTTATTTAAGGGAATCATTTTCCCATCAGGGTTGCCGGTGATCAATTGTTCTGGTCTGAATCCTTCTTTCCAGTTTCCCTTGTAGCCTGCTGTGTCGTGTCTGCATCTCCTGCTATCAGATAAGACAATTTCTTATTTTGTGTTTTTGCTATATTTTTGCATTTGGTCCTGCACTTCTGTGGGGGCCTTCTGGGTCCCCTCCGGGGGCTTTTGCCCTCTCAGTTTAGTTCAGCCACTGTGTTTTGTACTTTTGCTTTTTCCAGTTTTTTCAGTGGCTGCTGTTTTTGTTACACCAGAGAACTAATTTAGGTGGTAGAGGTCGTGTGATCTCAGGTGATTTTGAAATTAGTAGAGTTGGTGTTTTTCAGGGTTTTCTGGGATTGCAGTAAGTACCCTTCCTGTCCTTTTCTATTTAGATAGTTTGGGCCCCAGCGTTTGCTCATACTATTTTCTTTCTGTGTCAGTATTTCCTCTTGTCTAACCGCCATTACATGTTTGGGGGCTTTCTATTATCTTTGGGGTTCTGCTCCGGGGCAGATAGCTTTCCTATTTCTATCTTTAGGTGTAGTTAGTTTCTCAGGCTGTGACGAGGCGTCTAGGACCAACGTAGGAACGCTCCACGGCTGCCTCTAGTTGCGGTGGTTAGTCAGGGTACTGCAATCTCATAGATTCCAACTGCTCTGGTGTATTTCCTTTTTTGCTTGCACTCCTCAGCTACCGTAACATAACAGTATCACCGGCCATAAAAATTGTATGGTACTCACAGAAGGGAAAAAAATATTTTGAAGGAAGAAAAGTTGTCAGAGATATTTTTCTGTTTGTTGCATTTTTTTTTTTTTTTTCCCTCTGTATCTCTGGGTGCTGGGGAGGATCTTTTCTCCCAATGGAGTTTGCACAGTTGTCTGGCCGTGTGGATCAGCTTGCCACTGAGGTTCAGAGTATTGCTGCATATCTTGCTAGGTTGCCTGTTGTGGAACCTAGGATCCCCATGCCAGATTTGTTTTTAGGGGATCGAGCTAAGTTTCAGAATTTCAAAAATAATTGTAAATTGTTTCTTGCCTTAAAATCTAAGTCCTCAGGAAACGCAGCGCAGCAGGTTCAAATTGTCATCTCTCTCCTGCGCGGCGATCCTCAGGATTGGGCTTTTTCCCTGATACCTGGGGATCCTGTTTTGAGTGATGTTGATGCATTTTTTCAGGCTTTGGGGTTATTGTACGATGAGCCTAATGTCACTGATCAAGCTGAAAAAGCCTTGTTGGCATTAAATCAGGGGCTTGATGACGCTGAGTTATACTGTCAGAGATTCCGTAGGTGGGCAGTCCTGACCAAATGGAATGACGACGCTTTGGCGGCCCTTTTCCGGAAGGGTCTGTCGGATAATGTAAAGGATGTTATGGTGGGATTCCCTGTCCCCTCTGGTCTCAATGATTCTATGTCATTGGCGATTCAAATTGACAGACGTTTGCGTGAGCGGAGAAGTATGCGTGGAGTGGTGTTGCCTTGTGAGCCAGCTGCTGAGCCCATGCAGTGTGATGGAGTGGTGTCTGGGGCACAGCGTCATGAGTTTCGAAAGCGCAATGGGTTATGTTTCTACTGTGGTGATGCCTCTCATGCTATTTCAGTCTGCCCTAAGCGGGGAAGACGTTTTGCACGCTCAGTTGTCTTGGGTAGTGTTCAGACTAAGTTTTTATTAACTGTCACTCTGATATGCTCTCTGTCCTCATTTTCTGCTCAGGCTTTCGTTGATTCTGGAGCAGCTATTAACCTGATGGATTATGATTTTGCTAAACGTTGTGGATTTCCCTTGATACCCCTACAGAAGTCTATTCCCCTACTGGGGATCGATTCTACCCCTTTGGCTGAGAATAAACCCCAGTTTTCTACTCAGGTGATAATGAGGGTTGAACCTGATCACCAGGAGTGCTGCAAATTTTTGGTTCTATATAATCTGCATGACATTATAGTGCTGGGTTTCCCTTGGTTACAGTCTCATAATCCTGTTTTGGATTGGAAATCTGTGTCTGTAACCAGTTGGGGCTGCCAATGTGTTAGTGCCAACACTCCTGTTTTTTCTGCCTCCCCCCAGGCTCAGGATGTTCCTGACTTTTTGTTTGATTTTTCTGATGTGTTTAGCGAAAGTAAATCTGCATCCTTACCTCCCCATAGGAGCTATGACTGCGCTATTGAATTAGTGCCAGGTAGTAAATTCCCTAAGGGTCGCCTTTTTAACTTGTCTGTACCTGAACATGACGCTATGCGGTCTTATATCAAGGAATCATTGGAGAAGGGTCATATCAGACCATCCTCTTCACCCTTAGGTGCCGGTTTTTTCTTTGTGGCCAAAAAAGATGGTTCATTAAGGCCGTGTATTGATTATCGTCTCTTGAACAATATTACTGTGAAATATCAATACCCGTTACCCTTGATTTCTGACCTGTTTTCCAGGGTGAAAAACGCTACTTGGTTTACCAAGCTTGACCTCAGGGGGGCGTATAACCTTATTCGCATTAAGCACGGGGATGAATGGAAGACGGCATTTAACACCCCTGAAGGGCATTTTGAGTACCTTGTGATGCCCTTTGGGCTCACTAATGCTCCTTCCGTCTTCCAGTCCTTCATGAATGACATTTTCAGGGATTTTGTGGACAAGTTTCTGATTGTTTATTTGGATGATATCTTGATTTTTTCTAATGACTGGGACTTCATGTGAAACATGTTCGAACTGTATTCCAGATTTTGAGAGAGAATGCTCTGTATGTGAAGGGATCAAAGTGTCTTTTTGGCGTACAGAAGATCTCATTTCTGGGATTCATTTTGTCCCCATCTGTTATTGAAATGGACCCGGTCAAGGTTCAGGCCATCTGTGATTGGGTCCAACCTACTTCATTAAAGGCTCTTCAGAGATTTTTGGGTTTTGCCAATTTTTATCGTAAATTTATTGGTAATTTCTCTGTTATTGTTAAACCATTAACTGATTTGACCAGAAAGGGTTCTGATGTGGTGAATTGGCCTCCTGAGGCAGTCTCTGCATTTCAGGAACTTAAGCAGAGATTCACTTCTGCTCCTGTTCTACGGCAGCCTGATGTTTCTCTGCCATTTCAGGTGGAGGTTGATGCCTCTGAAATTGGGGCAGGTGCCGTTTTGTCCCAAAAAGATCCAGAGACCTCTAAAAGTAACCCTTGTGCCTTTTTCTCTCGAAAATTTTCTCCTACTGAACGTAATTATGACGTGGGTAATCGGGAGTTATTGGCCATGAAGTGGGCTTTTGAAGAGTGGAGACATTGGCTGGAGGGAGCCAAACATCAGGTGTTGGTCCTTACGGACCATAAGAATCTGGTCTATCTGGAATCTGCCAAGCGACTCAATCCTAGACAGGCCAGGTGGGCCTTGTTTTTCACACGTTTTAATTTTGTGGTTTCCTTTCTTCCTGGCACTAAGAATGTTAAGGCGGATGCCCTCTCGAGGAGTTTCCTTGCGGACTCTCCTGAGCTATCTGATCCCTCTGTTATTTTGAAGGAGGGTGTAGTTCTTTCCGCCATCTCGCCCAATTTGAGACTTGCTCTGGAGGGGTGTCAGGAGGATAGGCCCGAGCGCTGCCTGTTGGAAGATTGTTTGTCCCGGACCAATGGAAAAAGAGTGTGATGTCTGAGATTCATTGTTCCGTATTGGCTGGGAATCCCGGAATTTTTGGTACCAGAGACTTGGTTAGTCGATCCTTTTGGTGGCCTACCTTGTCTCGCGATGTCAGGGAATTTGTGCAGTCCTGCGGGACTTGCTCTCGCTCCAAGCCTTGCTCTCGCTCCAGTGGTTTGTTGATGCCATTGCCTGTGCCCAAGAGACCATGGACCCATATCTCTATGGATTTCATTTCCGATCTTCCTGTTTCTCAGAGAATGACCACCATCTGGGTAATTTGTGATAGGTTTTCCAAAATGATACATCTTGTGCCATTACCTAAGTTGCCTTCCTCCTCTGAATTGGTGCCGTTGTTCCTTCAGCACGTGGTTCGTTTACACGGCATTCCTGAGAACATTGTGTCTGACAGAGGAGTCCAGTTTGTTTCCAGATTTTGGAGGACTTTTTGTTCTAAACTGGGTGTTCAATTGTCTTTCTCCTCGGCATTTCATCCTCAGACCAATGGTCAAACTGAGAGAACAAACCAGACATTGGAGACTTATCTAAGATGCTTTGTGTCTGCTGATCAGGATGACTGGGTCTCTTTTTTGCCTTTGGCTGAGTTTGCTCTTAATAATAGGGCTAGCTCTGCCACTTTGATGTCTCCGTTTTTCTGTAATTCTGGGTTTCACCCTCGATTTTCTTCAGGACAGACGGAGGCTTCTGTCTGTCCAGGTGTTGACTCTGTTGTTGAGCGTATGCAGCAGATTTGGGACCAGGTAGTGGAGAGGTTGTCCCTCTCTCAGGAGAAGGCCCAGCGGTTTGCTAACCGGCATAGGACTGATGGTCCTCGGTTTAAAGTGGGGGACTTGGTCTGGTTGTCCTCAAAGAATATTCCTATGAGAGTAGCATCTCCTAAATTTAAGCCTAGGTTCATTGGACCTTATAAGATCATGGAGATTATTAATCCTGTTTCTTTTCGTTTGCTTCTTCCAGGGACATTTAAGATCCATAACGTGTTCCACAAGTCCTTGTTGAAGAGGTTTGTTGAGCCAGTGGTTCCTGCTGCTGTGCCTCCTGACCCTGTTTTGGTTGAGGGCAATCTGGAGTATGTGGTTGAGAAAATATTGGATTCTCGTTTTTCTAGACGAAGACTCCAGTATTTGGTTAAATGGAGAGGTTATGGTCAGGAAGATAATTCTTGGGTGTTTGCTTCGGACATCCATGCTAGGAGACTTATCCGTGCGTATCATAGAACTCATCCTGACCGACCTGGTTGCTCAAATGAGGGTTCGGTGACCCCTCCTCAAGGGGGGGGTACTGTTGTGAATGGGTTTGAGATGAGTTCTGAGCAGAGGCTCCCTCTGGTGGTTACAAGCGGTACTAGTGAGGATTGTGAAGACTGGGAATCAGGTGTTACTGACTGGTCTTATTTAAGGGAATCATTTTCCCATCAGGGTTGCCGGTGATCAATTGTTCTGGTCTGAATCCTTCTTTCCAGTTTCCCTTGTAGCCTGCTGTGTCGTGTCTGCATCTCCTGCTATCAGATAAGACAATTTCTTATTTTGTGTTTTTGCTATATTTTTGCATTTGGTCCTGCACTTCTGTGGGGGCCTTCTGGGTCCCCTCCGGGGGCTTTTGCCCTCTCAGTTTAGTTCAGCCACTGTGTTTTGTACTTTTGCTTTTTCCAGTTTTTTCAGTGGCTGCTGTTTTTGTTACACCAGAGAACTAATTTAGGTGGTAGAGGTCGTGTGATCTCAGGTGATTTTGAAATTAGTAGAGTTGGTGTTTTTCAGGGTTTTCTGGGATTGCAGTAAGTACCCTTCCTGTCCTTTTCTATTTAGATAGTTTGGGCCCCAGCGTTTGCTCATACTATTTTCTTTCTGTGTCAGTATTTCCTCTTGTCTAACCGCCATTACATGTTTGGGGGCTTTCTATTATCTTTGGGGTTCTGCTCGGGGCAGATAGCTTTCCTATTTCTATCTTTAGGTGTAGTTAGTTTCTCAGGCTGTGACGAGGCGTCTAGGACCAACGTAGGAACGCTCCACGGCTGCCTCTAGTTGCGGTGGTTAGTCAGGGTACTGCAATCTCATAGATTCCAACTGCTCTGGTGTATTTCCTTTTTTGCTTGCACTCCTCAGCTACCGTAACATAACAATTAGTCTGACATGACTTACAGTATTAGTTACAAACCCATGCTGACTCTGATTAATCACTTCATTCTTATCCAGGTACTTACATACATGTTGTTTAATAATTTGTTCAAAGATCTTTCCTGGTATAGAAGTCAGACTCACTGGCCTATAGTTTCCTGGGTCCACCTTCTTCCCCTTTTTGAAGATAGGAACAACATTTGCTCTTCTCCAGTCTTCTGGGACTTTTCCTGTTCTCCAAGAATTTTCAAAGATTATGGAGAGTTTTTCAAGAATTTCTTCCGCTATCTCCTTCAGTACTCTGGGGTGTAACTCATCTGGACCTGGAGACTTGAATTCATTTATGTTAGCTAAGTGTTTCCTCACTATTTTTCTGTTTATAGATATTCTGGATTCTTCTATTAACTTAATAGGACAGTGAAGATCAGTTGATGTTACATTTCCTTTCTAAGAGAAAACAGATGCAAAATAGGAATTTAAAAGTTCGGCCTTCTCAACATCCTGTCTTACCATTTCATCATTTTCATCCTGTAAAAATCCTATAGCATCTTTGACTTTTCTTTTACTTTTGACATATCCCCAAAATCCTTTTTTGTTGCTTTTAACATCTCTTGCAAGCCTGAATTCATTGTCAGCTTTAGATAATCTGATTTGTGCCCTGCAGGTTCTGCAGACGGCATTATATTCTTCTTTAGATATGCCTCCCTCTTTCCATTTGATAAACATTTCTTTCTTCCTTTTTAGCATGTGTTTAAGTTCTGTGTTCATCCATCCTGGTTTCCTTAAATGCTTCCTATTCTTCCCTCTTTTTGGAATTTTTGACAATTGTGCTTTGAGAATCTCATTTTTCAAGATTTGCCATCCTTCCTGGACATTTTTGCCCTGCTGGGATAATCCCATTAAAAGGCTTATCCAGTGGCTTTCACGCATGTATCTGTACTTGATAGTTGCTGCTATATGGTTACTGTTGGCCATTTACCATGCCTTATGCACAGTGGGCAGTTATTATGTAACTGTCGTAATTATGAGATAGGAAAGGGGAAGGTTGGGCTGGAGAGCAGAGAGGCATATGCCCCTCTGAACCACTTTCCCAGCAGCTGTTGCTTTATTGCACCTTTAAATGTGTTCAGGGGCATATTGATCATGGTTGCAGAGGGTGGGGAACAAAAGGGCCTCTGTTGTGAACACTCTGGATCTGACTTCAGATTTTGGGCTCTCTCTGGTGGCTGCTGATTGTATTGAAGCTGCTTTGGTTAATAGAAGTCCTTCATCAGCTGGAAGCGATGATTGGCATTCTGGTGTTGATGACTGGGGAGATTTAAGGGAGTAACCTTCCAATGATCCTCGCCGGTGATTAGTTGTTCTTTCTGGTCCCATTTGGAAGTCAGCTTGCTTCCTGCTGTCTCCTGCAACTTTCAGATAAGTTATTTGCTGCTTGTTTCTGTGGCTTTTGTTTTTACTTTTGTTTTTCTGCCATTCTGGAGTGAGGTCAGCCAGGTTTCCCGGCTGGGGCCTGTGCTGGTCTCTGTTTCTCATTTATCACTGTTTATTTGTTCAGTCCCTGTTATTTCAGTATCTGCGGGTTAGCTACCTGTTCACACCAGAGCTCTGATCTAGCGGGGGAGAGATCGTGTGATCTCAGTATTTTTGCAAATCAGACTTGTTGGAATTTTTCCTAGGGTTTTGCTGGATTGCAGACAGTATTCTTTCCTGTCCTATCTATATAGTTTTGGGCCCCATCGTTTGCTTGCTCTATTTTCTGCCTGCGTTTGTATTTCATCTTGTTTCACCGCCAATATATGTGTGGGGGCTACCTATTCCTTTGGGGTGCTACTCCGGGGCAGTTAGCTTTCCCCTTTCTATCTTTAGGCTTAGTTAACTTTCCGGCTGTGTCGAGGCGTCTAGGTCATCGTAGGTACGTCTCACGGCTACTTCTAGTTGTGCAGTTAATTTAGGGGTCTGCAGTCCACTAGTTACCAACCTCTCTGGGTGTCAGGCTGCCTTGGCTATTTTTGCTCCTGCCCTCCTCAGCTACCAAATCATAACAGGCCTCACTATATAAATTTTGTATACTGTTCAGTTTTTGTCAACGCAACATACTGTTTGATGAACTAGGCAAAACTTTGAAAAGAACCTGCAATTTCCAATCTATGGACATTTTATTCTGCCATCATATTCTGTCACCATATCTCTGTACTATGCTTGGTCTTCCTCCAGTATCTAAGCTTGGTTATGTTTCTGCATCTATGTAGTATGCTCAGTTCTTGTATTGTATCTATGCAGTAAGCTTGGTTCTGGTACTATATTTTTGCAGCAAGCTTGACTGTTACCGTATCTGTGTAGGAAGCTTGGTTCTGTGACTCTATGTCTATAGTAAACTTAGTTCTGTTTCCAAATCTATGTAGTAGGCTTGTTTCTGTTGCATTATCTATGTAGTATGAGTGGTTCTGTTTTTATATTGATGTAGTAACTTTGGTTCTGTTTTTGTATCTGTGTAGTAAGTTTGGTTTTGTTCCCATGTCTATGTAGCAAACTTAGCTCTGTTCCCTTGTCTGTGCAGTAAGCTCATTTCTGTTTCTGTTTTTTATGTAGTAATCTCGTTTCCTTTCTTGTTTCTGTGTGGTCAGCTTGGTTCTCTTCTTGTATCTATGTAGTCAGCTTGCTTCTGTTCCTGTATTTATGTAGTTAGATTGGTTCTTTTCCTGTATCTGTGTAGGTAGAAAGCTTGGTTATGCTTTTGTATCAATTTAGTAAGCTCTGTTCTATTTCTATATCTATGTACCAAACACTATTATTTTTAAAGCCTGTCAACTTTGTTGCTATAATGCAGAAGCCAGAGATAAGAAACTTAAGTACAGGCCACTCTTACTTGAGGGCCACTGCTTTGTGATGCCTCCCCAGGTAAAATTTTCCAGCCAGCCCCTGGAATAGGATATGTATGCGATAAATAGCATGTGTCTGACAAACCATGTGAGTAGCTCTTCTCACCTCCCAATGTAAAAGGGAGAGGCACTGCACAATCCCTTTCAAATCATCAGCCTTGGCATTTGCTATCACTTTGATTGACCATCAGTGTGCAAATTGATTGCTGAATTGGTAGGATCAAATGTCCATTGCCAGCTAATTTTTACCTATTACTTACAACAACCACCCTTTGGACGAATGTTTGACTACAAACGCGGCACCTCGTCATCACATCATCCTAAGTAGAGATGAGCGAACTTGTTCAGAAAAGTTCGCCAATCTCAAATTCGCTAGGAATTTAGCACATTCGGATTTGTATTCAGTTTCCCGAGCATTTTTCCTCACAGTCTGCAAAATTTGGTCATGGATCACCAAATTATCTCATTTCCACTAATGCTTTTGTTTTGAATTTGTCTAGGATAGTGGTGTGATGCTGTATGGTGAGCTGGAGAAGTGTTTTAGGTCAGAGGGGAGGTGGAGTGTAATTGTTTTTTTATTTTTTTTTTTGTAGTAACTTAATGTGTGTACATTCCGGCAGCCAATCAGGGCACAGAAACCATCCGCAACGTCATAACACAAGGTTTTCTGTGATTGGATGCCAAAGTCCATGTCCCTCTCCATATAAAAAGCGGACATTTTGTTTTGCTGGCACCATTTTCTTAGTGTAACAGTGCAGAGAAACTGCTCCTGCAAGTGAACTTGTCACTTAGATAGGATCCTGTCCTGTGTGAAATCGATCTTCCAGCATCTAACGATATTGTGCTAAAACTGTGTTGCAGTCACGATGCCCCATTTGCTAATCCAATTCATTTGGGCTAAAACTGTGTTGCAGTGAGGAATCGGGAGGTCCCATTTGCTCATCCAAATCGTTAGGCCTAATATTGAGGTTCAGCCAGGAGGCCTTATATGATAATACAAATTGTTTGGGCTAAAATGGTGTTACAGTGAGGAATCAAGAGGCCCTATTTGCTCATCAAAATTGTTTGCCCTAATATAGGGGTTCAGCTAGGAGGCTCTATTTGCTAATACAAATAGTTTGTAATAAAACTGTCCTGCAGTCAGGAGACCCCATTTGATAATTCAAACCTTTTGGGCTAAAATGGTGTTGCAGTGAGGAATCAGGAGGCCCCATTTGCTCATCAAAATCATTTGTCCTAATATAGGAGTTCAGCCAGGAAGCCCTATTTGCTAATACAAATCATTTGGGCTAAAACTGTGTTGCAGTGAGGAATCAGGAGCCCCATTTGCTCATCAAAATTGTTAGGCCTAATATTGGGGTTCAGCCAAAATCTTCTATTTCCTAATCTAAATCGTTTGGGCTTAAACTGTGTTGCAGTGAGGAATCAGGAGGCCCCATTTGCTCATCAAAATCGTTAGTCTTAATATTGGAGTTCAGCCAGGAGGCCCTATTTGCTCATTCAAATCATTTGGTATAAAACTGTGTTGCAGTGAGTAATAAGGAGGCCCCCCAATAAGAGTCACGATCACCCATATTAATAAATTATCCAAACAAATAATAATTAATGTAGTAAATTATATTATTGCAAAAACACACTAATTAGACAAGAAAAAAGGGTCCAAGCAGAATCCAGACCCTCATCACCAGACGTTAACCCTAGGGTGTGCAGATGATACTGATGAAACTCAAATACCAGAGGCGAATGCGGAGTGTACTGTGCTGCCAGGGCAGGAAGAGGAGGAGGGTGACTCTCAGGGCAAGGAGTGGAACAACAAAGAGGATGACGATGAGGTCGAAGATCCCACTTTGTGTGAACCCAGAGGCATGCAGCAAGTAGCTCAGCAGAGTAGGTAGAGGAGGAAGAAGATGAGGAGGTTATATTGCAGCTTCCCACACAGACACGGAGTGATGCAACCATGACAAATACTGCATCACCAGCAACAACTGTGGCTGTGGCCATCATTGTTCGCGAATCTGCAGTTCGCAGGGTCAGCAAGAGTTGCCTATCCTGGGCCTTTTTTGAGACCAAAAAGGATGACCCAACTCATTTTATCTGCCAAGTTTGCAAAAAACCTCTCAGTAGAGGCAAAAATTTTAATAATTTAACTACTACATGCATGAACTGGTACATGCGCGATTAACATGCCTTAATCTGGGAATCACACTGCGATAACATGTGGACTAGCGGGCCTCGTCAACCTCCTACCATTCCATCAATCACATCTGCTGATTCTTCCTCCTCCTTTACTGTGGCAAGTGTTCTCACACAGGTCTCCGGCCACAGAACCTCCACTTGTTTACATCCCTACTGTCGGGGTGAGTAAGAGCCCCTCAGCTGTTACGGAAGTGGAGATGCCTGTTTTTGTTTCATCAAGTACACCATTTCTTTCTTAATCCACCATAACATCACTGCCTGCACCTCACTCACAGACCAGCACTCGGTCCCACCATTGAGGTCGCATAAAAGAATGTTTCCTGCCACACATGTCAAAGCTAAGAGCTTGAACTCCACCAGCGCCAATCTGTTGGCTATGGAAATGCTACCTTTCCACTTGGTGAATACAGATGGTTTCAGAAAGTTGATGGCCGCAGTCCCCCAGTACAAGTTGCCAAGTTGCCATTACTTCTCTAAGAAAGCTGTGCCTGCGCTACACCAGTATGTCGCAGACAACATCACATGTTCCCTGACAAACCTCTGCATCTATCACTTCCTCGACTGCTTCTGGATACTCCACATCCTTTAGGGCCTCCACCTGCACCCTCAACCTCTCCAGTAATGAGACACGCGTTCCAACAGCGCAGATAGAATCCCCCACACCTCAGTACTGCGCAGCCAGGGCTCACCACAATCAGGCAGTGTTTAAATTAATATGCCTTGGAGATCGCAGTCACACAGCTTAAGAGTTGTGGACAGCTATCCAGGCCGAGTATGATCAATGGCTGTCTCCACTGAACCTGGAGCCAGGAAATGCTGTGAGCGATAACGGTGCAAACCTTGTGGAGGCCCTACGCCGGTGCTACCTAACACACGTGCTTTGCATGGCACACATCCTCAACCTGATGGTACAGTAATTTCTCTGCCACTATCTCGGTCTGGATGCCTTGCTGCAAGAAGCACGGTCGCTGTGTGCTCACTTCTAATGATCATACCCCACAGGTCATCGACTTGCATCACTACAGAGGTCTCCTTGCCTACCGGTTAACCGTTTGATTTGCGATGTGAAGACACCATAGAATTCCACTCTGCAGCAACTGTGGCGATCCCTGGTGCAATATGTCCTTTTGCATAGCCTGGGCCAACACAGTACAGACGTCGTGCAAATCACGTTAGCGGAGTGGGCACAGATGAAGGACCTCTGCATCCTTCTGCACAGTTATGAAATGGCTACTACGATGGTTAGTATTGATGATGCCATCATCAGCATCACTATTCCGGTCATCTACATACTGGAGCATACTTTGAATAGTCTGCAGGAGGAAGTGGTGGTCCCAGAGAAAGAGGTGGAAGCAGAGGAGGAAGCTGAAGAGATAAAAATATCTCTAAGTTCCGTACTGTCGTCGCACAGGCCTGTGTATGAGAGGGTGGATTACAGCTATCGAGGGGAGCTCATGGTACCAAACTGTTAATGAAAGGGTAGGAGCCGAGGAGCAAATCGAAGAGGAAAAGGAGGAAGAAGTGATGGGCGTGAAACAGTCAGGAGATGAAGAGGATAATGATCCCCTCTCTGTTGTTCCTGGTTGACAGGAGGGGATGGATGAAGCAAGCTTGAGTGTTACCCCGCCAGCAATACACCATGGACATGGACCTCATGGAAGCGCCCGACACATGAGCGCTTTCTTGCTGCACTTCAACATGATGTCCATATTCTTAGGTTTAGAAATAATGCCTAATACTGGGTTGCCACTCTGTAAAATCCATGGTACAAGAGTAAATTTTGACAGATGCTTCCCCTTCTGAAAAGGGACACGCACATGCAAGAGTATCAAAACACGCTTGTAGACAATCTTTAGAGTGGTTTTGCCCAAGAGAGCAGTAAGGCACACAGTGTGCATTGCAGTTATAGATTTCCTAACCCGGGAACATCGAGTTGTCAGTGCAAAAACATCTTCATTCTCAGCAGCAGCAGTGTAAGTGGCAGGAGTAATTTCTGTGAGTCATTTCACACATTTTGTAGACCAGCCCGTGCACTAACAGAGCAAAGTACAAGTCTGACACGTTGTGAATGACTGGGGAGGATGGTGCAGGAGTATCTCGAGCTCCATATGAATAAAATCAGGGTGGATTTGGACCCTTGTGCATTTTGGTTTTAAAAATGGAAGAATGGACTGTGCTCATCTGTCACGCATTGGAAGTTTTGTGATGCCTGGCAGCCAGCATTCTCAGAATGTGTCTACAGCTCTGCTGGTGGTGTCCTGATGGATAAGTGTAAAGGGATGGCCGCGGGGTCGATACACTGGCAACTGTGTGGTGTTTTACCTCTGTAATATCTATTGTTCTAGGGTGTTCTCCTCCCGTGCGGGAGCGTACAGAGCATTCAGAGTCAGAGTCTAAATCACGTCAAACAGTTCTGCTTTATTTTCCTCCGGACACAGCACATCCAAGACACCATAAGCACTTTTCACATGATACCAGCAATACATTCTTCACAAGGCTGCTTCTTCTCCACTGCCACATCAGAATGGACCACTAAGTAATAATGGGATGAGGAGCACGGTGAAAACGGCACTTCAATTGCTACCCCTGGAGACACTTCAATCCAGCATAAGAAAGACACATTTACTAGGTCATCCACCCCTGTGTGGTTATCCTGCCCGGATACTTCTGATGGCCCACTCGCTGCTACGCTCTGCACGACCTCTTCTTCTGAGCGCTCCACAGTGGTTCTTCCACTGGACTACTGCTACGTAAACCCACTCTCTCTGGGCTCACGTTTCCAACGGTGAATCCTTCACCGGCTTCTTCAGGGGTTGCTGGTCCCCTCTTCTTCCTACCCTATGCTCAGGGCCCAGGAACGTGGACATCCTCACACCAGCAAGGTCCACCCCCGACTGATCTCCGCTAAGAGGAAACCTTCCTGACAGATTCCCGCTTGGAGGCAATCTTTCCCTGACAAAAAGTCCCTAACCTCTTGTGTCTATTGGGCTGGATGTGCTCTATGCCCCCATCTAGTGGCCAAACCCAAATACTGCACTGACGTATTTTTATAACTTCCTAACTGGATCTCTAACATGCCCCCATTAGTGATCCCTCGCAAATTACAATTAACCCATGAATATATACACTACCCTACTAGTACCCTCCTCTAGTGACCCCTAGGATGCACTACCTAGCTATATTTATACCTCCATTACTCATAAATGGTATAAATGACACAAGTATCTAACATCATACAGTATATGACAGACATACAATAAAAAAATATTTAGAGTTGAGAGTCCTCAGTGGTTGATACCTTTGGCTAACACGGTACAAAGATATACATCTTTACTGTATCAGACATACAATAACACACTTGTTATGTTTCGGTAGCTGAGGAGTGCAGGTAAAAAAGGCAATACACCAGAGCAGTTGGAATCTATGAGATTGCAGTACCCTGACTAACCACCACAACTAGAGGCAGCCGTGGAGCGTTCCTACGTTGGTCCTAGACGCCTCGTCACAGCCTGAGAAACTAACTACACCTAAAGATAGAAATAGGAAAGCTATCTGCCCCGGAGCAGAACCCCAAAGATAATAGAAAGCCCCCAAACAAGTAATGGCGGTTAGACAAGATGAAATACTGACACAGAAAGAAAATAGAATGAGCAAACGCTGGGGCCCAAACTAACTAAATAGAAAAGGATAGGAAGGGTACTTACTGCAATCCCAGAAAACCCTGAAAGGCACCAACTCTACTAATTTCAAAAACACCTGAGATCACACAACCTCTTCCACCTAAATTAGTTCTCTGGTGTAACAAAATCAAAACAGCAGCCACTGAAAAAACTGGAAAAAGCAAAAGTACAAACATCAGTGGCTGAACAAAACTGAGAGGGCAGAAGCCCCCGGAGGGGACCCTGAAGGCCCCCACAGAAGTGCAGGACAAAATGCAAAAATATAGCACAAACACAAAAGAAGAAAATGTCTTATCTGTTAGCAGAAGATGCAGACACGACACAGCAGGCTACAAGGGAAACTGGAATAAAGGATTCAGACCAGAACAATTGATCACCGGCAACCCTGATGGGAAGGTGACTCCCTTATATAAGACCAGTCAGTAACACCTGATTCCCAGTCCTCACAATCTTCACTGGACAGACTAGCACCGCTTGTAACCACCAGAGGGAGCCTCTGCTCAGAACTCATCTCAAACCCATTCACAACAGTACCCCCCCCCTTGAGGAGGGGTCACCGAACCCTCATTTGAGCAACCAGGTCGGTCAGGATGAGTTCTATGATACGCACGGATAAGTCTCCTAGCATGGATGTCTGAAGCAAACACCCAAGAATTGTCTTCCTGACCATAACCTCTCCATTTAACCAAATACTGGAGTTTCCATCTAGAAAAACGAGAATCTAATATTTTCTCAACCACATACTCCAGATTGCCCTCAACCAAAACAGGGTCAGGAGGCACAGCAGCAGGAACCACTGGCTCAACAAACCTCTTCAACAAGGACTTGTGGAACACGTTATGGATCTTAAATGTCCCTGGAAGAAGCAAACGAAAAGAAACAGGATTAATAATCTCCATGATCTTATAAGGTCCAATGAACCTAGGCTTAAATTTAGGAGATGCTACTCTCATAGGAATATTCTTTGAGGACAACCAGACCAAGTCCCCCACTTTAAACCGAGGACCATCAGTACTATGCCGGTTAGCAAACCGCTGGGCCCTCTCCTGAGAGAGGGACAACCTCTCCACTACCTGGTCCCAAGTCAGTTGCATACGCTCCACAACAGAGTCAACACCTGGACAGACAGAAGCCTCCGTCTGTCCTGAAGAAAATCGAGGGTGAAACCCAGAATTACAGAAAAAAGGAGACATCAAAGTAGCAGAGCTAGCCCTATTATTAAGAGCAAACTCAGCCAAAGGCAAAAAAGAGACCCAGTCATCCTGATCAGCAGACACAAAGCATCTTAGATAAGTCTCCAATGTCTGGTTTGTTCTCTCAGTTTGACCATTGGTCTGAGGATGAAATGCCGAGGAGAAAGACAATTGAACACCCAGTTTAGAACAAAAAGTCCTCCAAAATCTGGAAACAAACTGGACTCCTCTGTCAGACACAATGTTCTCAGGAATGCCGTGTAAACGAACCACGTGCTGAAGGAACAACGGCACCAATTCAGAGGAGGAAGGCAACTTAGGTAATGGCTAGAGTTGAGCGATACTTTCCGATATCCAAAAGTATCGGAATCGGAATGGTATCGCCGATACCCCAAAAATATCGGCGATACCCGATACCGATACCGGAAATCCAATGTAAGTCTATGGGAACAAAATATCGGAATTAAAAAAAACCCATTCTTGCCTTGTTGGTTAATTGTACATGAAGAAAAACAACAAAGACTAATGTAGAATGTATTGGGGGAGGTTGAGGAGACAATAAAGGCATACATGTTTAACCCAATCCAATGGAATAGCATTAAAAATTTTTTTTTGGAAATACGTTTGGATTGACTAACAAATTGACAATGTTGTTAACCTTTTTTCTATTTTGGCAAATATGTATGTTTCACAACTTCCATGCTCTTCACCTTTTTAACTTTTGACACACTTTCTCCTTCATAATCTTCAGCAGCATCATCTTTGTCATAAAATTATTCTTCATCTTCACCTTCTTTATCTTCTTCGTAAACTTCTTGTTATTCATCTTTTTGTTAACATTACTCATATTGTTCTTATTAAACTATTATTCTTCTTCATATTCTACATTTTCATCTTCTTCCTCTTCATCTTCTTCATCATATTCTTATTTGTGACAGAGATTCCTGTACTTGTAATCTGTAAAAGTATGAATTTTTCATCCTTCCGTTTTTGCTGTCACAAAAGATTTAAATTACAACAGTATTTGTCCGTGTTCAGTTTAGCCTGCAGCAGCAGGCAGTTTCCAGGGGCACCACGAGGAGGAACGGACTCACCCCATACACTGCTTAGTCTTCTTCTGCTTAGAATTTAGAGCATATATTTTGCTCTTCATTTTGGTCTTATACTTCATGTTCTTCTGCTTTTTGATCTTCTGCTTATTGTTCTTCTGTCTCTTGTTCTGTATCTTGTAGTTTGTCGTAACCTTATTTTTCCTGTTGGTGATCTTCTTCTGGGTAATCTTATATTTCTTCTTTGTGATGGTGTTCAGGCTGGTTGGCTTGATGCTCGTCGTCCTTGGGGTCGTCATCTTCTTCGGGGTGGTCTTTAGGGTCGTCTAACTTCCGAGAACTAGTTGACGTTACTGGAACCCGGACGGGTAGCATAAGGTACAAGAGCCAATGCAAGTAACGAGGACCAGCTGACTGTGCTGGAACCGGAGGGGCAGCAGAAGGAAAAGAGCCAATGGCACAACCGAGGACCAGCTGACGTTACTGGGACACGGTTACTAAGCAGGAGGTACCTGTGCTCCAAAGCACTACCAAGGACCAGCAGACGTTGCTGGAACTCGGATACCGAGATGGAGGCACCTAGGCCAAAGGCACTGCGGAGAACCAGCTGACGGTACTGGAACCCGGACGGGTAGCATAAGGTACAAGAGCCAATGCAAGTAACGAGGACCAGCTGACTGTGCTGGAACCCGGAGGGGCAGCAGAAGGAAAAGAGCCAATGGCACAACCGAGGACCAGCTGACGTTACTGGGACACGGTTACTAAGCAGGAGGTACCTGTGCTCCAAAGCACTACCAAGGACCAGCAGACGTTGCTGGAACTCGGATACTGAGATGGAGGCACCTAGGCCAAAGGCACTGTGGAGAACCAGCTGACGGTACTGGAACGCGGACGGGTACCATAAGGCACCCATGAAAATGTAAGTTGACAGGCCGCAAGCCGTCTGCAGTTACCGAATCACACAGTCCTACAGTGGGTGCTTGTCCTATTTTCACAACGGAAAGAGCCTTTATTTACATATCCCACAGCACACATAGGAATCACCTAAACTGCAGGCACCATAGAGTCGGATAACCGGAATGCAACATGACAGGACAACTTCAGGCTAATTTACGTTGACACTGCCAGGAAACAGCTGTCGTGCTGTAACCAGGGTGGGCATGAGTCAGTACCCGTGCCAATTACTTCCGAGCAACAACTGGCGGTGTTGGAGCCCAGGGATGAGAGGAGGACAGGGTGGAGGCAGCATGACTTTTTGTCGTACACACAGCAGGGGAACAGCTGCCATTACTCAACACCAGTAACACAGGAGCAAGTGTTGACTGTGCTAACAGCACTTACAGGCAACAACTGGTGGTGTTGGAGCCCAGGGTCCAATGCATCGACTTCAATTGCTTCCACCTCCTCTCAGGACCACAGCACTGTTGAGCAACCATCTGTCTCTTCACCGCCTGCCAAATTGCCCAGTCAGTCAGAGAGTTCTGTACAGGAGCCAGCTGAGTCTCTGCTTCTGTTCTCAGAATCTGTTGGTTTGCAAACAGGGGCCCAGCCAAGCAGCATTCTGGAATGTGAAGAAGAGGGAGTATGCAGTGATGCGCAACAGCTGTGTCTCTCTGAATCTGAAGAGGCGGTTGAGACAGTGCCGATGGTCAGCACACCGCAGAACGCATCTGATGATGATGAGACTCAGGTGCCAGTTTCTGTTGAGCATGGTGGTGGCCAGACCACCCAACAGCAGCAGGTGTTGTAAGAAGTTAGTGGAGATGATGAGGTCCAAGACCCAACATGGCGTGAGGAACAGGAAGGTGGTGGTAGCAGCTCTGAGGAAGCGATTGCCCCAACGGTACAAACAGGAGGGAGAGTTAGGCTGCATACTCTGTTGCCTGTAGCCTCCATTTTGGCACCTGTTCGGATTTCTCTTCCAAAAGTCTAAACAGACGCTCCCAGGACTTGCACTGCGTGGTCCTTTTTTAACACACTTGCAGATGATATTTGCTATGTCAAATGCAAGCTGTGTAATCAAAAAGTAAAAAGAGGTAAAGTGTCAGTAACCTCAATACCACAAATATGTCTAAAATAGTGCGTAGAAAACACGTAGTTGAGTTACAAAGACACACTGAAGATGTACAGTCTATAGAGAATCACAGCACAAGTTTAACTGCATATGTCATGGTTAAATTTGAAAATTTTATTGCACGCTTGATGTGAAAAAAGAAAATAGCTATGAGACGACTGACTGACGTTTTGGGCAACGCAGTGGCCTTTATCAAATAGTCGCTGGAAGAGATAGAAAAATTTACAGTCAATGACAATGTATAATATATACAATATATACATAGGGTGAATAATATATATACATAGGAATTAGGCAACATGTTAAACATTTGGGTGATACTGTAGAACACGGAGAATTATCCCTCTAGGGTATGCGGGTGGATAATGTAGTTTTTTGTTGATTTTTGTGAGTGTGTAGAAAACAGGGGTGATGGGGTATTGAATATTAAGGAATGTCATAGTCTTACAGTCTATGGTGATCAATTAAAGATGTTTTGTCAGGATATGATCAATTTTTTGACAGATGTAAAATGTAGGGTCACAATTTAGTTGTCTGTAGGTTAGGTTAACTCACAGTTGTCTATGAATTTCGGCAATAGATTGTGTCTTATTCATAATAACGATAGCACCCCCCTTATCTGCTGGTTTAATAATAATGTTGGGGTTATCTTTCAGAGATTTTATGGCTTGTTTATCTGTGGGTGTCAGGTTGTGGCGTATCGGGTGTAGGCCCAATCTCGGCAAACCATCCACGAGCACAGGCTCTGAATGCTGGCACTGCAAAACTCCTGTCCCTTGAAATGCTGTCATTCAGGCTGGTGGAGATTGACAGTTTACGGAACTTAATGGCATTAGCAGTCCCACAATACAATGTGCCAAGCTGATTTTATTTCAGCAGGCAAGCCGTCCCTGGTCTGCAAAAGCATGTTGTTGAGGTTAAAATTAAACATGCGCTACTAAACTCCGTCAGTAGCAATGTCCACCTGACCACCGCTGCGTGGACCAGTACCCATGGCCAGGGATGATACCTTTCCCTTACTGCCCATTGGGTCAATGTTGTGGAGCCGGGTACAGATCTTGCGAGTGGCGCTGTACGTGTTCAGGCAACTACAAGGATTGCGGGAATCAAGTCTGTACACATTGACTCCTCCTTCTCCAGTTCCTCAGAAACATCGTTGCAGGAGCCGTCACGGTCTACCTCCACATGGACCGTGAACGCTTAATAAGAATCTTTAGTTATATAGCGCCAACAGATTACGCAGCGCTTTACAGTTTAACAGTTTCCGAACACAAGTCATAACTAACAACGTTACCAATACAATAATGAAAGCAATATAATCCGCACACGCTCGTGAGAGCTTACAATTTAAAAATATGTGGGGGAGATACAAAGTACAGGTGTTTATATACAATGGTGTATTTAGAATGATGGCCCAGCCATTTTGAGGGAGTGAGGGATGGATGGAGATAGTGAATGGGCTACAAACACACACACTTACACATAGAATGACTTTGATTAGTGAAGGTGATAGGCCGCTATTATTATTATTGATTTTTATAGCGCCATTTATTCCATGGCGCTTTACTTGTGAAGAGGGGCAAGTATAGACAAGTACAGTAAACATGAGCAATACAAGGCACACACAAGTACAGAAGGAGAGAGGACCCTGCCCGCAAGGGCTCAGAGTCTACAGGGATGGGTGAGGATACACTAGGAGAGGGAAGACCTTGAAGAAATGTGTTTTGAGTGAGCGCCCAATAACATGCAAATTGTGGATAGTTCTAATTTCTTGGGGTACAGCATTCCACAGTATTGGCGCAGCGCGGGAGAAGTCTTGGATTGGGGAGAGATGTTCTTTAGGTGTAGGCGGCAATAGCGGGCAACAGATTGTATATGGGAGGTGAAGGAGAGATTGGTGTCAAACATAACACCCAGACAGCGAGCCTGTTGACCGATATGAGGACAGACGTGGCCAAACGTCAACAGGCCGTCCTGAAATTAATTTCCATGGGGAATCAAAGCCACACAGCGCTGGAGCTCTGGAATGCCATAAAGCAAGAGAGCGACATGTGTATTTTGCCAGCAAATCTCCAGCCAGGCTTGGTAGTGTGTGACAATGGCCGAAATCTGGTGGCAGGTCTGGGCCTAGGCAACGTCACTCACATACCATGTCTGGCACATGTGCTAAACTTTGTCGTCCACAGTTTTTTGAGGGACTATCCGGATCTTGATTCACTGCTGCACAAGGTCCGCCTACAGTGCGCTAACTTGCGACGTTCCACCATGGCCAGATCTCGCATTGCAGCTCTGCAACGCAGATTTTGCCTTCCTGAACATCGCATCATATGTGACGTACCCACCAGGTGGAATTCCACGTTACATATGTTGTAGCGGTTGTGTGAGCAGCAGCCAGCAGTAATGGAGTATCAGCTGCATCAGTCGCAATCAACTCGCAATTTGCGCCGTTCACTTCACCACTACTGAGTGGGCCTCTACTATAATAATCTTTATTTATATAGCGCCAACAGATTCCGCAGCGCTGTACAGTTTAACAGTTTCATAACACAAGTCATAAGTGACAACGTTAACAATACAATAATTAAAGCAATATAAGGCGCCCCTGCTCGTGAGAGCTTACAATCTACAATGAGGAGGGGGAGCTCCAAAGTACAGTTGTTTATATACAATGGTGTATTTACAATGATGGTCCAGCCATTTTCAGGGAGTGAGGGATGGATGGAGATAGTGAATGGGCTACACACACACACAGTTACACATAGAATGACTTTGATTAGTGAATGTGATAGGCCGCTCTGAACAAATGTGTTTTGAGTGTGGAAGTAGGGCTGTTAATGGGGATGTTTAAGTCTCCAAGGATAAGGGTTGGTACTTCTGAGGACATGAAAGTGCGGCAGCCAGGCAGAGAAGTGGTCAAGGAACTGTGTGGGCGAGCCTGGGGTCCGATATATTACCGCTACTCTGAGGGAGAGGGGACGAAAGAGCCTGATGGTGTGGACCTAATAATTTGCAAAATCTTAATCTAAAATTTACATGTTACATATTTAAATCTAGTATAAAACATTTAACCATTAAGCCTACTTACAGAACAAGGAAGTGTAAAAAAACTTGTATAAAACATTTAACCATTAAGCCTATTTACAGAACAAGGAAGTGTAAAAAAACTTGTGCTTAAAAAAAAAAGTGAAATAAAATGTGAGAAGGGCAGTGTAACAAATAATTTAGGAAAAAGATAAACTAACATCAAGTGCTGTGTGCTGTGTAAGAGCCAGACACATTAACATGAAATCAGTCTGGAATAGCGGTGATTTTCTCCCCATAACCCGAGTAACATTCTGGGGAGAGGGTGTAGAGTCAACGATCAGCAACTAGCTACGGTAGATCAAATACCTGAAAAAAAAAAAAAAAAGTTATTTAACATTCATAACATACATTTTATTTTATAAAAAACCCCAAAAAAATTATTTAACATTCATAACATACATTGTATTTAACCAAAAAAATAACAAATTTATTTAACATTCCTAAGATTATTTTTTTTAAAACATAAAAACTATAATACACAGCAGGATCTTTAGTAAAAACCAGACTTACCACTGTAACCTCTTCTTAATCCTTGCAAGCTTCAACACAACTTGACAAGGTACACAGCAGGGGTGGTCGGTCTCCTAGACAACAAGCAAACTCCTTCATGTTGAGAGAGGCCACCATCTCCTTAGCTTTCAGGTACTTTTCTGTGGGAATGAGGTTGTCTCCAACCAGCCAGGAATATCCATTGAATGCCACACCATGGTTTGGTATTAGCACCCAGCCAGTACCAAAAGTGAAGCCAACCACAGTTCCCATTTCTCATGAACTTTATTTGATATACTGGCTGGCCAAACATTAGTTTCTCACAAAGGAGCTGAAGACCCTGAGTGGCAGTAGGTGCAAGTCTCTCCAGCATGACCTGTTTGTTAGATATTTAACGTCTACACACCTAAAGAACATCTCTAGAATCCGCCCTTTTCTCACCATGGAAACAACAAAAACCCTCACTGTAGCATTGATCCACTCCCGCCTGGACTACTGCAATGCTCTATTACTTGGCCTCCCCATTACTCGACTATCCCCTCTCCAGTCCATCCTTAATGCAGCAGCCAGGGTCATCCATCTGGCTAATCGGTACTCGGACGCGTCCGCTCTTCGCCAGTCCTTACACTGGCTGCACATTCATTATAGGATCCAATTCAAAGTACTGGTTCTCACCCACAAAGCTCTCCACAGTGCAGCACCCCCCTACATCTCCTCCCTCATTTCTATCTATCGGCCTAACCGACTGCTGCGCTCTGCAAATGACTTTCGACTAACCTCTGCAGTAATCCGTACCTCCCACTCCCGACTACAAGACTTTTCCCGCGCTGCGCAAATCCTCTTGAATGCTCTACCACAAGAAATTAGGACTATCCACAATTTGCCTGGTTTCAGGCGCTCCCTCAAAACACATTTGTTCAGAGTGGCCTATCACATTCAATAACCAAAGTCGTTCTATGTTTAAGTGTGTATGTGGAGCCCATTCACTATCTCCATCCATGCCTCACTCCCTCAAGATGGCTGGACCATCATTGGAAATGCACCATTATATATACACACCTGTACTTTGTATCTCCCCCACCTCATTGTAGATTGTAAGCTCTCACGAGCAGGGTCGGCTTATTTTACTTTAATTATTGTATTGTTAGCGTTTTACCTATGACTTGTGTTTTGAAACTGTTAAAGTGTAAAGCGCTGCGGAATATGTTGGCGCTATATAAATAAAGATTATTATTATTATTATTATATCAGAGGGAGAAGAGGATTGGGCCTTGACAAGGTGCCCGATTGCATCTTAAGTGTTATTGAATGTTGGAGCCAGTCCACCGTATAAAAGCAGCCATACAGTGTCCGGGTACCTGCTTGGATTTCAATCAAAATGAAGACTACTTTGATGTACATGTACACCAATTAGAGAAAAATGACAAGGATGAGGCAGTAAGACACGTTCAGCAGAGTACAAGCAGCATTGCTTGAAGAAGTAACTTGAGCGTGATCAAAATTGAATAAATTAAAATCTCAGACTACAGTGAACACAACTCTTAGCTGTGAAAGGGCTTTTTGTGTCCTTCTACAGTGTTTTCAACCAATGTATTGGATACGGATGGAAGCACGTCACACTATAATTTCAATTGAATTGAGCAGCAAGAATTACACTAAAGAAAAAAAAAAAAAAGAGTGTGAGAGTGACATGTGCAGATGCCTACATACAGCGTTGTATGCCGAGCAAACTGCAGCACGTCACCTGCACTCACACACACACCTTGCAGACCTGTGAAAAAAACACTGCAAGGCAAAAGGAAGATGTACACAGCGGTTGGTAAAGTAGCCTGCCTAAAGCACAGTACACAAAATCGCAATCTCTAACTGTCCCTCAGAGTCAGCAGAGCAGCGTTCTGTCCCAAACAGAATTAACAGCACAGTGACGCTAAAATGGCGGCTTTATCCGGCAACAATACCTTCCTTGTGTCACGGTTAGGGTAGCGTGTGTCTATTATATGAGTGTCTGTAAAATGTAACGTTACGCAGACTTATTCTGCCCTTGGGACGCAAAAAATAAGACAGCAGTAATCATTTACTGTATAAAACTCCACCTATGCGCAACAAAACAAGCACGTTCCCTCTTACGGTTCCTGCGCTGACATGTGAGTAGGGAGTTTGGAGACGTTCCTGAATTTATCCCAGGTATCCAAGCATATCAGGCCGATAGGAGAGCATTAAAACCACCCATGGTGGTGACTTAAATATGGTGAATCTAAACAGTGAAGAACTGTAGGTCGATGCGAATGAATGTGCGATCACATGACACACGTTTATAATAACCCTTGCTAGACACGAGTAACTTTGTAGACATTTTGACACACCTGAACCCAGATGGCAGTGAATATTAATTCTATTCGGCGCCACATGACTCTTGGTCCAGAATAGATTATATATTGCTAGCACACGAGCTATTAAGGGGAGTGGAAGAGGCAGATGTGCACAACGTCGCTAAATATGACCACGCGCCCGTATCAGTGACCCTGCCAGATATGGTGCAGATGGGGCCAAACCAAACTTGGCGCTTCCCGACCTATTTGTTAATGGATGAGAAGTTTCGACATCACGTGAAGCAATGGTGTTTTTAATATGTAAGGGTTAATGGAGATACTAGGGATAGGCCGGAACTTTTATGGGCAGCAGGGAAGGGAGTAATGCGCGGGAAACTAATAGGTTATCAGACAACGCTAAAAAAGAAGATGCGACAAACTAATCGCAGGCTAGCAGGATATTACGCGATAGGTACACGGCAAACAAGACAAGTTCATCAACACAGGTTAAAAATAGATGTAAGCAGGCTAAGGCTGACTTACACGTATGGGTATATCGATGAGAGACAAGCAGTAATAACAATTATAGAGCCGATGTATATCGTTATGGTAGCAAATGAGGGAGACTATTAGCACGACTAGCGAAAGGAAATCACATTCGTCATCAACATATTACAGCATTTACGAATAAACATGGGATCATGAACACAGACCCTCGAACCATAAACACCATTCTACAAGAATACTACTCAGACTTATATAAGGTGGAACATACGGATAGTGCGGAGGGTAACACCTTTGTAGATGGAATACGGTTACCATCCATCACAAACTATCAGCTTCTCCTTTTAAAAAAACAAATTGAGGTGACGGAAGTGACAGCGGCGATAAGTTACTTTAAATACGGGAAAGCTCCAGGACCTGACGGGTTTACAGCCAAATTGTTTAAATTATTGAGTGAGGATATCCCGTCCACATTGGTACGCACCTTCAATCATATATTGGAGACAGGAGGGTTGCCCAGCCATTCAAACATGTCACACATGAAGTTGCTACTAAAACCAAACAAACCTTCACATCTGCCTGGATCCTATCCTACATTCTCACTCATTGACCATTATATCAAGATTTTGTCCAGGATCATGGCAGATCTTTTGAGTAGCATTGGTCCTACGCTGATAGGGCCATCACAAGTGGCCTTTGTTAGCTACTTTGTTGGCTACTATCAGTCTCACTATGCATAACACATGTGTGCAGTGGGCAGTATTACCTTTGCCTTCGGTGGAGTAGGAAAACCCCTCTCCTATCGAAGTGTTAGTTGGGGAGATGGAAGATTTGACACCGGGACCTGAATTGTAATACTTAAATGAGTGACAAATTTGTTAAGGCGCAACTCCGCGGCCCCTACGTTGAGTCTAGCCCGTGAAAATTTACTGGTTGTCAATGGGGAACCCCAACACCCCGGGGCAGCTACAGTATTTCAACAATTAGAGCTGAACCAAGATTTGCTGTATCAGGTTTATAAAATACATGTTGAAATTTTTTAACAATTGCTGGTACCGCAGTCATATCGGAGGTTGGTAATGGACTTAGCGCATGCGCATGTACTAGGGTGACATTTGTGCCAAAAGAAAACCCTACACAGAATTATACAACGGTTTTACTGGCAGGGGGTCTATCAAGAAGTTAAACGGTATTGTAACTCTTGTCGCATGCGCCAGATACACAGTCCTCAGCCTCATTTAGTGAGTCCCTTGGTGCCATTAAAAATTTTAGAGGTCCAGTTTGAGAGAATACCCATGGATCTGGTGTAGCCGGTTAATAAATCAGCAAGGGGTCATCAACAGGGGCAATAAAAGGGGCACTGTGTGGGTCACCAGTTTTGAGCACACCCGAGTTCAAAAGAGAATTCATTGTCCAGACTGATGCGTCAGAGGTAGGTATGGGTGCCGTGTTGTCTCAGGACTGGAGCTTAACGGGGAGGAGCATCCCATTAGTTTCCTGAGTCGAAAACTTACTCCATCAAAAAACAGAGACAGCATTGTAGAGAGAGAGTGCCTGGCGATAAAGTGGGCACTGGAGTCGTTGCACTACTATTTGTTGGGGATAACATTTTGTTTTGTAAATGATCATTCCCCTGTGACTGGCAGTGTTGTAGCCCAGGGAGTAGAGTTCAGGTGGTAGAAAGATGAACATAACAGGAGACTTGGAAAACGTTGGCAAACAGTTATTTAATCTGAAAACGGACAGGCAAATTCAGGTGAGATCCATGCCTTGTTCATTTTCAGAAAAATAAGCCGGTCTACATTGTCTGAGGATAGTCGCATGCGACGGTCTGTTAGTACACCACCTGCAGCACTAAAGACGCGCTCAGATAATACACTGGCAGCAGGGCAAGCCAGCACCTCCAAGGCATACCACACATCAAATACAAATATAGCAGTAATAATAATATTATTAATAAAAAATGAAATTGCACACACAGTACACAGACACAGCTCATATGTGTGTATAAGAGAGAGTGTTTCTGTGTGTAGTTCATGCCTCTAGCCTAGAAGATCAGTCTTGCTAAAATCTTTAACACTGACCCCTGTTCTGTTCTTAAAATGGTGGATGCTGAACTGCTTCTCAGCCCCCTCATACACAATCATTATGTGGCACTGCTGGGCTCAGTGAGAGGCATCAGATTGAACTAGGCTGTCCTGAGTCATTCTCAATAGAACATTTTGTTCAGCAGTTCATCTAGTTCATTTAGTTTAGAGGTCACATGATGCATTTCCTATCAGCTCCTCACAGGATAGGGTGGAGAAAAACTGAACTAAATGAACTAATCTTTTGAACTAATCTTTTCAGTGAACTAGTTCATGGTGAACTAATCAACAAAATTAACTAGATTTCCCATCACTATGGTGTACACCTTGGTGGCGCTGTCACAAAACTTCGCCACATTTGTAACATACAGCTCTTGCCCTGTGCAGAGGCGCTGCTTGTGCTCTCTCTTGTTGCAGAGCTGTCTACAATGCCTCGACGCACAGAGCTGCTTTGTAAAGCAGTAGCAGCAGCAGCGCTCTCGGCTGGAATGGAGAACATTATGGATTTCAACAGTGTGTCTTGGTCCTCCAGCATTTTACGGTCCCGGTTCAACGGTGTGATGAGGCTTTGTAAGTTGTCCCGGTAACGAGGGTCTAGGAGGGTGTACACCCAATAATCTGACGTGGTGAGAATGTGGCCGATGCGGCGGTCGTTTCTCAGGCAGTGCAGCATGAAATCAACCATGTGCTGCAGACTCACAACTGGCCAACAAACGCTGTCCTCTGGAAGAGCGTCACACTAATAGATTTTTGTAAATTTTAAATAGAAGAAAGCAGCAGCAATTTTTAAAAAATGACAAGGATGAGCCAGTGACAGACACTCAGCAGAGTACACGCTGCAGTGGTTGAAGTAAGTGGAGCGGGATCTACACTCCTACAAAAAAATTAAAGCTCAGACTAGAGTGAACACTGAAACACAACTGTTCACTTGCTGTGAAAGGCCTTTTTGTGGACTTCTATTATGTTTGCAAGCAATGTATTGTATTTTGATGGAAGAGCATCACACTAATATATTTTTGTAAATTTTAAATAGAAGAAAGCAGCAGCAATTTTTGAAAAATTACAAGGATGAGCCAGTGACAGACACTCAGCAGAGTACACGCTGCGGTGGTTGAAGTAAGTGGAGCGGGATCTACACTCCTACAAAAAATTAAAGCTCAGACTAGAGTGAACACTGAAACACAACTGTTCACTTGCTGTGAAAGGCCTTTTTGTGGACTTCTATTATGTTTGCAAGCAATGTATTGTATTTTGATGGAAGAGCATCACACTAATATATTTTTGTAAATTTTAAATAGAAGAAAGCAGCAGCAATTTTTGAAAAATTACAAGGATGAGCAGTGACAGACACTCAGCAGAGTACACGCTGCGGTGGTTGAAGTAAGTGGAGCGGGATCTACACTCCTACAAAAAAATTAAAGCTCAGACTAGAGTGAACACTGAAACACAACTGTTCACTTGCTGTGAAAGGCCTTTTTGTGGACTTCTATTAAGTTTGCAAGCAATGTATTGTATTTTGATGGAAGAGCATCACACTAATATATTTTTGTAAATTTTAAATAGAAGAAAGCAGCAGCAATTTTTGAAAAATTACAAGGATGAGACAGTGACAGACACTCAGCAGAGTACACGCTGCGGTGGTTGAAGTAAGTGGAGCGGGATCTACACTCCTACAAAAAAATTAAAGCTCAGACTAGAGTGAACACTGAAACACAACTGTTCACTTGCTGTGAAAGGCCTTTTTGTGGACTTCTATTATGTTTGCAAGCAATGTATTGTATTTTGATGGAAGAGCATCACACTAATATATTTTTGTAAATTTTAAATAGAAGAAAGCAGCAGCAATTTTTGAAAAATTACAAGGATGAGACAGTGACAGACACTCAGCAGAGTACACGCTGCGGTGGTTGAAGTAAGTGGAGCGGGATCTACACTCCTACAAAAAATTAAAGCTCAGACTAGAGTGAACACTGAAACACAACTGTTCACTTGCTGTGAAAGGCCTTTTTGTGGACTTCTATTATGTTTGCAAGCAATGTATTGTATTTTGATGGAAGAGCATCACACTAATATTTTTGTAAATTTTAAATAGAAGAAAGCAGCAGCAATTTTTGAAAAATTACAAGGATGAGACAGTGACAGACACTCAGCAGAGTACACGCTGCAGTGGTTGAAGTAAGTGGAGCGGGATCTACACTCCTACAAAAAAATTAAAGCTCAGACTAGAGTGAACACTGAAACACAACTGTTCACTTGCTGTGAAAGGCCTTTTTGTGGACTTCTATTATGTTTGCAAGCAATGTATTGTATTTTGATGGAAGAGCGTCACACTAATAGATTTTTGTAAATTTTAAATAGAAGAAAGCAGCAGCAATTTTTGAAAAATTACAAGGATGAGCCAGTGACAGACGCTCAGCAGAGTACACGCTGCGGTGGTTGAAGTAAGTGGAGCGGGATCTACACTCCTACAAAAAAATTAAAGCTCAGACTAGAGTGAACACTGAAACACAACTGTTCACTTGCTGTGAAAGGCCTTTTTGTGGACTTCTATTATGTTTGCAAGCAATGTATTGTATTTTGATGGAAGAGCGTCACACTAATAGATTTTTGTAAATTTTAAATAGAAGAAAGCAGCAGCAATTTTTGAAAAATTACAAGGATGAGCCAGTGACAGACGCTCAGCAGAGTACACGCAGCGGTAGTTGAAGTAACTGGAGCGTGATCTGCACTCAAAAAAAAAAAAAAAAAAAACACAGACTGCAGTGAACACTGAAACACAACTGTTCACTTGCTGTGAAAGGCCTTTTTGTGGACTTCTATAGTGTTTGCAACCAATGTATTGGATACGGATGGAAGCGCGTCACACTATTATTTCAATTACATGGAGCAGCAAGAATTACACTGAAGAAAAAAAAAAATAGTCTGTGAGTGACACGTGCAGATGCCTACAGACAGCGTTGCATACAGAGCAAACTGCAGCGTCACCTGCACTCACACACACCTTGCAGAGCTGTTAAAACAACACTGCAGGCAAAAGGAAGCTTTACACAGCCGGTGGTAAACTAGCCTGCCTAAAGCACAGTACACTAAATCGCAATCTCTAACTGTCCCTCAGAGTCAGCAGAGCAGCGTTCTTTCCCTAACTGAGTTCACAGCACAGTGACGCTAAAATGGCGGCGGCGCCTTTTATAGTGCATTCTGACATCATTTCAGCATCCAATCACAGCCATGCCAATAGTTAACATGACCGCAACAGTACAGGATGTGCCCACACTTCTTAGGATTCCTCATTGGCTGACTAAAATCACATTGCCTCTCAAAGAATTATGGGAACTTCCGATTCCGGTATACGATATATGGAAAATATCGGAACTAAGTATCGGAATTCCGATACAGCGAATATCGGCCGATACCCGATACTTGCGGTATCGGAATGCTCAACACTAGTAATGGCACAAGATGTATCATCTTGGAAAACCTATCACAAATTACCCAGATGGTGGTCATTCTCTGAGAAACAGGAAGGTCGGAAATGAAATCCATAGAGATATGGGTCCATGGTCTCTTGGGCACAGGCAATGGCATCAACAAACCACTAGAGCGAGAGCAAGGCTTGGAGCGAGAGCAAGTCCCGCAGGACTGCACAAATTCCCTGACATCACGAGACAAGGTAGGCCACCAAAAGGACCGACTAACCAAGTCTCTGGTACCAAAAATTCCGGGATGCCCAGCCAACGCGGAACAATGAATCTCAGACATCACACTCTTTTTCCACTGGTCCGGGACAAACAATTTTCCAACAGGGCAGCACTCGGGCCTATCCTCCTGACACCCCTCCAGAGCAAGTCTCAAATTGGGCGAGATGGCGGAAAGAACTACACCCTCTTTCAAAATAACAGAAGGATCAGATAACTCAGGAGTAGTGTTGAGCGATACGATACTGCAAATATCGGATATCGGCCGATATTAGCTGTATCGGCCTTTCGATTCCGAATACCGATATTTTCGTCATATCGAATACCGGAATCGGATTTGTCACTGTCACTGTCTGTGTCCGTCGGTCGGGTCTGTCACTGTCAGTGTCCGTCGGTCGGGTCTGTCAGGAGTCAGCGGCACTTACCTGGCAGAAGATCTCCGGCGGTCACGTCCTGGACTGCTTCATGGCCGCCATCATCTTTCCCCGGCGGTCACATGCAGTTTCTCGCGATAACTGCAGTGACTGCTGGGTAATCCCGGCCGTAAAGCAGTCAGTCCGATGACGTCACTGCCGGGGAAGCAGGTAATCAGCTGTGCTGCGTCGCGATGACAGGCTCTGCCTGTCATTGCGATGTAGCAGAGCTGGATCGTCGTGGGACTGTCGTTACTATGGACTGCGTCGGACTGGTGGTATACTGTTGGTTTGTTTTTTTTCTTTTTTTACAGGAGATCGATGGCGTCGCAGGAATGAGAGTACAATAAAAGAAATGAAAACTGTGTTGTCTCTTTTATTTCATTAAAATACTTTTTTCTTGCTTTGTCTTTTTTTATGCATTTAATAACTTTGGGATTAATAATGGATCGGTGTCTTATTGACGCCTCTCCATTATTAACCGGGCTTATTGTCACCGTGCAATCAACGGTGACATTAACCCCTTATTACCCCGCTTGCCACCGCTACAGGGCAAGTGGGAAGAGCCGGGTAAAGTGCCACAATTGGCACATCTTTTGATGCGCCAAATGTGGGGCTGCTGTAGCCTGGTATTATCAGGCTGTTGAGGGCCAAAATCCATGGGCCTTGACAGTCTTTTAATACCAGGCCGCAGCAGTCTGCATTTTACTTGGCTGGTTAACAAAAATAGGGGGACCCCTACGCCGTTTTTTTTTTTCGAGGGGATCCCCTATTTTTGTTAACCAGCCAAGCTAAGCAGACTGCTGTGGCCTGGTATTATCAGGCTTGTAAGGTCCATGGATATTGGATCCTTACCAGCCTGAAAAACCAGGCCTCAGCGGTCTGCTTCATCTGGCTGGTTAACAAAAATAGGGGGGACCCCACGCCAATTTTTTTCGAGGGGATCCCCTATTTTTGTTAATCAGCCAAGATATGCAGACTGCTGTGGCCTGGTATTATCAGGCTTGCAAGGTCCATGGATCTTGGCTCCTTAACAGCCTGAAAATCCAGGCCTCAGCGGTCTGCTTCATCTGACTGGTTAACAAAAATAGGGGGGACCCCACGCCATTTTTTTTCGAGGGGATCCCCTATTTTTGTTAACCAGTTCCCTCTGACGTCACTGATTGTGTCCCTGGCTGACCTGAAGTGAAAGTGGAAAGCAATCAATTAAGCTTTCCACTTCCTCTCCTGTCAGCCAGGAGAGGAACTCATTCATTTGGGGGTTTACTGTGAGGCTGCAGCATTAGCTGCGGTCCCTGCAGTAAACATTAACCCTTTCTGAAGGATTACACCGTGGGACCTGACTGTGCATCGGATTGGTAAGAATAATTTTGCTTTATTATTTTATTTTTATTACAGGAAATGGTTTTAGCAGGTAAATAAAATATGGTCAAAAACTGTGTGATTATTTCATTAAACTTCTTTTTTATTAAAGTGTGTGTGTTTGATTTTTCTTTCATACAATAGGATTAATAATTGATAGTTGTCTGATTGACAGCTCTCAATTATTAACCTGGCTTAAAGTGACCTTTCAATTGCAAGGTCATTTTAACCCCTTATTAACCCATTCGCCACCGCTACAGGGCAATGGGAATAGACGAGCAAAGTGCCAGAAAGGGCAAATCTAATTAGAGATTTGCCCTTTCTGGGGTGTCTGGGGGCAGATGTTAGTAGCCGGGGGGGGCCAAAAATAATGGTCCCTCTCTGGGCTATTATTATCTGCCCCCACTCACTGGCTTTGTCTGTCTGGTTGCGAAAATAGGGCGGGAGCCCACGCATTTTTTTTCAGCAATTTTACACCTCATATAATATATATATTATATATATACATGTCATTGAATTTGTGACACATATATATATATTTATATTTATAGTTCATACACTTCTACATAGTATAATAGCCGCTAATTCAATTGCCGGCTTTTGTGAAAATGCAGAACCCGACATGAAATGACACTTGGTTTACATAGAGTTAACCATGTCTTTTCATGTAGTTTGATATCTGATTTGCACAAACAATTACATGAGTGTAAGTGTGCAAAATTTCACACCTGTAGGGGTTAATTAAAGGTGTAAATTCGTAGCAAAAAAGTCCGTTTTTTTATCAACGAATTTACACCTTTAATTAACCCCTACAGGTGTGAAATTTTGCACACATAGACTGATGTAATTGTTTGTGCAAATCAGATTGCAAACAACATGAAAAGACATGGTTAACCCTATGTACACCAAGTGTCATTTCATGTCGGGTGCTTCTGTCTTTTCACAGAAGCCGGCTTTACCCGGCAATTGAATCAGAGGATATTTTACTATGTAGAAGTGTATAAACTATACATATATGTATATATATATATGTCACAATGACATGTATATATATATATGTATTCTATGTGTGTATATTTAGTGTTTACAAGGAAATAAAGGTTTTTTTTAGTTGCGATATTTTGTTCCCATAGACTTACATTGGACTTCCGGTATCGGAATCGGATATCGCCGATATTTAGTGATATCGGCGATACCATTTCGATACGATATTTTTAGATATCGAGCAGTATCGCTCAACACTACTCAGGAGAGTCCGCAAGGAAACTCCTCGAGAGGGCATCCGCCTTAACATTCTTAGTGCCAGGAAGAAAGGAAACTACAAAATTAAAACGTGTGAAAAACAAGGCCCACCTGGCCTGTCTAGGATTGAGTCGCTTGGCAGATTCCAGATAGACCAGATTCTTATGGTCCGTAAGGACCACCACCTGATGTTTGGCTCCCTCCAGCCAATGTCTCCACTCTTCAAAAGCCCACTTCATGGCCAATAACTCCCGATTACCCACGTCATAATTACGTTCAGTAGGAGAAAATTTTCGAGAAAAAAAGGCACAAGGGTTACTTTTAGAGGTCTCTGGATCTTTTTGGGACAAAACGGCACCTGCCCCAATTTCAGAGGCATCAACCTCCACCTGAAATGGCAGAGAAACATCAGGCTGCCGTAGAACAGGAGCAGAAGTGAATCTCTGCTTAAGTTCCTGAAATGCAGAGACTGCCTCAGGAGGCCAATTCACCACATCAGAACCCTTTCTGGTCAAATCAGTTAATGGTTTAACAATAACCGAGAAATTACCAATAAATTTACGATAAAAATTGGCAAAACCCAAAAATCTCTGAAGAGCCTTTAATGAAGTAGGTTGGACCCAATCACAGATGGCCTGAACCTTGACCGGGTCCATTTCAATAACAGATGGGGACAAAATGAATCCCAGAAATGAGATCCTCTGTACGCCAAAAAGACACTTTGATCCCTTCACATACAGAGCATTCTCTCTCAAAATCTGGAATACAGTTCGAACATGTTTCACATGAGAGTCCCAGTCATTAGAAAAAATCAAGATATCATCCAAATAAACAATCAGAAATTTGTCCACAAAATCCCTGAAAATGTCATTCATGAAGGACTGGAAGACGGAAGGAGCATTAGTGAGCCCAAAGGGCATCACCAGGTACTCAAAATGCCCTTCAGGGGTATTGAATGCCGTCTTCCATTCATCCCCGTGCTTAATGCGAATAAGGTTATACGCCCCCCTGAGGTCAAGCTTGGTAAACCAAGTAGCGTTTTTCACCCTGGAAAACAGGTCAGAAATCAAGGGTAACGGGTATTGATATTTCACAGTAATATTATTCAAGAGACGATAATCAATACACGGCCTTAAAGAACCATCCTTTTTGGCCACAAAGAAAAAACCGGCACCTAAGGGTGAAGAGGATGGTCTGATATGACCCTTCTCCAATGATTCCTTGATATAAGACCGCATAGCGTCATGTTCAGGTACAGACAAGTTAAAAAGGCGACCTTTAGGGAATTTACTACCCGGCACTAATTCAATAGCGCAGTCATAGCTCCTATGGGGAGGCAAGGATGCAGATTTACTTTTGCTAAACACATCAGAAAAATCAATCAAAAATAGTGTTGAGCGATAGTGCTCGATATCTAAAAATATCGTATCGAAATTGTATCGCCGATAGCACTAAATATCGTCGATAATCGATTTCGATAGCGGAAGTCCCATGTAAGTCTATGGGAACAAAATATCGCAACAAAAAAAACCCTTTCTTACGTTGTAAACACAAAATATACACACATAGAATACTATATATATATATATATATGCATGTCATTGTGACATATATATACATATATTTATAGTTTATACACTTCTACATAGTAAAATAGACTCTGATTCAATTGCCGGGTAAAGCCGTGACATACCCCATAGAAGTCGACGGGCTCGGTGCCGAGTACCCCCAAAACCTCTGGCTCTGTGCGACTCAACTTGGGCGTCACGAACAGGATTCTGTAGCTCGCTATAAGCGAGTCCTGTGTGCCTGAATTGAACTGGTTTTGTGCTTGAGAATTGCTAAAATCATCAGAGAATGTATTTGCCATTTTTCCGCCATATCTGCGTCACGACGAGGCACTGGTGAAGAAGAAGGGCGTGCTCTTCATGGGTGTACTGTACACTCACTCAGTGACGCGAAAACGATGGCTCTAAATGGTACTGCAATGTAAGATCGTGCCCCACAGCTTTTCAGTTCCGCCTCCTCATCCTCCTCAGTGTGTGGAAACTAACACGAAGGTCCCGCCTCCCTACAAAAGAGGGGCCCTCTCCAGATGCTAATGACACATGTGACTTGGCAGAGATGGCTAATGGACACGAGCAGAAGTGTGAAGGGATGGAGCAGTCAGAGCTCTCCCCCCACGGAAGCGACCCGATCGCCACGGAACCACCGTTGGGCACCCAGCCTGGAAACCCTCCTACGCTGCAAGAAGCGGAGGATACCCTAAGAGGCCTGGCCCGGCACCGGGAGGAGGTCGCCAGGATGGAAGCGAGCTGGCGTGCCCTAAAACTAAACTTGGAGCGGCGCCAATCCCTCTTACCTGAAGTGTCTGTACCGGAAGGTGAGGCACCCGTTCTAGTAGAGGAGTCCTTGCAATGTGATCCGGTTGACGTTGTCGCAGTGGAGGCACCCGTTCCTGCAAAAACCGCAGCACCGTCAGCACCCCAGATCCCGCTGTCTGCCCCGTCGCTGAGACAGAAGAAGCGACACCCGTCCTCATGGAGGAGGCCGCGCAGGCACCAGAGCACTACCTGCCTGTACCGGAGCCCCGACAGTCATCTGATTTAGAGCCGTCTGATTCCTCCGCAGGGGAGCGCCGCCAGGACTGGGGGGCGACAGGAGAGCTGCCGCAAACCGGACACTGTAAGCTGCAGTGGAGTGGTGGAGACATGGAGCAGCTGGTGGAGGAGAATTTCAACCGGCGTCAGGAGGAAGAGTGGAGACGTTGGGAGCGGGAAGCAGAGCGACAAAGGGAGCAGCGAGAATCCCAAAAACTTCGGCAACGTAACCTGGAGAAGGACCGGGCAGATAAGGACCGGATGAGAAAGGATAAAGGAACCTGTGTGAGCCGCGGCGTAAGGGTGCAGTACGGAGCTTTAAATTGAAAGGTGGGTGGGGCTTCATCAAGGAGCCTGGACTTTATTTAGAAGTCTTTGTGAACCGGCGGGACGTGGAGGCTCACCTCCCAGAAGGACACCCGGGGAGGGACCTGTTGCCAGGAGACTTGGTGACTTACACCCGACACTGGGGTTACAATGGATGGTACGCCCTAAATGTTTCCAGGTGCGACCCCTACTCCCCAGTGTGTCAGGAACCTGTGAGACCCTCGGAGCCTTCAGCCTCCCACATCCAGGCCTCTGAAAAAGTGCCCACCCCACGCCGTAAATCTCCCAAGCCTCCCTCAGTGGTCTCCTCAGCAGCCCCAGCTATGGACATGATAAGTATAGCTGGCCCGTACCCGGCGCCTGTTAGGCCCCCTGGGGTTCGTTCAGTCCGGGACATAGGGTTCCAGACCCGGAGGGAGATGAAAGAGGTGGCCACACAGACCCAGATAGCAGGTCACGACTTGACTGTACAGGCCACACGACGTCATCAGGTCCTGGTGGTCCTTGGTGCCTCGGATGTTTGGCAAGCATCAGAAGAGTACCAGGTGGTACCTGGAACACCCCTGCCAAAGAAGTATAAATAACCCGGACAGGGTCCCTGTATGTAAATAGTTAAATTGTTGATAAATAGTTAAATTGTTTATGTACCCGGACGGGTGAATGTTTATAAAAAAGTTTTTTAATTTAATAAAAAAAAAACAACACAGTTTTCATTACTTTTATTACAGTCTCATCCTGCGACGCCATCGATCTCCTGTAAAAAAATGAAAAAAAAAACCAGCAGTATACCACCTGTCCGACGCAGTCCATAGTAACGAGTGTCCCACGACGATCCAGCTCTGCTACATCAGAATCCCGGCGCAGCACAGCTGATTACCTGCTTCCCCGGCGGTGACGTCATCGGACTGGTTTACGGCCGGGATTACCCTGCAGTCACTGCAGTTATCGCGAAAAAACTGCATGTGACCGCCAGGGAGAAGATAATGGCGGCCATCAAGCAGTCCAGGACGTGACCGCCGGAGATCTTCTGCCAGGTAAGTGCCGCTGACTCCTGACAGACCCGACCGACGGACACTCACAGTGACAGTGACAAATCCGATTACGGTATTCAATAAGACGAAAATATCTAAACGAATTATCGAAAGGCCGATAGAGCTAATATCGGCCGATAGCCGATATTTGCATTAACGTATCGCTCAACACTAATCAAAAAGTCAGGAACATCCTGAGCCTGGGGGGAGGCAGAAAAAACAGGAGTGTTAGTATTAACACATTGGCAGCCCCAACTGGTTACAGACACAGATTTCCAATCCAAAACAGGATTATGAGACTGTAACCAAGGAAAACCCAGCACGATAATGTCATGCAGATTATACAGAACCAAAAATTTGCAGCACTCCTGGTGATCAGGTTCAACCCTCATTATCACCTGAGTAGAAAACTGGGGTTTATTCTCAGCCAAAGGGGTAGAATCGATCCCCAGTAGGGGAATAGACTTCTGTAGGGGTATCAAGGGAAATCCACAACGTTTAGCAAAATCATAATCCATCAGATTAATAGCTGCTCCAGAATCAACGAAAGCCTGAGCAGAAAATGAGGACAGAGAGCATATCAGAGTGACAGTTAATAAAAACTTAGTCTGAACACTACCCAAGACAACTGAGCATGCAAAACGTCTTCCCCGCTTAGGGCAGACTGAAATAGCATGAGAGGCATCACCACAGTAGAAACATAACCCATTGCGCTTTCGAAACTCATGACGCTGTGCCCCAGACACCACTCTATCACACTGCATGGGTTCAGAAGCTGGTTCACAAGGCAACACCATTCCACGCATACTTCTCCGCTCACGCAAACGTCTGTCAATTTGAATCGCTAATGACATAGAATCATTGAGACCAGAGGGGACAGGGAATCCCACCATAACATCCTTTACATTATCTGACAGACCCTTCCGAAAAAGGGCTGCCAAAGCGTCGTCATTCCATTTGGTCAGGACTGCCCACCTACGGAATCTCTGACAGTATAACTCAGCGTCATCAAGCCCCTGATTTAATGCCAACAAGGCTTTTTCAGCTTGATCAGTGACATTAGGCTCATCGTACAATAACCCCAAGGCCTGAAAAAATGCATCAACATCACTCAAAACAGGATCCCCAGGTATCAGGGAAAAAGCCCAATCCTGAGGATCGCCGCGCAGGAGAGAGATGATAATTTGAACCTGCTGCGCTGCGTTCCCTGAGGACTTAGATTTTAAGGCAAAAAACAATTTACAATTATTTTTGAAATTCTGAAACTTAGCTCGATCCCCTAAAAACAAATCTGGCATGGGAATCCTAGGTTCCACAACAGGCAACCCAGCAAGATAGATAGCAATACTCCGAACCTCAGTGGCAAGCTGATCCACACGGCCAGACAACTGTGCAAACTCCATTGAGAGAAAAGATCCTCCCCAGCACCAGAGATACAGAGGGAAAAAAAAAAAAAATGCAACAAACAAAAATATTTCTGACAACTCTGACAACCTTTTTTCTTTCACAATATTTTTTCCCTTCTGTGAGTACCATACAATTTTCAATTTTTAGGCCGGTGATACTGATATGTTTCGGTAGCTGAGGAGTGCAGGTAAAAAAGGCAATACACCAGAGCAGTTGGAATCTATGAGATTGCAGTACCCTGACTAACCACCACAACTAGAGGCAGCCGTGGAGCGTTCCTACGTTGGTCCTAGACGCCTCGTCACAGCCTGAGAAACTAACTACACCTAAAGATAGAAATAGGAAAGCTATCTGCCCCGGAGCAGAACCCCAAAGATAATAGAAAGCCCCCAAACAAGTAATGGCGGTTAGACAAGATGAAATACTGACACAGAAAGAAAATAGAATGAGCAAACGCTGGGGCCCAAACTAACTAAATAGAAAAGGATAGGAAGGGCACTTACTGCAATCCCAGAAAACCCTGAAAAGCACCAACTCTACTAATTTCAAAATCACCTGAGATCACACGACCTCTTCCACCTAAATTAGTTCTCTGGTGTAACAAAATCAAAACAGCAGCCACTGAAAAAACTGGAAAAAGCAAAAGTACAAACATCAGTGGCTGAACTAAACTGAGAGGGCAGAAGCCCCGGAGGGGACCCTGAAGGCCCCCACAGAAGTGCAGGACAAAATGCAAAAATATAGCACAAACACAAAAGAAGAAAATGTCTTATCTGTTAGCAGGAGATGCAGACACGACACAGCAGGCTACAAGGGAAACTGGAATAAAGGATTCAGACCAGAACAATTGATCACCGGCAACCCTGATGGGAAGGTGACTCCCTTATATAAGACCAGTCAGTAACACCTGATTCCCAGTCCTCACAATCTTCACTGGACAGACTAGCACCGCTTGTAACCACCAGAGGGAGCCTCTGCTCAGAACTCATCTCAAACCCATTCACAACAACACTTCAATAAATGCAAGCAATTCAAGGGTTAACACTCGCGACCTCCTTACATAAGCACATATGGCTGTTCTCTGAAAGTGTGGACCGCCTAACTTTCATCAAATTGAACAAGTCATGGATTCTCCAATGATTTTTGCACCCCAGTTTCAGACTGGGCAGACCAAGTGATGGTGTCGTTTTTGTGCCATGCATTGATCTTGCATGTCATGACTTCTGTGCCTGCTGTTGCAACTGCTGCTGATGTTACAAACAATTTTTTGAAATGTGGATACTCCAAGTTGGGTCTCCATCTGGTGGGTTGTTTGTAATGGAAGGTGTGTCAGAGGCCTATCATACTGTTTCTACTATGTGTAAATTGGTGCCACTTTAGTGGTGTGCGACAATAATTTTTTGAAATTTGGAGAATCCAAGTTGGGTCTCCTTCATGAATGTTGCCTGCAGCAGTAGGGCTCCCAGACCGGCAGGCCTGCATTTACTTTCACTCAATTACCTGTGTTACTATCACTAAATTTTTATAATGTTTTTGGCCTACAAAGCTTATATTTGTGCCATCTGAGTGCGTCTGGGAAAAAGAAAAATTTGAGCTGTTGCATTAGGTATCAGAGCTTCCAGCAAGGAAGGCTTACAATGCTCTCTGTCTTAACCACGAGGTCCTAAGTGAAACTTCAGTTCAAAGCTCTAAATGCTGGCCCAGACCTTGATGCCCAATGCATGGACCATGGCTGACTGCTGCTGTGTCATTTCAAATTTCTACTATGGGTCAATTGAGAAATGATGACACTTTTCATGGTGTCTGCCCCTAATTTTAGCTGTTTGTGAAACTTTTGTCACCCATTAAGGTATTGTGGATACGTTTGGTTTAGCCTCACATTGAATTTAATGGGGTTTGGATACATTCACCTACAGAACCTGGGCAGGTTCGCTCATCTCTAATCCTAAGTGCACAGCACTAGATTCTAAACTAAGCTCCAAGTGCTGCACGTTTGTAGGAGATGGTTAATTTTTTCGAGTTTCTGTAATTAACCATTTTTTGTGCCTAAAATAAAAGTAAATTCCTGTCTGGGTCTGTTCTAAAAATATAAATTATGCCTTGTGTAAAAGTCAAACAGGTTACACCTAATGTAGACTGTTAACGTTCACTAATTACACCTCAAGAGGCAAAAAGAAAAAAATATATATTGTATTGTGAAAAATGGATTATTTACCTAGTGGGGAATTGTTTGTGAAGACATCACTGAGCGTCCGCAATGTACTCAGCGGGTGTAATGAAAATTGATTGTGTGCTCAGCAGGAGGACAGCTTTTGGAGCATATTTTGGATTAATAAGCATGTTTCTGGACAAAACAATAAATAATAAAAATATTGGAACATTCTTTCCCAAGCTACAAACAACATGTAATAGATGATGGGGCATTAAGAACAACAAAGATGTATACAGCTCGCTGATACTATGATGTGATTTATCAAATGGGTAGAAAAGTCAACAGTAATGTGTAAAGTAAGAAAACTAATCTATATAGCTATCTATTATCTATCTATCATCTATCTATCTATCTATCTATCTATCTATCTATTTATTATCTATCTATCTATCTATCTATCTATCTATTATCTATCTATCATCTATCTATCTATCTATCTATCTATCTATCTATCTATCTATCTATTTATTATCTATCTATCTATCTATCTATCTATTATCTATCTATCTATCTATCTATCTATCTATCTATTTATTATCTATCTATCTATCTATCTATCTATTATCTATCTATCTATCTATCTATCTATCTATCTATCTATCTATCTATCTATCTATCATCTATCTATCTATCTATCTATCTATTTATTATCTATCTATCATCTATCTATCTATCTATTATCTATCTATCTATCTATTTATTATCTATCTATCTATCTATCTATCTATCTATCTATCTATCTATTATCTATCTATCATCTATCTATCTATCTATCTATCTATCTATCTATTTATTATCTATCTATCTATCTATCTATTATCTATCTATCTATCTATCTATCTATCTATTTATTATCTATCTATCTATCTATCTATCTATCTATCTATCTATTATCTATCTATCTATCTATCTATCTATCTATCTATCTATCTATCTATCATCTATCTATCTATCTATCTATCTATTTATTATCTATCTATCATCTATCTATCTATCTATATCTATCTATCTATCTATTTATTATCTATCTATCTATCTATCTATCTATCTATCTATCTATCTATCTATCTATCTATCTATCTATCATCTATCTATCATCTATCTAGCTATTATCTATCTATCATCTATCTATCTATCTATCTATCTATCTATCTATCTATCTATCTATCTATCTATTATCTATCTATCTATTTATTATCTATCTATCTCTATCTATCTATCTATCTATCTATCTATCTATCTATCTATCTATCTATCTATCATCTATCTATATCTATCTATCTATTATCTATCTACTATCTATCTATCTATCTATCTATCTATTATCTATTTATCTATCTATCTATCTATCTATCTATTATCTATCTATTATCTATCATCTATCTATCTATCTATCTATTATCTATCTATTATCTATCATCTATCCATTATCTATCCATTATCTATGACATATCTATATATTTATCTATTATCTATCAGCAATCTATTTATCTAAGTATCTAAGGAAAATGTAGCACTCACCAGCTTGAAGAATATTCTGGACCCGTAGAAGCGAGTAATCGCGAAAACGGCCGTCGTCCGTTTCTTCACTATCCCCATGCCTCATACGTCCTGTATGTCCACTTTTTTGTCCATGCCACGAATGTGAATAAAGGACCATTGAATTTTCAAGCTGGTGAGTGCTACATTTTTCTTTCTTACATGTTCATTGGGGTTCGTCCTTTAATTCATGTGAGCACCTATACCAGCAGAAGTTTATCGAAGAATTCAGTTTGAAGTGTACCTGAGTCTGATAAGTGATGATTGATGTACCCTTGTTGCAGTTCATTTCTCCTCTTTTTTTGGATTATCTATCATATCTATCTATCTATCTATCTATCTATCTATCTATCTATCTATCTATCTATCTATCTATCTATCTATTATCTATACAAACAAACCTGATCAGCATCACCTAAGTGTGAATAGATGCAAACTGTAGTGACTGCAAAACATGTATAAAAAAAAGCACAGCAGCACTCTGTGAATGCCAAGACATATAGTGACAATGGAAATATAAACTTC
>JARQOD010000001.1:980892708-980915141 GCA_033576555.1 Oophaga sylvatica | reverse complement strand
CAACCACATTGTCCCTCAGCAAAATGTACTGTACTTACAAAAAAGCAATGTTTCTTAGCGCATCAATTGCCAATTCATGTGTGCCCATCAACCACGGCAAGGTGACACTTCTCTGATGGGTCCTATCATAACCCTTCCCTATCCTACTGTACATGCAAATTTCTGGCTAAAAAGCCTACAATAATGGAAAAACATGACTATCCTGAGCTGCAAGCCTACAATTTGAATGGGTAAGTAGAATTGGATGAGAACACCTGAAGGCCAGTTGTAGGCTTTTTAGCCCGAAAGTGGAGTGTACAGTAGGATAGGGAAGGGTTATGATAGGATCCATCAGAGAAGTGTCACCTGGCTGTGGTTGATGGACACACATGAATTGGCCAATTTATGCGCTAAGAACCTTCACTTTTTTTGTAAGTACATCTTGCTGAGGGACGAAGCTGTAATGTATGTGGTACAGTTCATATAGCGTCTTGTGCTTGGGTGCGATGAAAATACTTGAGACACAGGTTGATAAAGAAAGTCTTGTATTGCTTCATACAAATTGGCAAAAATAAACACACAGGTTGCAAACACAGAAGCAGGAGACACAGCAGGCCAGAGTAATCTAAGCTCAGCAATAACTCTCCACAACAGATTCAGATCTTCTTCTCTGTTACCGCAAGTCCATGCAAACGTGAGGCTCTCAAGAGCAGAGTTCAGAGTCCACAAGTGCTTCAGAGTTCCTCAGTAGGAATGGCTGGAGTACAAGGTCCAAGGCTTCAGGAGTCAGAACACAGGTTCACTGCAGGCTAGATTCTGAAGCACTGATTGCTCAGCTGTGGCTGTTTAAGAAGCAAACGGAGAGAATCAGGGCGGGAACATGCAAGCTGGAAAACTCCATTTTGACTGAGGGCAAGATAGCTGCAGCAAAACAGAAAGCAAAATGGCCGACGAACAAACTGAGTTTCAGAAACAGATACACAGAACCTTACATTACTCCCCCCTTAGGGACAACCTCCGGATGACCACAGACCAGGCTTGTGTGGGTACCTCTGATGAAACTGACGGAGCAAGCGAGGAGCATTAACGTTATTGACTGGCTCCCATGAGTTGTCCTCCACTGGGTAGCCCTGCCATTTAATCAGATATTGTAACTGATTTCTATACAACCTGGAATCTAAAATCCTTTCCACCACAAATTCCTCCTGACCATCGACTAGCACTGGGTCAGGGCAAGGAGAAGAACGTCCAGGAAACGTATTGGGTGTCGCAGCCTTTAGTAGGGATACATGAAAGACAGGGTGGATTCTCATAGTTCTGGGCAATTGAAGACGACAAGCAACGGCACTTATAATTTTACTGATTTTATAGGGTCCAATGTACTTATGTCCCAACTTAGACGATGGAATCCTTAACTTAAGATTTCTGGTTGACAGCCAGACCAGGTCTCCTACCTTAAAAGCTGGTGCAGGTTTACGAAATTTATCTGCTGCCTTCTTGTACCTTTCCTGAGCCGATTCCAGATTCTCCTTTAGAAGATCCATATTCTTCTGTAAAGTCGTGACTCTTTCAGCCACTGCTGGCAAAGGCGTCTCTATGGGAAATCGTGGTAGAATGTTAGGATGATAACCTAGATTAGAGTAAAAAGGAGACTGTTTAGTGGAGGCACTCTGAGAGTTGTTGTAAGAGAACTCAGCCAATGGAAGTAGATCCACCCAATCATCCTGTAGGTGGCAGATAAAGCAGCGGAGATACTGCTCCAGGGTTTGATTGGTTCGTTCGGTTTGTCCATTAGTCTGGGGATGAAAAGCAGAAGAAAGGTTTACTTTAATGTCCAATGCTGCACAGAAATTTTGCCAAAACCTAGAAGTGAATTGCACCCCTCGATCCGAAATAACCTCATCCGGTACTCCATGTAAGCGAAACACATCTTTAATCATCAAATCTGATGTCTGTTTTGCAGTGGGTAAGCCGACACAAGGGATAAAATGAGCTGCCTTTGTTAGACGGTCAACCACCACTAGAATAGTGTTCTTCCCTTGAGAGGTTGGTAATTCCACAATGAAGTCCATAGAAATGGATCCCCACGGGCGGGACGGGGTGGGAAGAGGCTGTAACAGACCAGTTGGTGAAGAGCGAGGTGTTTTGCATCTTGCACAAACCTCACACGAAGTGACATAGTCCAAAACATCCTTCCTACAAGTGGGCCACCAAAAGAAATGAGAAAGAAATTCCTGTGTCTTTAGAATTCCTCTATGCCCGGCTATTTTGGAATCGTGAATGAGTTGCAATACTCTCAATCTGACTGTTTCAGGTATATACAGACGTTGTCCCAGAATCCACACACCATTCTTAAAGACAAGACTTACGTCCCTTGGGGGTTGAGCCAAAAAAGAATCCGCATGGTATGCTTCCTTGATGTCTTTAATTAGGTCTTGATGATGAATCACTCCTAGGAATCTAGAGTCAGGAAGAATAGTCTTAGGAGGAGTAATTGGACGTGTCTCTGCTGAGTAAATCCTAGAGAGTGCATCAGCCTTTCCATTGCGCGATCCTGGTCTATAAGAAATAATAAAATTAAATTGGTTTAAGAAAAGATTCCAGCGAGCCTGGCGAGGAGTCAGGCACTTAGCCGACCTGATAAACTCAAGATTACGATGGTCTGTCAGAACAACTATTTGCTGTGCAGCTCCTTGAAGAAGGTGTCTCCATTCTTTGAAGGCGGCAATAATGGCCAACAACTCTCTATTGCCCACATCGTAGTTCTTCTCAGCCGAAGACAACTGCTGGGAAAAGAAGGCACAGGGATGCAAGACATTCTTCTCACCTGTTCTCTGAGAGAGTATAGCTCCCACGGCACAGTCTGAAGCATCCACCTCTATTATGAAGGCAAGCTCTGGGTTGGGATGTACTAAGATAGGTGCAGTGGTAAATTTATCTTTTAGACGGGAAAATGCTTCCTGGGCTTGGGGAGTCCAGGAGAACTTAGACTCTTTCCGGGTAAGTTGGGTGATAGGTGACACTACCTCAGAGAAATTTCTAATGAAACGTCTATAGAAGTTTGCAAACCCGATGAAGCGCTGTACCTCCTTCACATTTCTAGGACTTGGCCAATCATTGATGGCTTGGGTTTTACTTCCATCCATACTATATTCCTTGTGTAGACAGTACATACCCAGAAATTGAATTTCGGTCTTATGGAATTCACACTTTTCAAGCTTGATGTAAAGATGATTTTGTCTTAGACGTTCCAAGACCATTCTCACATGTCCATGATGTTCCTCTGTGGAGTTAGAAAAAATTAAAATATCATCCAAATAAATTACCACGAATGTATCCAGGAGATCCCTGAAGATGTCATTCACCAAGTGTTGGAAAGTGGCTGGGGCGGTACTCAGACCAAAAGGCATAACTAGATATTCAAAGTGTCCATAGCGTGACCTGAATGCAGTCTTCCATTCATCCCCAGGTCTAATACGGACTAAGTTATAGGCCCACGAAGATCTAGTTTAGAAAAAATTTTGGCATGTCGCACTCTCTCCAATAACTCAGGGATTAAAGGCAATGGATAACGGTTTCTAATAGTAACCTTATTGAGTTCCCTATAGTCTACGCATGGTCTCAGGGATCCATCTTTCTTCTTTACAAAGAATATGGGTGCCCCTGCAGGAGATGAAGAGGGGCGTATGAAGCCCTTGGCTAGATTTTCGTCTATGTACTCTTTTAAAGCCTTCAGCTCGGGCCCCGCCAGGGGGTAGATCTTACCAAAAGGTATCTCTGCTCCAGGCAACAACTCAATTGGACAATCATATGGACGGTGAGGAGGAAGCTGGTCAGCGTTCTTCTTGTCACATAAATCCACATAGTCCTGGTATACAGCTGGTAGTTCAGGGACTGACATGGTTCCTTTAGGAACAGAGCAAGCTGAAATTTTTGGACTCATCTGTTTCTCTGGAAAGTGTAATTCCTTGGTCTCCCAGTTAATGGTAGGATTCTGAGCCTGCAGCCATGGTAGCCCTAGAATAATGGGAAAGTGAGGAGAAGAGATAAGCATAAAGGACAGTTTCTCTTGATGATCTTTACCCATAAGAACCTTTAAAGGCTCTGTTTCCTGATCCACTGGTCCAGAGGTCAGCAGGGAGCCATCCACAGTTTCCATCTGTACTGGAGTAGCCTTCTTCACTGAACGTATTCCCTGTTTCAGAGCAAAGGAGACATCCATAAAATTTCCACTTGCACCTGAGTCGATCATAGCAGAGCTAGACACCCAGGCTGAGTCAACCCAGAGTTTAATGGAAAGAAAACAGTGAGAATTGTTTTTTTTTACAACTCAGCTGGGACACCGCTGAGGAAACTTGAAAGATGGCAGCATTTACACAGTCAACGTCCTCAGAGGTAACGGAGTTTAAGTCCGAGAAATCAAGATCTGTTGCTGCAGATCTCTCTGGAGCCTGAGGCTCGGACCTGACAGATCCCTCTCGCAACACTCACAATGAATGAGTGCTGCAGTAGTCTTGCGAGAACGGCTGGGGCAGTTAATAATAAAGTGCCCTGACTTACCACAATAAAAACATAGATTCTCCTTAAAACGATGTTCCTTGCGTGCATCACTAACCCGTCGTAGTAAAGAGTCTACCTGCATGGTTTCAGGTTCAGGTTCCCGTGTAATCCTATTCAAAGGTTCCTTAGCTGGAGAGGAAGGTAGGAAAAGGTTAGTACGATTGCTTTCGAACCATCTCTCTTGCCTGCGTTCAGTTAAACGAGTATCAATACGGATGCAGTAGTTAATAAAGTCACCTAACGCAGTGGGAGGGTCGGCACGAGCAAGTTCATCCTTAATCAGTGGGGATAACCCCTTTCGAAAAATAGATTTTTTGGCGGAATTGTCCCAGGTGGTATCAAGGGCCCATCTCCTGAAATCCAAGGCATATTCAGCTACCGAGTGCTTACCTTGGCGCAAAGTTAACATGGCTGCTTCAGCTGTTGCACCTCGATTGGGGTCATCAAACACCTGCCCCATGGCTGAAATAAAATCATCAAGGTGATTCAAACAATCATCCTCAGTCTCAATCAGAGGGTTTGCCCACATCAAAGCCTTGTTGGTAAGCAACATAATTATAGTAAGCACCTTAGATCGTTCAGTAGGAAATTGTGAAGCATGTGCAGAAAAAAAAAGATTGCATTGATTAACAAATCCCCCGAATTTTTCACGTTCACCACCAAAACGAAAAGGGGGCAACTTGGGAATCCCAGAACTCGGGGCCACGGCAGGAGCCTGGACTCGCCCCTCCAGAACCTCAATCCTGGCTCGCAAATCCTGGGTAGTCTGTCCAACCACTTGCAAATTGTGATTATTTAGGTCCTGAAGATTTGTAAAACGGGTCTTTATATTCTGCAAATCTGCAAGGATATTATCAGTCACTCCGCAAAGTTCCTTTATGCGGGCCTCCATTTTCCAGATCTTTTAAGACAGGATACTGGAAGAAGAGGAGAAAAAAAAAAACAATAGTGTTCACCTGTGGCAACACTGAAGAAAGAAAAAACTTTAAGGGAACTGCTCACCTGGAATGGTTGTGAGAAGTCACAACCACTATCATCACAGAAAGCTTTCAACCAGACATCTGATATCCAGAGTTTCAGCAGACAAAAAGAGAAGAAAAAAAAAAAAAAAAAAAACAATAGTGTTTACCTGTGATAACACTGCAGAAAAAAAAACTTAAGGGAATTGCTCACCTGGAATGGTTGTGAGAAGTCACAACCACTGTCATCACAGAAAGTACAACCGGACATCCGATATCCACAGTACAGCAGACAAGCCTTTCCAGACCCAGCAGACACTAACGTTTGGCTTCAGAATCTTGTAATGTATGTGGTACAGTTCATATAGCGTCTTGTGCTTGGGTGCGATGAAAATACTTGAGACACAGGTTGATAAAGAAAGTCTTGTATTGCTTCATACAAATTGGCAAAAATAAACACACAGGTTGCAAACACAGAAGCAGGAGACACAGCAGGCCAGAGTAATCTAAGCTCAGCAATAACTCTCCACAACAGATTCAGATCTTCTTCTCTGTTACCGCAAGTCCATGCAAACGTGAGGCTCTCAAGAGCAGAGTTCAGAGTCCACAAGTGCTTCAGAGTTCCTCAGTAGGAATGGCTGGAGTACAAGGTCCAAGGCTTCAGGAGTCAGAACACAGGTTCACTGCAGGCTAGATTCTGAAGCACTGATTGCTCAGCTGTGGCTGTTTAAGAAGCAAACGGAGAGAATCAGGGCGGGAACATGCAAGCTGGAAAACTCCATTTTGACTGAGGGCAAGATAGCTGCAGCAAAACAGAAAGCAAAATGGCCGACGAACAAACTGAGTTTCAGAAACAGATACACAGAACCTTACAGAAGCGGTTGGAAGTAGAGATGAGTGAATATTTCAATATTTCAAATTACGTTAGCCAAATTTTCAATATTCGCCGATTAATTCATCAAATATTCGCCAAACACCATTCTCGTCAATGGAAGGCAAAAGAAAACGCATGCACAACACCTTAGAATGGCCCCAAATGCTGCCAAAACACATCAAATGAAGGACAGACACCAGGAAAGTGGCCTCAATTCACCTACAGTACAAATTGCAGCATGGAACTGCAGCAATCAGCCAGGCATGAGGTATCGGGGTCTGGGACAGCATTTAAAGCTTTCCAATGAACATCACAGTAAGACGAGGTGGGTGAAGGATCGGTGTAGGGCCCCATTGCTGGGAGCCCTGACACCACATGCAATGCCTCTACCTGCTTTCATGCTGAGCCACACTCAGGTGGCACAAATATCAGTTTTCTAGACTACCATTGTCAGAAAAATTTAAGGATAATAACACGGGTAGTTGGGTACAAGGAAGTGGAGGCCTGATGGTCTCAGAGGCCTACTGCTACAGGCATCACGCATGAAGGAGACCCAACCAGGAGTCTACACATTTACAAAAATTAGTGGCTGACACCAACAAAATGGCATCAATTGCAATAAAGTAGAATTAGTATAGCGGGGACCGACACATCTTCCACTACAGCCAACCCAGCAGATGGAGACTGTAACGGGCAAAGTGGTGGAATCACTGTTCAGTATCCCGCTGAAAGCCTGGAAGGGGCGTAACTAGGTGGCTACCAAATCCCTACTCGGACAAGTGACCTGCAGGCGAAAACTGCGACCCAAAGAGGTATAATGAGGTGGCACCAAGAGCAACTCTATGACTAAATGTGGCAGCTGACTCCCTACAGCGGGTAAGCTGCTAAGGCCCAAAGGAGGGATGAAAAATGCAGGCAGGCACTGTAGGGACTCTGGAACCACGGGTGCAGATGGGACCGGCTGAGGAACAGAAAGGCACTGGCAGGTGCGGTCTGGACTGGGTGTTAGACACATGGGTGCTGGCAGGAAGGACAGAAGAGCGCAGACAGGTACAAGCAGACGGGCACAGATAGGTAAGAGCAGATGGGTACAGGGTAGACAAGCAGACAGATGGACTTGGGGAATCTGACAACTAGCAAGCATGCAAGGCAAACTAACATTGTAGCTCAGGCACCTCCATATTCCAGGAGAAGCCTTAAATAGAAGGTATCGCCCCGCTATAGGTTGGGAATACCTTAGGTTGATGCGTGCGGTCCCTTTAAGAGGTAGGGAGCGCGCGAGTGCATCCTCTAAGTGTAGTTCCCGGTCCTATAACTGAACCTTGGTGGACATTGACACATAGGGATGAGATGAGGAGGTGGTGTGTGAGTGGGAGACACTGAATGTCCTGTCTGCTAGGTACGAGGTGGTCCTACAAAGGGACAATTCTGTAATGTCAACAGATCAGTCAGTAAGAGGGAATGGTCCACTTTGTCAAAGACAGATGCAAGGTCCAGGAGAAGGAGGAGGACAAACTTGCGTTGCTTTCATTTGGTGGTTAGTAGGTCGTTGGTTACTTTAGTCAGGGCAGTTTCAGTGGAATGGTGCAGTCTGAAGTCAGATTGTACGCGGTCAAAGAGGGAGCTAGAGGAGAGGTGGGAGGACAGTTCAAAATTAACATGTTCCAGTAGTTTGGTGGCATAGGGGAGAAATGATATGTGGCAATAGGTAGACACAGAGGATGGGTCAAGTGTGGGGTTTTCGAGGATGGGTGTGATTGAGGTATGTTTCAATCAGGATGGAAGACACCAATTGTTAGTGACAGGTTGAAGAGGTGGGTTATGCTTGTGATGAAGACTGTGGTAAAGTTTGTATTGAGGTGGGACATTATTATGTAATGTTCACAGGTGGTGAGGCAAAGTATTCAGTGAGAGGAGAGGGAGGGGGGAACTGGTGGACGCAGGAAAGAATTGAAAGTACTGAATAGCTGTTTAGGGTTGTGAGACAGGTATGATATGAGGGATGAGAAGTCTGTTTTGCTGCAGTCACAATTTGCGCAGCATTTTACAACTTCTGTTACTGGACGGGAAACTTCGTTCCCTTTCTTTGGTAGCCGTACAATGGTACGATTTGTAGATGAGGGCCAGAAAGAACATTTGCTCCAGTAGATGGCAAGCGCTGCATCAAGTGGCCTCTGCTCCTCTTCCTCCACCTTAACATCACAACATCACACCTCAGTGGTGGCACCCCAATTAACCTTTTTTTTACCCCCACATCACAACTCTCCAAGCACCCAACTGACTGTGGGGAACCACAGTGGGCCATTCTGCAGAGCTGTTCACACATTCTATTCCACAGGTATCAGAGGTCTGCTCTAAACATCCACAGAGTCAAGAGGAGGAAATCATCTGCACCAATGGCCACATTTTTTCTGACATATCTATGGCCCGACGAAGTTTTGTCCGAGCATAAACCAAACCCTCTTCAACAGATGTTAACCCCGTTGAGTGAAGGTGATCCATTTGTTACGAGACTCAGATATTTGAGGCGCCCGTGCACTGTACTGTGTTGTCAAGGCCGGAAGAAGACGAGGTTGACTCTCAGAGCAAGGAGTGGGAGAACAGAGAGGATGACGATGAGGTAGTAGATCACACTTGTTGTAAACCCAGAGGCATGCAGCTGATTAGTTCAGCAGAGGAGGAGGAGGATGAAGATGAGGAGGTTACGTACACACAGAGTTATGTAATCACGACAAAAAATGCATCCTGATGCCCAACTCTGGCAATGGACAGCAGCGTTTGCAGTTATGCAGTTGCCTATCTTGGGTCTTTTTTTCATATTGGCAAAAATCTTAAGAATCATGTTATTTGTCAACTTTTTTAAAAACAACCTAGTAGAGTAAAAAAAATGAAATCATTTCAGTACTACATGCATGACCTGCCACATGCGTGATCAACATGCATTAATCTGGGAATGTCATTGTGCTAAAATGCAGACTAGTGGGTCTCGCGAACCACCGTCCACGCCCGTCAACCACATCTTCTGATTCTTCCTCTTTCCTCACCATGGCAAGTGTTGTCACACAGGTCTCTGGCTGCAGGACCTCCACTTGCTTACCACCTACTGTTAGGGTGATTGATAGCCTGTCAGCTGATACTGATTTGGACATTCCTGCTGTTTTTGACTGATCTTACCTACCAAGCACACCCCATCTTTCTCAATCCACCGTAACAACTCAGTCTGCACCTCTCTCACAGTCCAGCAGCTTGTCGTGCTCACCCTACTCCACCTTGTGTCGGCATAGCAGCAAACCCTCATTTCTGCAGTTGTGCTCACATAAAAGATTCTTCACTCCTACACATAGCACAGTTAACAGTTTGAATTTCACCATCTTCAATCTACTACTAATAATGCACTTTATTTATATATCACAAACACATTATGCATTGCTGGTATGCGGTGGGTGTGATACGAGAAGGAAGGGAGAAGAAAGGAATCAGGATGAACCTTACTTGCAAAATGAGGCGTCTCGAGATGGGGCTTCCACCCCTGAGAGATCATGCTGTCCTTGGGGTTCCCCACCTGCTATGCAAGAGCAGGTGAAGATGAAGGTGACACAGGGGTCTGTCATCCATTTCTACATGTTGGGGGCTCCGGCACTATCTGAAGCTGGGTCACTTACAGCCCATGTACCAGGGAATCGGTCTCCTGGAAGAAGGTGGAGACAGTCCCCCCAGTCTCCAGAGGAAGGAGAAGAAGAAGCGGACACCTGGAAAAGATTACTGTAATACCCTTGTTATAATACAATTACTACATTTGCAAAAAATTTAAAAAAGCCCCACCAGTTGTTGTCTATGGCCTAAGGTACTATGGATGACTAGATCACCCCCCTTATAAATTTTTCATGACTATGCACTTTGTGCAAAGCCTTTATGAGTGTAGGAGCACATCAACTTCACTTTCAAAATATTTGAATGAGACCCGCCAGTTGATGCCTTCAGGTGTCTGTGCATGACTGGATGGCCCTCCTTAAATTTTTTTTCTGGCTTTGCACTGTGTACAAAAAGTTTATGAGTGTAGAAGTGCCACAACTACACTTTCTTAATTTTTGCATGAGGCACTCCATTTGGTGCCTTCAGGGTGTATGCATAACCTACCCTACTTATATTACTTTACTTGCTTTGCACCATGTACAGAGCCTTTATGACTATAGGAATACCACAACTACACTTTGTTCACAATATTTGAATAAGGCACTATAGTTAGTGCTTTCAAGCATGTATGGATGACCCTGCTTGCAATTTTTGACAGGATTTGCACTTAGTGCATAGTCTTTATAAATCTAGAAGTAGCACTACATGACAATTGGACCATAATGTGTCTGAGGTCCTCCATTATGTCTAATACAGTGTGTATCTGAGGACTTCTTCCACCACATTTTTGGCAGTTCTAGGTTGCTTCTTAAATTACTCTGAAATTTCCAAATAATTAATGAAAAAAAAATCTAAATTTATTAAAGATGAATAACAAATAAAATTTTTGGTTTGCTTAAATTGTTATTTTTTAAATATCCTTTTTAAATGTTGGCTTATATACAAGTCATTATATAGGAAAGAATGTTTCCTAACATTTTTTTCCTGGAAACGCCAATTTCTCATCGATTTTAAATGCTTTATTGTCAGTCCTTAAAGTGGAGTAAAACTGTGACACCACTGTTGTCAGCAGCGATCTGGGAGTCAGAGATGCTTCCAGGGGTCTACCTCATGCTGTTCACCTTCCATTCAGCACTTTTGCCATCAGTTTCAACATTCTCACTGCCCCCTACACTTCCTTGTAGGGTGTGCCATTGACTCCCATTATTCTCTTTACTCAAAACGAGAATCCGAGCATTTTAGTGCTCACTCATCCCTATGATCGACTTATCTATTATCTATCTATCTATTTCTTCATCTATTATCTATCTATCTATCTATAATCTATTATCTATCTATCTATTATCTATCTATCTATCTATCTATCTATCTATCTATCTATCTATCTATCTATCTATCTATCTATCTATCTATCCTAATACATGTCCATCTATCTTTTTTCTACAGTCTCTTTCTGATATTTATCTCTAGAGTTATCTGACATAAGTGGCACAAATAACAAGCTTTATATATTGTAGACATGATCCTACGTTATTAATATCACTGTAGACTCATTCCAGGACACACATTGTTCTGTCTGCCAGTGCATTACTTTCTGACAGAATAGTGCACAGATTAGGAGGAATGAATAGGAAAGTCTGTAGCCAGTTGTTTTTTTTCATTAGTTCTGAAAGTTTTCTTATCAAATCAGGATCGTGGATTCGGAGAGTTTGCTGTACACACAGTCATAGCGAGGTTACATTTCTTCTTCTAGAAAATTGAGTTTGTTTCTGGTAATGTCAGAACTTTCCCTCTCCTTCAAGTAATGCTACAATAAAAAGAACACCTGCAAATATAAGTAGAAATGACATCTTCTGACTTGATAAAAGTCCTACTGAGTTTTATCTCTATCGGACTGGCCCACAGGGTAGCAGGTGAATCTTCGGGTGGGCCCCATTGAAGGAATGGGCAATAAAAACTTGATTTACTAAGTACAGGCAAACAGTAGATATTTTTCTGTGCAGGCAATCGAAAACAGACATTTCGGTCCTAAAATGGACCTTTTTCAGTAACAGGGTTTTCACCGGTAAAATTAAATCAGAACCAAAAGTACAAGTGACAGGCAGCAGCAGCCTCCACTGCAGCTGCTGCTGCTGCCTGTCACTTGTGCTGTTGCTTCTGATTTCCTTTTACCTGTGTGTGTGGCCCAGCTACGCCAGGCACACATATTCCAGGAAAATGCACAAGAAGGTAACCGTGAAGCTTGATATTCATTCACGTCACTCACATTTCCCAACACACCCACTAGGGGTATAAAAGGTAGTGACACGTAGCAGTCAGGGTCATTCAAGCTTCCTGTCTTAGGACAGTGCAAGTCAGTCTGGACTTGGAGGGAGAGGAGTTCAGTCAGAGTTCAGTCAGCTTCCTGTCTTAGGACAGTACAGTCTAGTCTTGGAGGAAGAGGAGTGCAGACTAGATTCTGGCAGAGCAAGTTCATGAAGTGGAGTCTGGTTCGAGTGTAAGGAGTCACTCTAGCCCAGTCAGAACGGCAGGACCAGTACCTCAGCACAAGCTACCTGTATTCCTTGGAAAGTGGAAGGTGACTCTCGGAGCTACAGCGTGTACACAGTTTGACAGAGTTCCTGTGCGCTGCTCTGGACAGGGTCTGAGAAAGGAAGGAAAGAAGGAAGGTAATCACAGGAGCTGCAACAGTGAGTGTACTCGGAACTGTTCAGTGAGCTCTGAAGAAAGCTGACATTCACAACATCGCTACTTGTGCTTATGTTAAGAGCGAGAGCAGGACGAGGGGCACAGTGGAGAAAGATAGAGACAAGTGCATCAGGTACCGGATTACCCGCACTAATTCACCGGACACCGGGGTCCGAAGCGTTGCTAGTGCTTCACGCCTAGTAATAAGAAACACCGGAATCCTTCTGGACTTCAAGTCACGGAAGGTAGCCCTAAGCGCTGATACGTAAACGGAGTCAGGTAGAACAAGGACCTTGAGTGGGACGCTACAAAAGTAGGGACTCTGTTCTCACCAACTAGAAGGCTCTACCACAATGTCGGCCGGGCGTTGCAGCTATTGAACAAGCTGGAGATTAACAGAGTTAACTTGACTTCATGCAAGTTTGTACTCACATATATACAAAGTTAAAGGAGGCCTCTAACCTGCTCAGCGGTTATCCTGAATGTGCATTCTCCACCCCGACCAGCTCCCCGGGATCTGCCTGAAACATCTGCAAGTAAAGGTATGGAAAGAGATTGCCTTGTGTGAGACTGTTTCATTTATTACACCCTGCACCACCATAGACTTCCAGGGACCAGTCTCGCCTGTGGGAGACTTACCATCCAGCTGCCTCATAACATCCCCTAGGAAGATCCATATAGCAGCGCTGGTCAAAATGATCAGAAACCACAGGTGGCGTCACGAACTATCTATTACTACAATTCCCCTGTAAATATTCCCCCATTGCATGACCGCCAGGGCCACGGACCGAGTCCCGCTGCCAGTGACAACTCCCATAGACTTCCATGGGCTCGGTGCCGAGTACCCCATAGCCCTGGTACCACCAATGTGGTGCGCGTCATCTGCAATCCATGTTACTGAAGAAGGTCCATTTTAGGACCAAAACGTCTGTTTTGGATTGCCTGCATAGACAAATAACTAATTTTGCTAAATTTTTATTTTTTTATTCTTGAACAGTATCTACAGACAAAGGCAGAATTTCATCATTCGATTAACCAACTTTCGAGCTTAGTATTATATAGAAGCATTGGTAAGTTTGTGAATGAGGATAACATATTATTTGCATGTAGCTGAACATTGGGTTCCCAGAGTCAGTGTCACTGGTGGGACCTGGACAAGTGCTGGGTCTAAAACAATATGGCAACCAAATCACCTTGTAAGGAGAGAGCCATAATCTACATACGCACCTTTAATGTGAACCTGTAATGTCGGATTACGCTTTTAACCAGCAGGTTATAATTGTTATGAAGTTGCCCGGCCACAGTACTGAAAGAGTAGCACCTGGGAGAAAAAGAACTTTAATCCTACCAGGAGTTGCCAGCTTTCAGTCATGCAGGAGCGGTTTCGGTCACGGCTCACAATACTGTGAGAGGTAGCTGTTATCACTCCCCAGCCACTTTAACTGACAGTTGGTACAGAAGTGTATCAGTACAGAGTGAGCTGTCAATCAAAGTGTCGAGGCGTGCACACAGCTGCTGCTCTCAGTACTGTGAGTGGTGACTGTAAGCGCGCCGCCTCGTCTGTATGACTGAAAGCTGGCGGCTCCCAGGATGAATAAAGTTCATTTTCTCCCGGCTGCCGCACTTTCAGTACAGCAGCTGGACACAGTCCTAACGCCAATACCTGAGGATTAACCTGATATCTGCAGGTTAATAACATTATCCAACTTGACAGGTTCCCTTTAAGATGTGACATGTCAAGTACCATACTTTTGTTGTATTTAGACAGGAAAAAGTCAGTTCCTCTTTCGAGACAGGATGAAGAAATCTTATCCGACTGCAAGTTCCAACAACAGCATGAAGAAAAATAATCTAGCATCAAAGTCCACTTCTGAAAAAATACTTTTACTAAAAAGTCAAAAGTCCTTAAACCCAACACTAGTACCAGTAAGAGAAAGAGACCAAATATGTAGTCGGGAGTCATGGTGGATTTACATAGTGAAATGATGCTTAGATATAACTATTAAAGAAGACATTGTATGTTATTGTCATTATGAATTATGACTAGTGTTGAGCGATATTGCTCGATATCTAAAAATATCGTATCGAAATTGTATCGCCGATAGCACTAAATATCGTCGATAATCGATTTCGATAGCGGAAGTCCCATGTAAGTCTATGGGAACAAAATATCGCAACAAAAAAAAACCCTTTCTTACGTTGTAAACACAAAATATACACACATAGAATACATATATATATATATACATGTCATTGTGACATATATATACATATATTTATAGTTTATACACTTCTACATAGTAAAATAGACTCTGATTCAATTGCCGGGTAAAGCCGTGACATACCCCATAGAAGTCAACAGGCTCGGTGCCGAGTACCCCCAAAACCTCTGGCTCTGTGCGACTCAACTTGGGCGTCACGAACAGGATTCTGTAGCTCGCTATAAGCGAGTCCTGTGTGCCTGAATTGAACTGGTTTTGTGCTTGAGAATTGCTAAAATCATCAGAGAATGTATTTGCCATTTTTCCGCCATATCTGCGTCACGACGAGGCACTGGTGAAGAAGAAGGGCGTGCTCTTCATGGTTGTACTGTACACTCACTCAGTGACGCGAAAACGATGGCTCTAAATGGTACTGCAATGTAAGATCGTGCCCCACAGCTCTTCAGTTCCGCCTCCTCATCCTCCTCAGTGTGTGGAAACTAACACGAAGGTCCCCCTCCCTACAAAAGAGGGGCCCTCTCCAGATGCTAATGACACATGTGACTTGGCAGAGATGGCTAATGGACACGAGCAGAAGTGTGAAGGGATGGAGCAGTCAGAGCTCTCCCCCCACGGAAACGACCCGATCGCCACGGAACCACCGTTGGGCACCGGCCTGGAAACCCTCCTACGCTGCAAGAAGCGGCGGATACCCTAAGAGGCCTGGCCCGGCACCGGGAGGAGGTCGCCAGGATGGAAGCCAGCTGGCGTGCCCTAAAACTAAACTTGGAGCGGCGCCAATCCCTCTTACCTGAAGTGTCTGTACCGGAAGGTGAGGCACCCGTTCTAGTAGAGGAGTCCTTGCAATGTGATCCGGTTGACGTTGTCGCAGTGGAGGCACCCGTTCCTGCAAAAACCGCAGCACAGTCAGCACCCCAGATCCCGCTGTCTGCCCCCGTCGCTGAGACAGAAGAAGCGACACCCGTCCTCATGGAGGAGGCCGCGCAGGCACCAGAGCACTACCTGCCTGTACCGGAGCCCCGACTGTCATCTGATTTAGAGCCGTCTGCTTCCTCCGCAGGGGAGCGCCGCCAGGACTGGGGGGCGACAGGAGAGCTGCCGCAAACCGGACACTGTAAGCTGCAGTGGAGTGGTGGAGACATGGAGCAGCTGGTGGAGGAGAATTTCAACCGGCATCAGGAGGAAGAGTGGAGACGTTGGGAGCGGGAAGCAGAGCGACAAAGGGAGCAGCGAGAATCCCAAAAACTTCGGCAACGTAACCTGGAGAAGGACCGGGCAGATAAGGACCGGATGAGAAAGGATAAAGGAACCCTGTGTGAGCCGCGGCGTAAGGGTGCAGTACGGAGCTTTAAATTGAAAGGTGGGTGGGGCTTCATCAAGGAGCCTGGACTTTATTTAGAAGTCTTTGTGAACCGGCGGGACGTGGAGGCTCACCTCCCAGAAGGACACCCGGGAGGGACCTGTTGCCAGGAAACTTGGTGACTTACACCCGACACTAAGGTTACAATGGATGGTACGCCCTAAATGTTACCAGGTGCGACCCCTACTCCCCAGTGTGTCAGGAACCTGTGAGACCCTCGGAGCCTTCAGCCTCCCACATCCAGGCCTCTGCAAAAGTGCCCACCCCACGCCGTAAATCTCCCAAGCCTCCCTCAGTGGTCTCCTCAGCAGCCCCAGCTATGGACATGATAAGTATAGCTGGCCCGTACCCGGCGCCTGTTAGGCCCCCTGGGGTTCGTTCAGTCCGGGACATAGGGCTCCAGACCCGGAGGGAGATGAAAGAGGTGGCCACACAGACCCAGATAGCGGGTCACGACTTGACTGTACAGGCCACACGACGTCATCAGGTCCTGGTGGTCCTTGGTGCCTCGGATGTTTGGCAAGCATCAGAAGAGTACCAGGTGGTACCTGGAACACCCCTGCCAAAGAAGTATAAATAACCCGGACAGGGTCCCTGTATGTAAATAGTTAAATTGTTGATAAATAGTTAAATTGTTTATGTACCCGGACGGGTGAATGTTTATAAAAAAGTTTTTTAATTTAATAAAAACAAAACAAAACACAGTTTTCATTACTTTTATTACAGTCTCATCCTGCGACGCCATCGATCTCCTGTAAAAAAATGAAAAAAAAACCCAGCAGTATACCACCTGTCCGACGCAGTCCATAGTAACGAGTGTCCCACGACGATCCAGCTCTGCTACATCAGAATCCCGGCGCAGCACAGCTGATTACCTGCTTACCCGGCGATGACGTCATCGGACTGGTTTACGGCCGGGATTACCCTGCAGTCACTGCAGTTATCGCGAAAAACTGCATGTGACCGCCAGGGAGAAGATAATGGCGGCCATCAAGCAGTCCAGGACGTGACCGCCGGAGATCTTCTGCCAGGTAAGTGCCGCTGACTCCTGACAGACCCGACCGACGGACACTCACAGTGACAGTGACAAATCCGATTACGGTATTCGATAAGACGAAAATATCGAAACGAATTATCGAAAGGCCGATAGAGCTAATATCGGCCGATAGCCGATATTTGCATTATCGTATCGCTCAACACTAATTATGACTAATCAGGTTATTTGTTAACTAAATTACATACATATTATATACATATGTACGGTATATATTATATATATCTATATATATCTACAGTATGTATATACACACACAGACAATATTTTTGGTATCCTTCTGTTAAAGTAAAAAAACAAACACAATGGTCACTGAAATAACTTGAGAAAGAAAAAGAAACTCTGCACTCAACTTAATGTGTGAACAAGAAGAGAGGATTTTATTATGGTCCAAAATTAAATAACTGGTGTAACAAGCGGTTCTAGCTGCCGAAACAGACGCTTCCCTCCTCCTTTCAGGTATCTTACCTTATCTGGATCTCTAATAATCATGCATGCATTCCCCATGCTGATCACTGTGTCTTTATGAAAATCTGATTTGATGCGTCCATATTCTTCAACCTATACAAACAGGGTAGCTGAGGAAGGTCGTGTAGACCGAAACGTCCCCTGTATACTACTATTTATTTAATTTTGGACCATAATAAAATCCTCTCTTCTTGTTCATCACATTAAGTTGAGTGCAGAGTTTCTTTTTCTTCCTACGGTTTGGGCACCTACTCTTGCACCTTCATATTGGCTGTGCATACGTCTCTTTACAATACTGAAATAACTTGAAACTGACAAAAGTAATTTTCAATGTAAATTTACTAAATATCAATAATACGAATCAGACTTTGCTTTTGAATTGTGATTCAACATAAAGCAAAAAATATGAAAATGACCCTGGCAAAAATTATGATGCCCATAGAAAGATTGAAAATAATTTGACCATAGGGACAAGTGAAACTAGGGTGTGTAATAATTACCATCTTATGTTTCTACAAATTTGTAGTTAGTCAGTCTGCCTATTTAATGGGTGAAAAGTAGTCATTGTGCTGTTTGGTATCAAGATGTCCACCACACTGAACTTGGAACAAAGAAAGTTAAGGAGAGAGTTGCCTCAGGAGATTGAAAAGAAAATTATAGACAAACATGTTAAAGGTAAAGGCTATGAGACATCTCCAAACAGCTGGATGTTCCTACTACTACAGTTGCCCTTATTACGTAGAGGTGTAAGTTCTATGAGAGTGTAGATGGCCTCCCTGGAAGTGGCCAGAAGAGGAAAATTGATGACAATCAAAGAAATGGTCAATACAAATGCTAACCAAAGAGCTCAGAACAAGTTCTGAAGAGATTAGAGTTGAACTGCAAGTTCAGGGTACATCAGTGTCACATCGCACCATCTGTCTTGGCCAAAGTGAACTTCATAGAAGATGACAGAGAAAACCACTCAATAAAGCAAATCATAAAAAACTGAGACTGGAATTTGCATATTGACAAGCCACAATGCTTCTGGGAGAATTTGTTTTGGACAGATGAAACAAAACTAGAGTATTTTAGCAAATCATATCAGATTTATGTTCACAGACACACAAATGTGACCTTCAAAGAGAAGAACATTCTGTCATGGAAGAGGCTTTTGTTATGAATGTGCTAGAGATGGTTTCTGAGCAGAGGCTCCCTCTGGTGGTTACAGACAGTACTGAACCTTGCAGCGAGGAATGGCAATCTGGGATCGCTGACTGGACTGATATAAGGGAGGTTCCCTCCCATGATGGTCGCCGGTGATCAATTGTTCTTGTCTCAATTGTGGTTCCTGGTTCATTTGGAAGTTTGTTGGAGTCTTGCATTCATCTGCTGCTTTCTGATAATATATTTTCTGCTTTTCTTTTTGTGCTTGCTTTTTGCATAATTTTCTGCACTTTTGTGGAGGTCAGCCGGGTTCCCTCCTGGGGCCTGTGCTCCTCTCAGTTTATCTGTAGCCACTGTTATTTGTTCATTTGCTTTTTCCTGTTTTTTCAGTGGCTGCGGCTTAATTTTGTTACACCAGAGATCTGATTTAGGTGGTGGAGATCGTGTGATCTCAGGTGTTTTTGCAATCAGAAGAGTTGGTATTTTTTAGGGTTTTTTGTTGGATTGCAGTCAGAATTCTTTCCTGTACTTTTCTGTCTAGACAAATTGGGCCCCAGCCTTTGCTCATTCTATTTTCTGTCTGTGTCCGTGCTTCTTCTTGTCTAACCGCCATTACATGTTTGGGGACTTCCTATTTTCTTTGGGGATCTGCTCCGGGGCAGTTAGCTTTCATTTTTCTGCCTTTAGGTGTAGTTATCTCTCAGGCTGTGACGAGGCGTCTAGGATCAACGTAGGAACGCTCCACGGCTACCTCTAGTTGTGTGGTTAGTTCAGGTTACTGCAATTCAATAGGTTCCAGCCTCTCTGGTGTATTGCCGTTTTTGCTTTTTCTCCTCAGCTACCTAAACATAACAGGCTTGGGTATGTTTTTGGGGCTGCTGTGGTATGGGGTTTTTGAATCTGTGCAGGGTACAATGAGATCTCAAGACTTTCAATTCATTCTGGAGTGAAATGTGCTGCGCAGTGACAGTAAGCTTGCTCTCAGTGATCGCTGTGGTTTGTCCTGATGAAGAAGTTTGATGCTTTGAAACACCTTGACCAATAAACCACATCCTTGTATTCCTGACTCCTCATCACTTTTCCACCAGCAGCATAGATTAACCCAATTTCCTTCCAGTTCTTGAACAAATCAATTTTTTGCAGAGATTGCCTCAAAATGTTAAGCAACAAAATATTCAGTTAGGGGAACCATCATTTTTGTCCAGGATAGTTTCAATTGTTTGTTTGTTTTGTTTTTCTGTTGAACCAAACTTCAAAAGCCAAGAAGCAGAGTCTGATTGTCATTAGTTGATGTTCAGTAAATTTATACTGAAAATTATATTTGTCAGTTTCAGGTTATTTCAGTCACTGTGGGTTTTCTTTACTTTAACAGAAGGATATAAACAATTTTGTACTTGTGTGTATAGTGTACTGTATACCACATTTTGTGGACTACAAGGGTATGTTCCCACGATCTGGAAGTAACAACACATTGGACATTGAAGAAAAGCCTTGAAACAGCAACTGAGGTAAATCTTGTCATGGCTTCTCCTAGTGTGTTGTGGCTGTTTGTGTACAGGAAGATTCAAGTTAGCCCAATAAAGACATCATTCCTTCCTTTGCAGATCAACCCTTTACAAGAAGCTATGTTCTCCTTTGAAAGAATAACCATTTAGAAGCAGCAGTTATTTTACTTCTTTATCTAAACTGCATAATACATAGGAACATCTTATTAGATGGTTGCTGTGTCTCCTTGGCAGGAAGTGAGGTAAATTCTCAACCGGTTAATGTTTTGTTGACTTAACATTCATTGAGATAAATTGGTAAATTAGTTCACTAGGCTTGTCATTTCTTTTTGGGGAATTGATTAGGAAATTAGGTTAATTGATTCTCCCATTGTATTCTTCATACCAGTGATAGTAGCCCTGGCTATTTAAGAAAATATAGAGTGGAGTTGGGCTCTTCAGTTGCCTAACTATTTGACCGCCATGTGAGACTTCCTGCTTTTGAGCTGGGAGATATCATTTTGTGGGGGAGACTAAGAATCTGCAGTATGGAAAGATAGGGGAGCGCTATGTGGTTATCGTATAATTAGATGTTATTATATAAGAAGCAATGTAAGATGGATTTCTGTGTATAATGGAGCATCAGGAGAAGAAAGGGAAGGCTCAAAGTAGCAACTGAGGTAAATTCTTTCTCGACTTCTCCTTAGGGTGTTGTGGCTGAGGGTTTCTGTCTGTGTACAGCAGTAAGACACATGACAGAGAGACCTGATGCGAGAGAAGACAAAAGACTAGCTCATGAAAAGCCAGAAAAAGTGACATATTAATGGGAGCCTGAAGGAAACTACTGATCATTGTCGCTGCCATGTATGACAAGGTAAATTAGTATTAGGGAAGTAAGGCCAATTAACATTAAAGGGTATGCCACACTAAACAATATCGCTAACGGGATCGCTAAAAAACGTCACTATTTAGCGATCCCGTTAGCGATATTGTTCAGTGCGGCAGCTGCCAGCGACGAGCTTCCTGCTGTGATCTCGCTCGTCGCTGGAATCGTTCCGGACCCTATTTTCTCGTCGGCGCTCCCGCTGGGTAAGTATCTAATCGCTGTGTGGCACCTTTTCTTAGCGATTTAGCGGTACTTTTGTACCGCTAAAGTCGTTAAGAAGATCGCTAACGGCGATAGCGTCGTTAACTATATCGCTAAATGTGGCCGCATTTAGCGATATAGAAACAATCCCGCTAGCGATCGCATTAGTATGCGTCATTATCGTGATCGCTAGCGGGATTGTTTAGTGTGGCACTACCTTAAGGCTGCAGGAGCATACTTGTCAATAGTTTCGATTTTGCCTGGAAAGTTGGTGAACAAGTGTAGAAAAAGGAATGTTTTACATAAAATTCTCCTGGAAGTAGAAGTTATTGGTAATTTCAGAAGATTTCCCAGGTCTTCCTGTGTGTGGGGCTTGAATATCCGATTTTGAAATGTTGATAAGAATGTAAAAAGAAGCAATTAAAAAAGTCGATCTATCTATCTATCTATTTATCTATCTATCTATCTATCTTTTTGCTAAATTTCTCATCACATTGACAATAGCCAGGTGCATTTATGGATCACAGTAAACTTCGCCACCATAGCCACATGTAAACTCTACAGGAACCACCCTTGCCTTGCCAACTAGTTTTACTGAAATATATCATTGTAGAAGATAGGAATTCCCAGAAGTGTTATACTACTTTCTAGGAATTGACAATATTTATATACAGTATCTCCACAGCCACGTTTTATGCCACCAGCCTTCATTATGCCTTATGGTTTCTTGCGGAATTACAGTATACTTTCATCATGAAGACCCTAATGCCAGTGGTGATGCCTTCACCTCCACCCGCAGCTATCCTAACATATGCCATCCTTAAGAAAATCCTTCTTCCTTAGGTAATGGCTGTCCTACTAACCTGGTCTTGTTCCTGTTCCATCTTGCTTTATATTAGCTCCGTGGGGATCCTATGAA
>JARQOD010000001.1:980838141-980892608 GCA_033576555.1 Oophaga sylvatica | reverse complement strand
CACTCCCATAGGCGTGGCGTCCATATTCATGGCCTAAATGAGCGGAATTACGTCACCGCTCAGCACAGGAGAGCTGCAGGAAACCAGGTACAACGGAGGATTGCCAGGACGTTCAGTGATGGCACAGGGAGGGTGAGTATGATGGAGGAGGATGGGGGGAGCATGGAGGACAAGGAGCACGGAGCAGGATGTGGGGAGGACGGAGAGCACAGAGGAGCACGGAGCAGGACGGGGAGGATGGAGAGCACAGAGGAGCACGGAGCAGAACGGCGGGAGGACGGAGAGCACAGAGGAGCATGGAGCAGGACGGGGGGAGGACAGAGAACAAAGAGGAGCACAGAGCAGGACGGGGGGAGGATGGAGAGCACAGAGGAGCACGGAGCAGGACGGGGGGATGATAGAGAACACAGAGGAGCACGGAGCAGGACTGGGGGGCACAGGAGGACGGAGCAGGAAGGGGGAGCACGGAGGAGGACGCGGAGGAATGAGTAGGAGGGGGGAGCACAGAGGAGGATGGAGCAAGAAGGGGGAGCACAGCGGAGGACGGAGCAGGAGGGGGGGAGCACAGAGGAGAATGGGGGAGCACAGAGCTGGATGGGGGAGCACGGAGCAGGACGGGGGAGCACAGAGCAGGACGGCGGCTTATACACCCAGCTTATACTCGAGTCAATAACCTTACCCAGTTTTCCGTGGCAAAATTAGGGGCCTTGGCTTATACTCGGGTCGGCTTATACTCGAGTATATATGGTATATGTCACGGTGTTACTTACAATTGCTCATTTTGCCTTTTTGCTGAGCTAATTCTTCTCTTTTCTCTGCTCTATGTAGAAACATGAAATCTCTTGTCCTTGCATTTATTATCCCTATCTATCTCCTGACCCAGGAAATCCCTTCTTTCTCCCTGCCAGGAACTTTTGCAGTGACTCATGACTCATACAGGATAAATTGACCTCCTGTTTCTATGTAGATCTTAGAATAATTCAGCTTGTCGGTTTTTAATCACGTGATGTCCTAGACCTAATGGAAAAGAGAAGAATTCTCTGGGTAGAAAGGCAAAAAGAGCAATTGTAAGTGCGCAGTGCTGTATAATAGGATGACTGCAATATTCAGTATTAGGACGATAAAAATTTGGATGGAAGTGTTTCTTTACAGTTGGATTCCCATCTAGTACATTAACTGGGTAGAAAGGCAAATTGAGCAATTGTAAGTGCACAGTGCTGTATAATATGATGACTGCTATATTCATTATTAGGAGGATAAACATTTTGATTGGAGTGCTTCTTTACAGTTGGATTCCCATCTAGTACATTTGTGTCATCTTTCTAGGATATCCCATGAATATAGAACAGATGTGTATGGCAACAATTAGATGATTTTCTAACTCGCGAACAGTTATTGAGATACGGCGCAGTCTGTGGAGTAGTAGCTTGATTTTCCATTCATTTGTATAGGAATTCCCACTAACTCTCCTCTGAAAGCAGCACATGATGAGGTCCCATTTTTGAGATATAAGCTGATTCCACTAGTGGGAGTCACATCTACTATATGTTTATGACATAGTCTCTGTAAAAGTTCAAGAAGGCAATGCTTCTTTAATATTTCTGCTTTTTAATACACACTATTTATGAAGATCCGAGATATTAATAATTTGTGTGTTTTCTGCCTACACTACTGTAATAATAATGGTTCTGACTCAGGCAAGGACGTCTTCCATTTCCTATATGAATGACTTTTTATCATTATTTCAGCATCATCATCATCGTCGCCATCAGCAGCATCATAAATTCATAATGATGATAATTGCGGCTGTCTCCTTCAAGGAGTGATTATATGATTTGGTGGCAATCTTTGACAAGAATCCAGACGCTTTCAAGCTTTAAATAACACTTACCCGGTAATTCTCTCAGCTATTTATTTTGTAGCAAACCACAAGCAATGTTTGATGTTGGCTTAAAGAATTCTGACATTAGTTCAGGAGATGAAGCTCTGAGTAGACCACCAGAGATTTTTAGCTCTGGCAAGCGAGCCCCTCTCCAGTCTTTTGGAAAGGCTTACGATGTATCTGCCAATCTCTAAGTTGCGCTTTAGATGAAAAATGAGCTGTAACGACTTAGACTGTAAAGTGTAGATGAGCTGAGAATTACTTTTTATCTTGCAGTTTCCATAAACAGATTAAAAAAAACACATAGAAAGTACATGTTTAAACTTTTATTTAATAATTTTGTCCTATATAGAAAATTATGAAACTTTGCAAATCACTTTATTAGGGGATTTATCTTCATTCCTGTAATTAAAAATTGCATGTAAGTGACTTCCAAACCCTGGCTTTTCCCCAGTCTATGCTGCCTCCAGCTGCACTGATGTCAGAACATTTGGAGTACAGATGATGGCAGTAATGGGTTGGCTCAGCCCATGTGTCTCACTAACTCTGGGGATAAACTGCTGCAGGGGATCATTCTGATAGGCAGAACACTCAGAGGAGGAGACAGGAGATGACCTATCACTGCCATCATCTGTACTCCAAATGTGTATGTTCTGATATCAATGCAGATAAAGGCAGGGAAAAGTAAGGGATTTGGAAGTCACTTACATGCAATATTTGCTAGAGGAATGTAGACAGATTCCCTAATAAATTGATTTGAAAAGTTTCTGAACTTTCCATGCTGGACAAAACAATAAAAAAAATAAGTTTAGTTACTTTTTGAATTATTTTTACTTAGTCCCAATCCTACTGATGAGAACATTCATCCCCGGAATTAATCTAGTACATTTGATTAGCTTTAATAATGCTAAATATGCAATGTGATGAAGGAACCGCCGCCATCTTGGATATGGGGCATAATGCTCACCTCATGTCTGAGCTTGGCCTGTCCCAGGTGCCATTTTGTCTGAGTTCACAGAGTCACAGGCAGCTAACTGCTCCTACCCCCAATCCCTGTAAGCATATTGAAGAAAACAGGATTTAGTGCTGCAATGTTGAATAGCAAGGTCTTTTAGTATGATAAGGAGATAAGGCCAAAACAGGGCTTCAAAGCTTAAGTAAGGAGCCACGCCAGCATGGCGCCTGGAGTTGCCTGGGGTCTTCAATTAGATTATACCTGTCAGCTGGACACAGAAATACACATCCATTGTCTCTCCCAGCCACTCCGACTCCATCCTAGGATTATGGATTATGAGCACACCTTTCGAGGTACAGACTCATAAAAAATATCCACGTGACCCTGCGGAAATCGCGCATCTGACAGTGCAACTCCCGAGTCGGTGAGGGCTCTGGGACCTGAGATATAGAGATTGGCCCTCCACAGCGACCCAGTGGGGCCATGTTTGCTCTCCACCAGACAGGCAAAACAAACCGCATTCACTGGTACCTCTCGTGTCCCGATCCGATCATCCTGGAGAAAGTTACCCCCCTTCTTAGATTTTGGGAATAAATTCTGCAGGGAGCTGAAGGGTGGAGATTATTAGCCCACCCTCTGACACCGGGGGGAGGAACCCAGCATGTTTAAGAACTGAGAGCCCATGGCAGAGACATTCACTCTCACAGAAGAACAAGACGATGATGATCTAAGAAGGAACAGGGGACAGATTTTCCAAGCGAGCAGCGGCACGCGTTTTGGGGACTGTCCGGCAACTAAGATTCTTATACCTGTGGACTGCAGAGCTCCCGGCATCCACATGCAACCTACAACCTGGTAAAATTGACCTCCAGCTTAATATCTCTAAGCCTTGTACCATTATTGTTATATTTTACTCTGACTGCAAATCCACTGTAATTCCCTTGTATATCTTACTGTATATTTCTGTAATTATCTAGTGCACCCTTAAGGCAATTAAACCATACAATTAATTTTGGGCTGATGCTTTTACTCTGATTACGAATCTTAGAATACCCAGTGGGTAACAGGACATCCTCCCCGGCGGCCATTTTCTCTAGGTGCAGTTCCCTTACTGACCTGAGACAAAGGGGGCGCCGGAGAGCGGTGACTGTGTAGTTAAGTCACATTGGTAATGTGGGAGGAACCGGTTTCCTTCACATGCAATAAAGAATTAAACAGTGTTAACTTAGCCTAGGACTGGTCTATGTTTACAGAGGGGTCTAATCTAGTGATTTTATACAGTTGACGTCTTGTCTAGGGTCTGGAAACAGAGGGGGCTGCTTATAGGAGAGATCTAGTCTGGGATTTGGTCTAAGATCACCTAAGCATGGATCCTGGCGAGTCCACTGACAGCCAGCAGCAAAGGGCAGGCAAACCAAAGTGGTGATGTCATATCACGCCGGGGTAGGAGCAGGACATCAGAGTCCTGTTGTGATGACGTCACATCGATGTCACAATGCCACAACATCGCTCTGCGCTCATTTGGGACTTGCAACCCTGTCGTTCTGTGGCCGCAAACCTGCAGCCTCCAGAATGGAGAGCAGTAATGCAGGGAGACTATGTAGAGCTCAACTGTTTTGGTTCGCTGACTATTCTGAAACTGTTAAGTATTGGTACCAGGGTGGGATATAACAAAAAAAAATCCAAAAAGAAAGGCACATCAGAATGCATTACATCCCAACCTCTCCCAGTTTCTGCACTTTCCTCTACTTTTGGCTTCAGCTGCATATAATGTTCTGGCACCATGGAGAGCTAGGGGCCTTATCTGCAATGACATTTGAGTGAGGATATGTCAGAGAAACTATGGGAGGTGAGAAGCTAAACGTCTGCTCTATAGACTATAAATTAGGTAGCTTGGGATCTGGTCTGATGTCAGTAAACAGTGGATCTGGTCAGGGGTAATGGTCTGTAAAAAGGTTGGCCTTGGGTCTCTATATAGGCGTATACTGCTGGAGCCGGTATGGAAAGGAGCCATGGTCTTGGCTCTGCAGACAACCGGAGTCTTGTCTGGGGCCTGGTACTGGAAACTTTTGGGTTATAGTCTATATTTAGGGGAAAACCAGCCTACGGTGAATTTAGAGTGTGGGCTCGGCCTGGGGTCAGTTTAAAAGACTCTAGTAGGGTCTAAGTCTTTTTCTAGGAAGTCCAGTATGTGGTATGTTTTAGTTTAGGAGCCTGGTGTATAGTATGTGCATATATTGGATTATAGATATATGGATTGTATATATTGGATTATTGGTAGTGATGAGCGAACGTGCTCTCCATTACTCGTTACTCGCCCGAGTATCACTGTACTCTGTGTACTCGGCGGGCACCGAGCATTTCCGGTATTATTCAGCGGGGGGCTCCGCCCTGCAATTTTGGCGCTCTTTAGAACGCCAATGAACATGCTGGGATTGTCTGCCATGCACTGTAATGCCGCAGCCATCTTTGTTGTGGTATTACAGTGATTGACTGGCCGCACAGCGTCATCAGGTGTATAACAGACCGGACGCCGCCCTGCTCAACGCATTCAGCTCCGGATTCAGACAGTGTAGGGAGACCAGCTGCTGAGATACTGAGAGACTTGTGCTTTTATTAGTTAGTGTAGGTCTACCATTGTTCAATCCACAAATCCAGCTAAACCAACAGTCCTTTTAAGGGCTAATTAGGGGGTGTATAGATTGCAGTGCTAGGTAGGCTGTGGAGTCTATAGGTACTGCCACACTTAGCGATCTGGTTAGCGATCTCAATAACGACGCAAGCTAATGAGATCATTGGTGTGATCTCTTTTAGGTCGCTAGTAGCTGCCAAACAGGAGATCTCATTAACAACTCATCAGCGGTCAGCGATCTCTTTAACGACTTTGGCGGTCGTGAAGGTACTGCCACACTAAACGCTCCGCTAACGATCACGATAACGACGCATACTAATGCGATCGTTTTTGTGATCGTTTTAATGTCGGTAGTAGCTGCCAAACTTAACGATCTCGTTAACGACGCATAAGCGGTTAGCGATTCCTTAACGACTTTGGCGGTCATAGCGATGTAAAAAACAGCGCACATCGTTCACAAAAGGTGCCAGACACAGCGATATAGCGTCACCAGCGGGACGCCAACGATCTAAATACGGTCCAGAACTCTAGTGAACGATCAGCGAGATCACAGCAGGGGCCACGTCGTTGCTACATGCCACACACAACAACGTCACTAACGAGATCGCTAAATAGTGACGTTTTTTAGCGATCTCGTTAGCGTTCTTGTTTAGTGTGGCATACCCTTATGTGCGCATATCCACATCAGTGCAAGGCACGCAGGCACTGTATGCAGAGGCATATACATCTGACTGCATACTTCAAAAGGGTCCATTACTGTCTGGTGCTGCCTATTATATATACTGTATACCTAGCTGCAGGTATCCGTGGGAAGGATTAACTTTTTTTGCACCTGAATCCTGCTAATTTTATTACAAAGCAATCCAGAGCCCCCTTTTTTTTCTACATTTATTTGCTTGGTCTCACTGCAGACTACAGCCAGGTCATTGTAATACAACAGCGTGAAAATCTGGCAATTTAAAATGGCTTTTTTTGTCCCAGGCATCAGATCTGAGTGCGCAGAAAATTCTGTTTTTTTTTGTTACTGTAGTATTTTTTGGAGTGTCTTACAACATTTTTGGACACCATTTTTCTGACCAAAAAATCTTTAGGTGGCCAAAAAATATTTATCTATAGTTCTTATATTTATCACTGTTTTTTTACGCCACATGCATCTCATATCATTGCGATAACTGTTTTACAATTTTAGTACTTCAACAATTTTTTTTTAGTGTCATAGCCTAGTTATTGACACAATTTTGGTGGTCCAAAAAAAATTTAGGCCACATATTTAACGGTGTTCTATCGCTGTCAGATGCCAGATCTATCTGTGCTCCACAAATTGTGGCATTTCTAGCCTATATTCCACTGGTTTTGCTGTCTGTTACTCTAGGTGTATATACTATTTTGGGGAAAAAAAATAAAAAAACTCCAGGGCACATATTGTACAGTCTGCTATATCCATCAGTCGCCTGGTGTTTCTGTGCTCTACAAATAGTTGCTTTTCAGGCCTACCTTGCACTTTTTTTGCTGTCTGCTACCCTAGGTCTAGTATTTACTATTTTTTGGGTAAAACATACAGAAATACCGGCCACATATTGAACAGTCCGGTATCTCTGTGACACGCCTCATGTATCTGAGGGCTACAAAGTGTGCTTTTGAGGCTTCCACTCACCTTTATTTGCTGTGTGTTACCCTAGCTGTAAACACTATTTAGGGGTAAAAATGTAAAAAATACAGGCCACATATTGAACAGTGTGGTATCGCTGTCAGACAGCTGAGCTATTTGTGGCCTACAAATTGCGGAAATTCAGGCCTACATTCTACTGTATTTGCTGTCTGTTACCCTAGTACTGTACAATATTTTGGGGTATAAACTACAAACTACAAAAATACAGGCTATATAGAGTGACCAGTGTGGTATCTGTGTCAGACTCCTATCTCTGTGTGCAAAAAATTGTGGTACCTGTGCTGCGCCGGGTCGGAAATGTCAATGTTGCGTCCCCTGTTTCCCATGGGAAGGAATAAGGGAACGGACAGGCCCCATTACCCAGGAAGAGGGGGTGTGTTTCGACAGGGAACCTGGCCGAAAGCTGAGTGAAAAAACACGCAAAGCAGGAGTGAGTCTCCAGCTGTCAGCGTGTGAGCAGCAAGGGGGGCAGTGCACTACGCAACCAAAGGGCCGGCGGTGTGAGGAGGAGGCCGAGCAGAGTGCTCCATCCTTAGAGCACTGGCACCGCAAAGGACTGTTCCCGTTTGCTCACTCCACTAAAAGCTTTACTGCCAGAGAGCGAGGCGCCGTGTGCCCAGTGACCATCAGAGAGCGAGGCGCCGTGCGCTCCAATGACAGTGAGTACAGCGAACGTGCTCAGTAGAGAGAGCCAGTTCATGCCACGTGTTCAGCTTTGATAAGCAAAAATGATAAGGGACAGAGGAATGACAGAGGACTTTGGTACGGTCAGCAAGGTATTATCTCAGCATCTTCCCAAACTTTGCACTCCTTGTGAGAGTCACCTGCGCCTCAGGGCCAGGGCGATGGGAGGGTCTGCGAAAACTCTCCCAGAACTTTGTCAGTTTCCACTGCCTCTGCTAGATTGGAGTTGTGTCTCTCTCACCTGTACTCCTTGCTTTGCCAACGAACTGTGTCTGTGACCTCTGCTGCCAGCGTTTTCAAATGGCAATGTTTTTCATAATTCCGCAAGAAGGGCCCTCTGGTCCTCCAACATTTTAGTACGCCTGTCTTCCTCTGGAATAAGAGATATAAAGTTCTCCCTGCAGCATGGGTCTAGAAGTGTCACTAATCAGTATTGCCTGTCACCCAAAATTTTGAGAATGCAAGGGTGACGGGACAGGCTGCGTAACATAAAGTTACCCATGCTTGCAAGACTGGCAACAGCCAATAATTCCGTGTACTCACCAAGAGGATGACTGACCATGCTCTCCTCCTCCTCCTTGTCCTCAGGCCTCCACAACTTTCGACTAACCTCAGTAATATCATTGTAAATACATCATTGTAAAAACATCATTGTAAATACACCCTGAAGTTTTTATCTCCCCCACCTCATTGTAGATTGTAAGTTGTCATGAGCAGGATGTTTTTTTTTGGTTTAATAATTTTAATCATTGTTACGTAGTATAGATTGTAAGCTGTCCTGAGCAGGGTCGGTTTTTTTGTTTAATTATTGTATATTGTTATTGTTGTTACTTAGGGCTGTTGTGTTTGAAACTGTGAAACTGAAAATATGTTGACGCTATAAAAATAAATATAAATATTATTATTAGAACACCGAGAAGCAGGATGGAGATGTTAATTATGGCGTCATTGCCGCTCACCATCTTGGTGGATTCCTCAAAGTTTTGGAGGATGGTACATATGTCTGACATCTATATCCACTACTGAGATCTTATGTGTGAAGTCAGAACTGAATACCGACGGCCTTGTTGATGATGGTAGTCACCAACTGCCCTCTTCTGCTCAGAAATCCTTTCCAACATCTACAGTGTAGAGTTCCAACGCATGGGGACATCACACACCAGTCGGTGACCAAGAAGCTTCAAACGCTAGTGAAGCATAGCAAAGGTGGATGAAGCTTTAGCTGACTTTCTAAAATGGGTACGCAGAGAGTGGTACTTTCCCTAGAAGATCCGGCAGCTCCGTGTCGCTTTTCATAAACCGTTGAACAATGAGGTTAAGCACATGGGCCAGACATGGCACCTGTGTGAGCTCGCCTCAGAGCAGCCACCAGGTTCCGGCCATTGTCACACATGACCATGCCTGGCTGTAGGTTCAGCGGTGTCAGCCACAGATCTGACTACTCTTTCAGGGCTGTCCACAAATCTTCAGCATTATGCGGTTTGTTAGCCTGTTGCCACTTGGATGAGGCAGTGCAGCAGTGCTTCTAGCTTGTGACTGATGTGCTATTTTCGGAGATGGAGGCTGAAGAGGAGGCAGAGGAGGAGATGCAGGAGCTGTTGACTGTGGGGGCAACCCAGATTGGCATAGGGGCCGCAATACTCGAGGTTGGGAGGACGTGCACCATCCCAAGGTCGGACTGGGTCTCGGCTTACTCTATGTTAACCCAGTGTGCCATCAGCGAGATGTAACGTACCTGACCACAAGCACTTGTCCACGTGTCTGTACCTGACATCACCTCCTTACTGACCAAAATCCCACGTCTTCCCTCTATTTCATCCATCTTTTCTGCTTGCTTTCAAAAAGTGGACATGGACAAAAATGAATACATCATCTTTCAACCATCTCATGCTGAGTAAACATGAGAGCTGTGTATGCATCATTAGGTACCACTTTAGTAAGAGGGAAAGTTTGCCCAAGAGAAAATGAATTTCCAGACATTCATGGCCTTTTTTAAATATTGTTGTCAGCTGTGATTTTCATTTTCTTGGTGGGGATGTGGTAAAGTTCAAAATCGTCATCAATACTATCATCGTCCATATCTTGTAAAGAGGACATCTGTTGTTTCCCAGAGTCGCGGTTATCTACGTTTAGTGGCATTACTTTAACAGTGTTTGTTACACTAGAACAAATAATTTTTGGCTGTGACATTTTGATATTATTGGTAATGTATGGGTGAAGATTTAGAACCTTGGGCCAAGCGTGTGTTGATTGTTATGGACAGTGCACTCCTCTTTAAACTTAGTTTTTCCCAAGCATCCATCAGTTTGTTTGATTTTCCTCCAACACTGATCTGCTTTCTCTAATTCAGCATCTCACGAACATGTTTGCCGGACTCGTGCATCTTTGGCAAAATCACAACATGAAAAATAACCTCACCAGATCTTGAAGGATGAACAGTGCACTAGCAGGATGCAGCCGGCTCCCATAGATAAAGGCTAGAGAAGCACAGGTGCCCACCACTGATGAGGACAGCCACCCTATCACAAAAATAGTGATGATGAAGGTGTTAGCTGCCTAGTGGAAAAACACACTAATAAGGCTTGCTTAGGAGGACAGAAAAGTGCAATGCATAGTATCTGGTTTTCTGTGTGATGCATATGTGTGGCCCAGCTGCGCTTGGTACACATGTTTCCAGGAGTATGTGCTAAAAGGTAATTGCAAAATCTGATATTCATTCACAACACACACTGCCCAGTATTACCACTAGAGGGAACCTTAGACTATTTAAGGGTGTGAGTTAGGTAGCAGTAGCCATTCAAGTCTTTGTGTGATTCAGGAGTGAGTCATACGAGTATGTTTCCTGTCAGAGCTCAGTCTGAGCTAGAGACAGACGTGTGGAGATTTCCTGTCAGACAAGACAGAGGAGGAGAGATTGCAAGCTGATAACTCAGAACAGACAGACTGCTAGAACCCTAGGAATGTGGAAAGTGACTCTCGGAGCGGGCTTGTAATCAGTCTGACGAAAGGTCCTGAAAGCTGCTTTGGACAGAGTTGTTGAAGAACAGAAGGAAGGGGACTACAGTTGTTAAGAACATCGAGTTAACTGAGAGTCAGTCAGCGAGCTTTGGAAAGAAGGAAGAAAGCTAATGACAGAACCTACTGCTGCCCTGTGCTTATGTTAAGGAGGAGAGTAGGGCGACGGGCGAGTGGTGACCCTAGGAAGGAGTGACTTCGGTGACAGATCACCTTCACTCAACTAACCGGACACCGGGTCCGAAGTATTGCTAGTACCTTCACGGCTAGTGAGAGAAAACCGGAATCCCTGCTGGACTTCAAGTCGCAGAGGTAGCCCTAAGTGCCGATACGTAACCGGGGTCAGGAGAACAGGAGTCTGGCAGTGCACTGCAAATATAGACTTAGTTCTGTCCAAAAGAAGACTTCCACCACAATGTTGGCCGGGCGAAGCTGTTCTATTTAGAGTTAAACTTGACTTCACGCAAGTTAGGACTCATACACTTTAAAGGGAAAGGAGGCCTTAAACCTACTTGGCAATTACCTGGATGTGCATACTCCACCCTGAGCAGCTTCCCGGGACATACCTGCAACCTTCATCAGTAAAGGTATGGAAAGAGACCAGCTTGTGTGTGACTGACTTATTGCCTGCACCCTGCACGCCATTACACCCTGAGGGATCCATCTAGTCTCACCTGTGGGAGACCTACCACCTTGCTGCCCCAACCCTCAGAGGATTCACCCTGCAGCGCTGGTCACCTGATCAGAAACCACAGGTGGCGTCACGAACTATTACTAAAATCCCCTGTAAATATCCCCCTTTTGTATGAGCGCCCAGGGCAACGGACCGAGCTGTGCTACTTGTGACATTCCCATAGACTTCAATGGGCTCGGTGCCGAGTACCCCATAAGCCCTGGTACGTGAGTGCGCCTCACATATATAGTGCAGAGCAGCCTGCCTTCTATTATGGGCGTTATAAATAGGCTGCTATCCAGACAGACACTATGCATTGCACTTTTCTTTTTCAAAATAACTTTATTATAATTTTTAGCAATGAGAGTAGGGTATTACAGTCTTACATCTCAAATAGAATATAACTTTCCATACTTAACAGTACTAGACATCAATCGAGTTAATCATGGAGATGAAGAAATCTAACTGTAGAATATATCAAGTAGCTCGACAGTAAGGATATTAATAAATAATAATAACATAACCATAACAATAACATTTCTAAACTAACAGTAGAGGATATCAATTGTTAATCAATCAAAGAGAATCTTTGCCGTGAGAGGATATAGGAGAGAGTCAAGCCAACATAAGCGAAATTAAGAGGTCAAGTCTTGCCAAGGATTCCATTTTTTACAGAAGGAAGTAAAACTGTTGTTAGCCAGTGCATGGCTTTTCTCGTATGACATGTGCAGAGACATTTTGTCTACAATGTCGGCTATTTTAGGAACCGCTTCTTCCTTCCAAAGAGAAGCTATTTGGTTTTTGGTTACCAAGAATAAGTGGATGATTAGATGTCTGTATGAGTGAGGGATTTCCTCAAGATCGAGAGACAATAAGGCCAATTGAGGGGTCAACGTCACAGTTCTAGAAGTGATCTTATCCACCAAGTCAGAGACATTTGACCATAGTAACCTTATCTTGGGGCACTCCCAAAAGACATGTAGAAGATTCCCTGCGAAACCACAATCTCTCCAACAGTTAGGGGACACTCCCGGAAAAATTCTTGCCATTTTAGCAGGTGTGAAATACCATCGGGAGACTAATTTATAATACGACTCATGGAGGGAAGCACATATGTTTGAGGAATAAGTAGCTTTAAGTGCTTTCCGCCATTGATCGTGAGAGAAATTCAAGTTCATATCCCTTTGCCAGTTAGTCTCGAAAAGGGTTTCCTTGGGTACTAGATCTTCGTTTAAGAAGTTATAAATAAATTTGGATTTCCAATAAAGGTTATTGTCCGGATTACAAATTAACATGCCTACCATCTCCGTGATAAGAGACTTTTTCCTGATAAATTTGGAGATGAGTTTTTTAATGAAATAAAAGATTTGGGCATCTTCAGGAGGAAGTTTATGTACTGACAACAACGCTTCATATTCAATGAAATCTTTGCCATCAAAAATATCCTGTACTTTCGTTAAACTAGCCAATCTCCAAGAGCTAGGAATTTCCTTTTCCATAATCAAGCCAAAAAACCTCAGTGATATGTCCTTGATTTGGTCATATCTGAACCTCTTCCTGCTTTGTGTTTGGATTTTGGCCATATAGGTCCAGGCATATAAGGTAGCAGAAATAGTCGGCGAGATATGCGATACAGAGGAGGATGATAGGACATTACTTAAAATTAATTTTGCCAGAGGAGTGTTCCTATTATAGTGTCTTTCAATCTCTGACCAAGCCGGGCCATTATCCGGCCTGAGCCAAATACGAGACTGTTTCACCAAGGAGGAGTAGTAATAGTTAACCAAATTTGAGAGAGCAAGGCCTCCATTTGTTTTAATTTTGGTGATAGTGGTGAATGCTATCCTTGCTCTCTTCTTGTTCCATACGAATGTGTTAACTATACTTTGTAGTTTTTTGATTAGCTTTAACGGAATAAGTAAAGGTAAAGCTCTAAAGGTGTATAAAATTTTGGGGAGAGTAAAAAGTTTAAATAAAGTAATTCTCCCGGCCCAAGAAATTTCCTGCTTCCCAAGATTTAATAATCAGATTGCACTTCCTTAGTGATTTTTTGGAGGTTAAGATCAATTGTCTTGCGAAAAACTCTAGAGATAAGTATGCCAAGATATGTCAGCGACTCCTTTTCCCAATCAAAATTAGTATTCCCTTTAATACCGCAGATATCATCCTGGCTCAAGAAAAAGTCCAAAATTTTAGACTTTGATTCGTTAATTTTGAACAACAATGCCTTTGAAAAATCTCCAAAATCCTGGAGGACATGCATAATAGAGCATGAAGGATTTGTAAGGCTGAGGATGACATCATCCGCAAACAGGCTAATTTTGTACTGTTTTGCCCCTATCTGGATTCCCCTAATCGACTCATTCCCTCTTATTCTCTCAGCAAGTGGCTCCATAATAATAGCGAATAGCAGAGGGGACAAGGGACATCCCTGTCTTGTACCATTCGTTATTGAAATGTTTTTAGATAGGTGACAAATTACATACACGTTTGCTGAGGGATAAGCATATAAGGCCATGATTGTTTTAATTATATTGAGGCTAAATCCAAATTTTTTAAGGGCCGCTACCAAAAAGTCCCAATTCACTCTATCAAATGCCTTCTCAGCATCCAACGCTAGGAGAATTGAAGGAGTTCTTTTAGATCTGACAGAGTGAATTAGATTGAATACCTTTCTAGTACCGTCACTGGTCTGACGTCCAGGATAAAGCCCATCTGGTCTTTGTGAATAATGCTTGGAAGAATAAATTTGATTCTATCGGCAATGATTTTTGAATATATTTTTACGTCAGTGTTAATTAGTGAAATTGGCCTATAATTTTTGACCGACTCCAGGTCTCCTTTAGTTTTGGGAATTAAGATTATAGTGGCCTTTAGCATTTCCGGTGGGAATTCTCCAATCGAAGATGCTTTATTGAACACTGAGCCGAGGCAGGGAACCAGGTGAGGGGCAAACACTTTAAAATACTCATTCGTGAAACCATCAGGTCCGGTGATTTCTTAAGTTTTAGTTTCTTGATGGATTCGGAAATTTCATGCTGAGTAAAAGGGGCGTCGATGGCCGTCAATTGCTCAGCAGAAAGTTCAGGTAGGTTAATACTTGATAAGAATTTTTGGATGTGGAGTTTGTCTGGCTGGGATGTATCTGGGTCGTACTTAAGATTGTATAGGGAAGAGAAATAATCTGCGAAATGATCCGCTATTTCTTTAGGGTGGTCGGAGATCATTCCGTTATATTTGATCCTATTAATCCTATTCCTAACTCTTATGGCCTGGAATCTCTGGGCCATAAGCTTGGAAGGTTTGTTATATGAGGAGTAGAAATTCGCTTTCATCCTCTTGGCATACCTATCATAGTCTTCGAATAAAGCTGCTCTCAGCGCAATTCTGAGGTTGATAATCTCTGAATGCAGTTCTGAAGAAGGTGCCACTAATTTTTGTTGTGCATCTTCCTTATTCTTAAGATCCATTTGTAAATTGTGGATCTTTTCCTTGTCCTGTTTTTTTTTTTTTTCAGTAAGCCTATCATCACTCCTCTTATAACGCATTTGTGGGCATTCCACAATGTGAACGGGCTCACATCTTCCGACTCGTTTTCCTTAAAATAGTTAGTGATGGCTTTCTCGATTTTTTTCTCTGAAGATTGGGTTGTACAAAAGTGAGGAATTACATCTCCAGAGAAAGTCTCTCTTATGTAATAGACCAAGATCCACTTCACAGATTACAGGAGAGTGGTCTGAAAAGGACTTTGGTAGGATATCTATTCTCCTAAATCTGGAAATTGAAAAGTAATCGGTAAGGAATAGGTCGATTCTCGAAAAGGTCTTATGTACCTCTGAATAATGCGTATATTCCAATGATGAAGTGTTTATGCACCGAAAAACATCCAGGTATTCATGGCTGTGGAGCCATCCTTTTAAAACTGGGAAAGAAGACCTAGACCTTGCAGTAGAATCCAGCTGGGCGTCAGGGACAATATTAAAGTCTCCTACTACAATCACCACCCCCTTCTTAACCTCCTGGATTTTACTGTCAAGCTCGTTGAAAAATTTAATCTGAGCATTATGAGGCGCATAAACATTGATGATAGTAGTCAATTGATTATTGACCATGGCCACCAGTATTAAATATTTACCCTCTGGGTCTGAGTGAGTCTCGATGCTGCGGAAATCTAATGAGTTTTTGATAAGGGTAATAACCCTCCCCTCTTTTTATCGTTTAGGGCTTCAAATATATGAGAATAATTTTTATTTTTGAATCTTGGGTGACCTGACTTGGCAAGCTTGACCTCCTGTAAGCAAATGATCTCAGCTCTGCTTCTCTTGATCTCTCTCCATGTAGAGTGCCTCTTAACCGGGCTATTTAGGCCTCTCACGTTAAATGATAATATTTTAACCATTTTCTCCTAAGCAATAATGCTAACAAACAGAAAAAACAAAGCACACAAAACTTAATAACCAACTAAACAGTCTTGTGAAGAATCCTCGAATTCGAAGGATGTTCTCCTTAAATGGGAAAGTTCATGGATGGCATTAGAAGCCCCTGCAAATGACACATTTACAAAGAATAAAGTACACAACTTCTTACCCCGGATTATCCCCAATTTTGTTCAGAGAGGAGATAAAGGACATACCATCATGTGGTGTGAGTAATGAAACAATCCTACCTCCTCTATTTACAAGTAATTTAGTTGGGAAGCCCCATCTGTATTGGATACCCATCCTGCGTAAAATTGAAGTGACTTCCCCAAAGCTCTTTCTTAGCTGGATTGTATCTTTGGACAAGTCAACGAATACTTTAATATGATCAAACGGGGGAGGGAGCTGCTTCTTGTCCCTCATAAAAGCTAGGAGTCTTTCTTTAGTGGGGTAAAAATGAAATCTTAGTATTGTATCCCTCGGAATATCTTCCGAAATGGATCTAGGTCTTGGTAACCTGTGTATCCTGTCAATCATTAGCTCAAGTTCCGGAGAATCCAGAAAGATTTTTTTAAGGATCCCCATAGTGTAGTTCTGTAAATTTGCCTGGCTTACTTTTTCAGAAATTCCCCTCAATTTAATGTTGTTCCGCCTACTGCGGTCCTCGATGTCAGCAAGCTTCATTCTTAGGTATTGCACCTCTTTTTGTGTATCTGCTTGCTGCTTCTGTAAAGAAGAAGAACTCTTTTCCAAGACAACAATTTTTTTATCGTGTTTATCAATCCGAGAATTGATAACTTCAAATTTGGCTTGTAAACGATTGGTATTTTCCTCCATTGTCAATCTAAGACTATTGTTTAGGGCGACTATTAGATCTTTCACGTAAGCTTGGGATACACCCTCATTGGAAGCTTGAATCCCTTCAATAGGGCATATTTTGGGTGCCTCCTCAGATAGCCTAGGCCTACTTCTATCTGGACTCTGAGTAGGAGAAGTGTCATGAAACTCCTCCTCAGAGTCAGATCAAGCTTTAATTATGTTTCTTTTTTTTAGTGACAGTGGTATCCATATCAGCCTGAGTATCAATTATGTCTTGAATTTCTTTCAGCATGCTAGTATCATCTTTTAAGCCAATTTTATAGCCCTCCGCAGGCGGAGATGCGGAAGGGCTGATACAAATTGCCTCATCAAGATCAGTGATATCCTTCCTGACAGCAGATCTCAGTGCTGGTTTGTGTGATGATTTTTCCCCCTGAGTTTTTTTGTTACTTTTAGTACTCATTTTTAAAGAGGGGTAACCTTTCAACAAAGAGGAAAGAATCAAATGCAATACAAAGTAACAGAAGTGAATGATTAACCAAGCTACGCGTCTTTTTTCTTTGAAATACAACCTGCAAGACTTGCTGAAATAAAAGCTGTCAGGATAAGAAGACAGGAATGACTGAGCTCGCTGAATGATTTTAGCGAGTTTAGTTCCAAAAAGATAGGAAACGTCAGGCAAATGCAGACTTCTTCAAGAATGGGATTCCTCCTTAATGGAAAATTCCAGGAACAAACCAAGTTACCAGATGTTGAAGAACAAATAAGATCCTCCAGAAGAGAGATGAATCAAGATGTAGCTGGCGTCGCAATCTGGGACTCCAATAAAGCCTTTAAAGATTATGCATCGTTGTTCGAGTCGCACTTGAGCTGTGCGATACTTTCTAGAACGCAGACTTGTTATGCGACTTTTTCCAAGTCGCAATCCTCCTTTGCGATGCTTTTAGTGACGCTATCCAAATTAGCAACTCCTTTCAGAGCGCAAAATCACTTACTGCAACGGATTCACTTTAGGTAATGGCGGCGTTCACTGCTTACCTTCGTGGAAACCGATGATGCAGCTGCAGCACACGGGACGTCCCGGCTTCAAGTGAAGAGGTCTCGGTCTCCGGTCCCTCCTGGAACTTGATTGAAGAAGACGTCGGCTTGATCCTGAGAAGACCGCCGGCGCTGAAGATCTCCACACCTCTTCAGGCAATGGAGGAAGCCTCAGGGATGCCCAGGACACTGGAGACTGCAACGGTGAGAAAATTTCTTCTTTGTCTTCTTTATATCCAGGTCTTCTTGCACCCGATGAAGTCAGGGGGCAAACCGCTCACTTTAGAAGGGTGGGACAGGTCCCAAACCAGTGCTGGAGGCTCAGACAGGATGCGGCTGCACTGGGCTGCACAGGGCTACTCCAGGCCCCGGCTTCTCCCTTCTCTGTAGGCCTCAAACGTTCCTCCTCTCAATCTGGCTCCAAAACAGTCCAAGTTAGGATTTTTATAATCCTTATGTGATCAGGGATCCTCCGGTGTCGAAGATTTTTCTCCCAGCCTCCTCCAAACGTAGCTTATTTCGTTGCTAAAGCAGGGGGCTTCAGGAGCCCAGCAGAAAGATTTCTGCTCACATCTAGCAGCAAACCACGCCCCCCCGCATTGCACTTTTCTGTCCTCCTAAGCAAACCTTATTAGTGTGTTTTTTCCACTAGGCAGCTAACACCTTCATCATCACTATTTTTGTGATAGGGTGGCTGTCCTCATCAGTGGTGGGCACCTGTGCTGCTCCAGCCTTTATCTATGGGAGCCGGCTGCATCCTGCTAGTGCACTGTTCATCCTTCAAGATCTGGTGAGTGGTGAGGCTATTTTTCATGTTGTGTTTTTGCTAAAAAAAAAATTTCGGATTTTTAAGTCCTTTCTATCCTTGTCTGTGAGCTTTTACTCGTGCATCTTTGGCAACATATTTTTTACGGACATTTTTCATGCCGAGCTTCACACGCGCATCTGTTACACCAATCTTCTGACGGGCATGAAACACATTCGGGTAATTGGTGGTGGGCCGGCTAAACAACTAATCATTGTAGGCTGTATCCTGGATCTCATACCTCCCATAGCCACTGCTGTTATTAATCCTGTACGTTACCATTCCTGTTGTGACCATGACCCTTTTCTTTATCACTCTATCCAACGATTCGTCTGCCAGATTTTTACTAAAAACCTTCACCTTTCCAGCAGAAACTGTGTAGGAAACCACGTTACTGTTTTCCAAGGTGTTTGTGATGCCCCTAAAAAAAAATTACACACTATGTTGATATATACCCCCCCCAGGGGAAAATGTTTTCCAGCCTATGCACTTAGTGTATTGCCATTACAAGTATAGGAGACCCACTCCTTTAAACTGGGAAGACCTTTTTCAAAGGCCATACTTCACATCTCTTCCTACACCACCCCTAGATCACCAGGTTGTCCGTGTTCCGTGATGAAACAGCCACTACATTGTTTTGCAAGGGTGTTTAGGATGTCCGTAACTACAAATATTTACACACTCGGTTGATGTGCCCCACTCCAGGGGAAAATGTTTTCCAGCCTATGCACTTAGCGTATGGCCATTACAAGTATAGGAGACCCGCTCCTTTAAACTGGGAAGACCTTTTTCGTAGGCCATACTCCACGTCTCTTGAGACACCACCACTAGAACACCAGGGTGACCGTGTTCCGTGATGAAACAGCCACTACATTGTTTTGCAAAGGTGTTTAGGATGTTCGTAACTACAAATATTTACACAGTAGGTTGATGTGCCCCACCCCGGGGGAAAATATTTTTCAGCCTATGCACTTAGCGTATGGCCATTACAAGTATAGGAGACCCACTTCTTTGTAATGGAAACTGATTTTTAGGAGGACTTCATACACGTCTCTTCAAAGTGGTATTTTTGTTTGATCAAATTTGGGGCAGGGCTTCCATTTAATGCATTGGAAAATAGCATGGGAGACCCATTTCATAATAATGTGAACTTTGTTGCTTGTTAGTATTCTTCAACAAAGCAATTCTTCTATGCCAGTTCTTCAGCCTCAACACTACAATGCTAAAATGCAGGGTCTTCAGACTCACCACAGCAATTGATCAATGCATGTTCTTAAGCCTCAACAATGCAATTATCCACTGATGGTTCTTCAGGCTCAACACTGAAATGCTCCACTGGAGGGTCTTTAACGTCAACACTGCAGTGGTCCACCACTGGGTCTTCAGCGTCAATACTGCAATTGTCCACCGCTGGGTTTTTAGCATCAACACTGCAATTTTCCAGTGCTGGGTCTTCAGGCTCAACTATTCACTGCGTAGCCAAACAATATGGGAGTAACAAATTAATAGGAAGAATGCTTTCAGGTGGCCATCAAGTACGTGGGTTCAAATTAATTGGGTGTGCTTGAATTTAATGCAGGATAGGGCCTTGAAGTCAATGCATAGGCTAACAGTATGGCAGAACAAAATGAATAATGTGAACTTAGTTTTCCTGTGTACATCCACTACGTTGGTTCAAAGCCTTTTTGGGGTGCGTTTGAATTTGATGCAGGGCGGGCATTGCAGTCAATGCATAAACTAACAGTATGGCAGTGGCAAAAGAGTAATGTGAACTTAGTTTTCCTGTGGCCATCCAGTACCTGGGTTCAAAGGCTTATTGGGGTGTGTGTTACTTTGTTGCAGGGCAGGCCTTGCATTTAATGCATAGGCTAATACTATAGGAGACCTATTTTCTTATAATTGGAACACTTTTTCATGAGGCCCTCCTGTACGTCTCATCACAGGGGTATTGGGGTGCGTCCTAATTTTTGGCAGCCCAGCCACTCAATGCCTAGGCAATAACAGTATAGGAGACCCACTGTTTAATATTGGCCCTTTAAGAATAGTAATGCCGACTAATGCCCCTATAAAAATTGGCTTGGTGACTTTAAGATTCCCTCCTTCATAAATGAAACAAGATGTGTCTGATGATGTGTCACACACCACATGGCCAGCTAGGGTTGTTAAATGCTACAATGACATTTCACAGTAAATGCATTTGTATTGGTTGAAAGCAACTGGTAACGTTGAAAAATGCATCAAAAATGCTACATATGAACATAGACAAATTGGTGGAGGAACTTTTTTACTGTGGGTTAATTATTTTACCTTATATAAAAGTCATTAGCCTGGAAAGGTTGTTCCTTGACATATTTCCCAGGAAAATCCATTTTGGTTTTGTTTTTGTATGTTTTTTGGTGAGCCTGTAAACATGGCGCAACACTCTGACAACATTGCTCACAGCTGTGACCTGGGAGTCAGAAATGCTTCCATGTGCGATCCCTATGATGTTCCTGTGTCATTTGAGCAGTGTTTCCATCATTTACAGACATTTTTAGACTTTAAAAGGACCAGGGGGATCGCTGCAAATATGCTCGGATTTCCCATAGACTTACATTGGGCTCGCTGCTCGGGTCGAATACCTGAGCATGCCAATTTGTTCGACCCGAATAACGAGCACCCGTGCATTTTAGTGCTCGCAATTATTGGCTATAAAGGTCATCAGCTCACCTTCCAGGGAGTACAATTCAGGGTGAAAAAAAATCGAATTCACATAGGAACCCTGGTAGACCTTGTTTGGTCAGAGTGTGGTGTAAGGAGTGTAGGAACACACCAGGCTGGTATCCAGGTCAGACATGGAAGAAGGATCCACAAGCAATGAGCTCCTGCACCAATGAGAAAATGTTAAAATATAAAGCTACTTACAAATAATTGCTAGCTTTTGGCAAGGGACAACAGAAAGGACAGGGACTTAGGGCACTGACAACCAAGGAAGATGTTTTCTGGATGCCTTAGAAGAAGGGTCCATGAGGATTGGGCTCCAGCTCCAATGGGGAAATGTGAGAACATAACTTTTACTACGTAATTAAAAAGATGGTGAGAAAAAGCAAAAAGATTAAAAAAGATTAAAGATCTGTAAGCTTATGCATTTCAGATTAGCAACCCTAATTCACAGCTGTTAATAAAGGTTGCATGCTAACCCGAAACGTTTAAGCTTATGGATGCTTAATTTATGTTTTTGCTTTTTCATCATATGTTTTTAATTACATAGTAAAAGTTATGCTCTCACATTTCCCCAGTGGTGCTGGAGCCCAATCCTCATGGACCCTTCTAAGGCATCCAGTCCAGAAAACATCTTCCTTGGTTTTCTAAGTATGGTGCCCCATGTCCCTGTCCTTTCTGTTGTCTTTTGTCAAAATTAGCAATTATTTGCAAGTAGCTTTATATTTTAAACTCCTTGGAAAAAATGTGATTAATGACTTCTGAATCTACGACAAAAACCTAATTGAAAATATTAATTAATTCGAGATAGTAATTGTTTTCATGTTTAATGATAACAATCCTAATTTGAGATTAATTAATTTTTGAGTAGGTATCAATTAAATCTAATTAGCCATATTTTAGTAATATCTGTCTCTGGAAGAGCTAGGCAACAGCCGATATAGTTTCCACTGCCGATATAGTTTCCACTACGACTCATAGTGGTTATCATTAATTTTTCTAGAATCCTTCATAGTTTTTCATCCTTTTTTTTCCCATTTACCGAACATCACTGAAGAGGATGGTCTGATATGACCCTTTCCAATGACTCTTTGATATAAGATTGCATAGCATCATGCTCGGGTACCGATAAATTGAAGAGCCGACCCTTTGGAAATTTACAACCGGGTACCAACTCAATCGCGCAATCATAACTTCTATGAGGAGGTAAGGACGCAGACTTACTCTCACTAAACATATCAGAAAAATCAGCCAAATAGTCAGGGACATCTTGAGACTGGGGAGAGGTAGAAAAAACAGGAGTGTCACTACGAACACATTGACAACCCCAACTGACCACAGACACAGACTTCCAATTCAAAACAGGATTATGAGTCTGTAACCAAGGAAAACCCAGTACAATAATGTCATGTAAATTATGTAACACCAAAAATTTGCAATTCTCTTGGTGGTCCGGGTCAACCCGCATTATCACCTGGGTCGAAAACTGGGGTTTATTCTCTGCCAAAGGGGTAGAATCAATACCCAGCAAAGGAATAGACCTCCGCAGGGGTACCATGGGAAAACCACAACGTTTGGCAAAATCAAAATCCATCAGGTTTAGAGCTGCTCCTGAATCAACAAAAGCCTGAGCCGAAAATGTGGACACGGAGCAAATCAAGGTAACAGTCAAAAGAAATTTAGTCTGAATATTACCCAAAACAACTGAGCGCGCAAAACGTCTTCCCTGCTTAGGGCAGACAGAAATAGTATGAGAAGCGTCTCCACAATAGAAGCACAACTGAAGAAGCTTTCGAAACTCTCGATGCTGAGCCCAGAAACCACTCCATCACACTGCATGGGCTCAGGGGCTGGCTCACAAGGCATCACCACCTCTCGCATATTTCTACGCTCACGTAAACGTCTGTCAATTTGAATAGCTAATGACATAGAGTCATTGAGACCAGAGGGGACAGGAAATCCCACCATAACGTCCTTTACAGTCTCTACCAGACCCTTCCGAAAAAGAGCTGCCAGGGCATCGTCATTCCATTTAGTAAGGACTGCCCACTTTCAGAATTTCTGACAATATAGCTCTGCAGCTTCCTGACCCTGATTCAATGCCAACAAGGTTTTCTCAGCTTGATCAGTAACATTAGGTTCATCATACAACAATCCCAGAGCCTGAATAAACACATCAACATCAGTCAAAACAGGATCCCCAGGTGTCAGGGAAAAGGCCCAATCCTGAGGGTCGCCGCACAACAGGGAGATGACAATTTGAACCTGCTGTGCTGCGTTCCCCGAGGACTTAGGTTTCAGGGCAAAAAACAACTTACAGTTATTTTTAAAATTCAAAAATTTAGACCGATCCCCAAAAAATAAATCCGGAGTAGGGATCTTAGGTTCTACAGCAGACAACTGAGTGAGATAGGCTGAAATACTCCGAACTTCAGCAGCAAGCTACTCCACACGATCAGACAAATGCTTGATTTCCATTGCAGAAAAACTCCTCCTACAGCCCCCAGAGATAAAGAGGAAAAAAAATACACACAAAAAAAAAATTCTGACTACCTTTTTTTTTTTTTTTTTTTTTTACTATTTCCTCCTTTTTTATTATTATTATTATTATTATTATTATTATTATTATTATTATTTATTTATATAGCACCATTGATTCCATGGTGCTGTACATGAGAAGGGGTTACATACAAATTACAGATATCACTTACAGTAAACAAACTAACAATCACAGACTGGTACACAGGGGAGAGGACCCTGCCCTTTCGGGCTTACATTCTACAGGATGGGGGACGGAGATAGCAAGTTGGGGGATTGCAGCAGTTCCGGTGTTGGTTAAGGCGATATCTCCGGTAGTGGTGAGGAGGCAGCGGCGTCATTGCAGGCTGTAGGCTTTCCTGAAGAGATGGGTTTTCAGGTTACGTCTGAAGGATCCGAGAGTGGTTGATAGTCGGATGTGTTGGGGCAAAGAATTCCAGAGGATGGGGGATATTCGAGAGAAGTCTTGGAGGCGGTTGGGTGAGGAGCGAATAAGTGTGGAGGAGAGAAGGAGGTCTTGAGAGGACCGGAGATTACGTGAGGGAAGGTATCGGGAGATTAGTTCAGAGACATATGGGGGGAGACAGGTTATAGATGGCCTTGTAGGTCAGTATTAGTAATTTGAATTGGATTCGCTGAGGGAATGGGAGCCAGTGAAGAGATTTGCAGAGGGGAGATGTGGAGGAGTAGTGAGGAGAGAGATGAATTAGTTGGGCAGCAGAGTTAAGGATGGACTGGAGAGGTGCGAGGGTGTTAGCAGGGAGGCCAGAGAAAAGGATGTTGCAGTAGTCGAGGCGGGAGATGATGAGGACATGCACAAGCATTTTAGTAGATTGAGGGTTGAGGAAGGGACGGATTGTGGAAATATTTTTGAGCTGGAGGTGAAAGGAGGTAGAAAGAGCTTGGATGTGTGGTTTGAAGGACAGGGCAGAGTCAAGGGTTACTCCGAGGCAGCGGACCTCCGGTACGGGGGAAAGCGTGGTGTTGTCAATTGTTATAGATAGGTCAGGTAAGGAAGATCTGTGAGATGAGGGAAAGATGATGAGTTCAGATTTGTCCACATTGAGTTTGAGGGAGCGGGAGGAGAAGAAGGAGGATATGGCTGATAGACACTCAGGGATTCTGGACAGCAGAGAGGTGATGTCTGGGCCAGAGAGGTAGATCTGAGTGTCATCAGCATAAAGGTGGTTCTTCTGAGTACCATAGAATTTACAGTCAGTGATTCTGTTATGATTTGGTAGCTGAGGGGGACAGGAGCAAAAAACAGCCAAGGCAGCAGAACACCCAGAGAGGTTGGGAACTAATGGGTTGCAGATCCCTAAACTAACCGCACAACTAGAAGCAGCCGTGGGACGTACCTACGGTGACCTAGACGCCACGGCACAGCCGGAGAGCTGGCTACACCTAAAGATAGAAACAGGAAAGCTAACTGCCCCGGAGTAGAGCCCCAAAGGAATAGGTAGCCCCCACACATATAATGGCGGTTAGACAAGACGAAATACAAACGCAGGCAGAAAATAGAGTGAGCAAACGCTGGGGCCAAACACTGCATAGATAGGACAGGACAGGACAGAATACTATCTGCAACCCAGCAAAACCCTAGAAAAACTTCCAACACTTCTGATTTAAAAAATGCTGCAATCACACGATCTCGCCACCCGCTAAATCAGATTTCTGGTGTGAACAAGCGGCTAACCCGCAGCCACTCCAATAGCAGGGACAGAGCAATTGAACAATAAACAGTGGCTACTGAAAAACAGAGAGTAGCACAGGCCCCTGGAGGGGAACCCTGCTAACCTCCCACAAAAGTACAGGCAAAAAATGGAAATTGCAAACTCGGGCCCCTAATGGTTAGTTTGCGGCTGTCCTGAAAGCTTATATAAGGTAGATAGAGCTGAATGTGTGTAAATTTGGGTACCATTCATTCCATAGGTTCTGGAGACCAAGATGATTGTGGTGAGCGCTGCACTCCAGCTCTCCCACAATCATATTACACAAGGGAAATGTGTTTACTGCAGGGGTGTAAGTGACCTTCTACAGCTGTCAGTAATAGAGGGGGGTCCTGTTTTGGATAATAAACAAACATGATCACAGCTGTTCCAAGTTAAAAAATAAAATTGTTTATTACAATAAGAGTTTATTCACACAACCATGTTTTATCAGATAGCACTAGGCCCAATGTTATACCATGGGGCAGAGCAGATCTGCAATTTTTTTCTCATACTAATTCTGCATGAGAAAAAAAATTGCAGCAATGTCAACTGGCCACCTCCTGATGGGCACCATCAAGAATGTTCGTGAAGTGACCAGATAAAGTCCATTATCGTCCTTCACTTTGATTCAGCTGCACGTGGCTCTTCTTTAGCACATGATGTTCATGAAGGAGTCGCAATACCAATTTTTCCTAAGCAAATATTCTATTTCTTGTTCAAATTGTTTTTATTGAAAATGTTCTAATTATTATACAAAATGGAGTTAAACAACATGAAGGAAAAGAAAAGGAAAAATATGGAGAAACAAGGGAAAATAAAGGAAAACGGGAGAAGAAACTATCGAAAAGCAATAAGTTATTCTATCTCTGATACATGTACCAAGAGATATTAAGAAAAAGGGTAAGACAATGGAATTATAATTTGTTTCACATTATCTCACCATTTTGATAGTTTCATTATCACATATTATGTAAGCTAGCAAACTATGTTCCTGATCAAGGTTGCCGAAAGGAATTTCATGGTCCCTTACTGGCAAAACTTTCGGGGTCCCTTGAGACTCCACCCCAGTTCCGCGTCCAAACAAGCCCCACCTACACCCCTTGAACTTTCCACAGTCCAACTGACCACTCTTGGAAAAATTCTTCTGCACCGTCCTCACCAATCACACAGTAACAGTTCCCATGGAACCATATCACATACATCACCATCAGATTTTTTTTGACCAACAGATTTTTTAAGCCTGCCACCACGACAAGGTAGACTCTTTTGGCAGGGCCCTACTCTACTCTAACATATCAAACATTTCTTAAAATATCCAATAATCATTTTAGTTTTTATTTATTTTTCTTTAAGGAAATGTGTCACATACATTTTTAAAACTAATTGAAATCAGATTGTTATAATCTTTTGTATAATCTGTATTTCTAATTGCAGTTTAATGTATTCGGTTTCCTCTATATTTATGGAAGCTACTTTCTTGCCTGTTTGGAGATATGGACATAGGACATATACATGTATATAAATAATAAGACATTATAGGGGACGCTATTTCCTTGGGAGAGTTTTCTATTCATGTTCTCATGTTAAGTGACATGCAGATGTCATTGTGCAGGAAGGGGGAAGAGGTGAGCTCTGACACTACCTACTGTGAATGGTGGATTCTGTTATCTCTCATTGCAATCCTGCTTGTTATAATAATGAGGTGACTGTTAATAAGGAATCTCTTCTGGACATGCCAGTCTATTAGAAAAGTCATTTCTGTTTATTTATTATTTTATGATTTAAGGAGCGACAAACTTTTAAGTAAATTCTTGCAAAACGTTAAACTATTATTAAAAGGATTGCCCATTTTTTGGTTATTTTTGACGAATTTGTTTGAGATGATAGAGCTCTTACTAATATGGCCTTTCTTGAATTTCAGCAACAAATATGAAATATGGGAAATAGAAATATAGGCTATGCTGAATTTCTGCACTAAATGCCTTTTAATTATCTCATATACTTGTAGATTGTGAGCCCTGGTGGGCAGGGTCCTCTCTCCTCCTGTACCTGTCGTGACTTGTATTGTTTAAGATCATTGTACTTGTTTTTATTAAGTATACACCTTTTCACATGTAAAGCGCCATGGAATAAAAGGCGTTATAATAATAAATATTAATAATAATACAGATTGGTTATATAACCAGAGAGTGATCAATGCCCAAAACGTAAAAGCTTCATAACACATTCCCACTAAATATGTTGCTAACTAAATCTATTTTCATAAGAGTCATTTAGTTAAATCCTTTGGTCAATTGCATAAAGTGCAAAATTTCAGTGCCAATAACAAAAGAGAAAACAAACAAACAAAGAGAAACAGACAAAACAAAGACAACACTTCTAGCTAGGCAATCAGACGGTCACCTCTGAAGCTGTAGTGTCATCCTTCCTATGGTTCCATTCAGGGGTGGACAGGGGCGGAAATGTTATTGGTGCATCTTGTGCAACTGCACACTGGTCAAAAGGTAAGGGGACCCATTTCCACCTCCAAAGCAGAAGAAATTGTGATCCACAACAAGACCATTAATATGAGGCATACAGGTAGGTCTAGCTAAATATTTCTATTACCTGTATGCTCATATTAAAAGGTCATATTTGCCTCGGGAGGGTGAGAGATTCTCTTTAAAGCATAAACACACATATATTAATTCTTATCTATCTAATAGGATGAAGACAGCTGTCCAGAAATGCATCCCACCATAAGAACTACTTCACAGTGATCACTGGAGAATGCTATAATCCTCAGTGACACAATGGGAGGCTACGCGCCCTCTTCTGCACTCAGTCAATTTACCCATCTATGAGTGCTACTCAAACTGTTGGGGTGCAGCTGTGGGACCCTATTTTCAGAGATGATGTCCTCCGCCTAAGTCTCAAACAGCTGAAAGGGTCTTCAGGAGAAGTGAGTAGTCGAGCTAGGCTATCAGACGGTCACCTCTATAGCTGTAGTGTAATCCTTCCTATGGTTCCATTCAGTGGTGGACAGGGGCGGAAATGTTATTGGTGCAACTTGTTCAACTGCACACGAGTCAAATGGTAAGGGGACCCATTTCCACCTCCAAAGCAGATGAAATTGTGCATTATGATGATATGATGAGTTATTGGGCTGATCCTTAGAACAAAGACACAATATAACATTTATCCACAATAAGACCATTAATATGAGGCATACAGGTAGGTCTAGCTAAACATTTCTATTACCTGTATGTTCATATTAATAGGTCATATTTGCCTCGGGGGGGGTTAGAGATTTTCTTTAAAGCATAAACACACATATATTAATTCTTATTTATCTAATAGGATGAGGACAGCTGTCCAGACCTGCATCCCACCACAAGAACCACTTCTCAGTAATCCCTGAAGAATGCTATAATCCTCAGTGACACAATGGGAGGCTACGCGCCCTCTTCTGCTCTTAGGCAATTTACCCATCTATGAGTGCTACTCAAACTGTTGGGGTGCAGCTGTGGGACCCTATTTTCAGAGATGATGTCCTCCACCCAAGTCTCAAAAAGCTGAAAGGGTCTTCAGGAGAAGTGGGTAGTCGAGCTAGGCTATCAGACGGTCACCTCTGTAGCTGTAGTGTCATCCTTCCTATGGTTCCATTCAGTGGTGGACAGGGGCGGAAATGTTATTGGTGCAACTTGTGCAACTGCACACGGGTCAAAAGGTAAGGAAGTCTGTTTCCACCTCCAAAGCAGATGAAATTGTACATTATGATGAGTTATTGGGCTGATCCTTAGAACAAAGACACAATATAACATTTATCCACAATAAGACCATTAATATGAGGCATACAGGTAGGTCTAGCTAAACATTTCTATTACCTGTATGCTCATATTAATAGGTCATATTTGCCTCGGGGGGTGAGAAATTCTCTTTAAAGCATAAACACGCATATATTAATTCTTATCTATCTAATAGGATGAGGACAGCTGTCCAGACCTGCATCCCACCACAAGAACCACTTCGCAGTAATCCCTGGAGAATGCTATAATCCTCAGTGACACAATGGGAGGCTACGCGCCCTCTTTTGCTCTCAGGCAATTTACCCATCTATGAGTGCTACTCAAACTGTTGGGTGCAGCTGTGGGACCCTATTTTCAGAGATGATGTCCTCCACCCAAGTCTCAAAAAGCTGAAAGGGTCTTCAGGAGAAGTGGGTAGTCGAGCTAGGCTATCAGACGGTCACCTCTGTAGCTGTAGTGTCATCCTTCCTATGGTTCCATTCAGTGGTGGACAGGGGCGGAAATGTTATTGGTGCAACTTGTGCAACTGCACATGGGTCAATAGGTAAGGAAACCCGTTTCCACGTCCAAAGCAGATGAAATTGTACATTATGATGAGTTATTGGGCTGATCCTTAGAACAAAGACACAATATAACATTTATCCACAGCACGACCATTAATATGAGGCACACAGATAGGTCTAGCTAAACATTTCTATTACCTGTATGCTCATATTAATAGGTCATATTTGCCTCGGGGGTGAGAGATTCTCTTTAAAGCATAAACACACATATATTAATTCTTATCTTTCTAATAGGATGAGGACAGCTGTCCAGACAAGCATCCCACCACAAGAACCATTTCGCAGTAATCCCTGGAGAATGCTATAATCCTCAGTGACACAATGGGAGGCTACACGCCCTCTTCTGCACTCAGTCAATTTACCCATTTATGAGTGCTACTCAAACTGTTGGGGTGCAGCTGTGGGACCCTATTTTCAGAGATGATGTCCTCCACCCAAGTCTGAAAAGCTGAAAGGGTCTTTAGGAGAAGTGAGTAGTCGAGCTAGGCTATCAGACTGTCACCTCTGTAGCTGTAGTGTCATCCTTCCTATGGTTCCATTCAGTGGTGGACTGGGGTGGAAATGTTATTGGTGCAACTTGTTCAGCTGCACACTGGTCAAATGGTAAGGGGACCCAATTCCACCTCTAAAGCAGATGAAATTGTGCATTATGATGAGTTATTGGGCTGATCCTTAGAACAAAGACACAATATAACATTTATCCACAACAAGACCATTAATATGAGGCACACAGGTAGGTCTAGTTAAACATTTCTATTACCTGTATGCTCATATTAATAGGTCATATTTGCCTCGGGGGGTGAGAGATTCTCTTTAAAGGATAAACACACATATATTAATTCTTATCTATCTAATAGGATGAAGACAGCTGTCCAGTCCTGCATCCCATCACAAGAACCACTTCGCAGTAATCCCTGGAGAATGCTATAATCCTCAGTGACACAATGGGAGGCTACGTGCCTTCTTCCGCTCTCAGGCAATTTACCCATCTATTAGTGCTACTCAAACTGTTGGGGTGCAGCTGTGGGAGCCTATTTTCAGAGAGGATGTCCTCCACCCAAGTCTCAAAAAGCTGAAAGGGTCTCCAGGAGAAGTGAGTAGTCGATCTAGGCTATCAGACGGTCACCTCTGTAGCTGTAATGTCATCCTTCCTATGGTTCCATTCAGTGGTGGACAGGGGCAGAAATGTTATTGGTTCAACTTGTTCAATTGCACACGGGTCAAATGGTAAGGAGACCCATTTCCACCTCCAAAGCAGATGAAATTGTGCATTATGATGAGTTATTGGGCTGATCCTTAGAACAAAGACACAATATAACTTTTATCCACAACAAGACCATTAATATGAGGCATACAGGTAGGTCTAGCTAAACATTTCTATTACCTGTATGCCCATATTAATAGGTCATATACGCCTCGGGGGGTGAGAGATTCTCTTTAAAGCATAAACACACATATATTAATTCTTATCTATCTAATAGGCTGAGGACAGCTCTGCAGACCTGCATCCCACCACAAGAACCACTCCGCAGTAATCCCTGGAGAATGCTATCATCTTCTGTGACACAATGGGAGGCTACGCGCCCTCTTCTGCTCTCAGGCTATTTACCCATCTAAGAGTGTTACTCAAACTGTCCTATGGTTCGATTCAGGGGTGGACAGGGCGGAAATGTTATTGGTGCAACTTGTGCAACTGCACACGGGCCAAAAGGTAAGGGGACCCATTTCCACCTCCAAAGCAGATGAAATTGTGCGTTTGATGAGTTATTGGGCTGCAACTGGTCCATATATTGTTCATGCACAGTGTCCCTCTTCTGTCTGTGTCTTCCAATGGCTCCAATGTATAACTAATTTCCTGCAATGAGAACCATATCACATTAATAATTTCCAGGCAATCATATTCAATACAATCAATCCTATCACTACCACTCTGGGCTTTTGAAAAGTTGAGAGTAAATTGTTTCACCCAACTCTGATAGACCCCATCCAGAAAAAGGGATTCCATCCCTCTTTGAATATATCTCTAGCGTTTTGCTGCAGCTCCTTTACTTTATCCATGTTTCTCTATTGAATCACGTGTATCTTTAATTTAGGAGCAGAATTCCTCACCTATAACAGCACAAGTGCCCCCTTCAATTGCTAACAGGTAGTCGAGAGCCATTCTCTTTTGAAGGGCTACTATCCTCATTCAGTGACAACAGAAGTAGAAACTAATGGGGGTGAAACCAACAACCAAAATATTTGGTGACAGAATTAGTAGCTTATGGGAGCAAAACTACCAACTAAAACATTCCATGAAATGACAAATAAGAACTAATGTGGGTGAAGCCAGCTACCATAACATTCTGTGACATCATATGACGCATTTAATAGGGGCGGAATCAACAATCCCATCACTCTAAGACATAACAAGGAACAGCTAATGTGGGCGGAGCCAACAACCACCACATTCCGTGACATCACAAGTAGCAGCAAATGGGTGCGGATCCAACAACCTCAATTCCATTGAAGTGCATTGCCTAATATACTAAAGATCAAACAATATGAATCCTACCAGTGTGGGGGAATATGTGAATAGTTTCACTACATATGGAGCTAATATGTATATACATCGGTGTTGTACAAGGATTTCCCAATATTAGTTGGATTTATATTTTTGATCTGTACTGTATATTACTATAAGTCTCAATAACGCCCGACAATTACAGAATTATCTTCATGTTACATGTGTTTCCTTTACTGGATACAACTTTAATCTTCCAGATTTGGATGATTCTCTAACAATACATAGCCTAAAAATCGAGAAGTCGTCACGTTCCAGTTATGGCTGAGGGGATTCTCTCAATTATAACTAATCTATGGACCTGATGAGCAAGAAAGTCAGAAACCAATAAAATGTGATGGATAATGGGTGAATAATTGTCATTTCTGTACTTGAAGATAAATCCCGTCATATCCTATATATATCTTTACTACAGGAAGAAATGCTGTAATGCTTGGACATCTCTAATCTGAGGGGTTCACTATTTATTTTGGACCTGCTTGTATTATATAGAATAAAGACTCCTTAACGAATAAGAAATAAATGACAGAAGAGAATGAAGGACACAACAAGAGATGACATAGAGCCGACTTACCTCTCTCTCCACCGTCTGCAACTGTCAAATGGAATGTTGGCTCTGCAGCTCCTTACAGAATGTGTGTGATGTCATAATGCAAGGGGGGGAGCCAGAAACCTCAACATTCCGTGACATCATCAGCAGGAGCAGCAGTTGTTATTTAAAAAGACCAGAGCAGGCCATACAACCAATTCATTACCGTATAGATGAAATTGACTCTAATTATCCACCTAGGCCTCTTAAAACTTTTATAAAATGCCACAATGTCATTATTACCATACAATGTAATTCCGGAGCAGTTTCTACTGATTTGAACAGTGATAAATCAACAATAATAACCCATATATCCCAGTGTTACAGAAGATTAGATTATATGGATGGTTGGATTGGGATGTGGACATGCTACTGTAGGATAAATGGCCAGTAAATAGGAGAGGCCACTATAGACAATGTTACTACACCATGTTCCAAATTATTATGCAAATGATATTTTTCTCTGATTTTCCTAAGTGGTCGGTGCAAATGACATTCAGTCTAATAAAAGTCATTACCCGTTAGAGTATACATCGAATTTTATTGAAGAAACCTCCCAATGATAACAGTATAATTTCCAAAATGAATAAAAACTCAAAATGTACTGTTCCAAATTATTAGGCATAGTAGAATTTCTAAACATTTTGTAGCGCCGGCGTCCCTGCCCTCTGTCAGGCAGGGACGCTGTTCCCCTGCGACAGCGTCCTCTGCCAGGCAGGGACGTCGCCCCCCTTACCCGCGCTCAGCGTCCTCCTTCCGCCCTGCTGGGGCCGCGCGCTCCTTCCCTGCTACTGGACTTAGGGCGTGCGCCCGCGCGCTCCCCGCTCTTAAAGGGGCCGCGCGCATCTTTCAAAAAGGTCCCCGGCCAATGCCGGAGGACTCCACCCTATATAAAGTACTTCCTCCTTAATGGAGGTGCCCGAGCAATGTTGTTATTGCACTGTTCACTACTCTGCTTTAGCCCTCAGGGTCCGTTACCAGTTACCTGCCTGTTTCCTGCCAGTTTGCTGTCTGCTACCTGTCCGCAAGCCTGCCTGGAGGTTCGGCCGTCACATGCGGTGACCATCGGCTATTCCAGAGAATCTCGCCTGCTCACTTGGGGGCGCTCATCTGCCATCTGCCTGCAAACCTACCTGGAGGTTCGGCCGTCACATGCGGTGACCATCGGCAATTCCAGAGACTCTCGCCTGCTCACTTGGGGGCGCTCATCTGCCATCTGCCTGCAAGCCTACCTGGAGGTTCGGCCGTCACATGTGGTGTCCATCGGCTATTCCAGAGACTCTCGCCTGCTCACTTGGGGGCGCTCATCTGTCATCTGCCTTCTAGCCTACCGGGAGGCTCCACCATCTCAGGTCGTATATACCTGTCCATTCAGAGACTGCCCCGGTCACTTGCCGTGACTACCCGCCTGTCTATCCAGAGACTGCCCCGGTCACTTGCCGTGACTACCCGCCTGTCTATCCAGAGACTGCCCCGGTCACTTGCCGTGACTACTTGCCCGTTTATCCAGAGACTGCCCCGGTCACTTGCCGTGACTACCCGCCTGTCTATCCAGAGACTGCCCCGGTCACTTGCCGTGACCTCCCGCCTGTCTGTCCAGAGACTGTCCCCGTCACTTGCAGTGATTTCCTGTCCGTCTCCCCGGGCGCCACCCGCTCCTTTACAAGGAAAGCCTCCTTGTATAATAAAGCTCAGAGGTTCCGCCTCCCAGACCCGTTACAGTTTGCTCGGGCCATGGAACCCGGTGGCACCCAAACTCCCTCGCTCTCTGACCTGTGTCATGAACTGTCTCGTCAGAGGTCTCAACAGAAGTCCATCCTGGGTCACCTGCGGAATGTTAATTCCCACCTGGACACCCTGACTACTTCACCAGCAACCACCGCGGGCGCCATGACTCGCAATCCGGCAGTTCCGCTGCTTACCAATTCCGTGGTTTCCGTTCCTGGACCTCGATTTTCAGCTCCTCCTCGGTTTGGAGGCGACCCTGCTCTGGCTCGGGGTTTCATTAACCAGTGCACCCTGCATTTTGAACTCCTGGCACACCAGTTTAACTCCGACCGGGCCAAAATTGCCTTCATCATGTCCCATCTCACCGGAGAGGCCCTGGCCTGGCTAAATCCTCTTTGGGAGAGAGAAGATCCTCTGGTGTCTGACCTGTCTGCTTTTCTCTCAGCCTTCCGGAAGGTATTCGACGAACCCGGACGGAAGACCTCCTCTGCATCTTCTCTGCTGCGTCTCCGTCAGGGAAGTCTCACCGTGGGTCAATATGCCATACGGTTCCGTACCCTTGCCTCGGAGCTGGCTTGGGATAATGACGCTCTGATATCTGTCTTCTGGGAGGGTCTGTCCGGCCGTATTAAAGATGAACTTGCCGGTCGGGACATTCCAACCTCTCTCGATGACCTAATAACTCTTGCCAATCGAATTGATCTACGGTTCCAGGAGCGCGCTAAAGAGGTCACCCGTGAGAGAAGGTTTCCTCGTCTAGCTCCTTCTTTTCAGAGACCTGTAACTCCTTCCGTTTCTCCTCAGGTACACTCTTCTGAGCCTATGCAAGTCGACCAGACCAAGATGGTCAAAGCCCGTCAGGACTTACGCCGTGCCGAAGGGAGTTGCTTCTACTGTGGCAGTAAGGAGCACCGGATCCGTACCTGCCCAGAGAGGTCGGGAAACGCCTGTGTCTAGGTTCGCTCGGAGAGGTCCACCTAGACAAAAATAAATCCTCTTCATCTCTGCTGCTGTCAGTCTCAATTCTCCTCGGTGAGAACCGTTATTTCGAACGTGCCCAACTTGATTCTGGAGCAGCCGGGAATCTTGTTTCACAGGCTCTAGTAGAAAAATATCGCATTCCTACCAAACCTCTGGTTGAACCAGTATTTGTTGCTGCTGTGGATGGGGGTCTCCTACCACGTCCCATCCAACTTATCACTGAAGCCATAACCCTGCAGGTGGGAATGTTGCATTCTGAGAGCATCTCGTTTCATGTTCTGCCTGGACTCTCTCACGCTTTCTTACTAGGTCTGCCTTGGCTCCAAAAGCATGCACCCGTGCTCGACTGGCAGACTGGAGAGATCCTTCGCTGGGGACAGGACTGTCATAAAACGTGTTTGGTTCCTGTTCATCCCGTCCGTCCTTCTCCTACACCAACTAATCTACCAGGGCTCCCGATTCCATATTGGTCATTCGCTGATGTCTTTAATAAAAAGGAAGCAGAGACATTACCCCCTCACAGACCGTATGATTGCCCGATCGACCTGCTACCCGGTACTACACCTCCCCGTGGGCGTATTTACCCATTGACCGCTGCTGAGACCAGGTCGATGTCCGAATATATCGAGGAGAATTTGGCCAAGGGATTCATCCGGAAATCCACCTCCCCAGCGGGAGCAGGTTTCTTCTTCGTAAAAAAGAAAGACGGCTCTCTCCGTCCCTGTATTGACTACAGAGGCCTAAATTTGATCACGGTGAAGAATAAGTACCCTCTTCCGCTCATTCCAGAATTGTTTGATCGTCTGAGGGGGGCTAGAATCTTCACCAAACTGGATCTTCGTGGGGCATATAACCTGGTCCGTATCCGTCGGGGAGATGAATGGAAGACGGCATTCAACACCCGGGACGGCCACTACGAGTATTTGGTGATGCCCTTTGGTCTCTGTAATGCTCCAGCAGTCTTTCAGGAGTTGGTCAATGACATCTTCCGGGACCTTCTCTACTCCTGCGTTGTGGTGTACCTAGACGACATCTTGGTCTTCTCTCCGGATCTCCAGTCTCACCGGAGGGATGTTCGTCAGGTTCTGCTCAGGCTCAGGCAGAATCACCTCTTCGCCAAATATGAGAAGTGCCTCTTTGAGCAGACCTCGCTTCCGTTTTTGGGCTACATCATTTCTCAGACAGGCCTACGAATGGATCCGGAGAAACTGTCTGCCATCGAGAAATGGCCCCGACCGGAGGGGTTGAAGGCCATTCAGCGGTTCCTGGGATTCGCCAATTATTACCGCCTTTTCATACCGCACTTCTCTTCTCGGACTGCTCCAATCTCCGCGCTCACCTGCAAGGATGCTAATCCCAAACAGTGGACGCCAGAAGCAGAGGAGGCCTTTCTTTCTTTAAAACAGGCCTTCTCTTCCGCTCTAGTGCTGCATCGCTCGGACGGCAACAAACAGTTCTTCCTGGAGGTGGACGCTTCCTCTTCTGGAGCCGGAGCGGTACTTACTCAAAAATCTTCATCCGGGAGGATGGTATCTTGGGCTTCTTCTCCAAACTCTTCTCCTCTTCTGAGCGCAATTACTCCATAGGAGACCGAGAGTTATTGGCCATCAAGCTGGCATTGGAGGAGTGGCGTTACCTACTCGAGGGGGCTCTTCATCCGGTAATCATTTACACTGACCACAAAAATCTGGCTTACCTCCAGCATGCCCAGAGACTTAACCCTCGCCAAGCCCGGTGGTCCTTGTTTTTTGCCCGCTTTGATTTTCTCTTACATTTTCGCCCGGCCGACAAGAACATCAAGGCGGACGCCTTGTCCCGGTCCTTCCTGGTGTCGGATCTCGAGGAGGAACCTAAACATATCATCGATCCCGCCAGAGTGATGCAGGTGGCTCCCGTGAGTCTAAATCGTCTCCCTCCTGGTAAGACATTCGTATCGGTAACCGATCGGGAGAGAATCCTACACTGGGGTCATTCGTCTAAACTAGCTGGCCACGCTGGTCAGAAAAAGACCCTCCAGCTCATTACTCGGCATTACTGGTGGCCTACCCTGCACAAGGACGTAATAGACTTTGTTTCTGCCTGTGTCTCCTGTGCCCGCAACAAAGTTCCGAGACACCTGCCTGCCGGCCGTCTTCTTCCGCTTCCTGTACCCGCTGCCCCCTGGCAGCATATAGCCATGGACTTCATAACAGATCTGCCCGTCTTTGCCGGTTGTACGGTCATTTGGGTGGTCGTTGACCGATTTTCCAAGATGGCTCACTTCACTCCCCTGCCAGGGCTTCCGTCTGCACCTGAGTTGGCTAAAGACTTTATCCGCCACATCTTCCGTCTTCATGGTCTGCCTCGTCACATTGTGTCGGATCGTGGGGTACAGTTCACCTCACGTTTCTGGAGAGCCACTTGTAAGTTGCTAGACGTCACCTTGGATTTCTCCTCCGCTTACCACCCGCAGTCCAATGGACAAGTCGAGCGAATCAATCAGAATCTGACCAGTTATCTCCGGCACTTCGTTAATGCCCACCATTCTGACTGGGTGGATCTCCTGCCTTGGGCCGAATTCTCTTACAACAATCACGAGAGCGAATCTTCCTCCAAATCTCCGTTTTTTGTAGTCTTCGGTCAACACCCTCGGATCCCTGTTCCTGTCTCCATCTCTGTGGACAATCCAGCTGCGGAATCTCTGGTTAACGAATTTTCCTCCATATGGGAGAGTACCCGGTCCGCACTCATTCTGTCATCCGAGCGCATGAAGAAACATGCTGACAAAAAACGTCTGGATCCTCCTCAATTCCGTCCTGGGGATAAGGTCTGGCTTTCGTCCAAGTATGTCCGGCTCAAGATTCCTTCCTACAAGTTAGGCCCTCGGTTCATCGGTCCTTTTGAGATCATCAGTCAGATCAACCCGGTGTCCTATAAATTGAAACTCCCGGCCAATTTGCGGATTCCTAACTCCTTCCATGTATCTCTCCTCAAACCAGTGGTACATAACTCTTTTGTCAAGTCTACAGGTACACCTCCTGCTCCAGTGTCTGCTGAAGAGAATTTGAGGTAGAGAACATTCTGGCCACCAAAAGGGTAGGAAGAAAGACCTATTTTCTGGTGGATTGGAAGGGGTTTGGTCCTGAGGAGAGAACGTGGGAGCCTCGGGAGAACATCCATGCCCCTCTCATCCTAGCTAAATTTCTTTCTGGCCTAAAAAAGGGGGGGCCTAAAGGGTGGGGTACTGTAGCGCCGGCGTCCCTGCCCTCTGCCAGGCAGGGACGCTGTTCCCCTGCGACAGCGTCCTCTGCCAGGCAGGGACGTCGCCCCCCTTACCCGCGCTCAGCGTCCTCCTTCCGCCCTGCTGGGGCCGCGCGCTCCTTCCCTGCTACTGGACTTAGGGCGCGCGCCCGCGCGCTCCCCCGCTCTTAGAGGGGCCGCGCGCATCTTTCAAAAAGGTCCCCGGCCAATGCCGGAGGACTCCACCCTATATAAAGTACTTCCTCCTTAATGGAGGTGCCCGAGCAATGTTGTTATTGCACTGTTCACTACTCTGCTTTAGCCCTCAGGGTCCGTTACCAGTTACCTGCCTGTTTCCTGCCAGTTTGCTGTCTGCTACCTGTCCGCAAGCCTGCCTGGAGGTTCGGCCGTCACATGCGGTGACCATTGGCTATTCCAGAGAATCTCGCCTGCTCACTTGGGGGCGCTCATCTGCCATCTGCCTGCAAACCTACCTGGAGGTTCGGCCGTCACATGCGGTGACCATCGGCAATTCCAGAGACTCTCGCCTGCTCACTTGGGGGCGCTCATCTGCCATCTGCCTGCAAGCCTACCTGGAGGTTCGGCCGTCACATGCGGTGTCCATCGGCTATTCCAGAGACTCTCGCCTGCTCACTTGGGGCGCTCATCTGTCATCTGCCTGCTAGCCTACCGGGAGGCTCCACCATCTCAGGTCGTATATACCTGTCCATTCAGAGACTGCCCCGGTCACTTGCCGTGACTACTCGCCTGTCCATTCAGAGACTGCCCCGGTCACTTGCCGTGACTACCCGCCTGTCTATCCAGAGACTGCCCCGGTCACTTGCCGTGACTACCCGCCTGTCTATCCAGAGACTGCCCCGGTCACTTGCCGTAACTACCTGCCCGTTTATCCAGAGACTGCCCCGGTCACTTGCCGTGACTACCCGCCTGTCTATCCAGAGACTGCCCCGGTCACTTGCCGTGACCTCCCGCCTGTCTGTCCAGAGACTGTCCCTGTCACTTGCAGTGATTTCCTGTCCGTCTCCCCGGGCGCACCCGCTCCTTTACAAGGAAAGCCTCCTTGTATAATAAAGCTCAGAGGTTCCGCCTCCCAGACCCGTTACACATTTGATATGTTTTAAAGAACTGAAAATGCTCATTTGTGGAATTTGCAGCATTAGGAGGTCACATTCACTGAACAAAAAAGCTATTTAACTCCAAAATATCCTAACAGGCCAAGTTACATGTTAACATAGGTGTTCTGCCTTCATACACGTTGACACGGTGTGCAATCTGGCATACAGCATAAACCACCGTTCTATACTCCAAATAAGCAGACTGCCCTCTGTAGTCTAACTTGTTTATTGGTGAACAGTATAGAACATGCGCGGTAAAACTATAAAAATACAAATGACATGGATAAGTATTGGGCAATAATCACACAGCTGACACGTTATAATTAACAGGAAAGTATACAGTATGATGCAAACTTTACACAAGATTCTAGTAACATCTCCTATGCACTGGCTGCTATACAGTTAATAATCTCCTAAACACTGCATTGCTAGAGAAGATATTGATCTTACCAGATATGCTTTACCAGGATAGCAAACTCAAGTTGGAGAAGTTACAGGAGAGCACATGAAACATGTGTATTCCCTGAAGTACACAGAAGAAAATGGAGCTTCTTCCCAGAATACCTTGCTTCAATCCCACAATGCAATACTCTATCTGCTTGTTAAAGGCACAGGCTATAAATTCAGCCACCACTAGATGGAGCTATAACAAACAAACCAGCACACAGTACAAAACATACTGCCCTGTACTCAGATGGGCAGAACAATAGGAACCCTTCTTTGATATCACCTTCACAATTCTTGCATCCATTGAACTTGTGAGTTTTTGGAGAGTTTCTGCTTGTATTTCTTTGCATGAAGTCAGAATAGCCTCCCATAGCTGCTGTTTGATGTGAACTGCCTCTCACCCTCATAGATCTTTTGCTTGATGATACTCCAAAGGTTCTCTATAGGGTTGAGGTCAGGGGAAGATAGTGGCCACACCATGAGTTTATCTTCTTTTATGCCCATAGCAGCCAATGACTCAGAGGTATTCTTTGCAGCATGAGATGGTGCATTGTCATGCATGAAGATGATTTTGCTCCTGAAGGCACGTTTCTGCTTTTTATACCATGGAAGAAAGTTGTTAGTCAGAAACTCTATATACTTTGCAGAGGTCATTTTCACACCTTCAGGAACCTTAAAGGGCCCTTCCAGCTGTTTCCCCATGATTCCGGCTCAAAACATGACTCCTCCACCTCCTTGCTGACGTCACAGCCTTTTTGGGGTATGGTGGCCATCCACCAACCATCCACTACTCCATCCATTGGACCATCGAGGGTTGCTCGACACTCATCAGTAAACAAGACTGTTTGAAAATTAGTCTTCATGTATGTCTGTGCCCACTGCAACCGTTTCTGCTTGTGAGCACTGTTTACGGGTGGCCGAATAGTAGGTTTATGCACCACAGCAAGCCTTTGAAGGATCCTACACCTTGAGGTTCGAGGGACTGCAGAGGCACCAGCAGCTTCAAATATCTGTTTGCTGGTTTGTATTGGCTTTTTAGCAGCTGCTCTCTTAATCCGATGAACTTGCCTGGCAGAAACCTTCCTCATTCTGCCTTTATCAGCACGAACACGTCTGTACTCAGAATCAGCCACAAATCTCTTAACAGTACGATGATAACGCTTAAGTTTTCTGGAAATATCCAATGTTTTCATTCCTTGACCAAGGCATTGCACTATTTGATGCTTTTCAGCAGCAGAGAGATCCTTTTTCTTTCCCCTGTTACTTGAAAACTCTGGCCTGCTTAATAGTGTGGAACATCCAGTTTTCCTTTTATTGGGCTCACATGGCAAACTAATTATCACAGGTATCTTAGATTGATTTCGGTGATCCAAAGAACCCTGAGACACAATACTATCAATGGGTTTCATTTACAAAAAAAAACGCTATGACACTTAAAACCAATTTGAATAATAATTTGGAACATGTTGTATATTCCAGCCTCGCCTTCCCCAGTCACATGACCCGATTTGTCCTGCACTCTCGATGTTCCCTACTGCAACATGGGTGACAGCCACGGCTGTTCCGGAACCGGCGTGTAAAAGGTACCCTGCTCTGGTACTCCTTCTTACAAGTGCATAGCATATGTCCTCTGGGTGGCAACTACCAGTGCATGTTGTTCACGTGCCATGGTTCGTATCGGGTGCTGCCCGGAAGTGACGTTCAACCGGTAGTGACTAGTGATGAGCAAGCACTAAAATGCTTGGGTGCTCGTTGCTCGGGTCGAGCAAATTGGAATACTCGGGTACTCGACCCGAGCAACGAGCCCAATGTAAGTCTATGGGAAACAGAGCATTTTTGCCGCAATCCCCTTTGGGGCCATTTTAGGGTCTAAAAACGTCTGAAATCGATGGGAATAGTGCTCAAATGACACAGGAACATCATGGGGAATATCCTTGGAAGCATTTCTGACTCCTAGGTCACTGCTGTGACCAATGTTGTCAGATTGTGATGTCACTTTAACAGGCGCACATTAAAACATACAAAAACGAAACCAAAATGGATTTTCCAGGGAAATATGTTAAGGAACATCCTTCCATGGGTAATAATTTGTATGTAAGGCAAAAGAAATAACCCCAAAAATATGTACCTCCACCACTTAGGCTATGTTCACACGTAGCGTTTTTCATGCGTTTTTCAACTTTAACCCCTTCACCCCCAAGGGTGGTTTGCACGTTAATGACCGGGACAATTTTTACAATTCTGACCACTGTCTCTTTATGAGGTTATAACTCCGGAACGCTTCAACGGATCTTCGCGATTCTGAGAATGTTTTCTCGTGACATATTGTACTTCATGTTAGTGGTAAAATTTCTTCCATATAACTTGCGTTTATTTTTGAAAAAAACGCAAATATGGCGAAAATTTTGAAAATTTAGCAATTTTCAAACTTTGAATTTTTATTCCCTTAAAACAGAGAAATATGTCACACAAAATAGTTAAGAAATAACATTTCCCACATGTCTACTTTACATCAGCACAATTTTGGAATCAAAATTTTTTTTTGTTAGGAAGTTATAAGGGTTAAAAGTTGACCAGCGATTTCTCATTTTTACAACAAAATTTACAAAGCCATTTTTTTTAGGGACCACCTCTCATTTGAAGTCACTTTGAGGGGTCTACATGACAGAAAATACCCAAAAGTGACACCATTCTAAAAACTGCACCCCTCAAGGTACTCAAAACCACATTCAAGAAGTTTATTAACCCTTCAGGTGCTTCACAGGAACTAAAGCAACGTGGAAGGAAAAAATGAATATTTAACTTTTTAGCCACAAAAATGATCTTTTACAAACTTTTTTTTTATTTTCACAAGGGTAAAAGGAGAAAATGGACAGATAAGGTTGTTATGCAATTTCTCCTGAGTACGCCAATACCCCATATGTGGGGGAAAACCACTGTTTGGGCACACGGCAGAGCTCGTAAGGGAAGGAGCACCGTTTGACTTTTTCAAACTAAAATTGGCTGGAGTTGAGATTGGACGCCATGTCGCGCTTGGAGAACCTCTGATGTGCCTAAACAGTGGAAACCCCCCACAAGTGACACCATTTTGGAAACTAGACCCCCTAAGGTACTTATCTAGATCTGTTGTGAGCACTTTGAACCCCCAAGTGTTTCACAAAAGTTTATAATGCCTGGGTGTGAAAAAAAAAAAAAAAATTTCCACAAAAATGATTTTTTAGTCCTAAATTTTTGAATTTTCCCAAGGAAATTGGACCCCAAAAGTTGTTGTCCAATTTGTCCTGAGTACGCTGATACCCCATATGTGGGGGTGGAAAACTGTTTGGGCGCACGGCAGGGCTTGGAAAGGAAGTAGTAACGTTTTGGAATGCAGACGTTGATGGGGGTCATGTTCCGTTTGCAGTGCCCCAGATGAGCCTAAACAGTGGAAATCCCCCACAAGTGACCCCATTTTGGAAACTAGACCCCCTAAGGAACTTATCTAGATCTTTGGTGAGCACTTTGAACCCCCAAGTGCTTCACACAAGTTTATAATGCCCGGGCATGAAAATAAAAAATCCTATTTTTTTCCCACAAAAATTATCTTTTAGTCACTAATTTTTTATTTTCCCAAGGGTATCAGGAGAAATTGGACCACATAAGTTGTTGTCCAATTTGTCCTGAGTACGCTGATGCCCCATATGTGGGGGGGAACCACTGTTTGGGCGCACGGCAGAGCTCGGAAGGGAAGGAGCACCATTTGACTTTTTCCAACCAAAATTGGCTGGAATTGAGATTGGATGCCATGTTGCATTTGGAGAGCCCCTGATGTGCCTAAACAGTGGAAACCCCCCACAAATGACCCCATTTGGGAAACTAGACCCCCTAAGGAACTTATCTAGATCTTTGGTGAGCAATTTGAACCCTCAAGTGCTTCACACAAGTTTATAACGTAGAGCCGTAAAATTTAAAAATCATATTTTTTCCACAAAAATGATCTTTTCACCCGAATTTTTATTTTTCCAAGGGTAACAAGACTCCAAAAGTTATTGTGCAATTTGTCCTGAGTACACTGATACCCCATATGTGGGGGTATACCACTGTTTGGGTGCATGGCAGAGTTTGGAAGGGAAGGAGCGCCGTCTCACTTTTTCAACGCAGAATTGGCTGGACGCCATGTCGTGTTTGGAGAGCTCCTGATCTGCCTAAACAGTGGAAACCCCCCACAAATGACACCATTTTGGAAACTAGACCCCTCAAGGAACTTATCTAGATGTGTGGTGAGAACTTTGAACCCCCAGGTGTTTCACTAAAGTTTATAACGTACAGCCTTAAAATAAAAAATCCTTTTTTTTTTTTACAAAAATGATTTTTTCGCCCCCAATATTTTATTTTCACAAGGGTAACAGAAGAAATTGGAACCCAAAAGTTGTTGTCCAATTTGTCCTGAGTACGCTGATACCCAATATGTAGGAGAAAACTACTGTATGGGTGCACGTCAGGGCTCGGAAGGGAAGTAGTGACGTTTTGGATTGCAGACTTTGATGGAATGGTCTGGGGGCATCATGTCGCATTTGGAGAGCCCCTGATACGCCTAAACAGTGGAAACCCCCACAAGTGACCCCATTTTGGAAAATAGACCCCACAAGGAACTTATCTAGATGTGTGGTGAGCACTTTGAACCCCGAAGTGCTTCACAGAAGTTTATAACGCACAGCCGTAAAAATAAAAAATCCTTTTTTTTTTACAAAAATGATTTTTTCGCCCCCAATATTTTATTTTCACAAGGGTAACAGGAGAAATTGGACCCCAAAAGTTGTTGTCCAATTTGTCCTGAGTACGCTGATACCCAATATGTGGGAGAAAACTACTGTATGGGCGCATGTCAGGGCTCGGAAAGGGAAGTAGTGACGTTTTGGATTGCAGACTTTGATGGAATGGTCTGGGGGCGTCATGTCGCATTTGGAGAGCCCCTGATGCGCCTAAACAGTGGAAACCCCCCACAAGTGACCCCATTTTGGAAAATAGACCCCACTAGGAACTTACCTAGATGTGTGGTGAGCACTTTGAACCCCGAAGTGCTTCACAGAAGTTTATAACGCACAGCCGTAAAAATAAAAAATCCTTTTTTTTTTTACAAAAATGATTTTTTTTCGCCCCCAATATTTTATTTTCACAAGGGTAACAGGAGAAATTGGACCCCAAAAGTTGTTGTCCAATTTGTCCTGAGTACGCTGATACCCAATATGTGGGAGAAAACTACTGTATGGGCGCATGTCAGGGCTCGGAAAGGGAAGTAGTGACGTTTTGGATTGCAGACTTTGATGGAATGGTCTGGGGGCGTCATGTCGCATTTGGAGAGCCCCTGATGCGCCTAAACAGTGGAAATCCCCAACAAGTGACCCCATTTTGGAAAATAGACCCCACAAGGAACTTATTTAGATGTGTGGTGAGCGCTATGAAGCCCCAAGTGCTTCACAGAAGTTTATAATGTACAGCCGTAAAAACAAAAAAATCTTATTTTTTTTACAAAAATAATATTTTCGCCCCCAGTTTTTTATTTTCCCAAGGGTAACAGAAGAAATAGGACAAATTTCACAATAACTCTTGGGGTCCAGAGTACGCTGATACCCCATATGTGGGGATAAACTACTGTTTGGACGCATGGCAGAGCTCAGAAGTGAAGGAGCACCGTTTGACTTTTTCAAAGCAGAATTGGCTGGAATGGAGATCAGACGCCATGTCACATTTGGAGAGCCCCTGATGTGCCTAAACAGCGGAAACCCCCCAATTCTAACTCCAACCCTAACCCCAACACACCCCTAACCCTAGTCCCAACCCTAATCCCAACCCTAACCCTAATCCAAACTCTAACCCTAATCCTAACTTTAGCGCCAACCCTAACCCTAACTTTAGCCGAAACCCTAACCCTAACCCTAATGGGAAAATGGAAATAAATACATTTTTTTTATTTTATTATTTTTCCCTAACTAAGGGGGTGATAAAGGGGGGTTTGATTTACTATTTATAGCGGTTTTTATGATTGGCAGCTGTCACGCTAAAAGACGCTTTTTATTGCAAAAAGTAGTTTTTTGCATCGCCACATTTTGAGAGCTATAATTTTTGCATATTTTGGCCCACAGAGTCATGTGAGGTCTTAATTTTTGCGGGACGAGGTGACGCTTTTATTGGTACCATTTTTGAGCACGTGACATTTTTTGATCGCTTTTTATTTCGATTTTTGGGAGGTTAGAATGAACAAAAATCAGCAATTCATGAATTTCTTTTGGGTGAGGCGTTTTTATTGTTCCGCGTGTGGTAAAATTGATAAAGCAGTTTTATTCTTCGGGTCAGTACGATTATGGCGATACCTCATTTATATCATTTTTTTATGTTTTCGCGCTTTTATAGAATAAAAACAATTTTATATAAAAAATAATTATTTTTGCATCGCTTTATTCTGCGAGCTATAACTTTTTTATTTTTTTGCTGATGATGCTGTGTGATGGCTCGTTTTTTGCGGGACAAGATGACGTTTTCAGCGGTACCATGTTTATTTATATCCGTCTTTTTGATCGCGTGTTATTCCACTTTTTGTTCAGCGGTATGATGATAAAGCACTGATTTTTTGCTTCGTTTTTATTTTTTATTTTTTAAGGGGTTCACAAAAGGGGTTAACTAGTGGGACATTTTTATAGGGGGGGTCGTTACGGACGCGGCGATACCATATATGTGTACTTTTATTGTTTTATTTTTTTTATTTACAATAAGTAATGAATTTATTGGGGAATATTTTTTTTTTTTTTTTTTTTTTTTGGATTTTTTTTTACACATGTTTATTTTTACTTTTTTTACTTTTTTACTTTGTCCCAGGGTGGGACATCACTGTATTTCATCAGATCGCTGGTGTGACAGTGTGCACAGCACTCTGTCACACCAGCGATCGCTCAGGCAGTGCAGCAGGCTTCTCAGTGCCTGCTCTCGGCAGGCACTGAGGAAGCCGCCTCCCTCCAGGACCCCAGCGCCATCTTGGATCCGGGTCCTGGGAGGGAGGAAGCCCTCAGAGCAGCGCGATCACATCGCGCTGGTCTGAGGGTCTCAGGGGGGCGCGCAGGGAGCCCCCACACTGCGCGATCCTCCCCTGTGCCCCCAGTACACCGCGATCATGTTTGATCGCGGTGTGCAAGGGGTTAATGTGCCGGGAGCGGTCCGTGACCGCTCCTGACACACAGTCACGGGTGTCAGCTGTGATAATCAGCTGACACCCGGCGGCGATTAGCTGCGCTCCCTCGGGGAGCGCAGCTAATCGCCTATGACGTACTATCCCGTCCATGGTCAGAATGGCACGGGTTTTATGGACGGGATAGTACGTCTAATGTCAGAGAGGGGTTAACATTGCTTTTAACCAATACAGATGCATTCACTGGGAAATGTCATTTTAACATTTAACAACCTTAGCTGGCCATGTAGTGTGTGACACATCATCAGACACATCCTGTTTCATTTATGAAGGAAGGACTTCGAAAGTCACAAAGCCTATTTTTATAGGGCCATCAGGCGGCTTAATCTTCTTAAAGGGCCATCAGCTGGCCATGCTTTGTTGTTCCCATTATTAAACAGTGGGTCTCCTATACTGTTATTGCCCAAGCAGTGAGTGGCTGGGTTGCCAAAAATTAGGACTCACTCCAATACCCTTTGATGAGACGTATAGGAGGGCCTCATGAAAAAGTGTTCCAATCATAAGAAAATGGGTCTCCCATAGTGTTAGCCTATTCATTGAATGCAAGGCCTGCCCTGCACCAAAGTAACACGCACCCCAATAACCCTTTCAACAGACGTACTTGAGGACCTCATGACAAAAATGTTCCCATTAGAAGACAGTGTGTCTCCCATAGTGTTAGCCTATGCATTGAATGCAAGGTCTGCCCTGCACCAAAGTTACACGCACTCCAATAAGCCTTTGAACCCATGTACTGGATGGCCACATGAAAACCAAGTTCACATTATTCATTTGGTACTCCCATACTGTTTGCTTATGCACTGAATGCAAGGCTTGTCCTGCACCAAAGTTACACACATTCCAATAAGCCTTTGAACCCATGTACTGGATGGCCACATGAAAACCAAGTTCACATTATTCATTTGATACTCCCACACTGTTTGCTTATGCATTGAACGCAAGGCCTGCCATGTACCAAAGTAACACGCACCACAGTTACACTTGGAACAGATGTCCTGGATGGCCACATGAAACCAAAGTTCCCATTTTTTTCATTTGGTACTGCCATACTGTTTGCCTAGGCATTGAATGCAAGGCCTGCCCTGCCCCAACGTCACACGCACACCAATAACCCTTTGAACCAATGTACTGGATGGCCACCTGAAAGCATTGTTCCTATTAATTTGGTACTCCCATATTTTTTTGCCAAGCAGTGAATTGTTGAGCCTGAAGAACCTGCATTGGAGAATGTCAGTGTTGAGGACGAAGACCCAGCTGTGGAGAATGTCAGCGTTGAGTCTGGAAAACCTGCAGTGGATAATTTCAGTGTTGATGCTGAAGAACCTGCAGTGGACAATTGCAGTGTTGAGGCTAAAGACCCTGCAGTGGACAATTGCAGTGTTGAGGCTAAAGACCCAGCGGTGGGCAATTGCAGTGTTGAGGCTAAAGACCCAGCAGTGGAGCATTGCAGTGATGAAGCTGAAGAATCTTTATGGTAGGTATGGTAATTCACTACATGATTAATCATTTATGGGAGCTGTGATCATGGCTAAATTCTCTTGATACTATATGGTTCCCCATAGAACTACACTATGACCATATTAAAAAATAAAATAAAAACATTGCAAACATCATTGTCCATTCATTTCAGAAGCATCCACGACTTATGGTAGCATCTTTGAGTTACAACCAGCTTGTCTAGCTAGCCCCCAAATTCTGTCCCTGAACTTCCAGTCAGAAGCCAAATAAACTAACTAATTCAGGTCTAGGATGATTAGTTAAGTGGGTGGAATGGTGTCAGTCAGGGGTGGGATTCAGCCGGTTCTCCCCAGTTCGATGGAACCGCTTGATAAAAATGCAGCCGGTTCCCCGAACCGGGGAGATTCAGGGCCGCAATCCGGTACTGGCCCCACTGCCCCAGTACCTGCTGTACTGTGACGTGGCCGGCAGCAGACACAGCCGCCCACGTCACACTGTAGAGGGCTGGGAGCTGTGCACGGCCATCACCTTGACTGCTGCGCAGCTCCTTCTTCCTCGGTAAATGCTAGACTGTATGGGCTCCTTCCAGGTGTGACGTTGTTTTCGGAAGCGTGTCCTGCCAAAGCCAGGAAGAGGGCTCTGCAGTCTGTTGCTGGCGTCTGTAGCTGCAGGAGGGAAATCAGAGGTCAGAGTCCTCAGTGACACAGAGGAGGATTTATTCATTACCGGGTTGGGGGCTGTGTAGTGGGGTGTGAGGAGGTTATGCACACTTGTGAGGTCTGTGTGTGCTCCTAGGGGGTTATGCACACTTGTGGTGTCTGTGTGTGCTCCTAGGGGGTTAATGCACACTTGTGGGGTCTGTGTGTGCTCCTAGGGTTTATGCACACTTGTGGGGTCTGTGTGTGCTCCTAGGGGGTTAATGCACGGTCCTGGGGTAAGTGTGTGCTCCTAGGGGGTTATGCACACTTGTGGGGTCTGTGTATGCTCCTAGGGGGTTATGCACACTTGTGGGGTCTGTGTGTGCTCCTAGAGGGTTATGCACACTTGTGGGGTCTGTGTGTGCTCCTAGGGGGTTATGCACACTTGTGAGGTCTGTGTGTGCTCCTAGGGGTTTGTATATGTTTGAGGAAAAGGTGCGTGTAAATGGGTGTGGCTTAAAATGGGTGTGGTTTTAAAAATGGGTGTGGTTTTCCTACACACAAACACAGAACCTGTTGTTAAAAATTTGAATCCCACCCCTGGTGTCAGTCCCTCCAAGAGTAGCACTAGGATGTTGTTAGGCGTCGGGATTCTTCCACTGTGTGGTATAGATCCCAAGCCTTGTTTGGTGCCGTGGTCTCCCATTCGGATACAGCCACTGGGTCTGCTGCTTAGCACAGACGTCAGTTCCAGTAATTTGCTCAGGCTCCTGTTATACTTGTGGGTACTGCTGGCTCTCCAGCTAAAGTCTATGGTAATCAGTGGTATACTAAGGCAACCCTACTCTCTGGAGTCTATGTCCAGAAGTCACCTTACTGAGCATGTCCGGGATGTGGCGCCTTCTTATTGGCTGCTCGGACTGGTCTGGTTATGTGGCAGCTCCGGATTGGCTCACGGACGATGCCCCATCCGACTGGGCGAGAGTGTTTGGGGTGGAGCATAGTGCATAAGAGGGTTTCAGCAAAGCAAGCGGGTGTGCTAGTATCACGTGTGTGTGTGTACACGTACACTCTGCTGGCTCGTATGTGTGCTTAGTTTTCCTTAGGCAGGTTTTTGCTTTTGCTTGACCTAGTGCCTGTCTCGGCCACGTGTGCTGTTAGCATGAGCTGTTTACAGGGCACAGTCAACCCATGTGCTTATTCCTTATTGTTTTACTGGGTATTGCACACTCCTTTTTCTGTACCCCTTGGTGGTTAGCTGAGCATGGTGCTTATATTTTCTTTGCCACTCGGTGGTTAGTAGAGTTAGGTAATTATATTTTATGTGCCAATCGGTAGTAAGCTGAGCTGGTACTCATCTCCCTTTTACCCCTCGGTGGTTAGCTGAGTTGGTACTCTTTCTCCCTTGTACCCCTCGGTGGCTAGCTGAGCTGGTACTCATCTCCTGTACCCCTCGATGGCTAGCTGAGCCGGTACTCCTCTTCCTGTGCATTCCAGAGTATTATTTGGTGTTGGGTTTTAGCATCCCATTCACACTGTGTGGAGTTAACTCGGTGTGTTTAAGAAGGAACGTTCGCTAGTAGTTTTTTATCCGTCACTGTTCACACTAGCAGCAGTTTTACATCTCTGCATGGTGGACCCCGAGTTGTGATCACACTTTATCGTTTAAGTTAATTTAGTGTGATCTGCCAACCCTAACAGATGTTGATGGTGGCTATCATACTTTGACCTGTTGTTGACTTCAACCTTGGCTGTAGGGTGTTTATTAACTCAACAAATTTGACAGCGTGTCCGGATATACCTGTGACTGTGATCATTATATTGTGTTTACTTACTACGTGATGCTAAACCCAGATATATACTTACCATTTTCTTTCATTCTGGGTCCAGAACCCATTAAGGTTTTCTGAGTTTATTCACCTGGTATGAAGTTAACTTAGAGGTTTGGTCTTGGATCTTGTTATATTTAGTGTGAGCTTCTCGCATCACACTCGCAAGTGTGACACCGGCCTTAAGGGTATGCCACACTAAACAATATCGCTAACGGGATCGCTAAAAAACGTCACTATTTAGCGATCCCGTTAGCGATAGTTGTTGTGTGCGGCAGCTTCCAGCGACGAGCTTCCTGCTGTGATCTCGCTCGTCGCTGGAATCGTTCCGGACCCTATTTTCTCGTCGGCGCTCCCGCTGGGTAAGTATTATCGCTAGTGTGGCACCTTTTCTTAGTCGTTAAGAAGATCGCTAAGCGGCGATAGCGTCGTTAACTATATCGCTAAATGTGGCCGCATTTAGCGATATAGAAACAATCCCGCTAGCGATCGCATTAGTATGCAACGCTAACGAGATCGCTAGCGGGATAGCTAAGTGTGGCAGTACCTTTAGACCGACATTCAAAGGCCTCTCACCCAGTCAAATCATACCTGCTGCTTCGCACAGATAAGGGACAAACACCTCAGAAAAAGTGTCTGAAAATGAAGTTTCTGGTTTGGCTTCTTATCTTGTGGCAAGTGGCAAGTCTTGTTAAAGGGTCAATACTGTCTTCTAGGATAGAATAGTGTTAAAGATCAAATCCTCTATTTGCATATTTAAATTCCCAGAGGAGCATTGCATGTCCTATGTCCTAAGTCTCCTTACGCCAACGTGGCTCTCTCCATAAGGGAAAATGTTCCCCATTAGACATCATAAAATAATTAGAACACCTACAAAAAGCGACAGAACAGAAATCTATAAACCAACATTGGGTCTCAGCCAATAGTAGCAGTACCAATCTCTCAAAATGGATATAGAAGATAAGCAAGGAGAGAAGATTTCAATGTTCCTAAAATTAACCTTTATTAAATAACATAAAAATGAGCTAAATAGTCTGACAGACACAAAAAACTTAAACCAAACCAGGCCTTTAAAAAGGTCCATAAATCCGAACAAAGGTGCTCAATATCCACAGTGCACATTTAAAATTGAATCAATCTCACCCAAAAGACTCAGATTAGGAAAATAATTCAGGCGCTTGGGGGGAGATGGGAAATTTGCTAACGTCCCCTATAGTGCCCCTTGCAAATTACTCCCGCCCTGAGAAGGGTAGTACCCTAGTATGGCCGTACTAACTATAAATATGAACCGTTATGCTTCCAGCGGGGTACGCATACTGACCGAGCTCGAGAGATGCATTTCCATGGATACATATGGGCAGAGAGAAGGGCCGTATTGGCCAGATAGTCCGCACATGTTGGGGCATGGCGCTATGACGTGCCTGATACAGTGCTTTGCGAAAGTATTCAGCTCCCGGGAACTTTTCAACCTTTTCCAACGTATCATGCTTCAAACATACAGATACCAAATGTAAATTTTTGGTGAAGAATCAACAAGTGGGACACAATTGTGAAGTTAAAAAATTTTTATTTTTTTTTTTTTGTGAAATACAAAAAACGAAAAGGGGGGCGTGCATATTATTCGGCCCCTTTATTTTCGTCAGCAAACCCTCCAGTTTTTCATTTTGGATCTCTGAATGACCCAATGTTGTCCTAAAGACTAATGATGAAAATTAATCCACCTGTGTGTAATCAAGTCCCGTAAAAATGCCCCCTCTGTGATAGTCTGGGGGTTTCTGTGGAAGCACAGAGAGCTTATAAAGCCAAAGGAACACCGGGCAGGCCGTGAATGTTGTGGAAAAATTTTAAACCCGGTTTGGGGTAAAATGATTTCCAAAATTTAAACACCCCAAGGAGCCTGTCAAGCAATCATATTGAAGGGAAAAGGATTCAACCACGAAACCCCTCCCAAGACCCGGCCGTCCTTAAACTTCACTCAAAAAAGGAGAAAACGAACAAAACACCAAGGGCCCATGTTCATTCGGATAAACTGCAGAGATCTACAGCTGGGTGGGACAGGAACTCAAAAATTGGCCTTATTAAAGGTGGAGAAAAAGCCATTTCTCAAAGTATCCATAAAAAGTTCTTTTAAAGTTTGCAAAAAGCCCCCGGGAACCCAAACATGTGGAAAAAGGTGCTTGGTCAGTAAACCAAAATTGATTTTTTTTGGGAACAATGCAAAAAAAGTTTGGGTAAAACCAACAGCCCCAACCCGAAAACCCCATCCCACGCAAAAAGGGGGGGCAGCATCATGGTTTTTGGGCCCGTTTTCTTGCAGGGACAGGGAAAAGGGTTAAAGTGGGAAGATGGATGGAGCCAAAAAAAGGACCTTTTGAAAAAATTTTGGAGTCTGCAAAGACCGAGACTGGACGGAGTTTGTTTCCCCAAAAAAACAATATCCCAAACATAAAGAAAAAATTCAAGGAATGGTCCAAAAAAAGTTCCCCGGGGTTGAATGGCCCCAATAAGTCCCGGGTGAATCCCAAGGAAATTTGGAAAGGTGAAAATGCTTAAAACGATTATCCCAAACTGAGTCGGTGTTTGCCCGGAAAAAATGGGCAAGAATTTCTTTGATTACAAAACTGTAGAGAATTCCCCAAACATTGCAGTGTAATGCGCAAAAGGGGGGCGCAAAAAGTATTTGTTAAAGGGGCGAAAAATATTGGGACGCCCCATTTTCATTTTGTATTTCCCAAAAAAATTAAAAACCCCAAAAAAATTTGTTCAATT
>JARQOD010000001.1:980812055-980838041 GCA_033576555.1 Oophaga sylvatica | reverse complement strand
TTTTTTTTTTTAAAAAATCTTTGATTCTTCCCAGATTTAAATTTGCACTTTGGGGAATGTTTTATTGTAATACTGGTTTTTTTTAAAAAAATTTTTTAAGAAATAAAAGCGAGGTGACCCGTAATGTGCCGCCTTTAAGCCTTTAAATTAGTTGAAAAAAGATTTTAAAATTGTTCTTTGGGTTTCATTGGGAAGTGATAAAAAAGAAAAAACAAATGAAAAAGAGGCCGTAATTAGCTCGACATGATTGAAAGCTTTGGACTGGGCTTTTGCTCAAATAAACTGCAGTTCCTTGTTAAAGGGGATCTTAATTGATGTGCGGAAAAGGTATTGATATGTGGGGAAATAATTCCCAAAAAGCATTCATGCATTGGCGAACATAAAAAATAAATTTTGGGGCTGGATCTGGCGGAGTGGACGCATTCAAATTTAATAAGAAAAAGAAAAATCTTGCAAAAACATTTTAAACCCCAAGACTCCCCAGCTGATCGTTTTTTAAGTCAAATTTTCAAGATATTTATATTTTATAAAAATTTGCCTTTTAAGATTATTTTTTTTTTTAAACTTCTTTTTTTAAATTTTGGAGGGACTTATGGGGAAAGGCCTAAAAAATTTGCAAATTTTTTTCTTCCCTTTAATATTTAATTTCTTTAGTCAATTAAATTTTTCGGCTTTGGGGCGCTTTCATATAAACAACGTATACAAAATGACTGTGACAGAAAATTTTTTAAAAAAAATACAAAATACCTTTTAATATGCTCTGTCAAAGACCTCCTTTTGCTTCACTCAACCCTTTCCATTAAACCGCTGTGCCCAGATCGAGCTTTTCGATGGCCTGAGTATCCAGTTCATCTGCCCGGGCCTATATGAGGCTTGCCAAACACACACCTGTGTTTTGGTATTAGGACTTTTTTTGTCTTGCATAGTTTCTGTCTGCGGTCCTCCAAGACGTATCCTTTCTGCCTGCAGCATCCAGTACCTAAAACTTCCTGTCTGCCTGCGGCTTCCAGTGCCTTAATTTCCTGTCTTCTAGTGACTTCCAGTTCCTCAGCTACCCATCTGCTTGCAGCTTTCATACCTCAGTTACTTATCTGCAGCTCCCTGTACCTCTGCCACCAATTTACCGCATGCCTCACCTGACCGCAGCAGCAACGCCTGTGGTAAGTGTGCCCACCCGGACCTTGGGTTTGGTGGTTCCATCTCACAAGATAAGCCTAACACCTATATCTTAAATACTGCCAGATTTCTGAAATCTTCCGTTCCTGTACCCCCATACCCAGATGTTCTCTATACTGGTCTTGTGTGGATTTTTGTCCATATGATGACAAGCTCTGAAGGAGTCATCTGAAAATACAGCCATGATTCTTTGCAGACTCTTGTCTTTTGGTTTCTACTACACATGCCCTGAATCCAGTAGATGTCTCTCATTGCCATGGTCATTGAGCTGTCCTTTAGTTTCTATTGCTTATGCAAAGATACCTTGCAGCCTTTAGCGGAAATGCACTGCAAAGGGGAACTGGTGCATGCATAATAACATGTAAGGGGGCAGAATAGTCTGGGGACACTAACGCCCCTTGACTTGTCAAAGGCCTCATTTACATATCATAAACAGACTTTGGAAATACTTTTCTAAAGATCTCTTTATGTGTGTAAAGTAATACAGGGACTATTAGGCAGGGTGCTTACATATGCCGACACAACTGATGGTGGTCCTGGGGGCGTGGAGGACCTGACAGGTTCCTTTTAAACAATTTTTCTTATTTGTGTCCTGCAGGCTATCAGAGAATGCTAAAAGTTGTAGTTTTGCACCAGCAACTGAAGAGCAAAACCACTGTTGTAGGGGTGGAGGACTGGTTTCTCCATCAAGCATTACATACACAGAGGGTATATAGAGTAACCAAGTCTTCACACATCATCATTCATTCTCAGTAGTATATAATACTAACACATGTAAGGCTTCAACCATATGCATTTCATTGACCAACACTGCTATGTAATGCAATAATGTGGCTATTTCATGTGTATGGGTCATAGCTTTCTCCAGGTGTTCTGTAAAGAAAATACAGATTTCCCCTATAACTAGAATCACTTAGATTTTATAACGTATTTCCAATCAGTGCAAAACATTGTTGTAAAGAATGGTTCCACGGCCGGCCGTGATTACCTGAGAGCCCACATCCATTGTAGGTTCATTTGCAAAGTAATTTTGCCTTTAGTAGGCGTTAGAAAGGAAATGTAGTAAACATGACATATGAAAATTCACTTGTTAAAAAAGTGTCAGAAATCATTAGTAAAACATTGTCTTTGGCTTCACTCTGTTATCCTATCCCTATTTTTCTACACATTTTTACGCATTAAAACAGAACTTTGTGGCTTCATAAATACAGGTTCAAGCTGAGCAAAATGTGTTGTATTTATGAAATACTGTAGATAGATAAATATACAGAAAAATCTGATCAGAACCTCCTAATGGAACACGTGCAGGCTGCCAAACTGCATTATGTAGACGAAAAAGAGTACAGCAGCACTTTCCATGAATCTAGGCCATGTGAAAACACAGAAAAACATTAAAAACATTCAATTTAGATTTTACTCCTCAAAAAGATGTTTTTCAAAAAAAAATGTTTAACTTACAGTAATAGATGAAAATGAAGGTTCTTAGCGCAAAAAATTGGCCAATTCATGTCTGCCCATCAACCACGGCAAGGTGACCTCCCTCTGATGGGTCCCTGCTCTACTGTATATGCCTCTCTTGGGCTATCAGCCTACAGTTATGGACACCCATGTCACTCCCAGGCTAAGCCTACAATTTATGGGCAGGTAGAGTTGATTATAGCCATTAGCCCACCTGCAGGTCAATGGGAGGAGTGCAAAATCAGGCTGGAGGCAGCCAGCATTCAGTAGTTAAATATACAGAAAAACCTGATCAGCACCTTCTAATGTGAACACGTGCAAGCTGCCAAACTGCATTATATAGACAAAAAGAGTACAGTAGCACTGTGCATCAATGTAGGCCATGTGAAAACACAGAAAAACTTTAAAAAAAAGTTTTTTTTTTCAAAAAATTTTTTTAACCCCTTTACCCCTGAGGGTTGTTTGCACGTTAATGACCGGGCCAATTTTTACAATTCTGACCACTGTCCCTTTATGAGGTTATAACTGGAACGCTTCAACAGATCTTGGCGATTCTGAGAATGTTTTCTCATGACATATTGTGCTTCATAATAGTGGTAAAATTTCTTCAATATAACTTGCATTTATTTATGAAAAAACAGAAATATGGCGAAAATTTTTAATATTTTGCAATTTTCAAACTTTGAATTTTTATGCCCTTAAAAAAGAGAAATATGTCACACAAAATAGTTAATAAATAATGATGAACTAGCACTAAAATGCTCGGGTGCTCATTGTTCGGGTCGAGCAGATTGGAATACTCAGGTACTCGGACAGAACAACGAGCCCAATGTAAGTCTATGGAAATGATGGAAACACTGCTGAAATGACACGGGGACATCATGGGGATCGCCCTGGAAGCATTTCTCACTCCTAGTTCACAGCGTTAAACAATGTTGTCAGAGTTTCATGCCATTTTTACCGTGCACCAAAAAACATACCAAAACGAAACCAAAGCGGATTTTGCTTGGAAATATGTAAAGTTACATCCTTTCCAGGTTAATGACTTGTATATAAGGCAAAATAATTAACCTCAGACCAAAATGTTCCTCCCCCACTTGGGCTATGTTCAGACGCAGCGTTTTTGAAGAGTTTTTCAACTTTAATATTGCTTTCAACCAAAACAAATGCATTCACTGGGAAATGTCATTGTAACATTTACCAACCCTAGCTGGCCATGTGGTTTGTGACACATAAGCAGACACATCTTGTTTCATTTATGAAGGAGGGACTCTTAAAGTCACAGAGCCTATTTTTACAGGGGCATCAGGCAGCATTAATCTGCTTAAAGGGCCATTATTGAACAGTGGGTTTCCTAAACTTTTATAGCCTATGCAGTGAGTGGATGGGCTGCCAAGAATTACGACGCACCCCAATACCCCTTTCACGAGATGTCCAGGAGGGCTTCCATAAAAAATGTTGCATTAAATGCAAGGCCTGCCCTGCTACCAAGTCATATACACCCCAATAAGCCTTTGAACCCAGGTACTGGATGTGCCCAGGAAAATCCACTTCACATTATTCATTTTGTACTTCCATTGTTTTTTTTTTCATTGACTGCAAGGCCTGCCCTGCTACCAAGTCATATGCACCCCAATAACCCCAGTCCCCCTTGGAAGAAACATGGAGGCGGGCCTCATAAAAAAATTTCCCATTAAAAAGGAGCGGGTCTCCTATACTTGGAATGCCCATACACTAAGTGTGTTTGCTGGCAACCATTTTCCCCTGTGGGTACACCTCAACCTTTTCCATAACAAGTATTTAACACCCAGCAAAAACACCCACCCTTGATAGAATTTTGACACTGGCTGTAGCAGCACGGAACCCGTTAACACTGGTAACCTAGTGGCGGTGGATAATGAGACGTGGAGGAAGGCCTGATTAAAAACTAGGCCCAATTTAAAGGAGCGTGTCTCCTAGACTTGGAATGCCCATACATAATGCTCTTATCTGTGATAATTCCACCAGCGGCAGTAAAAACCCGCTCTGAGAAAAAGCTAGCGGCAGGGCAGGCCAGGACCTCCAAGGCGTAGAGAGCCAGTTCATGCCACGTGTCCTTCTTGGATACACAATAATTAAAAGGCACAGAGGAATCATGGAGGACATTGGTACGGTCAGCAAGATACTCCCTCAGCATCTTAAAAAACATTCCATTCCTTGTTACATTACCCCACGCCTCAGGGCCAGGCCGAAGGAAGGGTATGAGAAAACTGTCCCAGAACTTTGCCAGTGTTCCCCTGCCTCTGCTGGATTGGAGTTGTGTCTCTCTCGCTTGCACTCCTTGGTTGTCCAACAAACTGTTATGTCTGCCGCCAGCGTTTTGAGATGGGAATTTTTTTAATAATTCTGCAACAATGGCCTTCTGGTACTGCACCATTTTAATACACCTGTCTGCCTCTGGAACAAGAGATTGAAAGTTCTCCTTGTAGCGTGGGTCTAAAAGTGTCACTACCCAGTAATGACTGTTTTCCAATATTTTTACAATAAGAGGGTCACGGGAAAGGCAGCGCAACATAAAGTCAGCCATGCGTGCCAGACTGGTAACAGGCAAGCGTTCCGTGTCCTCACCAATAGGACGAATGACCAAGGTGTCCTCCTCCTCTTCCTCCCTGTCCTCAGGCCATCCACGCTGAACAGACGGTATGACAGTTATGCTTGTAGTACTGTCTATAGCTTATGAAAGTATCTCGTGTTCTTCCTCCTCTTCCTCATTGTCAACCAATCCACGTTGGGATGACATGAGGCTGGGCTGTGTGTAATCACCCTGTATGGTTCCTTGCTCCATGTCCTCGTGCTCCACCTGCAATGCATCCTCTTTCATTGTGAGCAGAGAGCTTTTCAGAATGCAAATGAGCGGGATCGTGATGCTAATTATGGTGTCATTGCCGCTCACCATCTTGGTGGACTCCTCAAAGTTTTGGAGAACGTTACATATGTCTGACATCCAGTTCTTATGTGTGGTGTCAAACCTGAATAATTACGGCCTTGTTGATGCTGGTATTCAACAACTGCCCTCTTCTGCTCACAAATCCTTTCCAACATATGCAGTGTAGAGTTCCAACGCGTGGGGACATCACACACCAGTCGGTGAGCCGGAATCTGCAATTGCTGCTGAAGCACGGCAAAGGCGGCTGAAGCTGTAGCTGACTTTCTAAAATGGGCACAAAGGCGGCGTACTTTCACTGGCAGATCCTTCAGCTCTGGTAGCTTTTTAAAAAATGTTGAACAACGAGGTTAAGCACATGGGCCAGGCATGGTACGTGTGTCAGTTCGCCTCACCTCAGAGCCGCCACCAGGTTCCTGCCATTGTCACACACAACCATGCCTGGCTGGAGATTCAGCGGTGTCAGCCACACGTTTGCCTGCTTTTTCAGAGCTGTCAACAACTCTTCAGCATTGTGCGGTTTGTCACCTAAGCAAATTAGCTTCAGCACAGCCTGTTGCCGCTTATCTTTGGCAGTGCTGAAGTGCTTCCAGCTTGTGACTGATGTGCTCATTTCAGAGATGGAGGCTGTAGAGCTGGAGGAGGAAGTGCAGGAGCTGTACACAGTTTGGGAAACCCTGATTGACATAGGGCCCGCAATCCTTGGCGTTGGGAGGACGTGTTCAATCCCAAGATCAGACTGGGTCCCAGCTTCCACTATGTTAACCCAGTGTGCCGTCACAAGATGTACCATCCGTGGCCACAAGTACTTGTCCACGTGTCTGTGGTTAGGTGTACATTCCCAGTAACTGCATTGTTGAGGGCATGGGTAATGTTTTGGGACACATGCTTGTGTAATGCCAGGACGGCACAGCAGGAGAAGTAGTGGCGGCTGGGGACTGAGTACCTTGGGATGGCCGCCTCCATCAGGTTGCGGAAAGCTTCAATCTCCACGAGCCTAAAAGGCAACATTTCGAGCGCTAGCAGACGAGCAATGTGAGAATTTAGTACTGTGGCCTGTGGGGCATTGGCTGCATATTTCCGCTTATGTTCCAATGACTGTGGTATGGACAACTGAAGGCTGCACTGGGATAAGGACGCTGACGTGCTTGATGATGGTGCTATTTGACTGTGGGCAACTACAGATGCAGGGCAGGAGGTATCTTTGCATGCACCATGGACAGGGGATTGGCTTGCACGCACAACAGTGGAAGAAGCTGTGGTGTCACCCACAGACACTGTTCCTGGAGCCTGGGGTTGGGCCCACAAAGTTGGGTGCTTTGCTGCCATGTGCCTGATCATGCTGGTGGTGGTAAGGCTGGTAGTTTTGCTACCCTTGCTGATGCTGGCATGACAGGTGTTGCAAATGGCCTATTTGGGGTTATCGGCAGAGTCTTTAAAAAATAACTAGACTCGGTAAGACATAACAGTTAGACTGGCAACTTCCGTCATGTTGGTGTTACGGGGAACTGTTGGACGCCTTCTGTCTGCAGCCACCACACTGCTTCTTCCTGCCTGAAGGGGTGCTACGCCTCCCTCTCCCTGTGTGCTGCTGTCCTCACTCTGCATGTCCTTCTGCCAGGTTAGGTCTGTTACTACATCATCTACCACCTCATCTTCCACTTCCCCACCCTGGTCCTCCTCCTGACTTTCCAGCAATTGTGTCTCATCATCGTCCACCTCTTGTGACCGTGGCTGCTCAAATATTTGTGCATTGCTACATGGAATATCATCTTGCCCCGCTTCAAGTGGACCGGGCGAGAGGAACGAATCTCCAAATGGAAAACTGAACAGCTCTTCGGAGTGTCCGAGTGTGGGATCAGTTGTCTCAGGGCACTCAGCATGGTGGGAGGAAGGAGGATCAGGGTGAGGAATATGCGGTCTAGATTCACGGCTACTCTGACTTGACCGTGTGGAAGACAGGGTGCTGGTGGTGGTGGATAAGTAACTGGAAGTATTATCCGCTATCCAGCCAACAACCTTTTCACACTGCTCAGGCTTCAAGTGCTGTCTTGCTGCGGTCACCTAGGAATTCGGACACAAAGGTCCAGTGAGAAGATGTGGGTGTTTTTGGTGGCCCAATTTCAGCTTGCCCACGGCTTCAGCCTCGGCATGCACCATCACCATCACGTCCACTTCCCCTTCCCTTGTCATGCGCCTTGCCCATTGTAAATGGACTAGAATCTTATACACGTTCACTACAATTGGCTGCATTGGGAGCAAACTTGTATGTGATACGTGTGTGGGAAAACCACACTTTTACCTATCTGGACTGTAGGTAAAAATGTTTTTTGGCTTATGAAATTTGTGTCAATAAGTACGGTAACAGACTGCAAAAACAGTAGAATAGGTAGGCCTAAAATGGCAAAATTTTTTGCACAGATAAATGAGGCCTGTTACGGAGATACCACGCTGACAAATATGTGGCGTGTATTTTTGGCTTTTTTCTGCTAAATAGTGCTGTATATAACTACAGTGACACACAGGAAAACACTGGAATACCGGCCTATTATGGCCAAACTTGGAGCACGCAGATATATGAGCTGGCACGGAGATACCACACTGACAAATATGTGGCCTGTTTTTTTGAAAAAATGCAAAATAGTGCTGTTTATAACTAGAGTGACAGACAGCAAAAAAAATGGAATACCGGCCTAAAATGCCAAAACTTAGAGCACGCAGATATATGAGCTGGCACGGAGATACCACAGTGACAAATATGTGGCATGTATTTTTTTTCTTTTTTATGCTATATAGTGCTGTATATAACTACAGCGACACACAGGAAAACACTGGAATACCGGCCTAAAATGGCCAAACTTGGAGCACGCAGATATATGAACTGGCACCGAGATACCACACTGCCAATTATGTGGCCGGTATTTTTTTATTTTTTATGCTAAATAGTGCTGTATATAACTAGAGTGACAGATAGCAAAAAAAATGGAATACCAGCCTAAAATGCCCAAATTTTTAGCACACAGATGGATGAGGTGTGTCACAGATATACCGCACTGTAAAACATGTGGCCTGTATGTATTTTTTTTATGATTCAGCAAAATGGTGTCAACAAATTATGTTAGACACAAAAAAAATTCTACTCTACTGTACCACATAAAAATGAAAGATTTCTCTGCGCACTCAAAAGTGATTTTTGGGACCCCTTTAAAATTGCTGGATTTTCACGCTGTGCTAGGAAAAGAATCTGGCTGTATTTTGCAGTGTCAAAAAGCAAATGGAGAAAAAAAAAGGGCTCTGGATTGCTTTGCAATAAAATAAGCTCTATTAACCTGGCCAAAATTTTTTTCCTAGCCAATTAGACCTGGGGCTAGTTATATACGGTAAATATATCCTATAGGTAGGAGCAGCAGCAGCAGACAGTAAGGGAATGGACCCTCTTGATGTATGCACTGATATCTATATACACACATACAGTGCCTGCAGGCATTGCACTGATGTGTATAGAGCGATGTACAATCCCCTGCCTACCTAACACTGCAACCTATATACTCCGTAATTAGTCCTTAGAAGGACTGTTGGTTTAGCAGAATTTGATTACTTTGGGATCGTAGACCCCACACTGACTAAGAAATCCCCAAATATGACCCTATCTCGGCAGCAGCTCTCCGTACACTATCTAAATCCGGAGCTGAATGCGCCGAGCAGGGCGGCGTCCGGTCTCTTATACCCCTGATGATGCTTGCTGCCAACCAATCACTGCAAGACCACAACGAAGATGGCTGTGGCATATCAGTGCCTGGCAGACAATCCCTGCATGGTGATTGGGTCTCTAAAGACAGCCAAAAATGCTGGGTGGAGACCCGAGTTCCCACCGTGTAATCCCAGAAATGCTCGGTGCTCGCCGAGTACACCATGTACCGTGATACTCGGACTCGGGTGAGTAACGAGTAGTGGTGAGCACGTTCACTCATCACTAGTCATTATCCATGACAGAATGTTTCATACAGTGCGGAAAATAAGTATTTGATCCACTCCTGACTTTGCAAGTTTTCCCACCTACAAAGAATGGAGAGGTCTGTAATTTTTATCGTAGGTACACTTCACCTGTGAGAAACAGAATCTTTAAAAAAAATCCAGAAAATCACATTGTTTAATTCGTATGTAATTAATTAGCATTTTATTGTATGAAATAAGTATTTGATACCATAGAAAAACAGAACTTAACATTTGATACTGAAACCTTTGTTGCAATTACAGAGGTCAGACGTTTCCTGTAGTTCTTGACCAAGTTTGCACACCCTGCGGCAGAGATTTTGGCCCCCTCCTCCATACAGATCTTCTCCAGATCTTTTAGATTTCAAAGCTGTCGCTGGACAACATTTTTCCCCAGTAACAATTTTTTCCTGTAAAATCCATTTTATCTTCGGTTTTGAATGTTGGGGGAAAAAATGTTTCTGAGGCCATCCTGTACGTTTATTCTAGGGTGTATTGCAATCCTTCCTTTCAATTTTTGACAGGCCTTGCCCTTAGTGGAAAGGCTTTACCAGTCTAGGAGTCTCACTCCTTACAAATGGGAAAACATTTCAGAAATTTCATGTACACGATTCCTTTTTTTCCTTATTGAAATGGAAAGCTGCTGCATTTTTTTTAAAGAAGGAGCCTGTCAATTCTTTCAGTGTTTTTGCAGAGTTTTTTCACCATTGAAAGCAATGAGAAAGTGCAAAAACACTATTTGTGAACATAGCCTAAGGAGGTATTTTTTTTCTCTCTTTTTTATTTTGCCTTATATATAAGTCATTTTGCACAGCAAAGAATGTTCCCTAACATTTTTTCCTGTAAAATCTATTTATCTTTGGCTTTGTATCTTTTATAGTCTGTAAAAATGGAGTAATACTCTAACAACATTGTTCCCAGCAGCGAGCTGGGAGTTAGAGATGCGACCATGCCTCTTCCCCATGCTGTTCCCATTCCATTTGAGCCCCATTTCCATCCATTTCAGGGATTTTTCTCCCTTCCCCCAGCCCTCCTCTTAGCATCTTCCGGAAAAATGACACCATGATTAAGACCTAGAGTCGAAACGCGTCGGAAATATGCTATGAATATTGTGCTGCTAGTGTTATTTTTGTAGTGGACTATTTGCTTTGGTCCTACTTTTATAATATGAAATAGAAGTTATATTTTATTTACAAGACTTCCTTTGGATTCTGCTGGATTTCACCTGTTTTTCTGATTATCTCTTCCGGAAAAATGCTCCAGTTTCTCATTGGCTTTCATTATACTTGGTATTGAATCCAACTTGCTCGTTTTGAGTCCCGAGCACTTGAGCATTTTAGTGCTCGGTCATCACTAATACCCACATTCTTATACTGATTTCATATAACATTTTCATAATAATTTTCTTGAGATAATTGAAAAATACCAGTTTTACCAAAATATTTGATAATTGAGGCAAAGTAACATGTCTGCGCAATGAGAATAAACCTTGAAAAATCTATTACAATGATCACCCTCCACAGACAGTCTACCTGTGTGATGACTTCACAGCGTGAATGTCTAAGACATGTTCAGATTTATAATCCTGCGCATTATTTGCATGCGAGACCAGCATTATTGTGGTAGAGGAAACAGTTTACACAAAGCTGTTTTGCAACATGAAATGTTTTCCCTCTTTCCTAAAATTAAAAGTTGACTGTAATTTGAGTTCACCCCAGTACATTGCCTCACGTCTTGGCTGACACTTTAACGACATTGGCATCTGCTCTACTGGAAGTGGAGAAATTCACGCATTCTGAAGGCAAGGTGCCATTGTGGTGTCTGCCAGCAGCACAAAAACAGGAGGATGAATGAAAGTAAAATGAAGCAATATTGCTCTCCTGCTTACTAGCACGATTGGATTCAGTCTTATTTTTTATTTTTTTATCTTGTTTAGAAAAAACATTATCAACATCAACATTTACAGCAGTTTTTAGAGATGAGTCAGTTTTGTAAAATGTTATGAAATTTGCGGGGGCCAACAAATTTGAGCAATTTGCACACTTCTACAAAAAGTGCCCTTTGCAATTTTACGCATAAGAGAAGATTGCAACAACCACAGAAGGCTCACATGACCTTAGACATGGCCACGCGGGTTTCCCCACAAAGCCTTGCAGCTATCACATTACATGGTACAACAGAGCCAATCAGTAGGGATTATTATAGCCTATATAAAAGCCAAGGCAGGAAATGCAGCAGTCATTTTAGGATTATTTATGATAGTGAGAGGACATCAGTGATTACAGTTCAGCGATAGTGATTAGTGATGAGCGAGTATACTGGTTGCTCAGGTTTTCCCAAGCATGCTCGGGTGTCCTCCGAGTATTTGGGCGTGCTCGGAGATTTAGTTTGTGTCACCATAGCTGCATGATTTGGCGGGAAGAGAGTGTGACAGTTGGAGGGAAAGTAGTCAGTTGGAGACCTGAGGGAGAGTTGAGAGGCGCTGTGGAGAAGCTGTGAGGAGTGGAAATGAGTAGTTGTGAGGAGAGAAGCTCCTGAGGAGTGAAAGAAGGGGTCTTAGGGACCAGGGAAGTGAGTCAGAGTCAGAAGGAAGAACTAGGTTGCAGTAGGGGACCGGCCCCAGACTAGTGGAGAATCTATAAGACTCAGCTAGCAAACAGGAGTCTTGGTATGATTCCTTTTCTGTGGACCAACAACCAATGGAGAGCAGTCTCCTATACAGCAGGCCAAGTGAACACTGGTAACAAAAAACATCCACTTCTTTGAAGAATTGACATGTTGTCTATTTATTGTCTTCCTGTTGATTTAAATAGGAACTGTGCAATACTTCCTGTCTCCTGCGGGGGTGCTGCTGTAAAATTGAACAGTTAAGGCTCAGTTTGAGATTACAGTTGATCGCTTCGAGTTCCAGTAGTACGATACACCATGCACAGTATGGTTTTGGTAGACCCCGATAACAAAATTCTTGGTGTAACTCCTCAGCGTGAGTGTGTTATATTTTTAATTTGTCCATTTTAGGCTTTTTGGATTCAAACACAATATATGTTATAAAACAGAAACCTCCCCTTTATATTAGTTTTTTGTGCCTTTTTGCTTAGATTATTTAACACAGCAAGGCAATACATGCCTTCTTAATAGAGGCCTTCAGTAACGCAAAGATGTCTGTTTTATGCTTATATAATTAAACCTTTCTTAAATTTATTAAAGATGCCCAGTGCAAATTAAGGAGGCAATAAAAGAGAAATTACACAGTTGGATTACAATTGAGACAAATATTTGAGAAGGCGAGGTGGAAGAAAATAATAAATGTCTAAAACATGATTACCGGGTAATATTTATGGCTGTGGTTGGAGCAGATGAGAGGGTCTTGCAAGGAAGAAGAAAAAGATAGGAAATTAGTTTGATAAAACAGGATAATTTCTAATGCTTCATGAGATTCAATTTGCATTCACGGATAATTTTTTCACAATACTCATTTTTTTTGAAAATTAAATATGTTAACCTTGATTTTCAGAATTATATTCGGAGTAAACGCTTAAAGGGCAAGCTCACACACGGTGGAGATTATGGGGAGATGCTAATTATTGTTTATAGGTTTTATTATTACAAGTTATACATTATTAGGTCACTTTTATATGTCCACCGTTCAAGGACCGAGTACAGACTGCTATGTGCCGACCTGACACGGTTCTCTTTCCTAGAACCTAATAGCCTGATATATGCCTTTGTCACTGTGGAACTTGGGTCAGTAGGGCTGAGGCCACTCCAAGCTCATGAATGTCAGACATATGAAAGTGGCCTACGTTGGGGTTAGAGGTAGCTTCCCAATTCCCAAAGAAAATCTGACCTGTTCTCTCCTTCTGGCACTGATGAAGTATCAATACAGGAGCAGAAAGTTACACGCGAATGTTCACTATGTGAGGGATGTTGAGCAATTTAGTAGCTTAAGCAAATGAATGACCTTATTGCCCTGCACGTATGAAGACACTTGGGTTGGTGTTGCAGCTTAAACTCATTGGGGCAGTAGGGTTGGCATTTATAGGGCACTAGATCTTGTGATCATGGTGAACAACTTAGGAGCCAAAGCAAATGATTGACCTTACTGGCCTGGACTCATGAGGACACCATGGTTGGTGCTGCAGCTTTCATTTATTGGGGTATTAGGATTGGCTCTTATAGGTCAATGGGTCTTGCGCTGATGGGATATGATGTGTGGTCTTCATGGACTTAACTAGGAGTGGAAATAATGGCTGTCCAGGCCTTGATGGACACTGATAGAACTGTGGTTAGTACAGATGATCAGATCATCTAAAATTCGAATTTGCCGGCCTTGACAAATTTTCCACCAAAACTTCAATGCTGAAAGAGAGAGACCATAAGAAATATACATTTTGCTTCAAAATGATTTGTCTCATTCGCTTAGCCGGTGAAACTGGAGATGGAATCCAACACTACAATACAAATTGCCAGTCCTGTGCCCAACTGTGCTCCAATGGGAACCGCTGATCTTAAAATGACCCAGTAGTCTACTGATCACCACTGTACAAAATATGATAATTCGCTCGATAAACTGGGATATGATGACATAAATGCAACAAATTTTGGGGAAGTCAGCTTAGCCACACAAAATTATGTTAACCCGCGCTCTGATGCTTTTCTTTTGTGGGAAATGGTGCCAAGCATTGCTGCAGTATGTGAGTATAAGATTTTTCTATATTATTCAGGCGGGGCTACAGTGTTCAAGAATGGGTTGTCCAAGAAGCGGACAATCAATTTAAAATACATAATCTATGCAGTTCAGCCTATCATACTGCAAAGTTTATCCAGTGGAACACAACAAACGTTCCTTTTCTTAGAGGAAGTGTACTCCAATTATGGCAATCAGAATCAATTAATGGGTCAACATCCCGTCTACAGTAAGCTAGTGCCCATAACTTGCAATATTATTACCCTCAAGAAACATATCTTCTAGAACTCGCTTAGCAAATCAACCATGACAACATCAGCTGGTCGAGATTTCCAATCTCAATGCTTTTATCGTAAAGAATCCTTTTTGTTGATGTAAAAAACCCTTTTGCTCTGAATGCTCGTTTGTTACAGTCCTGAATATTGGTTTGTCATGATTGAAATTTGATCTTGACATTTTTATATATATTTATAAATAAATACTAAATAACCTGAATTTTCAAAATCTTTCTAAGTATAGGAATGCACTTATTCGACTTAGGTTTTGAAAAGAGGGAAACCAATCGTTTGAACTGGAGCCCAAAACTGTACACAATATTCCATGTGTGGTCTGATGTGAAGAGGTAGAATTTGGTCTCATCATGAGCATCTCTGCCCTTCTTCTAATCTTATTTGCTTTGGCAGTAGCTGCCTGGAACTGGATGCTACAGTTAGGAGTTTTCCAATTTAACTTTTTTGAATTTATTCCATTGGCATCTTGTTTATGAAATGAATGCATCTAGTCTTATATTGATTGGTCTGCAGTGTTGTCATCACCATCACTTGACTGGGCGTGACTGCTGATGTCATGCTGTTTAATTGTGGGGTGTCGGCTGTCAATCAGCATGAAATCAGCAGTCACACAACATGAAGAGAAGAGCCCTGAAGAAGAAGAGCTGCTTTATTGACATGGAGCAGCTGCATCGCCAACAGACACGGACGGTGACCACTCTGAGCCAGCGCCAAGTAGAACAGGCAGGTAGTTGCCTCTGCTAACAAATACCTGCATATATTTTTAGGCCCATAGTAAAAAAATAAATAACATAGTTCTGGAGAACAACTTTAAGCCTGAGTCTTCGGGGATGCCAACAAGGCCGTTATTTTTAGTGTCAACAAGATAAAGCTTTGCCCCAGATGAAGCAGAGACTAGCTGCTAGAGATAAGTGAATCACATTTTTGTGGAATTTTGGGGAATTCGATGAATTGGAACAACTTGCAATTTGCTTCACATTAATCACCTAAAATATGTTGGAAAATAGCATTAACCAGAAAAAGATAAGATGACCTTGGGAAGACTTCCCTATAATATCTTGCAGCTATGTCATCAAATGGTGTTGCACTGCCATTGATGAAGGACTATCATAGTGTTGTGAATGTGTTAGAAATGAATTCTGAGCAGAAGCTCCCTCTGGTGGTTACAAACAGTACTGAACCATTCAATGAAGATTGTGAAGATTGGCAATCAGGAGTTACAGACTGGTCTTATATAAGGGAGGTTCCCTCCCATTGGGTTGCCGGTGATCAATTGTTCTTGTCTCAACTTTGGTTCCTGGTTCACTTGGAAGCTTGCTGAGTCTTGCCTGCATCTTCTGCTAACAGATAAGATATTTTCTGCTTTTATTTTTGTTCTTGCTTTTTGCATTTTTTCCTGCACTTCTGTGGAGGTCAGCCAGGTCCCCTCCGGGGGCTTGTGCTCCTCTCAGTTTATCTGAGCCACTGTTATTTGTTCATTTGCCTTTTCCAGTTTTTTCAGTGGCTGCGGCTTAGTTTTGTTACACCAGAGAAATAATTTAGGTGGTAGAGGTCGTGTGATCTCAGGTGTTTTTGCAATTAGTAGAGTTGGTATTTTTTTAGGGTTTTTTGGATTGCAGTAAGTGTCCTTCCTATCCTTTTCTTTCTAGGAAGATTGGGCCCCAACGTTTGCTCATACTATTTTCTGTCTGTGTCTGTATTTCCTCTTGTCTAACCGCCATTACATGTTTGGGGGCTTCCTGTGTTCTTTGGGGATCTGCTCCGGGGCAGATAGCTTTCCTCTTTCTATCTTTAGGTGTAGTTAGCCTCTCAGGCTGTGACGAGGCGTCTAGGACCAACGTAGGTACGCTCCACGGCTGCCTTTAGTTGTGGTGGTTAGTCAGGGTACTGCAATCCAGTAGATTCCAACCTCTCTGGTGTATTGCCGTTTTTGCCTGCTCTCCTCAGCTACCAAATCATAACAGTATCACCGGCCAAACTGAAAATTATATGGTACTCACAGAAGGGAAAAATAGTGTGAAGAAAAAAAAAAAAAAAAAGTTGTCAGAGATTTTTTTTTTTTCTGTTTGTTGCATTTTTTTTCCCTCTTTTTCTCTGGGTGCTGAGGATTTTTTTTTCTTTCAATGGAGTTTGCACAGTTGTCTGGCCGTGTGGATCAGCTTGCCACTGAAGTTCGGAGTATTGCTATCTATCTTGCAGGGTTGCCGGTTGTGGAACCTAGGATCCCCATGCCAGATTTGTTTTTAGGGGATCGAGCTAAATTTCTGAATTTCAAAAATAACTGTAAGTTGCTTTTTGCCTTAAAACCTAAGTCCTCAGGGAACGCAGCACAGCAGGTTCAAATTGTCATCTCTCTCCTGCGCGGCGATCCTCAGGATTGAGCTTTTTCCCTGACACCTGGGGACCCTGTTTTGAGTAATGTTGATGCATTTTTTCTGGCTCTGGGGTTATTGTACGATGAACCTAATGTCACTGATCAAGCTGAAAAAACCTTGTTGGCATTAAATCAGGGGCTTGAGGACGCTGAGTTATGCTGTCAGAAATTCCGAAAGTGGGCAGTCCTGACCAAATGGAATGATGATGCTTTGGCAGCCCTTTTTCGGAAGGGTCTGTCAGAAAATGTAAAAGATGTTATGGTGGGTTTCCCTGCTCCCTCTGGTCTCAATGATTCTTTGTCATTAGCGATTCAAATTGACAGATGTTTGCGTGAGCGTAGAGGTATGCGTGGAATAGTGTTGCCTTGTGAACCAGCTTCTGAACCCATGCAGTGTGATAGAGTGGCTTCTGGGGCACAGCGTCATGAGTTTCGAAAATGCAATGGGTTATGTTTCTACTGTGGTGACGCCTCTCATGCTATTTCAGTCTGCCCTAAGCGGGGAAGACGTTTTGCACGCTCAGTTGTCTTGGGTAGTGTTCAGACTAAATTTCTGTTGACTGTTACCCTGATTTGCTCCCTGTCCACATTTTCTGCTCAGGCTTTTGTTGATTCGGGAGCAGCTATTAACCTGATGGATTTTGATTTTGCTAAACATTGTGGGTTTCCCTTGATACCCCTACGGAAGTCTATTCCCCTACTGGGGATTAATTCTACCCCTTTGGCTGAGAATAAACCCAGTTCTCTACTCAGGTGATAATGAGGGTTGAACCTGATCATCAGGAGAGTTGCAAATTTTTGGTGCTGTATAATCATTATTGTACTAGGTTTCCCTTGGTTACAGTCTCATAATCCTGTTTTGGATTGGAAATCTGTGTCTGTAACCAGTTGGGGCTGCCAATGTGTTAATGCCAACACTCCTGTCTTTTCTGCCTCTCCCCAGGCTCAGGATGTTCCTGACTTTTTGACTGATTTTTCTGATGTGTTTAGCGAAAGTAAATCTGCATCCTTGCCCCCCCATAGGAGCTATTGTGTGGCCCAGCTGCGCTTGGTACATATGTCTCCAGGAGGATGCACAGATAAGGTAACTGTGAAACCTGATATTCATTCACATTCACACATTTCCAACACTACCACTAGAGGGATCTTAGACTATTTAAGTCAGTGTGACGTAGCAGTAGCGAGTGGAGTCTGAGTCTAGTCTGAGTATGTTTCCTGTCTCAGGACAGAACAGATCAGTTTCTAGTCTTGGAGGGAGAGGAGAGAAGATTGAATCCTGACAGAGCTTGTGTAGCTCATCTTGAATTGAAGTGGAGGCTAGTACGGGTAAAAGGAATTACTCTAGCCTAGTCAGAGCTATAGCCAAAACTGCTATCTCAGAACAAGCTGCCTGTAGTCTCTTAGAACGTGGAAAGTGACTCTCGGAGCTACAGCATGTATACAGTCTGACGGAACGTCCTGTGAGCTGCTCTGGACAGAGTTTAGAAGGAAAGAAAGAAGGGGATTACAGCAGTTATAACATCGAGTTAACTGAGAGCAGGTCAGTGAGCATTGGAAGGAAAGCTGACAACTACACCTACTGCTACCCGTGCTTATGTTGAGGGTGAGAGCAGGGCGACAGGCGAGTGGAGAAAGAAGGAAGAGTGTTTTCGGTGACAGATCACCTTCACTCAAATTGACCGGACACCGGGTCCGAAGCATTGCTAGTACTTCACGGCTAGTGATAGAAAATCCGGAGGCCTTGCTGGACTTCAAGTCGCAGAAGGTAGCCCTAAGTGCTGATACGTAACTGGAGTCAGGGAGAACGGGACGGAGTAGGCCTGATCAGCCACAATGACTTAGTTCTTTCCAACATCTGATTATCAGAGACAGAAAAGGCTCTACCACAATGTCGGCCGGGCGTAGCTGTTGCATTAAGAGTTAAACTTGACTTCATGCAAGTTAGGACTCACATATATTTCGAAGGTAAAGGAGGCCTTACACCTGCTCAGCAATTACCTGAATGTGCATCCTCCAACCTGACCAGCTTCCCGGGACATACCTGCCAACAACATCAGCAAAGGTATGGAAAGAGACTGAATTGTGTGTGACTGCGTTATTATCTGCACCCTGCACCATCATAGACTTTGAGGGAACAGTCCCACCTGTGGGGGACTTAACATCTAGCTGCCTAATAACATCCCCTCAGAAGATTTACCCTGCAGCGCTGGTTTACTTAATCAGACACCACAGGTGGCGTCACAAACTATTCTAAAATCCCCTGTAAATATCCCCCTTTGAATGAGCGCCCAGGGCTACGGACCGAGCTCTGCTGCCAGTGACATCCCCATAGACTTCCATGGGCTCGGTGCCGAGTACCCCATAGCCCTGGAACCCCTGTATTTGGTGCGCGTCACTATGACTGCGCTATTGAATTAGTGCCTGGTAGTAAATTCCCTAAAGGTCGCCTTTTTAACTTGTCTGTACCTGAACATGACGCTATGCGGTCTTATATCAAGGAGTCATTGGAGAAGGGTCATATCAGACCATCCTCTTCACCCTTGGGTGCCGGTTTTTTCTTTGTGGCCAAAAAGGATGGTTCATTAAGGCTGTGTATTGATTATCGTCTCTTGAACAATATCACTGTGAAATATCAATATCCGTTACCCTTGATTTCTGACCTGTTTTCCAGGGTGAAAAGTGCTACTTGGTTTACCAAGCTTGACCTCAGGGGGCGTATAACCTTATTCGCATTAACCCCTTACTGCCATCCGACGTACTATCCCGTCCATGGTACCTGGGCCCGTATGACCATGGACGGGATAGTACGTCCCAGCGATCGGACTCGCTCCCGCGGGGAGCGCAGCCGATCGCGGCCGGGTGTCAGCTGATTATCACAGCTGACACCCGGCACTATGTGTCAGGAGCAGTCACGGACCGCTCCCGGCACATTAACCCCTGGCACACCGCGATCAAACATGATCGCGCTGTACCGGGGGCACAGGGGAGGATCGCGCAGGGTGGGGGCTCCTTGCGCGCTCCCCTGAGACCCTCAGAGCAGCGCGATGTGTCGCGCTGTTCCGAGGGTCCGTCCTCCCTCCAGGTCCCCGGATCCAAGATGGCTCCGGGGTCCTGCAGGGAGGCGGCTTCCTCAGTGCCTGCTGAGAGCAGGCACTGAGAAGCCTGCAGCGATGCCAGAGCGATCGCTGGTGTGACAGAGTGCTGTGCACACTGTCACACCAGCGATCTGCTAAAATACAGTGATGTCCCACCCTGGGACAAAGTAAAAAAGTTAAAAAAATAAAAATAAAAATTGTTTAAAAAAATCATAAAAAAAAAAAAAAAAATGTTCCCCAATAAATTCATTTTTTCCTGTAAATAAAAAAACAAAAACAATAAAAGTACACATATTTGGTATTGCCGCATCCGTAACGACCCCCCCTATAAAACTGTCCCACTAGTTAACCCCTTTAGTGAACCTCTTAAAAAAAATTAAAAAAAAACAAAGCAAAAAATCAATGCTTTATCATCATACCGCCGAACAAAAAGTGGAATAACACGCGATCAAAAAGACGGATATAAATAAACATGGTACCGTTGAAAACATCATCTTGTCCCGCAAAAAACGAGCCACCATACAGCATCATCAACGAAAAAATAAAAAAGTTATAGCTCGCAGAATAAAGCGATGCAAAAATAATAATTTTTTATATAAAATTGGTTTTATTCTATAAAAGCGCCAAAACATAAAAAAATGATATAAATGAGGTATCGCCATAATTGTACTGACCCAAAGAATAAAACTGCTTTATCAATTTTACCACACGCGGAACGGTATAAACGCCCCCCCCAAAAGAAATTCATGAATTGCTGATTTTTGTTCATTCTAACCTCCCAAAAATCGAAATAAAAAGCGATCAAAAATTGTCACTTGCTCAAAAATGGTACCAATAAAAACGTCACCTCGTCCTGCAAAAAATAAGACCTCACATGACTCTGTGGGCCAAAATATGCAAAAATTATAGCTCTCAAAATGTGGTGATGCAAAAAACTATTTTTTGCAATAAAAAGCGTCTTTTAGCGTGACAGCTGCCAATCACAAAAACCCGCTATAAATAGTAAATGAAACCCCCCTTTATCACCCCCTTAGTTAGGGAAAAATAATAAAATTAAAAAAAAGTATTTATTTCCATTTTCCCATTAGGGTTAGAGTTGCGGCTAAAGTTAGGGTTAGGGTTGGCGCTAAAGTTAGGATTAGGGTTAGGGTTGGGATTAGGGTGATGGGTGTGTTAGGGTTAGGTTTGTGGTTAGGGTTGGGACTAGGGTTAGGGGTGTGTTGGGGTTAGGGTTGGAGTTAGAATTGGGGGGTTTCCGCTGTTTAGGCACATCAGGGGCTCTCCAAATGTGACATGGCGTCTGATCTCAATTCCAGCCAATTCTGCATTGAAAAAGTCAAACGGTGCTCCTTCACTTCTGAGCTCTGCCATGCGCCCAAACAGTAGTTTGCCCCCACATATGGGTATCAGTGTACTCTGGACCCCAAGAGCTATTGTGTAATTTGTCCTATTTCTTCTGTTACCCTTGGGAAAATAAAAAACTGGGGGTAAAAATATCATTTTTTTAAAAAAAAAAAATGATTTTTTGTTTTTACGACTGTACGTTATAAACTTCTGTGAAGCACTTGGGGCTTCATAGCGCTCACCACACATCTAGATAAGTTCCTTGTGGGGTCTATTTTCCAAAATGGGGTCACTTGTGGGGGGTTTCCACTGTTTAGGCGCATCAGGGGCTCTTCAAATGCGACATGACGCCCCCAGACCATTCCATCAAAGTCTGCAATCCAAAACGTCACTACTTCCCTTCCGAGCCTCGACGTGTTCCCATACAGTAGTTTTCTCCCACATATTGGGTATCAGCGTACTCAGGACAAATTGGACAACAACTTTTGGGTCCAATTTCTCCTGTTACCCTTGTGAAAATAAAATATTGGGGCGAAAAAGTCATTTTTGTAAAAAAAAAAGGATTTTTTATTTTTACGGCTGTATGTTATAAACTTCTGTGAAGCACTTCGGGGTTCAAAGTGCTCACCACACATCTAGATAAGTTCCTTGTGGGGTCTATTTTCCAAAATGGGGTCACTTGTGGGGGGTTTGCACTGTTTAGGTGCATCAGGGGCTCTCCAAATGCGACATGACACCCCCAGATTATTCCATCAAAGTCTGCAATCCAAAACGTCACTACTTCCCTTCCGATCCCCGACGTGCACCCATACAGTAGTTTACTCCCACATATTGGGTATCAGCGTACTCAGGACAAATTGGACAACAACTTTTGGGGTCCAATTTCTCCTGTTACCCTTGTGAAAATAAAATATTGGGGACGAAAAAATCATTTTTGTAAAAAAAAAAAAAAGTTTTTTATTTTACAGCTGTACGTTATAAACTTCTGTGAAGCACTTCGGGGTTCAAAGTGCTCACCACACATCTAGATAAGTTCCTTGAGGGGTCTAGTTTCCAAAATGTTGTCATTTGTTGGGGGTTTCCACTGTTTAGGCAGATCAGGAGCTCTAAAAACACGACATGGCATCCAGCCAATTCTGTGTTGAAAAAGTCGAACGGCGCTCCTTCCCTTCCAAACTCTGCCATGCACCTAAACAGTGGTTTACACCCACATATGGGGTATCAGCGTACTCAGGACAAATTGCACAATAACTTTTGGAGTCTTGCTACCCTTGGGAAAATAAAAATTGGGGTGAAAAGATAATTTTTGTGGAAAAAATATGATTTTTTAATTTTACGGCTCTACGTTATAAACTTGTGTGAAGCACTTTGGGGTTCAAATTGCTCACCAAAGATCTAGATAAGTTCCATAGGGGGTCTAGTTTCCCAAATGGGGTCACTTGTGGGGGGTTTCCACTGTTTAGGCACATCAGGGGCTCTCCAAATGCAACATGGCGTCCAATCTCAATTCCAGCCAATTTTGTTTGGAAAAAGTCAAATGGTGCTCCTTCCATTCCGAGCTCTGCTGTGCGCCCAAACAGTGGTTCCCCCCCACATATGAGGTATCAGCGTACTCAGGACAAATTGGACATCAACTTTTGTGGTCCAATTTCTCCTGTTACCCTTGGGAAAATAAAAAATTAGTGACTAAAAGATAATTTTTGTGGGAAAAAAAATAGGATTTTTTATTTTCATGCTCGGGCATTATAAACTTGTGTGAAGCACTTGGGGGTTCAAAGTGCTCACCAAAGATCTAGATAAGCTCCTTAGGGGGTCTAGTTTCCAAAATGGGGTCACTTGTGGGGTGTTTCCACTGTTTAGGCACATCTGGGGCACTGCAAACAGAACATGACCCCCATCAACGTCTGCATTCCAAAACGTTACTACTTCCTTTCCAAGCCCTGTCGTGCGCCCAAACAGTTTCCCCCCCCCACATATGGGGTATCAGCGTACTCAGGACAAATTGGACAACAACTTTTGGGGTCCAATTTGCTTGGGAAAAATCAAAAATTTGGGACTAAAAATCATTTTTGTGGAAAATTGTTTTTTTTTATTTTTCAGACCCAGGCATTATAAACTTTTGTGAAACACTTGGGGGTTCAATGTGCTCACAACAGATCTAAATAAGTTCCTTAGGGGGTCTAGTTTCCAAAATGGTGTCACTTGTGGGGGGTTTCCACTGTTTAAGCACATCAGGGGCTCTCCAAACACGACATGGCGTCCAATCTCAATTCCAGCCAATTTTAGTTTGAAAAAGTCAAATGGCGCTCCTTCCCTTACGAGCTCTGCCGTGTGCCCAAACAGTGGTTTTCCTCCACATATTGGCTATTGGTGTACTCAGGAGAAATTGCACAACAACCTTATCTGTTCATTTGCTTCTTTTACCCTTGTGAAAATAAAAAAAAGTTTGTAATAGATCATTTTTGTGGCTAAAAAGTTAAATATTCATTTTTTCCTTCCACGTTGCTTCAGCTCCTGTGAAGCACCTGAAGGGTTAATAAACTTCTTGAATGTGGTTTTGAGTACCTTGACGGGGGCAGTTTTTAGAATGGTGTCACTTTTGGGTATTTTCTGCTATATAGACCCCTCAAATTGACTTCAAATATGAGGTGGTCCCTAAAAAAAATGGCTTTGTAAATTTTGTTGTAAAAATGAGAAATCGCTGGTCAAATTTTAACCCTTATAATTTCCTAAGAAAAAAAAAATTTGGTTCCAAAATTGTGCTGATGTAAAGTAGACATATGGGAAATGTTATTTCTTAACTATTTTGTGTGACATATTTCTCTCTTTTAAGGGAATAAAAATTCAAAGTTTGAAAATTGCAAAATTTTCAAAATTTTCGCCATATTTGCGTTTTTTTCAAAAATAAACGCAAGTTATATGGAAGAAATTTTACCACTATCATGAAGTACAATATGTCACGAGAAAACAATCTCAGAATCGCGAAGATACGTTGAAGCATTCCAGAGTTATAACCTCATAAAGAGACAGTGGTCAGAATTGTAAAAATTGGCCCGGTCATTAACTTGCAAACCACCCTTGGGGGTTAAGGGGTTAAGCACGGGGATGAATGGAAGACGGCATTTAATACCCCAGAGGGGCATTTTGAGTACCTAGTGATGCCCTTTGGGCTCACTAATAGGGTTGAGCATTCCGATACTTCCGATACCTGAAATCCAATGTAAGTCTATGGGAACAAAATATCGGAAGTAAATACTTCCGATATTTTGTTCCCATAGACTTACATTGGATTTCAGGTATCGGAATGCTCAACCCTACTCACTAATGCTCCTTCAGTCTTCCAGTCCTTCATGAATGACATTTTCAGGGATTTTGTGGATAAATTTCTGATTGTTTATTTGGATGATATCTTGATTTTTTCCAATGACTGGGACTCTCATGTGAAACATGTTCGGACTGTGTTCCAGATTTTGAGAGAGAATGCTCTGTATGTGAAGGGATCAAAGTGTCTTTTTGGCGTACAGAGGATCTCATTTCTGGGATTCATTTTGTCCCCATCTGTTATTGAAATGGACCCGGTCAAGGTTCAGGCCATCTGTGATTGGGTCCAACCTACTTCATTAAAGGCTCTTCAGAGATTCTTGGGTTTTGCGAATTTTTATCATAAATTTATTGGTAATTTCTCTGTTATTGTTAAACCGTTGACTGATTTGACCAAAAAGGGTTCTGATGTGGTGAATTGGCCTCCTGAGGCAGTCTCTGCGTTTCAGGAACTTAAGCAGAGATTCACTTCTGCTCCTGTTCTATGGCAGCCTGATGTTTCTCTGCCATTTCAGGTGGAGGTTGATGCCTCTGAAATTGGGGCAGGTGCCGTTTTGTCCCAAAGAGATCCAGAGACCTCTAAAAGTAACCCTTGTGCCTTTTTTTCTCGAAAATTTTCTCCAACTGAACGTAATTATGACGTGGGTAATCGGGAGTTATTGGCCATGAAGTTGGCTTTTGAAGAGTGGAGACATTGGCTGGAGGGAGCCAAACATCAGGTGGTGGTCCTCACGGACCATAAGAATCTGGTTTATCTGGAATCAAGCGACTTAATCCTAGACAGGCCAGGTGGGCCTTGTTTTTCACACGTTTTAATTTTGTGGTTTCCTTTCTTCCTGGCACTAAGAATGTTAAGGCGGATGCCCTCTCGAGGAGTTTCCTTGCGGACTCTCCTGAGTTATCTGATCCTGCTGTTATTTTGAAAGAGGGTGTAGTTCTTTCCGCCATCTCGCCCAATTTGAGACTGGCTCTGGAAGGGTGTCAGGAGGATAAACCCGAGCGCTGCCCTATTGGGAAATTGTTTGTCCCAGACCGGTGGAAAAAGAGTGTGATGTCTGAGATTCATTGTTCCGCGTTGGCCGGTCATCCCGGAAGTTTTGGGACCAGAGACTTGGTTAGTCGGTCCTTTTGGTGGCCTACTTTGTCTCGTGACGTCAGGGAATTTGTACAGTCCTGCGGGACTTGCTCTCGCTCCAAGCCTTGCTCTAGCTCTAGTGGTTTGTTGATGCCATTGCCTGTGCCCAAGAGACCATGGACCCATATCTCTATGGATTTCATTTCCGACCTCCCTGTTTCTCAGAGAATGACCGTTGTCTGGGTGATTT
>JARQOD010000001.1:980801019-980811955 GCA_033576555.1 Oophaga sylvatica | reverse complement strand
AGAAAAATACAAAATATTAAATAGACATGTTCATATAAATAAACGACAATATTCTTGTGAAGGACCCGCACCAAACCTTCAACGTGGGTCCTGGGTGGGCTGCAGGACATATGAATGCAGACCTCACTCAGTGCCTCACCACACGGGTTTTATGTTCAGAGGTAAGTCAAGGCTTCGTGTGAAACCATTATAAGGCACCTTAGTGCAACTATTTACAAGATACAGTTTTTGGGCTGGCTCAGTCCTCAGCCTCTGAGTCCATTATAAGACACAATAAGGAAAAGACACATATATATATACTTTTTACAATATTCACATTAATTTGTTATAATTACTGCTGGTATCGAATGGGTATCTTCCCTTTTGTGATTCGCTCTGATCTACGTGGAGTAGCTTCAGGTATATTAAGTGGTGATCTGTCTGCACTGCGTAACGGCAAACTATAGAACTGCCTCAATCTTTCTATGGATCTGGCAAGCGTACTGATGGCTGGGCGGTGTGAGTCAGCTTCACCAGGGGATCCCATAGTATGGGGCGCTGCTTCTGATGATCCTTCTTGAGATTCCGTAGGTTGAGGTGTTGCTGGAATGGGTAACTCCTGAACGGACTCAACTGGCACCACGGGCACAACTGGAGGTAGAACTTCCTCTTGTGGCTGATAAAACTGCAACACCGGAACTATTACAGCATCTCCCAGTCGGGGCCAATCCGCAGGAAAATCTCCCAGATCCGTGTGTATGACCTCTTCCTTTCCTTCTTCTTGATTGATGACAGGGTTCTTTTCACAAAGCTTTAAGGGTTCTGGACACAATTTCAAATGGTCTCTGGACACAGTGGTTATTGTTCTTCCTCCGTCCTTACTGATGATACAAACTTTTCTGTTGTCATATTTAGAATCTTGTACAACGTAGGGTTCTTGTTCCCACTGGTTATCCAATTTGTGCATTTTCCTTTTTCTTTTTAATACCACTTCTCCAGGCATCAAAGGCTTGGCAGGAGCATTTCTGTTGTAAATATCTTCCTGTTTCTCCCGTGCCTTGTTGAGACTTTCTTCTACACAGATTTGCACTCGTCTGTACTGCTCTTGCCGATTGATGTCCCAGTTTTCAATGGCGTCGTCTGCCTCCGGTTCTACCACTCCAAGTTCTAAATCCATTGGTAGTCTTCCGGGCCTTGCTCTCATAAGATAGGCTGGAGTGCAGTTAGTGGAACTTACAGGTATATGGTTATACAAATCAACCAAATCAGGTAGTAAGTCCGGCCATCGATTTCTGTCTTCCAACGGTATGGATCTCAACAAGTCAAGGACAATATGGTTCATTTTTTCGCAAAGACCGTTGGTTTGAGGGTGGTATGGCGTTGTTCTAATTTTCTTGCACCCGTACATGTGACAGAATTCCTTGAATAAATCAGCTTCGAAAGCAGGTCCTTGATCGGTTAATACTTGCTCCGGATACCCATGCGGTCTGCAGAAGCTTGCTTGAAAGGTTTTCGCGGCCGTCACTGCGGTCTGGTCCTTAACTGGAACAACCACCAGAAATCTGGAGTAATGGTCCACCATGGTCAAGGCGTATGAGTATCCCGATCTACTTGGCGACAATTTGACGTGGTCCAGGGCCACAATCTCCAGGGGGCGAGTCGTCCGGATAGGTTGCAGGGGTGCCTTCTGACTACCGTAGTCCTTCCTTCTGAGACCACAGGGTCCACAGTTCCGACACCACCTCTCAATGGAGCTGCGCATCCCTACCCAGTAGAACCGGCATCTCAACAGGGTCTCCAGCTTTCTCCAGCCAAAGTGTCCTGCTTGATCGTGGTATGCTTCCAACACCATTGGGACGTCTGCCTTAGGGACCACGATTTGCCAGACCATCTCATGGGTTCTGGGGTTGACGTATCTCCTGCACAACTTCTCACGGTATAGGAACAACCTGCTTTTCTCATTCCACAGGAGCTTGGCTGACATAGGTGCATCCTTTTCCAAAGAGGAGCCTTCCTGTCTTAACAACTCCTTGATGCGGCTGACCACTGGATCACTGTCCTGAGTCTCTTTCCAGCTGTGATGGGTAAAGGATTTAATGTTGCACCATACTGCTTTCTGTTGACTCGATGCTCGTGGACTACCCCATTTCGATGGAACGCAGGTAGCTCAATTTCTTCCAGGTCGTCCGATTCTTCTTCCGTATCAGAGTCATGCGGCATTCGGGACAATGCGTCGGCATTAGCATTCTTTCGACCTGCCCGGTACTTGATAGTAAACTGGTAATTGGACAACCGAGCCATCCATCGCTGCTCCATGGCACCCAGCTTGGCGGTTTCCAGGTGCGTTAAGGGGTTGTTATCTGTAAACGCAGTGAACCGATTGGAGGCCAGATAATGCTTAAATCTTTCAGCATTTTATTCTCATCGATAGCATTTAAATTATTAACCTGCTTAAGAGCTCTCAGGGCTCCTTGTAGTCGGCAAGCGTAGTCCCGGATGCTGTCACCTGGCTGTTGTGAACAGTGATAGAAGGCCATCCGGAGATCCGTTTCTGTGTGGTCTTCAAATATGGCATGCAGCTTAAGGAAGATCGCAGGTACCGACTCCTGATCAACGGTATCCCAAGTCTCCACTTCTCTCTCAGCAGCGCCAGTTAGCTGCCCTATTAGCACAGCAGCTTTTTGTCTCTCAGGCATGGAGTACATTTCTAGGATGCTGAATAACTTCCGCTTGAAGCCTGCTAATGTGCCTGGCTCACCGCTGTACTGGGGAAGCCATTTCGCCCCTGGCATATATGGAAGCGTTAGTGGCATGATCGGGACTACCGGACTGGGTGCTGGACCTGCACCCCCATCTGGCGCTACAATACCAGGCGGTGCGGGATTGGGGCCTCCGGCCGGGGCCGCACTGTCAGCCGGTTGTTGTGACATCTTAGCGCCCCCTTGGTTAAACGGAGCCTACCGGTTTCAGACGCTGCTATTTCACAGGCACAGCAGTGGGAACAGGACCTTCGTCGCAGGCGCTCTGATGTCAGAGCGTTCACTTCCTGTTGCAGGACCTGCCGCTGAGTCAGAGCCGGGGGCGTGTCCAAGACTTTGCGCGCTCTTTCAGGTACGCCCACCTTCTTCTCCAGCGCCTTAGGGCGCGAATCTGGCGGCAAATATGGCGGTATTTGGCGCCAAACAACAGCAACAGTCTTTTTCACCAAAACACTCCACAGGCACACAGGGCTCGCAATGCTGCAAGTTTCGTATCCTGTTCGTGACGCCAAAGTTTTGTGTCGACCCGCCACCACAATTGTGGATTACCAGGGCAATGGGGTACTCAGAGCCGAGCCCGTAGAAGTCTATGGGGTTTGTCACAGGTAGCGGTGGCTCGGTCTGTGGCCCTGGCGGTCTGGCGTATGTTGGGGAAATATTTACAGGGGATAGATTTATATACAGTTCGTGACGCCACCTGTAGTCTCTGGTAATTTGTACCAGCGCTGCTGTAGATCTCTGAGGGGATGGTGAGGCAGCTAGATGTCGGGTCCCCTACAGGTGGGACTCTTCCCTCAGGTCGATGGTTATGGTGGGGTTGTGCAGGCATGCAATTAAATAACTCAGTCTCACACCGTCAGCGTCTTTCCATACCTTTTACTTGTAAGATGGTAAGGCAGGTCCCAGGGAGGCTGATCCAATGGAGAATGAGTTTTGAGGCAACGGCTGAGCAAGGCAGGGGCCTCCTTTACTTTCCAATGATGATGAGTCCAACCAGCATAAAGCGTAGTTCACTCCTGAAACTTCAGCTATTTCAAAGCTGTACTGCCCGGTCAGTTTTGTGGTGGAGCCTTCCAGTGATGAAACTAGGTTCTTCTATGCTTGGCCTAGCTCAAAGTTCCTATTCCACCTGACCCCTGTTACGTACTGACACTTCAAGGGCTGCTTTCTGTTACCTAAGGTCCAGTAAGCCTCTGGTTCTTTTACCACTATGCGTGAAGCTATAGTGATGCTTCGGTCTCCAGTGACCGGTGACAATGTGCAGGATACTTTAATCCTAAAGCACTTCTGATTTCCTTCCACTGTGCCTTTCGACTTGCTCACACTCTCAATAGCTGTCTCAGTCCGTCTGCCAGTGGGGCACAGCTCTGACCAGGCTGAGGTGATCTGGCTCCCCTTTACTGGCCTCCACTTCTCTGAACTGCACACAGGAGGGATGACTCAGTACTGAGCCACCCGAGCTAGACTCTGCTCCTTCCTCCTCACAGGTCCAGGCTAGACTGCTGAATCATACTGAATCTGAACACTCCCTGTGGGTGTGTCTAAGTGTATGTGATGTCATGTAGAGCCCTTAACCTTTACCTCTCCACTCATCCTCCTGGTATTGTGTAACTTAAATACCAGGGCTACACAGATACTCCTTCCATTTCTATATTATCGCTTGCACAGTGCTCCTTGCGATGTTTAAAGTTTTGGAAATCATTTTGTATCCAAATCCGGCTTTAAACTTCTCCACAACAGTATCACGGACCTGCCTGTTGTTTTCCTTGGTCTTCATGATGTTCTCTGTGCTTAAAACAGAACCCTGAGACTATCACAGAGCAGGTACATTTATACGGAGACTTGATTACACACAGGTGGATTATATTTATCATCATTCATCATTTAGGAGAACATTGGATCATTCAGAGATCCACAATGAACTTCTGGAGTGAGTTTGCTGCACTGAAAGTGAAGGGGCCAAATAATATTGCACGCCCCACTTTTCAGTTTTTGTATTTCCACAAAAATATTTAGAGTTGAGAGTCCTCAGTGGTTGATACCTTTTAATGGCTAACTGAAAAGATGGTAACAAATTGCAAGCTTTCGAGACTACTCAGGTCTCTTCATCAGGCTGAACTAATACAAAATCTGAAGAATCACATATTTATACACAAAAACACAGAAAAAATGCAATAGGTAAGACAAGTGACGTGAAGCAGAATAGTCATTATAGCAGAGGGATGAGCATAAATATTGGAACAATTCATAGATAAGGAGAGAAAGTTTTATTACCCTCTGATTGGGGTCTGGTAATGTTTTGTGATGTTTTCACAGGGTATTTGGAGTAAATTCCTTAATTGATGTAATAGGCCATAAAACCATGTGACAGGTTCATTCCAGCATTAAGAGTGTCAAAGGTCACCATCAATTTGTATTCGCAAATTCTTCTCTGCCTCTGAGATGTGAATCTGCTTCTCAGTACAAGTATTTTCATATCTGACATGCTATGATCAGGGGAGCAAAAATGTTTTGCCACAGGTAGATCCATTCTTTTTTCTCTTATTGCGTGGCGATGAGAATTCATCCTTGTTCTCAGTTTTTGCCCGGTCTCCCCCACATACAGACCCCCAGTTGGACATTTAGTACATATAATTAGGTACACAACATTAGATGTGATGCAGCTGAAAGTACCTGGTATCTTGTAGTCCTGATGTGAGTTGGGGATCTTTATCTTGTCCGTGGTCATTATAAATGGACAGGTTTTGCATTTATTCTGATTGCAAGGCAAGGTTCCTGCAGCTGTTGGGGAGGACAGGGAACTTCTGACAATGATGCTTCTTAGATTTGGGGGCTGCCTAAAACACAGTAGTGGGGGGTCTGGAAATATGGATTGTAACCGGGCATCTTTCCACAAAAATTTAAAATAACCAAGAAATTTCGTTCAACTTCACAATTGACGGATAATAGATAAACAGATACTGTAGATGGATAGATATTATCATCGGATGATGAAAGCATATAAAAAACAGCAAAATCATAGTTTATACATTTTTTGCAGTTACTGTAATCTGCATTTTCATGTATGCTACCATTTTATTTACTTCTAACTTCTGAGAAATTCTTTACATTTACACATTAATAAAATGTATACTTTAGTTTTTCAATGACCATCCAATAATCCAGAATGCTTGATAATCCAGCACCTTTTAAAAAGAAAATTTATAAGCCTGCTTTATTTCATGTATTTTCTAAATGCCACAATCATTATAGACCTTTTTGTAACGCGAACCTTCACGCGAACAGCTCAGCTCTGTCATCTACTCTCTGGTAGGAAGAAATCAGTGGAGTTCACAACATTTACTTTAATTTTAATGAAGAATAAAATTAAGTAGCTTAAATCAGTATCAAATAAGTATGGCTGTTTATATGTAAAATGTAAACTTTTGGTAAAAAGTTGAGTTTCCCTTGAAGTCCCTGGAACCAACACTGACTGTCTAAGGTATCACTGACTTTGTACAATAATATAATGTTCACGCTTCAATCTGGATAAATACTTGACACGGTGAAAAGTTTAATAAGCAGAAATGATTTGTTTTTAATTGTAATAAAAATGTATTTAAATGAAAATTTCAAAAGTTCATATAATTTTTCATTTTCCAAATTTAGGGTTGTCCAAAGTGACATTAGATTGAGGGTTGAAATGTTTTGCATACTTCAAATTTTTTGGGTTCTACTTATAGTTCTGGCCAGCTACGCCAACATTTCCAAAAACTACAAACTCAGAGAGACGGAGCATAACATATTCACACTGTGGCCATTCCACAGACAACTGTATTCCCTATAAGGTATATTCTCATTTTATTTTTTTCTTGGTCTTTGTCTTTGAAATCGCCACAGTGTGGACATGCTTCTACTGGAGTGCACAAAACGTGCTCGGTGATACTCGTATGTCACTGGAGTATCTGGGTGCTCGATACTCGGCGAGCATGAGCCAGCGCTCTAATTTTAAAGTCGATTCCCCGTCCTGCATGTTTGACGCCTGTTACACAGCCAATAAGCATGCGGGGATTGCCTGCCAGTCACTGTAATGCCGTAGCCATCTTAGTAGTGGCATTACTGTGATTTGCTGGTCATATGACATCATCAGGGTTTATAAAAGAACTCGTCTTACTGACCTCATTGCACAGCTCAGGAACAGTTCTTATTGGTGGCAGAGAGTGCCTGTCCACGGTTGTGTGCACAGTTGAACGAATGAGAGTCCTCGAGCGTTGATACTGGTGTTGATTCTGAACCATCATACTAACAGTCCTTGTAAGGGCTAATCCACCGCTTTCCTGTTTGTATCAGATACATTCTGCATTTAGCCTAGGGACAGTTGCAGGAGCAGGGAGAGTGTCAGAGTACATTCTCTAGGCAGGGCTTAGGGTTTGCAGTCTGTTGCTAAATATATATCTGCTGTACATGACCACATTTTTTCTTTCGAGGGAGGTGAAAAAATTTACCATATTTTTATTCATAGAGTATCATGTGCTTTATGGTACTATTCTGTAGCATAAATGTTACGTATATATAACATTTTATAACATAATGTTATAACTCCAAAATAGCGTTGATAATTCTTTCTGGATTCAATTAGTCAGCCATAGAGTATTAAGTGCTTTGTGGTACATTTCTGTGGTATATAACACGCCAAAAAAGTGTTGAAAATTTTTTTCAGGATTTATTGATCATCCATAGAGTATTACATGCTTTGTGGTTAATTTTTATGGTTATATAACACTCCAAAAAAGAGACAATTTTTTTCAGGATTCAATTACTCATCCATACAGTATTATATGCTATAGGGTACTTTTTGGTGGTTTATAGCACTTAAAAAAGGGTTGAAAATGTTTTCTTCTTTCTGTTACTCATCCATAGAGTATTACGTGCTTTGTAGTACATTTCTTTCTTATATAACACTCCAAAAAAGCATTGAAATTTGTTTTCTGGATTCAACTACTCATCCATAAAGTATTAAGTGCTCTGTGGTATATTTCCGTAGTTTATAACACAACATAAAAGCATTATACAATTTTTCTGGATTCAATTACTCATCCATACAGTATTATGTGGTTTGTGGTACATTTTGGTAGTATGTAACACTCCAAAAAAGAGTTGAAAAATTTTTCTGGATTCAATTACTTACTCATAGTGTATTAAGTACTCTGTGTTACTTTTTGGTGGTATATAACACTCTAAAAAAGCGTTGAAAATATTTTCTTCTTTCAATTACTGATCCATAGAGTATTACGTGCTTTGTGATACATTTTGTTTGCATATAACACTACAAAAAAGCATTGAAAATTTTTTGAGGATTCAATTACTCACCCATTGAGTTTTTGTGCTGTGTGGTACTTTTCAGGGGTATATAACACTCCAAAAAAGCGTTGAAAAAATTGCCTGGATTCAATTAGTCATCCATACAGTTTAACACAGTTCTTGTTACATTACATTGGTATCTAAAACGACCCTAAAAATTTATGGATTCAATTATTCATCCATACAGTTTAACACAGTTCTTGTTACATTATGGTGGTATATAAAACTCAAAAAAAACTTCCATAATTTTTTATGGTTTCATTTAATCATCCATACAGATTAATGCGCTTTGTGTAAAACTACAGTGGATTAACATTTTAAAAAACTGCTTGGCCTGGTACAGTTCACAAAATATTTTTTGTTAAAAAAATTGACGATTGTCATATATACTGTAGAACCTGCTTTGTGTGAATTTTTGTTGGTTTGAAATAAAGACCAAAATTGACCTGCTACCGGTGTACAAATGTGGTTGATCAAAAATTGACTCCTGATATATATGCTGTAGAACTTGGTTTGTGTGCAATAAAGTGTTTTTAAAACAAAAAACAAAATTGTCCTGCTACAGGTATACAAATTTGATCACTTGGTACTCAGCCCCCAGCCGCCACTATTTCTCCCTGTGTGGTATAATCCGTCTTGTACCAGCATGTGTCCAGGAACATCACCCGTGTCCATACAAACATGGTTACTGGGATTGTCCACTTAACGTTTGACACATGGACAAGCGCTTGTGGCTACGGATGCTACCTTTCACTGGTGAACATTGTGGAGACCAGGGCCAAGTCCCTCCCTGGCATGGCACATGTGCTACTGACACTGAGGTATGATGGTCCTACTTATATCAGGATTTTCTCCACTTCCTATGCCAGTTCCTGCACCCACTCCTGCTCATCCTCATCCTCCATCTCTGACATGCTATCTCAGAACACATATCAGCTGGAAGCTCTGCAGCACTGCCTCATCTAAGCTGCAACAGGCTCTGCTAAAGCTAATTTGTCAAGGAGACAAACTGCACACCACAGCACAGTTATTGAAAGGAAGACTGATCTGTGGCTTGTCGCTGAACCTATAACCAGGCATGGTCATGTATGATAATGGCTGTAACCTGGTTGTGGCTGTGAAACTTGGTAAGCTCACACACGTACCATGCTTGGCCCATGTGCTCAACTTGGTAGTGGTTTCTGAAACCTTTACAAGAAGATTTTCCAGAGGCATCATCGGCCATGTCTGCTAGTCAGCTACAGCTGCCGCCGCTCTGGCAGTGCTGCAGCAGTGCATGCAAGTGCCAGCTCACCAACTGGTGTGTGTCGTGACCACATGCTGGAACTCCACACTGCACATGCTAGCAAGGCTTTGTGAGCAACAGAAGCCAGGTGTGGAATGCCAGCTCCAACACGCCCGTCGGTATTCTGGCTAATTTCCGCACATAACAACTGAAATTTGGAAATGGTTTTAATACTAGAGACAAGTTAGGACTGTCTTGATGGGTACATCTTGTCATGGTGGGATGGAGTTTACGCTTTGCTTATCAAAATAATATTAACTAACTACCCAATGTTATTTACATGTACTAATAATATTCACGTAGTGCTTATGTCCATTTTGCTTTTTTCTTGGGTTTTGTTTTAAAAAAAATTGTAGGCCATCTCCTACATTAACTCTCTATATTGACTCTTTACATTCTCCCAGATTAGCTCTCTGCAGTCTCCTTCATTAACTCTCTACTTTAACTCTGTATCCTACTGTTAATTTTGTACATTCTCCTACATTAACTCTGCATTCTCCTACACCAACTTTCTACATTAACTCTCTACAATCTCCTACATCAACTCAGTCTCTACATTCTCCTAAATTAACTCTTTGCATTCTCTTACATTAACACTCTGCATTCTCCTACACCAACTCAGTCTCTAAACTCTCCTAAATTAACTCTCTACATTCTCCTAAATTAACTCTCTACATTAACTCTCTGCATTCTCCTATATCAGCTCTCTACACTCTCTTGAAATAACTCTCTAAATTCTCCTAAATTAACTCTCTGCAGTCTCCTTCATTAACTCTTTACATTTATTCTGTATTCTCCCGTTAAGTTTCTACATTCTCCTACATTAACTCTCTACATTAGTGCTCTACTTTAAATCTAAACCCTAAAAGGTTAACCCTAAAAATGACAACAATGAAGGTTGGAATGGTTGGAATACATCTCTGTCTGGTGGCACGGGAGCAGAAAGATGCACCAAATTCATTAACAGGACCAAGTCTCTTAATGAATTTGGCGCTTCTTGCTCCAGCTCATTTTTCAACAGGACTAGGATGAGTCAGGGCCCAAGAATCATTTATATGATCTTCTGCCATTTTTCAATATTATTTAACCACTTCGTGACTGAAAGGTTCCTAGGTCTTAGTGTCTATTGACTTTAAAAGAAGAAAAAAAAACTTCTGGCATTTCCTGGCAAAAAGTTACAACTTTCATTGGCTATTAGAGTATTATCTTTAAATGGGTTATGCAAGGTTTCATCATCACCTTTGAGCTTTTGTTTTGTCTAGTTTTGTGTGTTTGGCACCTTTTTTTACTTTCACCCAATTCATTATTCTAACTGTGACTTTTTTAGTCTATTTTATATGATCTTGCCTTTTTTTTGTTTTTTCCTACTTGGCGGGCAATGTTTACTGATTCCAGATGTTTGCCCTTGAAACATCAATTGCAAATTTTTGCAAAGTCTTCAAATTTGGCACAACTCCACTCTAGTTTCCCTTACTGCAATTCTATGCATATATTCCAAAGTCACATTCGGAAAAACATGTGAGTTTTGCAACAAAAAAAAAAAAAAAAATATATATATATATATATATATATA
>JARQOD010000001.1:980769044-980800919 GCA_033576555.1 Oophaga sylvatica | reverse complement strand
AAAATACCCCTTTTGAAAACATTATTTTTTTTTTCACCTGTGAGTTTGGGGGTTCAGTATTTACATGTAAAGGCTAAAAAAAAAGACTTTCTAAAAAAAAAAGAACGCTGGTATTATTCTGATTACAGGATTGTGTCTGATCAGCTGTGATCTGTGGGAGATCCTGAGAACAAGAGTTGGATTTTTCTGCAGTGCCCTACAGGAAAGATTAAGCGCTACACATTTCCCATAAAAAAAAACCAATAGGCTGTCCTTGTAAATATGTGGACTACTATGTAAGTACTCCAATGCGAAAGGGTGTTTTTTTTAACTATTCTCAATTCTGGGTAATAAAGGAGGGTACTGGATAAGGAAAGCTCTTCTATTACAGAGAATATGTCAGAAGAATCTACCTTCTTATGCCGTCTGTATGGATATGAAGGTCATAGGGAGCTGAGTAAAATGATACTTTGATATCTGTGATCCGATGTCTTATGACAGATAAAATCCATGTTTTTCTTAAAAATGTAAATGAGCTGTTAAGATCTACGGGTGGGACATAGCTCTCCCCGAGAAATCTGCTTCTAAAGCTTATTGTAAACGAATGTGAGACATGTAATGACTGACAGTCTGCTCTCCTGATGTCTCACACTGGTAATGTCCCTTTTTATTTACAATATCACGCTGTGATGGTCTTCTGTAAGGAGGGGGGCCTAAAACTGTCCTAGAACTCAGACCCTAACTATCCCTGTCCTGCGGGTACTCTTGAAGGTAAAGACGCCTGAGTCTCCGACCTTACTATGCGCCTGTTACACCGAGATCTGGCCCCCTCCCCCACTACATGACCTTTAACAGAAATATAAGGCAAACAAGACACAAAGACAAAACAGGGATAATAGAAAGCAACAAACATACAAACACTCACCAAAGGTAGAGAGGTATATGGGAAGGATAGAAATGTACCAAGCAAATGGGAAAAGGACAATGAGGAAAGTATACACCCAAAAACAGCACGCAACAATCTCCAGGAGCAACAACGGTCTACAATTCAGCACAGCGTCTCCACGGAGGTAGGAAGCAAAGTTTTACTGGCCAGAAAGAGGGTTTGGCCAGGTTTTATGGGGAAAGGTAATGACCAATCAGAAGCAGCTGAAACTGGAGCTACAAGTTTCTGGCCAGCATAGAAAGGGTTGTTAACCTTTTCGGTACCAAAGGAAAACAAATCCATTTAATATCTGCAATTCACAATACGTAGTGACCTTCTAACCCCAGATCCCCCAGTAGGACGTGACCCACTCGTGACAAATAAGCTCTGGAAGCATATTCTCAGGAAGATCTGTGTCCCGCCATAGATCTTAACAGCTGATTTACATATTAAGAAAAACATGGATTTATCTTGAATAAGATATTGGATTGCAGAGATCGAGTTTGACCAGGTTTTTAAATACATCAGATAGGGATTACATACATTTGTTGCAAATTTTCATCCTCTGACTTTGTATAATAAAGCTCTCATTCACTGACAACCAGAAGAGATTTTAAAAATAAAAAGCAATTGGATTTTGTACTATTGGTAGTAAAGTGAAATTATCTCCTGATAAAGCCGCGCTAGTTACCCAGAAGTAGAGAAATCATATCTACATGCTGTGCAGTAATCCTCCAGGAACAGGACCGTGGAATTACATGACCTGCATCTGTCAGTAAACTTTAAATGGTATGGCCACTCCTGACGGATTACAGGGGATAAAAAAAAAATCTGGTGAAATCTAGGAGAAACTTGCTCATGTTAAATCCAATCTATGCTTCAGAATTTCAATGCAGATTGACCCATTGCAACGTATAGGGTGAAATCCAGAGTAAAATCAGTTGAAAAGTTACAACTGTTTTTTCAAGAAACTTTTTAGACTAAGTTGTTCTAAGTGTTTCCATGAGGAATAACACTTTTCTTGGCCGTTATAGGACTTGTATTCGCACTTTCACCAGTTTTCCCCTCGGCATCCTCTATTTCTTCATTTGCAGTTGACTCAGAGCTGGTAGGTAGAAACTAGTCTGCTATGATGCCTTCCATACACAGCACACACAGGCATGAGGGGATCCTGAGCGTCAATTCTTTTATAGTGTCCTGTGTTTCCCCTTTAAAGAACAAATGTGTTATTGTGATGTGTAATGTGAATTGCTCTATGCGTTAATAGAGTTAATGATGTGTGTTGTTCGACAGTAGGAAAAGTGAGAGTTAATGTTTGGAACTAGCCCAGAGTGGGAGGCCAAACAGCAACGTCAGTTACATGCGGCCTGCAAGGGTGTAGCGCCCCCCCATAGCACAGGTCCACACACCCAGCCAGGACTCCCACCTTCACGTAACATGCTGGGGAATAAGAAACGAGCACCCCACCCACGGCTACCGCCCCACGTCACGTTACAGTAGAACACAAAAAAATCATCAGAAGCACGGAAGACAACATACCACCGTCCTGCGTAGCTTGAATTTGAGATAAAAGACTCAGAAAGCTCAGAATAATCTTTTTTGTGTCTCCCACTGCTTGTTTTTCTTCTCTCTCTCTGTTCCTCATTCCTCCTTCTTCCCCCCTCTCTTTGTCAAAAGCAAGACACAGATGAGCTGTGTTTTTTTTCAGAGTGGATGTTGGGTTCAGAATGCAGGTGAGAGGAGAAGAAGTGGCTCATAAGTGGAGAAACAAGCAGATCTTTCTCATAGCCTATACATAAAGTTTCTTTTCTTCACCTGCACTAGTGATTTATGCAATGTTTGTAGAAAGTTAATTCAAATTTCGTTACTGATTTGCAGATTTTTGTGCTCAGTTTATGCCCCTCGTGGACATAGCCAAGTGTATATTTTCATTTTATTAAATAAAGCTTATTTTTTCTGAAATAAAAGTTCAGATTTACTTTCTGTACCAATTCACCAAGTCTCAGCAATCAGCATGCTATGATTCAGTACATGAGGCTGAGTTCACGCTGAGGTTTTTCTAGCAATTTTGGCATGAAATCCACATCAATATCTTATTTTTTTTTACTGGAAAGTATGCAGGGTGCATTTTTCACCAAGCATTAAAAAGTAAAAATGTCAATTCTTGGTGCAATTTTTGCACAGGAAATGTATCAAATTGGCAACTTGAAGTTAAGTGGAAAGAAAACGAATTAAACACTAAAAAGTGTTATTTTCCTTTTTTTTTTCCAAGTGAGTCCAGGATAATAATCTGTCCTGGTGATGTGACAATGATAGAAGTTCTCAACTTCTTGCAGAATTCAGAAAACTGCAAAAATTCCTGCCAAAAATAGGTCTGAAAGAAAAATAAATGAGGAAATGATGCAGAAAGTATATTAAATAAAGATAGAACATTTAATTGTACAAAAAATAACCTTCATTTGCAAAGTGATAAAAAATCCCTTTAAGTCCCGCCCACATTGAGACTGTGCTGCCGGCATTATAAAGTGTCCTGTACAGAATATATCGAAAACCCATGGAAACATGGTGGAAAACATACAAACTTCAGGTACTGAACTTGATCAGATTTAAAACTTGAGTGCTAATTGAGCCCCTTTAAAACCCCTTTTAGAGCCCCTTTAAGAGCCTTTTTTAAGAGCAATAGATAATCAGAGATGTTTCCATTTGCGGAGGGAATCTAAACGGAAATATAGAAATGATATTTACAAACACAACCTTGCTGTTTTCTTATAAAAGGGAACAGATAGACTCATCAAATCGGTGGCCATGTTCCAGTTGGTCTGTACGCCTCACACACCCTCACAGTCCTGAGCAATTTCAGTCTTTTGGCAGCGTTCGGGCTTCTGGCTGGTGATAGAAATATCCTACAAAGACCTCCTTCCCGCTGAACGCGGAGCGGAGATGAATATGTATTTACACAATAGAAAATGTTCATTTCCCAGTTATTACCGGGGCGGCTCTGCCGAGTCACATACAAGGCACGGAAAATAAAGCAAGTGGTGGAGTAATTAGGACTAATAATAGGAATAAATAAAATTATAATATCAAATAGATGGTTTATTGGTTTGGAGTTAACGTCCTACGTTAAGTTGTTTGAAATGCTACTCCAGCTTTCTTTCTGTTGTGTCTGTGAAAACTGGGTGAAAAAAATACCTCCAAAAACATGATCTACAGTGATGGTCGCCCAGGTATCATAGTAAATATGGCTGTTGGTCAGAGGCAGAACGTGGCTCCTAATGCAAAATCTTTTAGGGGCTAGATTCGTTTTTTACTGTGGACCTAAGAACTAACAGGTAGGTAGTTGCTAAATGCCTGCCTATTCTGATCAGCGCAGATCTTCGCCAGTACAGTACAGTCACTGACTGCTCCTGCCAGCGATTCAGCAGCTTCTTGTGAGGTCACATCAAAAGAGCAGAAGCTTCTCTTCTGCTCTGTTGACAGGGTGTGGCTGGCAATGTCATGTTGATTGACATTCTGCTCCCTGCTGCATATTTGCAGGAAGTCAACTGTCATTTGGAATGATGTCAGCATTTCCGCCACCATTGAGAGAGCATCCTGGAAGAAGAGGAGCTGCTCTGTTGATGGGGTCTGGCTGCCAATGTCATGCTGATTGACATCCTGCTCCCCGCTGCATATTTGCGGGAAATCACCTGTCAATCAGCATGATGTCGACAGTTCTGCCCCATCGAGAGAGCATCCTGGAAGAAGAGGAGCTGCTCTGTTGACAGGGTGTGGCTGGCAATGTCATGCTGATTGCCATCCTGCTCCCCGCTGCGTATGCAAGAAGTCACCTGTCAATTGGCATGATGTCTGCATTTCTGCCCCTATCAAGAGAGCATCCTGGAAGAAGAGAAACTGCTCTGTTAATGGGGTCTGGCTGCCAATGTCATGCTGATTGACATCCTGCTCCCCGATGCATATTTTCGGGAAGTCGACTGTCAATCAGCATGATGTCGACAGTTCTGCCCCATCTAGAGAGCTTCCTGGAAGAAGAGGAGCTGCTCTATTGACGGGGTGTGGCTGGCAATGTCATGCTGATTGACATCCTGCTCCCCGCTGCGTATGCAGGAAGTCACCTGTCAATTGGCATGATGTCTGCATTTCTGCCCCCATCAAGAGAGCATCCTGGAAGAAGAGGAACTGCTCTGTTAATGGGGTGTGGCTGCCAATGTCATGCTGATTGACATCCTGTTCCCCACTGCATATTTGCGGGAAATCACCTGTCAATTGGCATGATGTCAGCATTTCCACCCCCATCGAGAGCGCATCCTGGAAGAAGAGGCACTGCTCTGTTGATGTGGAGCAGCTGAATCACCGGCAGGTAGTGATAGAAAACTAGTTAGTAACTACGTGCCTGTTAGTTTTTTGGCTCATAGTAAGAAAAAAAATGAGTCCTTGATCGCCCCTTGAGCCTTGAAACAACATATGTTTGGGCTCTGAATGATCCTTTGGGAGGAAACTAGGCTCTTGTAGGGACGATGTGGGTCCCCAATCCTCCCCCTCCTACATGAGTAGCACTTGGCACAGTACACTTGATTCACTATGTATGGACAGAGGCAGCGTACAGAATCTCAGCCAGCTTACGCGTCTATTTAATAAACTGAGTAGTTTATTTAAATGTGCAACTAACTCAGTACAGGCAAATATAAGAAACTTTCTAATATATCCTATGAGAGAAATATGCTTCATTCTCCACTTATGAGCCATTTATTCTAACTCATACACAGGTAGATCGAGCTGTTTTCAAGTAATCGTTTTATTTTACTCCTGAGCTGAAATCACAGCTACAATGCTCAGTACTGCTATGTAATGCTCTCCATGCTGCTGATTCTGAAAATGTGCTACATACAGACAGGAGAGCAGAAATCCCACATGTCTTTATGTGCTGTGTATGGGAGACTTAATAGCAGCTCTCCACCCACTAGCTCAGAGATAACTGTAAATGAAAGATAAAGGCTACAGTATTGAAAACTGATGAAAATGCAAAATAAAAGTCATATAATGGCCATAAATAATGTTATTCCTCATGTACACACATAAGACAGCTTATTTCTCCTATCATGTCAACGCTTAGGCAGTAATAAATGGCATATTCTATGTGATCAGTTTGCTCTCGGTTACAGGAGAATTGTTGTTAGTTGCTTTGTCCTTGGTATCATTTATCGTTACATCGTGCATTCTACATTTCTCGCAATAACCTCCATGTACTGTACATGCATTCATAAATACTTATAGCATCTTGTGAGGATAGGGCCATGCATTTGATCTCGCTTCAGAAGTGGCCGCCAACAGATGAGTTACATAATTGGCTTCATGGCTCTATCAGTCAAATCCACAATTTACACTCCCTGTCAACAGCTATTATACATTGTCGGAGGAACATTGCTTTTTCCGGAAAAACATCAAAGATTTTCCCAGAAATACTATTCATGAGGAATCTGAAGCCAGTCATCTGTATGACAGCCTCCATCTTGTGCGTTTTATAAAACCAGTGATGATGAGCGCCAGGGCCAGACGTTGCCCATACGGCTTCAACACAAAATCTTGTGATATAAAACCAAACACCGCCACTACTCTATCACTCAGTATTTTGGTATTGGATATCCGATGGTATATGTAGGGTTCTCCTCTATTTGGCCAGCCGAAATAGCACTAAAGTAGTCCTGACTGCAATGGATTCCACCTATAGTTGGTAAGATGCCATCCAAAAGCTCTAAAGATGCCTCACCAGTAACTGTCATAGATTGCACCTGGGGTGCTAACCATAAATGCCCAAAAAGTGCTTACCACAGACACCCCATGAAGTCTCTACCACAGATGCCCCCCAATATTGTCAGAAATGGATCCCCCAAGGAGTACCTGACGCAGTCACTAAGAAGCCCCCAACAGTTTTAAACATGCCCCACCATGGCTTAGATCAGTGACTGTCATAGATTGCACCTGGGGTGCTAACCATAAATGCCCAAAAAGTGCTTACCACAGACACCCCATGAAGTCTCTACCACAGACGCCCCAATAGTGTCAGAAATGGATCCCCCAAGGAGTACCTGACGCAGTCACTAAGAAGCCCACAACAGTTCTAAAGATGCCCCACCAGTGGCTTAGATTAGTGACTGTCATAGATTGCACCTGGGGTGCTAGCCATAAATGCCCAAAAAGTGCTTACCACAGACACCCCATGAAGTCTCTACCACAGACGCCCCCAATAGGGTCAGAAATGGATCCCCTAGGAGTACCTGATGCAGTCACTAAGAAGCCCCCAACAGTTCTAAAGATGCCCCACCAGTGGCTTAGATCAGTGACTGTCATAGATTGTACCTGGGGTGCTAGCCACAAATGCGCAAAAAGTGCTTACCACAGACATCCAATGAAATCTCTACCACAGACGCCTCCAATAGGGTCAGAAATGGATCCCCAAGGAGTACCTGACGCAGTCAATAAGAAGCCCCCAACAGTTCTAAAGATGCCCCACCAGTGGCTTAGATCAGTGACTGTCAGATTGCACCTGGGGTGCTAAACATAAATGCCCAAAAAAGTGCTTGCCACCGTCCAAACCACAGATGCCCCCAACAGTTTCTGCCATGGATCACCCAAGGAGTACACTAGGAAGCCACCAACAGTTCTAATGATGTCCCTCGATGCCTTAGATTAGTGCAAGACACATGTCATCCTCAGTGTTAGCCACAGATGCCACAAAAATGCTTGGCATAGACTCCCCATAAATTGTGAGCCAAACATGGCCACACCAGTGTCAATTACAGATGCCTCCAAAAGTACTTTTACAGATGCCCAACTATACACTGAAAGGAGGCAATTGGCAAAATTCACAATTTTGCAATTTAATTTCTAAAAGTCTCAACATGCATGGAAAGTTTGGTCATTGGCTAAAGTGACCACCGCCAATCTCATGCATTCTTCCAGAGGAGGAGTGGGGACATCTGCAGCCAATTGGCGGTTGAGGTTGTAGTTGGCACGTGCAGTCAATGGTGAGAAAGAGCTAAAAGCCCCAGGAGCAGTGATCACTAATTGCTGCAGTATCACATCCCCACCAGAAGAGGAAATAAGGAGACCGGTGGGGCACCTGGGCCTATGGCATGCTTCAGCAGGAGAGTGTGTGCTCAACCCTTTTTAGGGTGGAGGCTAAAGAAGAGGCGGAGAAATAAATAAGTAGATCCATTGGGCACTTTGGGAGTTCCAGTTTCCTACTCAAGATCCCAGACAAGATGTGAGAAAGCAACCACTTCCCGTGTAGATTCTCCTCCTGGTTGTTGAAACTACACAGGAAGCAAATGCGAAAAGAGGATCATTAGTTCCAATATTTCTGAAGTCGACACTATCTAGATGTTGCAGTAAAATATTGCCAAAAAATCACAACCAACACAACCAATACTTAAAGACGTACCCTAGGAACGTGCTACAGAAAAACACTTTCATGCTTCATATGTTACTTACAATAAGACCTAATTTTGCCGATTCTAATTTGACCTCACAGCGTACCATGTTATGGATTTGACCTTTCAGCAGAATATAGAATATATTAGTCACATTGCTAGGAATATGGAAAAAAAAAAAAAGAGATTGAAGGCGCTAATTGCAGGCTGCAAAGATAATTTTTTCCACTTTCCACACATCTTAATGATACCTTGATATATGTCAGTCACTCTCGTGACTCCACTTATAATGAAGGTAAACCAATGTCAGCTCCTATAATTAACTTCAATATTTAAAATCAACATTAATTTGTAATAAATATGTTAACTGCCAAGGTGATACTGATTTCATTAGCGCTCTAATGCCACTTACTAAGCAGCATGATGTTAATAATTGGTGACACTGACAATGGTAAGTGAGATCACAATGTATCCCGGAGCCGGAGAGGATAGCGCGGGGCTGTGAAAACCTGTCACTGGAAATATGACATTATTTATTACTATGTGTAGCTACATTTGATGAACTCATGATAGAAATGCAAGAATTCGGCAACGAGGGGGAAGCGGTGAACGTATCTGAAGATCACACATGAAACAGAACAGTCTGGAGGTTGACTGATAATTCTGCCAATCTTTGCCATTAAATTGCACATTCATATGCTTAGTATATTAAGTGTAACTCTGGGAAAAAATTCCAAAAATTTATCTTGAGGCCACATTATGCCAAGAGCAACACAATCTCACCATTTTGGAGGAAGAGTAACTCCTTAGCCGTTCTCTTCCCACTATGAACACCTGTTCCGTTCACCCAGAGAAGTAAAGACACAAGAAACTATCTGGAATCAAATGTGTTCCAAAATATTTAAGTGGCGACTGGGAGATTTGCGGACACTTCCAATAGTCTCGGAGGTCTCTCCTTTTTTTGGAGTCTCATGGATGTTTCTTGTCCTCAACCAAGGTCCATCTATTCTCCACCCCACCACATGTTTTTTCCTCTTCTGCCCCGAGAAGTCGGGCATAAGTAATCTGGAATCCGAAAAATTCTATCTGGACTGGAGAGATTTGCTATAACATCTGCTACTCTTTGAGGTCTTCCCTTTTTTTCAGAAGGCCATGCCTCTTCCAGAATTAATCCACTCTTCTTCTTCACCAACTAAACTGCTGTTCTATTTCTCCCTGAAAAGTAAAGACACAAGAAAATCTGGAATCGCTACATTTTAGAAGGTTTTGGTTGTGGCGAGAGATTTGCTGGTACTTCTACAAGTCTGGGAGGTCTCACATCCTTTTTTGGGAGAGACTCCGCAGGTTATTTGAGAAGTTGGCAAATATTGACCACAGTCATGTACCGAAACATTTCCAAGAAAGCTTTCCTTAATGCTGCTATTTCTTCCAAACCTCTTTAAAGGCTTTTTTTTTACTCCAATCGATGGATTTCAAAAGATTTGGGCTAGGCTTGAGGGATTTGCTAAAACTCCCCTTTTTTGTGCGAAGATATGCTCCCTCCATAACCAATCCCCTCTCCTTCTTCACTCCATCACACTCCTGTTCTAGAAGTAGAGGCTCAAGAAAATCTGGAATCACTATATTCAAGAAAGTTTTGGGAGGTCTCTACCCTTGTTTGGGGAGTCTCCACAGGTTATTTGAGACAGTTGGCAAATATTGGCCAGAATCATGTACAGCAACATTTCCAAGAAAGCCTTACTTTAATGCTGCTATTTTGTCCCAATGTCTTTTAGGCTTTTTCTCCAATCGATGGATTTCAATTCAAAACATTTTGGCTAAAACTGAGAGATTTGCCAAAACTTCTGCGACTCTTAGAGGTTTCACCTTTTTTGGAAGGCTATGCACCTTCTATAAGACCATAACGAATCTCTCCCCTTCTTCACGTCTCCAAACTTCTGTTCTACTTCTCCATGAGGAGTAAAGGCACAAGAAACAATCTGGAATCACTATATTCTAGAAGATTTTGTCTGGGTTGAGAGATTTACTGGCACTTATAAAAGTCTGAGAGGTCTCCCCCTTTTTTTGGGAAGTCTACAAAGTCGCCTGTTCAGGAAAGTTGACAAGTATTGGCCAAAACCACGTACAGCAATATTTCCAAGAAAGTTTATCGTAATTTTATTACTCTCTGACGTCCTTTAGACTTTTTTTTTCTCCAAACTTTTACATCTATTCTCCCTGAAATGACAGCATTCGGGTACACTTGCCAACATTTGAATCCTAAATGACAAAACATTTTTAGTCCTATTCCGTTTTTTCTCCAGAATGCAAATTAGGATAAACCCACCAATTAGTAAAGTGGTTCTTAGGATAGCCCTATAGGAGGGTGAGTGACATACAGGTTATTAAAGGAATCTGTCAGCAGGATTTAACCACCCAAACTATTTAAATGCATTTGAAGCTCTTTCAAAGACAAGTCCAGAAATACTTTTACAAGGCCAGTCCATTCCTCCGTTACTAAAAAATCAGAGTTTGAATTGATATGCTAATGAGGTTGAAGGACTATGGTAGATCTGAAGTCTATGTCACTCCGGATCTATTCCCCGCCCAACGCTGCCTCCTCCTGCTTGACCAATGGCTCCTTTCCCTGAAGTCACACAGCATGGAGGCTGTCGGTTAAGCAAGAGGAGGAAGAAATGGCCGGGGAATAGAGCTGGAGTGACACAGACTTCAGATCAGATCTCTGATTTCTCAGTAAAGGAGGAACGGACCAGCCATGTAAAGGTATTGCTGGACTCGGCTTTGAAAGAGCTACACACGTATAAAAATAGTTTGGGGGTAAAATCCTGCTGTAGGATCCCTTTCAAAGGTTGGTTTCTTGCCCATCAGTGTAGAAGAAGAGCAACAGGGAACTTAAGTTGTGTCTAATGTATGAACCTAATGGGGTATGTACACTTTTGCAACAAATTGCCCTTTAAAAAGATTCACCAATGCTACCCATTATTCCATGGATAATGCAAGTATTTGCTGAAATGTTAGGAGAGATAACAAGTCCACCATAACAAGAGGAGGCAAAAATGCCAGCCCGGTGCCAGGAAACTTTGTGGCAATGAGCCCCCTAGGAATCAGATCGTGGGTGTTACTTCTATATATGCACCCCTATACCCTACAGATATGCTCCTGATGCCAGCTGGGTGTCTATTAGTAGTGTTATCAGCCTCAAAGTCTTGGAGGTATTTTTGCAACATATTGAGAAACATTACAAATGCCTAGTCTATCGTTCCTCCGAAGATTTTAGCAATATTCTCAGTGCAGCAATAGAGAACACAGCGGCCCCTTGTACATCGCCTGCTCTTTACACAGCTTTATTAAATTTCCCTAATGATCTATGAAGCAAGTTTCCAAGTGCCCATCTACCCATACCCCCTGAGAAGACAAAGCAAATACCAGCATAAAGACGTGACACCTCCACACAATCATCTGCAACGCTGCGGAGGACGGCGCAGGCTAATGAACCAAATATTTACCCAACATTTACTTCTAAATGGATCCGTATCCTCAGGATTGAAGATATAATTGATATATACAGTAGATATAATAACAGCTACCAAAATGCAACAATTAAAGGGAACCTCTCACCCTGAACAAAATGTTGCATCTGAAACCAGCCCGATAAGAGCAGGAGGAGATGATGGGACTGATATATAGTTTGGTGGGAAAATATTCAGTATACCTAGTATTCATTGTGGATTTAGTAGCCCAGTGGGTGGAGTCTCTCAATCACTAATCAAGTCTGAATCAATAAGTAGGACCGCCCACTGGACTGGTCATGCATCACTCAGTCAGATGCTGCTCTGAGATTTGCTTTACAGCAGCCATAAAGGCATAGAAAATTAAGACCAAGAATCTGACACATTGACTTCAGTAGGAGATTGGTGTGGGCATGCTGTGTAAGGAACCGTTAGGCAAGTCTGCATCAGTTAAGGCCATGGAGGTTTCTATGCACATTCATCACATGGCTAGAAGCATTTTGATCCATGTATGCCAAATTCAGATGAAACAAACCATAACGTGTTTATAGGCAACCTGTCGCCTGAATTATTCTACCACAAGCCACAGGCAGCATGAACAATATCCTGGTTAGAGATGAGCGAATCCGAACATTTACGTTCAGGATTTGTACTGGTCAGTTAGTGTCCGGTGCTGAACGTCGAACACGGACTTCTATCCGGAAGTCCGTTTTAAAGTTTGGAGTTCCGGGGAAGAGAGAGAGAGATTTTCCAGCTCCAAAGTTTGGGTCTCCATACATTTCAATGAGGTTCGGGTTCTGGTTCAAGTTCCGGTGAAGTTCTGGTACTCAAACTGAACTTTGGACTAAAGTTCGGGTCAGGAACCAGAACCCAAATTTCCATGGGTCCAGTCATTCCAAATCCTGGTTCCACGATTGAAGTATGTTTTTCTCTTAAATGCTCAAAGAGAAGTTCAAAATCTGGACCAAAACTGGAGACAAGTCTAGTCCGGCACTGCCCCTGGTCGGCTACTCCCACTGCCGATGAGATCAAGATGATTGACGGGTCTCTTCCATAGAGAGAGATCTGTCAATCACCTTTAGCAGAAATAGGAAACATGAGCCTGGGACAGAGCAGGACTAGTATCCTTCTCCAGCTATGGTTCCCGGTGAAATCTTTCATACAGGCGTTTCAGAGAAAAATGCATTGTGCAATCGTGCAGCCTGGAAATGATTCATGCTTCCCATGGATTAGGCAGCATGAAACAGGAGACCGGTTACTGTTAAATTCACTATGCTAGGAGAGGGAGGAGGGAGGTGGAGGTGAAGGTGACTATATTCATCACCTTTATGTCAATAATGTGACCTGGTGAGATGATATGGAGATTCCTACCGGTCTTGCCCCCAGTGTAGACAACACAAGCTGAAAAATGAAACAATCTGTCAGTCTACTGTGAGTGCTCAGTGGCCCGAGTGAAAATTATCTTAATTCCAGAGTCACTTTTTTTTAATATAGATGAAAAATACAAAATACCTGAACAATAAATTACAAAAAAAAAACATTAAAAATTGAAAAAAAAATAAAAGTAAATAAATTACAAATAGATTTAAAACATAAAGGCCACATTTCATCGTTTGTAGATGTCAATTTCCTTCTTCAATGATCATTTTTGTTTTAAGTTCTATTCTTCCAAAAGTATTTTGCAAAAAATCGATAATGAATTGTGACATGTATATGAGCATTTACAAGAAAATATAAAAACTATTGAATCCACTTAACTACTAGGAAACATTTTCTATATACAAATAATGCTGGTGAAATTGATAAAAAAAATTAATGAAAAGAAAATAATTGAATGCAAAATATGTTTGCGTTTCCCATGAAGACGAGCAAAGATCAGTGTTTTTATGGAAGATCAATAGGAAAAAAAAAATTTCTATACAAGTATTTAGAAAGCAGCCGACGAATGGGCCATTTTCCACGTGTATCTTAATGGTCCCAAGCGCGAAGACTGAATGGAAGACGTCGACCCATTCAGTGATTGGGTGACGTCGTCGGCAGCTGCAGAACCTTCCAGGCTGAACACAGCCTTCCGATTCAGGCTCATTTTATCTATTGTTCTTTACAATGTCATCCGACGGCACGCTCGCAAACTCCCCATACAAAGTTTAAATGTTATCTGATGAGAGTCATTAGATATTTACATCTCAAACGACCGACGCCGTAAGCAGAACGCAAAAAGGAGTATTTCCACCACTTCTGTGCCGGGATGTATGGACAAAAACACATTAAAATACGGTAAAAGCAACCGACATCGAGTCTATGAAACAATGTCATACCCAACTGTCGACTCGGCATCATTTGGAGAAAAAATTAAAATAAAATCAGTTTGGTGGGATTGAAATCTACTGATGTAATAAATTGCGGGAAGTCGGGACTTTACTCAACACGTAGTGTAGCACGAGAGTCCGGACCACGAAAGAGATTGTCTAGAATTAGTCCCACTCCTCCGCATTATTTCTGCCATCATCATTTGCGTGATTCGTTTATTGGGGACCCTCACTGATCACGAAAAACAGGATTCCTAATTCCCCCAGCTTCACTGGAGCTGCCGCTCAGTTCATTGTTTATGGGACTGATGGACATAGCAAAGCACAGTGCTAGTGTTCAGTTTCCTACAGCACCTCCACAGGAGAAGTGAAGTACTACACCCTTCTCTAATTACATAAATAAATAAATAATAATAAAAAGTAGCACCTCCACAGGAGAAGTGAAGTATTACACCCTTCTCTAATTACATAAATAAATAATAATAAAAAGTAGCACCTCCACAGGACAAGTGAAGTATTACACCCTTCTCTAATTACATAAATAAATAATAATAAAAAGTAGCACCTCCACAGGAGAAGTGAAGTATTACACCCTTCTCTAATTAAATAAATAAATAAAATAATAATAATAAAAAGTAGCACCTCCACAGGAGAAGTGAAGTATTACACCCTTCTCTAATTAAATAAATAAATAAAAAAAATAAAAAATAATAATAATAAAATTTAGCACTTCCACAGGAGGAGAAGTGAAGTATTACATCCTTCTCTAATTAAATAAATAAAAAAAAAAAATAATAATAATAATAAAAAGTAACACCTCGACAGGACAAGTGAAGTATTACACCCTTCTCTAATTACATAAATAAATAATAATAAAAAGTAGCACCTCCACAGGAGAAGTGAAGTATTACACCCTTCTCTAATTAAATAAATAAATAAAATAATAATAAAAAGTAGCACCTCCACAGGAGAAGTGAAGTATTACACCCTTCTCTAATTAAATAAATAAAAAATAAAAAAATAATAATAATAATAAAAAGTAGCACCTCGACAAGACAAGTGAAGTATTACACCCTTCTCTAATTAAATATATAAATAAAATAAAATAATAATAATAATAATAATAAAAAGTAGCACCTCCACAGGAGGAGAAGTATTACACCCTTTTCTAAAATAAATAAATAATAATAAAAAATAAATAAAAAGTAGCTCCTACACAAGAGAAGTGAAGAATTACCATACACCCTTCTCTAAAATATTTTTTTTTTTTAGAGAATGGTGTAATATTTCACTCCTCCTGTGGAGGTGCTACTTAATAATAATATTATTATTATTATTATTATTATTAATAATAAGTAGCACCTCCACAGGAGGAGTGAAATATTACACCATTCTCTAAAAAAAAAATATAATAATAATATTAATAATAATAATACAAAATATCAGATTAAATTAATAGACAGAGGTTGATTTTTTTAACCTTATGAGTAATGCTACCTTTGGACTGGACAGGATATTCTCCAGTAATTCAGATTCTAGATCCTTGTATGAAAATGTAAAAAAAAAAAAAAAGAAAGAAAAAAAGGTTGGTCTTGTTTTCTAAACAACCACTTTATCAGTTGCATATATTTTTGATTTATTCTACTTTAATTTTTTATTTTATTCCATTATTTTTATTATTGATTCTTAATTTAATTTATTATTTTAATGAGTTTTTTTATTTCTGTTTTGCATAAAATTTCTGCAAAACGATTACGGTAAGGGTGTGTTTCCACAGTCAGGAAACAGTCAGGAATTGCTGCGTGTTTGACGCTGTGCGTTGGCGCAGCGTCAAACACGCAGTGTCCAGATGTTACAGCTTAGTGGAGGGGATTTCAAGAAATCCCGTCTCCACTATGCTGCAAGACACGCAGGCGGCAGACCTGCATTAACGGACATACGGCACGTCTTTTTAGACCGCAGCATGTCCTAGTCCCTTGCGGCGACGCTGCGTCGCCGCAAGGGAAATAACACAAGGCTATGTAGCGCTGCGATCATTCCGGATGTGTTCCAGATGTGTCCTGAACACATGCGGAATGACCGTGCGTTCAGAATCATGAAAACACAGCCTAATTGGAACTTAAAAATAAAGTTAGTCAAGAAAAATGTTTTTGTAAAGCCATCTTCAATTATAAGTACCAAAAACACCCCAGAAAGGCTATATAGTTACACCCGCAAATAAAGATGCATTTTTTTTTCTCCAATTTTCTTCCACACAGGAATAAAAAAGTTGAGCTCAGATTTTTTTGTCCTCACATTTAAAACACTAAAAAAAGCTTTTTAGAGCCATCTCTGTAATTTGAAACAAATCTACATTATAATTTTCATTTCTTAATTTTTAGCTGTCTTTCCATTTGTCTTATGAAAAGAATCTACATTCATATGATTACATAGCTGTACTCTGTAAAAAGGCCTCCGAAATTGCTGGAGAAACCCGGCACATTCTGTCGTTGATAATTTCACTATAATGACTCAGGAACAGATTTGTAGTTTCAAGGAAAAACTTATATTACATAACAAACTTACCATTATTATATATTTTCTGGGCACTTTTCATCACAGATCTACACTCCACCATACAATGGTCCAAAGGGCAGTATATTCCAGTACAAAGGGGGATGTATTCTACTGTAGTAGTTATATTCTAGTACATAGGGGCAGTATTATAGTAGTTATATTCTAGTACATAGGGGGCAGTATTATAGTAGTTATATTCTTGTACATAGGAGCAGTATTATAGTAGTTATATTCTAGTACATAGGAGCAGTATTATAGTAGTTATATTCTTGTACATAGGGCAGTATTATAGTAGTTTATTCTTGTACATAGGGGGCAGTATTATAGTAGTTATAGTCTTGTACATAGGAACAGTATTATAGTAGTTATATTCTTGTACATAGGAGCAATATTATAGTAGTTATATTCTTGTACATAGGGGCAGTATTATAGTAGTTATATTCTTGTACATAGGGGCAGTATTATAGTAGTTATATTCTTATACACAGGAGCAGTATTATAGGAGTTATATTGTTGTACATAGGGGGCAGTATTATAGTAGTTATATTCCTGTACATAGGAGCAGTATTATAGTAGTTATATTCTTGTACATAGGAGTAGTATTATAGTAGTTATATTCTTATACACAGGAGCAGTATTATAGGAGTTATATTGTTGTACATAGGGAGCAGTATTATAGTAGTTATATTTCCTGTACATAGGAGCAGTATTATAGTAGTTATATTCTTGTACATAGGAGCAGTATTATAGAGTTATATTCTTGTACATAGGGCAGTATTATAGTAGTTATATTCTTGTACATAGGAGCAGTATTATAGAAGTTATATTCTTGTACATAGGAGTAGTATTATAGTAGTTATATTCTTGTACATAGGAGCAGTATTATAGAAGTTATATTCTTGTACATAGGGGCAGTATTATAGTAGTTATATTCTTGTACATAGGAGCAGTATTATAGAAGTTATATTCTTGTACATAGGAGTAGTATTATAGTAGTTATATTCTTGTACATAGGAGCAGTATTATAGAAGTTATATTCTTGTACATAGGGGCAGTATTATAGTAGTTATATTCTTGTACATAGGAGCAGTATTATAGTAGTTATATTCTTGTACATAGGAGCAGAATTATAGAAGTTATATTCTTGTACATAGGGGCAGTATTATAGTAGTTATATTCTTGTACATAGGAGCAGTATTATAGAAGTTATATTCTTGTACATAGGAGTAGTATTATAGTAGTTATATTCTTGTACATAGGAGCAGTATTATAGAAGTTATATTCTTGTACATAGGGGCAGTATTATAGTAGTTATATTCTTGTACATAGGAGCAGTATTATAGTAGTTATATTCTTGTACATAGGAGCAGTATTATAGAAGTTATATTCTTGTACATAGGGCAGTATTATAGTAGTTATATTCTTGTACATAGGAGCAGTATTATAGAAGTTATATTCTTGTACATAGGAGTAGTATTATAGTAGTTATATTCTTGTACATAGGAGCAGTATTATAGAAGTTATATTCTTGTACATAGGGGCAGTATTATAGTAGTTATATTCTTGTACATAGGAGCAGTATTATAGAAGTTATATTCTTGTACATAGGAGTAGTATTATAGTAGTTATATTCTTGTACATAGGAGAAGTATTATAGAAGTTATATTCTTGTACATAGGGGCAGTATTATAGTAGTTATATTCTTGTACATAGGAGCAGTATTATAGTAGTTATATTCTTGTACATAGGAGCAGAATTATAGTTATATTTTTGCACATAGGGGCAGTATTATAGTAGTTATTATCTTGTACAATTTGCAACTTCTGATGGCAGAAATCTAGCATGCATCTGACAGTAAGTTCCACCTAGAGTGTTCATGTACTGGAGGAGAATGTAGGTCAGTTGTATTTCCAGCAATCCACGTGGAAGGTCTATGATTTTTGGAATCTGCCAGGTGTTTGGGTCTTGAACATGAACTCATGAGTCACAGAGGAGCGGTAGACGTATTTCAATACTTAAGTTGCCCTTTCCCCCCGTTATATTTTCTGTCATCCGGTTGAGCCTGTACTCCGCGGATAACCTGTCTCTTTCCTTCTCACACGCAGCGTTGCGTTCACTTTGCAAGGAACGATTTAACTTAAACAAATAGCCTGCCTAATGAGGAAAAAATAGAGGAAATCCAATGTGCTTTCTGTCAATTTTTTAGTGAGTTACATGAAAACGTCTGTTATTAACAGCATTAAGGAGCAATTACGGCTTAATGGCTGTCTAAATCCATTATCAGTGTACATTTAACCTTTAAATATTCAAAGATAATATTTAATTTGAGCAAATTAATGGACTGCCGGCGAGAGCGAGTCTCTCTAGGAGGGATCTGGTTTTTCAAGAGCCGCAATTTTTTTTTTCCACTAAATTGTCCCCTTGTAGAGAAAGATTGTGTTTGTATTCGCCATAGACGTACAGTATGCATTCATGCTGATAAAACATCTGTCGGAGAGGGGGAAAAAAAAAAGAATCCATGTGCATGTGAGCACGGGAAATTCTTAGTCACCGGGATTATTATAGTTACACATCATAAATAAAAGCGTCCAGGAGAGTCCTGCCAAAATGACGGGACACCCATTCACACGCGCTAATGTATATTAACAGGTGGGAAGTGAGTGGGAATCATAGCTGACAACCTGACAATGGCGACACCTCCAGTAACTGGCAGAAAGGAGGGGATTATAGGTAAGGTAAAGAAAACAAAAAAAGGATCGGTCAGATCTGGAGATAAGAAAATGACTTCAGGGCAAATTAAACTTGCAAAAGTTTCAGATTCTCCAGAATTCTAAGCAAATTTCCTGCCCCAATTTATAGAGGTTGTCCCCCACTTTAACATTAGGTCATCAATGTCTGATCGGTGGGGGTGCAGCTCCCAACACCCATGCCAATGATGTGTTCTTGGAGTTGGTTGCAAGGGCCAGACGTGCTCAGCTATAGAGCTACTACGTCTACCGATAGTGACTGCCAACTGGTAAAGCACATCCACCCCTATTGATTTAAATAGTGGATGTGCAGTGCCCGGCCGTGGCCGCTATCAGTAGACAAGGCAGCTCCATAACTGAGCAAATTCCGGCCGGCGGCGGCACCGAGCCTCTTAGTCACAACCAGGGTGCACCGAGCCTCTTAGTCACAGCCAGGGTGCACCGAGCCTCTTACTCACAACCAGGGTGCACCGAGCCTCTTAGTCACAACCAGGGTGCACAGAGCCTCTTAGTCACACCCAGTGTGCACCAAGCCTCTTAGTCACACCCAGGATGCACCGAGCCTCTTAGTCACACTCAGGGTGCACCACGCCTCTTAGTCAGAGCCATGGTGCACCGAGCCTCTTACTCACACCCAGGGTGCACCAAGCCTCTGAGTCACAACCAGGGTGCATCAAGCCTCTTACTCACACCCAGGGTGCACCAAGCCTCTTAGTCCACCCTCCGCTGCTATTCCCTCGTTCGAAGTGCACTCCGTCCGCATCTATTCCCCCTCCAACCTCCAACTGGCTGTCATTTACCGCCCCCCGGAACTAGCCATCTCCACCTTTCTCGACCACTTCACCACCTGGCTACTCCATTTCCTCTCTGCTGACATCCCCACCATCATCATGGGCGATTTCAACATCCCCATTGACACTTCCACCCCGGCTACCCCTAAACTTCTTTCGCTCACAGCTTCCCTTGGCCTCACTCAATGGTCCTCTGCGGCCACTCACAAAGGTGGTCACACGCTGGACCTTATCGTCACCCGTCTCTGTTCCCTCACTAATCTCACTAACTCCCCACTCCCCCTGTCTGACCACAACCTACTGACATTCTCTTCCCTCTCCTCTGTTAGTACGCATCCCCCACTCCACAACTCACCCACCCTCGCAGAAATCTCAAACACCTCAATTTACAATCGCTCTCTGAGTCCCTCCTCCCTCTCACCGACATAGCCTCACTTAATGACACAGATGCTGCTGCCACATTTTATAACACCACAATAAAAACCACACTTGATTCGGCCGCCCCCCTCATGCAGAGCAAAACTCGTACAATCAACAGGCAGCCCTGGCTGACCGGCCTGACCAAAGAACTGAGACGGGCTTCCAGGGTTACCGAGCGGAGATGGAAGAGAACCCACTCCACCGAGCACTTCAACGCATACAAGCAGTCCCTTGCCAGCTTCAAGTCCACGCTCTCTGCCGCAAAACAAACTTACTTTGCATCTCTCATATCCTCCCTGTCTCACAACCCTAAACAGCTCTTCAACACTTTCAATTCTCTACTCCATCCCACAGCACCTCCTCCCTCTCCTCTCATTTCTGCCGAAGACTTTGCCTCCTTCTTTAAGCAAAAGATTGATACTATCAGAGAAGGCTTTGGCCCGCAGCCCCCAATGCCCCTCTTAGCCACTCAGCCCTGTTCTTCCAAAACCAGCTTCACCACCATGACAGAAGATCAGCTCTCCACTCTCCTGTCAAGATCACACCTCACCACTTGCGCGCTTGACCCACTCCCGTCCCACCTCATCCCTAACCTTGCCACAGTCTTCATCCCTACTCTCACACACCTCTTCAACCTTTCACTTACAAATGGTGTCTTTCCTTCATCCTTCAAACATGCCTCAATCACCCCGATCCTCAAAAAGCCCTCCCTCGACCCATCCTCAGCGTCTAGCTATCGCCCGATATCTCTTCCCTTCGCCTCAAAACTACTGGAACAGCATGTATATCTTGAACTGTCCTCCCACCTTTCCTCCTGCTCCCTCTTTGACCGGTTACAATCAGGCTTTCGACCGCATCACTCAACTGAAACTGCCCTAACTAAAGTCACCAACGACCTACTAACCGCCAAGAGCAAGCGACACTACTCTGTCCTCCTTCTCCTGGACCTGTCTTCTGCCTTTGACACTGTAGACCATTCCCTCCTCCTACAGATTCTCTCATCTCTTGGCATCACAGACTTGGCCCTATCCTGGATCTCATCATACCTAACAGACCGAACATTTAGTGTCTCCCTCTCACACACCACCTCCTCACCTCGCCCCCTGTCTGTCGGTGTTCCCCAAGGCTCAGTCCTAGGACCCCTACTCTTCTCCATCTACACCTTCGGCCTGGGACAGCTCATAGAATCCCACGGCTTGCAGTATCACCTCTACGCCGATGACACGCAGATCTACCTATCTGGACCTGACCTCACCTCCCTACTGACCAAAATCCCACAGTGTCTGTCTGCTATCTCAGCCTTCTTTTATGCTCGCTTTCTCAAACTGAACATGGACAAAACAGAATTCATCATCTTTCCCCCACCTCATTCTACCCCTCCACCAGGCCTATCCATCAATGTCAATGGCTGCTCGCTTTCCCCAGTCCCACATGCTCGGTGCCTTGGGGTGATCATCGACTCTGCCCTCTCTTTCAAACCACATATCCAAGCCCTCGCCACCTCCTGCCGCCTCAAACTCAAAAATATTTCCCGGATCCGCTCATTCCTCAACCATGAAACCACAAAAACACTAGTGCACGCCCTTATCATCTCCCGCCTCGACTACTGCAACCTCCTACTGTCTGGCCTCCCCTCTAGCACTCTGGCACCACTCCAGTCCATCCTACACTCTGCTGCACGACTAATCCACCTGTCTTCCCGCTATTCCCTAACCTCCCCACTATGCCAGGCCCTTCACTGGCTTCCTATTGCCCAGAGGCTCCAGTTCAAAACCTTAACCATGACATACAAAGCCATCCACAACCTTTCTCCTCCATACATCTGTGACATGGTCTCCCGCTACCTACCTACACGCAACCTTCGATCCTCTCAAGATCTCCTTCTCGACTCCCCCCTCATCTCTTCTTCCCACAATCGCATACAAGACTTCTCCCGGGCTTCCCCCATACTCTGGAACTCCCTGCCGCAAAACATCAGACTTTCACCAACAACGGAAACCTTCAAGAAAAACCTGAAGACCCACCTGTTCCGACAAGCCTACAACCTGCAATGATCCTCAGTGTACTGAACCATCGCACGACCAGCTCTACCCTCTCCTAGTGTATTCTCACCCATCCCTGTAGACTGTGAGCCCTCGCGGGCAGGGTCCTCTCTCCTTCTGTACTTATGCGTCCCTTGTCTAGCACATGTTTATTGTATCTGTCTATATTTTTCCCTTTTCATATGTAAAGCGCCATGGAATAAATGGCGCTATATAAATGTATAATAATAATAATAATAGTCACAACCAGGGTGCACTGAGCCTCTTAGTCACAGCCAGGGTACACCGAGCATCTTAGTCACACCCAGGGTGGACCGAGCCTCTTAGTCAAACCAAGGGTGCATCAAGCCTCTTACTCACAACCAGGATGCACTGAGCCTCCTAGTCACAGCCAGGGTGGACCGAGCCCATTAGTCACAACCAGGGTACACCGAGCATCTTAGTCACACCCAGGGTGGACCGAGCCTCTTAGTCAAACCAAGGGTGCATCAAGCCTCTTACTCACAACCAGGGTGCACTGAGCCTCCTAGTCACAGCCAGGGTGGACCGAGCCCATTAGTCACAACCAGGGTGCACCGAGCATCTTAGTCACAACCAAGGTGCACCGAGCATCTTAGTCACACCCAGGGTGGACGGAGCCTCTTAGTCAAAACAAGGGTGCACTGAGCCTCTTACTCACACACAGGATGAACCAAGCCTCTTAGTCACAGCCAGGGTGGACCGAGCCCCTTAGTCACAACCAGGGTACACCGAGCATCTTAGTCACACCCAGGGTGGACCGAGCCTCTTAGTCAAACCAAGGGTGCATCAAGCCTCTTACTCACAACCAGGGTGCACTGAGCCTCCTAGTCACAGCCAGGGTGGACCGAGCCCATTAGTCACAACCAGGGTGCACCGAACATCTTAGTCACAACCAAGGTGCACCGAGCATCTTAGTCACACCCAGGGTGGACGGAGCCTCTTAGTCAAAACAAGGGTGCACTGAGCCTCTTACTCACACACAGGATGAACCAAGCCTCTTAGTCACAGCCAGGGTGGACCGAGCCCCTTAGTCACAACCAGGGTACACCGAGCATCTTAGTCACACCCAGGGTGGACCGAGCCTCTTAGTCAAACCAAGGGTGCATCAAGCCTCTTACTCACACCCAGGGTGCACCAAGCCTCTTAGTCACAACCAGGGTGCACTGAGCCTCTTAGTCACAACCAAGGTGCACCGAGCATCTTAGTCACACCCAGGGTGCACCGAGCCTCTTAGTCACACCCAGGGTGCACCGAGCCTCTTAGTCACACCCAGGGTGCACCGAGCCTCTTAGTCACACCTAGAGTGCACCGAGCCTTCTAGTCACAACCAAGGTGCACTGAGCCTTTTAGTCACACTCAGAATGCACCAAGTCTCTTAGTCACACTCATGGTGTACCAAGCACCCTAATTAGTATATTTGATTAAACTCCTGTTTTTGTAGAACAGACACAGTGATTAGGACACTAAAAGTGCGATTTTTTTTTATAGGGGTTACATTATGTCAGTTTTAGACCCCCTTTATGTCGGCTATACGAGGCTTCTTTCACGATTTGATTAGACCCCATTCTGAGAAACTAGAAAAGCTTTTATAAACCATATACGGCATACCCCATTATTTTAGAAATTCTGCGATGTTACGGTTGCTGATTTGTGACAACACATGGCAGCACACTTCATTTGTATGACAAATGCGACACATTTTTGTGACATCACCGCACTTTATCGTGTCATCTGCCGAGGGTGATAAAACATAATGCAAAAACATGAAAAATGTATAATAATTGAATCGGATTTTTGTGATGGTATTGCTGTTGTCTTATATTACATGCTGATTATAGCCCCGAGTGATAGTTCTCCTGTTGTCAGTCACTTGCTCTATTGCGGATGCATGTATGGGATGCACGAGGAGACGCCATAAAAAAAAACCCAGAAGGTGTTTGTTAGTATTCCAATTTCTGCAGCTGACATAACATATAACTTAAGGGAGGATAAACAGTCTTTGTTGCAGAAAACACAATGCAACACATCACAGCCAGAGCCCGAAAGAAAACATTTAAATCACTGACAAGGTTTAAAAAAATAAATGCAAACATAAAAAGTACAAGATTTATCCCAATACTGAAATGAATCTGACATCAACTGCTCTCCCGGCTCATAAAGAGGGAAAAAAATACATATATACACATATATGAGGAAGAGAGAAAGAAAGGAAGAGAGAGAAAGAAAAAGAGAGCAAGAAAGAAAGCAGAAAAGAAAGGAAGAGAGAGAAAGAAAAAGAAAGAGCAAGAAAGAAAGAACGAAAGAGAGAACGAAAGAAACAGCAGAAAAGAAAGGAAGAGAGAGAAGGAAAAAGAAACAGACAGTAATAAAGCAAAAGATAGAAAAATAAAAGTACGAAAGAGAGTGGGGAAAATAAGTATTTGATACACTGCCGATTTTGCAAGTTTTCCCACCTACAAAGAATGGAGAGGTTTGTAATTTTTATCGTAGGTACACTTCACCTGTGAGAAACAGAATCTATAACCAATCCAGAAAATCACATTGTAGGATTGTTACATAATTAATTTGCATTTTATTGCATGAAATAAGTATTTGATACAATAGAAAAACAGAACTTAATATTCGGTACAGAAACCTTTGTTTGCAATTACAGAGGTCAGACGTTTCCTGTAGTTCTTGACCAAGTTCGCACACACTGCAGCAGGGATTTTGGCCCCCTCCTCCATACAGATCTTCTCCAGATCTTTCAGGTTTCGGGGCTGTCGCTGGGCAACATTGAGTCTCAGCTCCCTCCAAAGATTTTCTATTATGTTCAGGTCTGGAGACTGGCTAGGCCTCTGCAGAGCCTTCAATACGGTGCAGTTGTCCTGTCCCCTTTAAAGAAAAGCACCCCCAACATATGTTTCCCCCACCATGCTTCATGGTTGGGACGGTGTTCTTTGGGTTGTACTCATCCTTCTTCTTCCTCCAAATACGGCAAGTGGAGTTGATACCAAAAAGTTGTAGTTTGGTCTCATCTGACCACGTGACCTTCTCCCATGCCTCCTCTGGATCATACTGATAGTCATTGGCGAACTACAAATGGGCCTGGACATGTGCTGACGTGAGCAGTGGGACCTTGCGTGCCCTGCAGGATTAATCCATGACGTTGAAGCATGTTACTAACAGTAATGTTTGAGACGGTGGTCCCAGCTCTCTTCAGGTCATTGAACAGGTCCTCCCGTGTAGTTCTGGGCTGATTCCTGACCTTTCTCAGAATCATCCTTACCCTTGAGGCGAGATACTGCATGGAGTTCCAGACTGAGGAAGATTGACAGTCATCTTGTGTTTCTTTCATTTTCAATAATTGTGCCAACAGTTGTTGCCTTCTCACCAAGCTGCTTGCCTATTGTCGTGTAGCCCATCCCAGCCTTGTGCAGTTATACAATTTTGTTCCTGGTGTACTTAGACAGCTCTTTGGTCTTGGCCATGGTCGAGAGGTTGGAGTGTGATTGAGTGTGTGGTCAGGTGTCTTTTATCCAGGTAGCGCGTTGAAACAGGTGCAATTAATACAGGTAATGAGGGCAGAGTAGGAGGCTAACGGGTCTGTGAGACCCAGAATTCTTCCTGGTTGGTCGGTGATCAATACTTATTTCATGCAATAAAATGCAATTTAATTATTTAAAAATCATACAATGTGATTTTCTGGTTTTTATTTTTAGATTCTGTCTCTCACAGGTGAAGTGTGCCTACCATAAAAATTACAGACCTCTCCATACTTTGTAGGTGGGAAAACTTGCAAAATAAGCAGCGTATGAAATACTTATTTTCCCCACTGTAGATAGATAGAAAGTCTCACAATCCTGAGCCGAAACGTTGCCATTTTGGGCAACTATATAGCCAAATTTTTTTCACCCTGAACTGGTGTCCTGCCTTCGTTTTTGGTCTGTAGATATATACATAGATAGATATGAGATAGATAGACAGATAAGTATAGTGGCTGCTATGTCACTACCTAAAATATAAAACCCCACAATTATTTAAGTCTGACTCACAGTTAGTCTTCAGTAATACAGTCCGTATACACGGTATATATACATATTTCGCTAAGGCACGGCACACCTGGATAGAAGGATTATCACTTTCCAGGAATTTACTTTCTTTCATATTGGGGCTTGTATAATATAAGGAATTTTTCCCCGTACGGCTGTAGGAACGTAGAGAAGGAAAGTCGTCCCTGAGTCATACAACTGGATTAAAAACAATGCTCATTTATGTTACTTATTCTATATGTTTCATATCTATGTAAACTGAATATGAATAACCCTCACACAACTTAAAAAAATGAAAAATAACACACTTAATAATTAGTTAACAGAAATGCAGAAGCATCACTAAAAAATGGACTGTGGGGCCCATATGGCGGCAAAGCAAGTGACAGCACGGCAGAAGACTTCTAGAATACAAAGTCTAACGGCAGATACCATGCTTGGATTCTTATAGAATTTCCCATTTCTTGTCATTTTGTCATTGTCATTAAGCCAAATGCCCGATTTTGATAAACTGAACTCAAGTTGGACCATTTTTGCCAAAAGTCGTAAATTTTGTTGTCTATAAAATCTTGAGTGTAATTTTACTGAAATGATGCTAATGTCGTAAAAACAAGCCACGTGCGGAGATGGAAAACTTAAGCAAAGATTATTTACTTATTTGAACAGATTAGCCTATAATAAAAAAAAAATCAGAAATTCAATTAGATTTCTAAAATGTAAAGATTAAAAAAATAACTAAATTCAGATTAATTAGAAATGAGACGAATCAGTTGGACGAGGTCTCGATTTTCAGGAACATTTACATAGTAGGGAATGAGTCTACGATATCGTAGCGTGTAACGGGACCTTAAGTCTTTCTTGAGGTAAACTGGCTGATCTTGGGTAATGGCCAATCGGCACCTGTTCCACCATCTGATTTCCATTGATGTCCATTGTTGCCCACCTCCCATTACCATCTATGTATCAGCCCTGACACAGAAGGGGGGTGGCTTTGCTACTGAAATAAGCCAGTCTGTCAGTCCCCATTTCACACAGTCCCGCTTTCAAACACGATGAAACATCCCCTTTAACAAAGCACAAGAAACTCTTCCATTGTTGAATGGACACTAGGTGTAAACTTAGGTCCTTGCTCATCAACCATTGCTTTGTATCATATGTCAATAAGAACAGGTCGATTTTTGGGTTTAGTCAAAGTTAACACAATCCTTGCAATTTTGTGATGGCGCCAATTACACCATCACTTGCTATTGTACCCTAATCTGAAGAGGGGTTTCCCACAAATTCTATCAAAGGAATAGGTAATAAATGTCTAATCACTAAGGCTCCACACTTGGGACTCTTCCTCCAAAGAGAACCTAGAATGGGACTAATGGAGAAAGCCAAGCGCAAAACTCCGTGTTTCCATGAGGAGCACCATTAAATTTTTTGACCACCAATCCACTTCAACTCTTCAAAACTTTGGTCATGCAATGAGGGAAACCAGGTGCTCTAGACCCCCATTATTGAGCTGGGATCAGACATCTGATATATGTAATTTGTGAGAAATGAGAAATCTTCATTAAGTTATACAATAGGACGATTGAATTAGAAATTGTTCTAAAACTTCTCTGGGAAATTACAGAAAGTCCTTCCCCAAGGAGCAAACTTCATGGAAAAGGCAGCAAAGTGGGGAAATATCCTGGAAAACATCAGTGGCTCCCAGATGGTGGAAGCCGATGAGCCCAGTGATTGGCGTTGATGCATGCTGCAGTTGTCACGTATCTGCTGCCACCTGCAAAGACTAGAGCAGCAGCAGAGGCACTGCAATGGACCAGAGGGGGGCGAGTAACGGCTCAGATTATTATTTAACCTAGTGGGAGTGGATGTGGAGGAAAAAAGGTACTCTCCAAAAACCCTTTTAAGAAAAAAAGGGTCTCAGCTAGGAAAACCATAGTCATAAATAAAAGGCTAGCTGTAGATGGTAAGGATCCTTGCCAGTACAAAAAGCAAAAAGAAAAAAGGATCGAGGTATTGCACAGTGGTCTTCCAACAAAGAAATCTCTATGATTTAGTACTCTTCCCGCTGGATGGCTTTCATAAAGGCCACTCACATGCCTTCTAAGCACCACCCTGATCACTGTGCATTTCGTTCAGCTCCATCCAGTACCTGACCATTGCCCTGTGTTGACTTGTGCTAGTTTTGAGTCAAAGGGGACATGGCCGAACTCTGCAAGAATGTATATCCACCCTAACTTCCAGAGATTTGCTTCCCCAGCCTATCACTTGCTAGCAGGAGATATATCAGGCAACTCCACCCTCCATTCCTCACTTGAACATTGGTTCCTATCCAGCTAGCACCTGTTCATGCATATCACCATATTCTGTCTCCCATTAATGACATGGTTTGTCTACTCACTCTGTATGACCTCATAGAATTTTAGAGTTGGAAGGGACCTCCAGGGTCATCGTGTCCAACCCCCTGCTCAATGCAGGATTCACTAAACCATCTCAGACAGATGTCTGCCCAGTTCATGTTTGAAGACTGCTATTGAAGGAGAACTCACCACCTCTCATGGCAGCCTGTTCCACTCATTGATCACCCTCACTGTCAAAAAGTTTTTTCTAATATCTAATCTGTATCTTCTCCCTGTTAGTTTAATTCCTCTCTGCTCCTGACCACGGCTATGTGTATCGAACCTGTGCTGCCTGACCTGACCTCAAATTGTCTGATTTCGCCTTTATCTTCGCCCTCCTTCACCTTGTACCCATGCCTCAGACCCTCCGGTCAGCTGCGGCAGTCCTGGGGACTGCCTTGGAGTGGTACCTGGTGTTTAACAGCAGCCATGTCTATCCTATCCATCAGAAGCCATAGTGAAGACCCGGTAGACACTTAGTCATGCCCTTCCAGGGTAAGGCCGGCCCGTGGCGCAGTGGGTTCACACCCACCAGCATTAAAATGGCCCGATCTGAGCCATGTATAGAATCAGATAACAGCCCAGTAATCGATTATTAACTATTATTGACAAAGGAAGTCTACCAAAGCGGTTATGAACTTCTTCGTAATTCCTAAGGGGAGGTCCCAAGAGTCAGACTCTCCTCTATGACTTTCAAACACCCCAACAGGGCATTTAGATAAGGGAGATTAAAATAGAATTGTATTTTAGTTTTTCAAAACTATACTTTTAGCAAAATATTGTCACACACTAATAAGACTTACAATTATCGTCATGGTTGCTGATTGGAGAATGAAATCTGAAGGCCATTTTGAAGACTGTATCAAATTCTACCAAAAACGTCTTTAAAAAAAAATCTTTAAATAATTTCTTGTTGTAAAAGATGAAGCAAAACATTATCATAAGTACTTGTTCTCACCCACAAAGCTCTCCACAGTGCAGCACCCCCCTACATCTCCTCCCTCATTTCTATCTATCGGCCTAACCGACTGCTGCGCTCTGCAAACGACTTTCGACTAACCTCTGCACTAATCCGTACCTCCCACTCCCGACTCCAAGACTTCTCCCGCGCTGCGCCAATCTTCTGGAATGCTCTACCCCAAGAAATTAGGACTATCCACAATTTGCATGGTTTCAGGCGCTCCCTCAAAACACATTTGTTCAGAGTGGCCTATCACATTCACTAATCAAAGTCGTTCTATGTGTAAGTATGTGTGTGTAGACCATTCACTATCTCCATCCATCCCTCACTCCCTCAAGATGGCTGGACCATCATTGTAAATGCACCATTGTATATACACACCTGTACTTTGTATCTCCCCCACCTCATTGTACATTGTAAGCTCTCACGAGCAGAGGCGGCTTATTTTGCTTTAATTATTGTATTGTTAACGTTGTTACTTATGACTTGTGTTTTGAAACTGTTAAACTGTAAAGCGCTGCGGAATATGTTGGGTGCTAAATAAATAAAGATTATTATTATCATAAAGTTAAAAAATAAAAAAAAATTCAAACATAAAATGTAGATAATAAGGATGTTTAATAAGATTTATTTCTATTACCCAAAGCTCTGGGCTGATTTTTTTTTTAAAAAACCCACAATTTTTTTAAAATCCCCCAGGGAAACTAGGTTTGAGGTAAAACTGAAATCAGTTAAAATAAGTGTTTTCCTTAAACTTTCATATTCCAGTTTTCCAAAAATGCATTTAAAAAGAAAATCATGCGAAAACGCTTTTTAAACAGCAAGTCCAAAGAAAACCCTTTATGATTTGATAAACCGAATTACAAAAGGCAAAATTTAAATTAGCCATTTAGCGCACCCTTTTTCCCCAATCTACTACTAAAAATTTCAGACACAAATGGAGGAAAAAAAATGAAATTAAAAAAACCAAAAAATATTTCTTTTTGGAGAAAAAAATGTTTTTTTTTTGAGTGAAAAAAAAAATCACAATTGGAAAATTTTTTTTTTAAAAAAAAAAACAAAAAAATTTTGACAAATTTTTTCAAAAATTTTTTCCAAATAACCAATGGAATAAAATTTAAAAGGGGATTGTCAAATCTTCTCATGTAGAAGGAACCCCCCTCCACGGTCTCCCACGCCTTTTTTGGCCTTTCCAAATTTTTAAATTTTTTTGGGTTACTTTTGCACAAAGTCAGGGATTTTGTAAGGTTTTTGACCCTTTTTTTGAATGGGCCAATTCTACCCAAAAAGGTGATAATGACACATTTTCCTATGTAGGTTTTAAAAAAACTAAAACAGAAAGAAGTGTTTGGGGGCTTTTAACTGGGTGGGGGGAACAGCCCCAAACCCACTTTCAAAAGTGAGGGTGTGGAAGAAACCCTTTCAAGTCACACCCAAAACAAAACTGAGATGAGCAAAACCCGCTCAAGGTAGTTATTAAAATTTTTTCGGGGAAAGGGGCCCCCGAGGGAAATATTTTAAAAACAGCCCGGGGTTTTCAAGATTGCTTGTTTTCCCGCTATTTTGAAAAAGCAATAAGAAATGGCCAAAATTGAGGGGAATAGATTCTGCCCTCAAAAAAGCAAACTTCGTGCATAGAAAGAAAGTAACATCATCTTACTTCCCTTTAAAAATTTGGAAGATGTCCAACATTTCCATCAGTTTCAGAACGGGAAAAGCTAGTGTGACTCAGCTACAAAACCCCTCACTGTTTTAAAAGTA